>OZ024796.1:14835423-15457923 GCA_964017045.1 Omphiscola glabra | reverse complement strand
GAATATTGTAGCGTATGGCAATGAACGCCCACTGTGCTAACCAGATAGTCCTATACGCCTAAGACACCTAGCATATATATGAACATTCACCACGATGACTGCCATCTAGCGGATTTAAACATGAAAACACGAGGACATATAGCCATAGAAATCGATTAAAATAATTACTCTTTATCGGGATATCACCCTGCGCCAGAAATAAATGCTTCTCCCATTCGAACACAATGCTGATTTTAAAGTTATGAAAAAAACAACACATTTTATTACGATTAACGTCAGATTAAGCGTCAGTTCGCGTCAAATTGTTGTATGAACGCACTATTGTGTTTTGTTTTTTTATTATATTTTTTAAAAAAAAATTTAATCAAATAGTAATTTGAAAGTTGTGTAAAGGCTTCATACACGAATTGCATCAAATGCTTGAAGGAAAATTGGATCGAGTGAACCGACCCTAAAGGAGCGGTCGTTTTGATTCATTAATCTGTGACCCAGCCCTGCGTTTAATTTCATATTAAACTCTAAAACAACTTTCCCCAACCTCAATTTTTCTATTATCTTGTTTAATAGTTTTTGCGCGCCATCATAGTTTATTTTGTTCAAGTCAAGTAGATTTTGTCCAATATAGTCTCATCTTTTTTACTTTATTCCCGTTCCTCCTTGAACACACCAATAAACTCCTGTAAGCCTTAGAGAACTTGCTGGACATGGTGACGTAGATGATGAAATTGGCCGAAGAGCTGATGGCAAACAGCAGGTCCGTAAATATCTGGAACAAAGTGTAGGTTTGGCTCTCCAAGATGAACGCTGGTATGAAGTAGGCGATGGTGTCGAAGATCAATGATGGCGAATAGAAGATGAAGCACGCGCTGCTGATAACCAGTAGCATTTTAGCTAGCTGAGGGTCAAACCTGGCAGTTTTTCTTGTCATTTTTTGTCTCGTTTTGGTCATAGCCCAGATTTTGTAGGCAATGCCGGGGGATGAAAGAAATACAATGACGACACATGTGCCCAGGAATATAAGATTATGTCCTATGAAACTCTCGAAAAGAATTGCCTGCATGTTGTTTTGATAAAATTCCGTGTAAACAACCACGGCCACAGTCGCATTAAGGTGTTCGTCGAATACCCACGTGTGCGTGAAACAGAAAAAAACGGGCGCGAAGAACACGAAGTTGACGGAATACATGAGAATAGACACGGTCTTCATTCGACACGGCGTCAACAGTTTAGAGGCGGAGAAAGGGAAGTAAACTACCAAGAGTCGTTCAAGGGAAATAACTCCCACCATGCTGATGCTGATACAAAACATGGCGCGGTTCAAGACGAAGACGTATTCCCATACAAACGTGTCGACAGTAGCAGCAGTCGCTGGGTCAATGATAGCGGCCAGGAGACATTTGCATCTTCTGTGGGAACAAGGGAAAAAAAATAACAAATGTAAAAAAATTTGTAGCAAGGCTTAAATTAAAAAGAAAAATAACCCCCCCCCCCCCCACACACACATAGACACAAAAGACTTATGTGAACAAACAAACAAACAAACACAAAAGAAAACAGGTTTTCAAAAAGAATTTGAGAGACCGCACGAAGCGTCAGGGTTTAATTGGTTGGCGGGCGTGTATTCTGAGCAACCATTGGATTATAGTGACATCACATAACTGTTAGTGTAACATATAAGCCAGACGTCTTGTTTCCTGTGGATGGCAGGAGCATAGTTTAACATAGTGCGTCGGCATTCGGCGGGTAACCTAAACTCGTCTAGAATGTTCATCTAGTAAAGTTTGGTCTGATAGACTGATGGTGGTGATGTTGAAAGGGATACCCGACACGATGGGACACTGAGTAGTATAAGAAGAAAATCATGGACAGTCGTCTGATCTCATGAACAGTGAAAAACAAAATGTACAGCTTGAGAAGTTAAGAGGAGAATAATTTAGGCTAAAGGTCAAACATGGACTTAACGCTAATGTGGGAGCCGTTAAAAAAACACACACAAAAAACAACAACAACACACACACTATATTTTTACTGTTCAAACATTGGTTTAAGGATCTAAGTATCCTTTGTAACTTTCTCTGTGAAAAGGACCGATTATATTATACAAGCCATCATGCTCCCCATTTACTATGTGGAAGATTCTCTTTAGAAATATCCCTTACATCGAGTGACCTTTAGATCTGCCCCGATCAGAATCATTTATTAAACAATACATTTACATATTCCAGCTTGGAACAAAGAGCCGCTTGGGGCACCGACAGTTCCATGACTGACCTGATGGGTGTGGTCAAGCAGTAAACAAAATCGGCAACCGAGAGGGACACGAGTAGGATGTTGGAGCTATCGGAAGTGACGTCATACTTGGCCAATATGACAATGTTCAGGGCGTTGCCGACGACCCCGAAAGGAGAAATGATGTTCACCAGGATGCAGTTGATGACGGTGTCGAACACCAGCACCAAGATGTCGTCACCGACCACAACGGCGTCGTCTAGATCTGTCTGGGTCTGGTCTGATTGGCTCGGGGTGGTGTTGTTATGGAGATAGATACCTGACATGATGCTATGTTCAGCTGGGGACGCTCCCGCGAGGACTGACACGTGTCGACGTAAGACGGTTTGGCATCTCTCGATATCAATATGAGTAGTATGTTCTAGATATCAATATAAGTTGATATGTATAGTGTGTCAATTCGGGTTCACAGATCTGTTAATTTATTGATCACTCTATACGTTACTCGGTGTTTAGTAGATCTTCGTGGGAAATTAATTCTTGAACCGTTCCACTGAGCTCCAATTTATAGAATACATGTCTGTATGTCAATGAGCACTTAATTGTACACTATGTTTGTCGTATTGGTAAACAAAAACATTTTGCTTTTATTCTTTGATTCGGTTAACAAAAAGCATGAGTGATATTTGAAAATTTAAAAGCTTGCGTCCCACATGTTAAAATAAAAATTAAAATAAAATAAAAAGTCTAGAACGCTCAAACATTTAACATTAACCAAATCTATAACTCAACATTACAATAATGGTATATGTGTGACTAACATAAGCTTATAATTTTCATTTTTTTACTGTAATTATTTCAGAGGTATACCCAACATTAGTTCTCACAATGGTTAGACCGACAACATCATTTCGTGTACATCA
The DNA here is from genome assembly GCA_964017045.1 of Omphiscola glabra. Taxonomy (NCBI): domain Eukaryota; kingdom Metazoa; phylum Mollusca; class Gastropoda; family Lymnaeidae; genus Omphiscola; species Omphiscola glabra. The sequence goes on along the minus strand of OZ024796.1, from coordinate 15,454,771 downwards.
AGAAACCATCGAATGGCGTCTTCGGTGGGACGACCTAAACAAATAATTTGTGATAATTATGACTTCTCTTATCATGAAGAGAAACGATTTTTTCAAGACAAAGATAAGAGTATGGCATTAAAAGAAAAGAAGATTATACAGGCAGAAGCCACTATTTAAAAGTTATAATTAAAAAAATAATAATTGATTTTGAAAAGAAAGATGTTTACTAATATAACGATGAGACGCAACAACAGAGGATATTTTGTTTTCAATTCCTGTAAAGATAACGTTGACGCAATGTCATAGAGAAACATCAGACATCTTGCTTTCTTGCAGCCATAGAGAAACATCAGACATCTTGTTGTCTTGCAGTCATAGAGAAACATACATCTTTTTGTCTTGCAGTCATAGAGAACCATCAGACATCTTTTTGTCTTGCAGCCATAGAGAAACAGACATCTTTTTGTCTTGCAGTCATAGAGAACCATCAGACATCTTTTTGTCTTGCAGCCATAGAGAAACAGACATCTTTTTGTCTTGCAATATTTAACACGAAAAATTCAACATTTTGCGACTCGAATACTTCAGACAACTGTTTAACTAATGAATGGCCTCTGTTTTGGTCGGCATAACGGCATAACATAAATGTCGCATTAGTGACATGAACACATGGATTATGTTTTGTTGGTCAGAATAGCACCGCCGTGAAATTGTTTGTGGGGGACACTGTTACCTTAGCCGTGCAATCAAATTTCTGCAGAATGATACAGTCTTAAAATTAAAAACTTCCTGCGTAGGATTTTGTATCATTTATAAATATCTGGCATCCTTTCATGAAATGGCTGACAAGGGCCGATCCTGGAATGGCAGTCTCGGCTGCACTTTTCTCAGGAGAACCTTGACTCCTAGACCCTGGTTAGATTTGGCCTTGTGTATTGCTCTTTTTATTGCAAGGGCTTCGTTTCGCGCATCTTCTGCATTTTTTTTTAGCTGGAACGCTGCTCGGCGATAATTTCCCATTCGTTGATTTCTATGTTGGATTCTCTCATGTTCTTGTTTCAAACCTCCATAAACCGGAGTCATGGCAGTCTAATAAGTCTTGCTCCTTCTGCCAACTCTACAAACAGAGTAACCCTTGGAATACGGTCTACCTCCATTCTCCTTACATGGCCTAACCAGTGAAGGTGCCTCTTGCTTAGAGCTGAGAATATGCTACATTCTTTTGCATGTTCCTAGACCTCTGTGTTAGGCACCTTGTCCTGCCATCGAATGCGTAAAATTCGACGCAGACATCTATTGAGTTTCCACTCATGACTGGGATATGTGGTCCACACTGACAGCCATATAGGATAAAATAGACACGAACAATCTGTGTCGATATAACAATATATATTGAGCGATGACTTTTTTCCTGATTGGGCTTTTACATTTTACTGCAAGTCACTTCCTTTTCATTCTTCTTTTTTTCTTTACCTTGTTTCTGTCTGGTTTTCTTTTTTTTAGGTAGGATTTATCTCTCTCCATATATATTATGTAAATTTTATTACTACTTATTTGTATGTCTTGTACTGAGGAAGGCAAGGTGCCGAAACGTTTCATTATTTGTAATGTAAAATATATTGTTATATCGACACAGATTGTTCGTGTCTATTTAATCTATTTTAAAGCTTTATCGCAGTGCAACACTTTTATAATTAGCCAAATAGGAGCGTACTAAGCACACATAGACGTTTAAATGTGTACTAACTTATTTTAAGATTATTTCGCACCCGCTTATTCAATTTAGCTATAGTTGCTTTTGCGATCCTGATGTTCACCCCATCGCCAACGGAGAGTGAACTAGAAATATTGGATCCAAGGTGAAATGCTCAACAACCGACAATTTATGGCCCTCAACAGATATGTTTGGACGGGACTGTGCTTCTTGCATCAGGACATTTGTTATCTGTAGACTAATTGACAGTCCAAACTCTTTACATGCGCGTGAGAGCTGATTAACTAGCCGCTGAAGAACTTCTGTGTGCGCTGCTAAGGTGGAATCGTCAGCGAACAGCAGATCACGAATCAGTACTTTTTTCACCTTGGTCTTTGCACGAAGGCGGGCGATATTGAACAGCCTACCATCAGATCTGGTATGGATGTACACTCCGTCTTCACAGTCCTTGAAGTAAAACCTGAAAATAACGCAAACCCTTGGGACCGAAGCGAAATTTGTGATTTATGCAGGGCTGGTGTTATTCGCAGGTTCAGGCAGTGTTAAAAAATCGTACCGTGCCGAAATGCGAGTAAGCGCATATTCCAGGGACAGTGCTATTTCAAACTTGGTTATTTTCAGGTTTCACTGTATTATGATGCAAAGTTGAATATCCCCGTTTCCCTGTGAGGGAATATTAGTCACGTGATCTCCACCACTGATTTGTTCGTATGTAGCCCACGTTTATTTGCATTGTCTTTAATTAACCCAAGCCGCGATCTTATCAGTCAGTTATAAATAGCCACGCTTCTGTTGGGTAACACGTCATATCCGCTCTCTTGCAGTTCTCTCCGCCCTCTCCATCCTGTCAAACATTTTCGTGTTTCTGGCCATGAGAAAAGATGATTCGTAGTTGGCACTTGGAGCAGGACGCGCTGCGCATTCCTATGGAGTGCAATAATAGTTTGGCTAGGGTTCTCAAACGTGTCGGCTCGCAGGGCATAAACGTTGTACGTGAATGTTGTACAGTGAGTGGGCCCCGAGAATGTTCAGCTTACTCATTTATAAAATATTCATTACATTCTGTTTTATGGATTTTAAGCAAATCATGAAGTAACGTTTTTATTATGCAATCTTGTTTTAATCTCCCCTCACTCTCTTTCTGTCTCTCTGTCTCTCTCTGTCTGTCCCTCTCTCTCTCTCTCTCTCTCTCTCTCTGTACAACATTTTGCTAAAATCTGCCGTGGATGTACTAAACTCAAAATGCCACTAAGTGAATAAGTAGCAGACCACTGGTAAAATGTCTTCTGTAGCACCAAATTGTAACAACGGAATTAATCATTTTCCTTTATAAAAGTAAGGACAAAAAAAAAAAAAAAAAAAAGTTTTAACGTTCGTAACGCAGTGGTTCTCACCATGCCCTCTTGGTCAATACTTTTTTTTCTTTATTTTTCACACATAGTATGTTTAGGTCTGCATTAAAACTCATCTCTTGTTATATAATAACCATTTTATCGGGGGGTGGGGGTGGGGGTGGTCCTCTGCCCTTAAACGAAGGAGACCAATTCTATTTAATTCTATCAAAGTTATTTAACAAAACATGCATTCAACTAGCACACTATACAAGAATCACACTTAGTGCTAATTTCTGGACATTTTATGTGCGCCTATTGAACCCGACGTCACAGCCATACAGAAATACCTAGAGAATTATATTATTTGTGATCCATCAAGGAGTCGAAAGAAAAAAAATAAATCGCAAACTCTAACATATTGATTCGTTGATCAATGCAATCTTTTCTTTCTTTGTTTTTTTTTAATCGACAAGAAAACGATACGATGAGAACCTGCGAAGAATCTAATTCTCATGACAACACGCGGCGGAAGCACTTGTGTCGTGAGAATGACGAAGACATGTGGAGGATTGCTTGGGCAGGCTCCGAGGGGAAGTAACTCTACAATCTAGACGAGAAATCGTCAATCGGAGTGGAAGTTTTTGGTGACCGCCCTTACCCCAAAGGCAACCGTTCGCCGGCAGACCTGGCGACAATTTAAGTAGAGGTCATGACGAATGGCTTTTGATGTGTCTGAGGGTCAACCCATGTAAAGTAGTAGTGCGTCTCAAACGTTGTCATGCACCCCCACCCACCCAACTTTCCGCTCAAAGCACTATTGAATTTACAACACCCTAACTCGTGTGCGAAAATTGTTCACCCCCCACCCCACCAAAAAAAAATAACCCTTCTCAAAAGAGAATCTGACCTAGCAAATGTACATTAAAAATAATACGTTTTAAAAAAATCTATTATTTTTGCACAACTGAATTCCTCTCTAGTCCTTAAGGACGTTTCATTGAGATATCAGACCTTTGAATAACGTATATAAAGCCATACAAGCGATTCGATTCTCAAGAGAGTATTTCTGAGAAAAGAATAATTTATTTCCTTTTTTGTGTATGTATTGTTTTAATGTAACAATTGAGATGCTGGAATATAATCTCGCATTTATCTTAGCATGCTGTAACAATCTTTCACCGTCTCCCCCAGACTGTAACAATCTTTCAATGCCTCCCACAGACTGTAACAATCTTACACTGCCTCCCACAGACTGTAACAATCTTTCACTGTGTCCCACAGACTGTAACAATCTTTCAATGTGTCCCACAGACTGTAACAATCTTTCACTGTCGCCCAAAGACTGTATCAATCGTTCATTGTGTCCCACAGACTGTAACAATCTCTAACAATCGTTAACTGTATCCCAACAACTGTAACAGCTCTAACAATTATATTTCACTGTCTGCCACAGACCGTAACAATCTCTAACAATATGTCACTGTCTGCCACAGACTGTAAAAATGTATAACTATATATTTACTGTTTACCCTGACTGTAACAGTGTCTAACAATATATCATTGTTTCCCCACAATCTTCCACTGCATATAAGTCTGTCAATATGTCCCACCAGCTCTCGCTGTCTCCCACATTCTCTCAATTCTCCAAAATTCTCTCAATGCGCCCACATGCTCTCAATGTCTCCCCCATTCTCTCAAAGTCTCCCCCAGTTCTCAATGCTGTCTATCACATTACGTCCCTATAATATATATGTCACAATTTCAGACTTCTTAAATTTTATTTTCACCATGCACTACAACAAGAAACTCTCAAACCCAGCTGTATACCAGAACTTCCCAAACTACAACAAGAAACTCTCAAACCTAGCTGTATATCAGAACTTCCTAAACTACAACAAGAACCTCTCAAACCTAGCTGTATACCAGAACTTCCCAAACTACAACAAGAAAATCTCAAACCTATCTGTATATCAGAACTTCCTAAACTACAACAAGAAACTCTCAAACCTAGCTGTATATCAGAACTTCCTAAACTACAACAAGAAACTTTCAAACCCAGCTGTATACCAGAACTTCCTAAACTACAACAAGAAACTCTCAAACCTAGCTGTATATCAGAACTGCCTAAACTAAAACATAAATTGTTTAAACACGTTATAAGACGTGACTTAAAGCAGCTACATCAATGGCAGTAACAAAGTTTTACCAGAAATATGTCTCTCACCCCACCCCATGTCGTTCTGCCCCCACCTCTACCCATGTCATTCTGCCCCCACCGCTACCCATGTCGTTCTGCCCCCCACCTCTACCCATGTCATTCTGCCCCCACCGCTACCCATGTCGTTCTGCCCCCACCTCTACCCCATGTCGTTCTGCCCCCCACCTCTGCCCATGTCGTTCTGCCCCCACCGCTACCCATGTCGTTCTGCCCCCACCTCTACCCCATGTCGTTCTGCCCCCCACCTCTACCCATGTCGTTCTGCCCCCACCGCTACCCATGTCGTTCTGCCCCCCACCTCTACCCATGTCGTTCTGCCCCCACCGCTACCCCATGTCGTTCTGCCCCCCACCTCTACCCATGTCATTCTGCCCCCACCGCTACCCACGTCGTTCTGCCCCCCCACCTCTACCCATGTCGTTCTGCCCCCCCCCACCTCTACCCATGTCGTTCTGCCCCCACCGCTACCCATGTCGTTCTGCCATCCCCACTCCAGCCCCAATACGTTTTGCCTCCCACACATATTGATAACACAAGGCTTAATTTTTGAACGCTAATTATAAAGATCACGCGCCATTAGTTGACTGTTTACACGACTCCCAGGGAAGCTATTTTGTCTGGAAGTGAAGGGATTGTGTGTGTGTGGGGGGGGGGTGCACTTAATGGTCCGATGACGTCAATGGCCCCCTGTGGGTAAAGTCAATATTAATCCGGCTCGATATTTAAGTGATTGATTGCAACCCCCCCGCCATGATATGAATTTGATCAGCGGTTCTCAACCTGTCGGTCGCGACCCCATTGGGGATCGAATGACCATTTCCCAGGGGTCGCCTAAGACCGCCGGGAAACACATATACCCCACAGTTAAGGAGAGCAACGAAAATAATTTTGTGGTTGGGGGTCGCCACAACATGAGGAACTGAACTAAAGGGTCGCGGCGTTGGAAAGTTTGAGAACCACTGAATTTGATTGTGGATTACTACTAACCGTCTCTGAGTAGTGCGTCGGTGTTGACGATAAGGATGAGGTCCTGGGAGTTATGACCATTGTGTTTCCACCAAATGATAGGTTTATGAATAATGTAAGGCGGATGTTGAGGTCACGCAGTGTTCGCTTGGTCTTCTCTGCTTACGTTTCGTCGGTGGTTCTTGTGACGTAACTGATAAAAGGTCTATTCTAGCACCGAATTGTACAAGGGAATTAAATAAAAGTAAGGACTGTTAAAGTCATTTGGACTTTTGACTTTTGACTTTGCGGTTTATATACTGCCTAAAGACGGACTTATGACTTTACTCATCTGCCAAAAAATTGATCGTCTCATTTCTAGATTACCATCTTACTGTTGGTAAGTTGTAGCCAAATGAGAATTTAGATTTGATCCAGTAAGAAAATTAGTAACTTCAGCGCAGAGAAGAAAGTACTTCGGTTGTAAATTCTGTTCAGCATTGCTCACGCGTTTGACTCGCAGAACTCTTGCATTTTTTCACAGCATGCTGTAATACGAGATAACTTGAGGGAATCAAGGGTTCTACATCAGTAGACTAAAAGCTAAATTGTTTAAGACTTCTGACATATTTTACTTTTCCTGATAATACAAATGAGCCATTTAATTGAAAAAAAAAAAAAAGATTTTTAAGATCCAAAAGTTAGGCGACATTTCTGCCCCACCGTTACACAGATTGTCGAAGTATTAAGACTCAATTTATAAATTCGCAAGAATAATTTCATGACTTTTATGACTGCTTAAAATATAATTCATACTCTAATAAACAAGACGCGTTACCAGACTCGTCGCCATCCCTTGGGCGGTTCCAGGATTATCTCCAAAAGGTTAGGGGGTATTAAAACAATTTTTTGTTTTTAAAATCACCGAGAAACCGATTAGTCATATAACGCATAGAATGGAAACACTTCAGTGTAGGTGCTATCGCCCTCTTCCGCAAGTGGCCAGCCCCGTTGATATAAAATTTACAACTCTGCATAGTTTCGGGGCAACAGTCAAGAACACTTAATGTAACCGGGGGGGGGGGGGGGGGGGGTAATTTCATGTCCCGACAGCCTTACAACGTGTAAACCTTTTTTGCAAATCACGCGCTACTATTTCGTAATTTTATGGCCTGATGGCGCCACACTCGGGCTGGGGCCTCGTTGACTTTGAAATGCCCACAGAGGCGTAGCTAGGATATTTTGCGACCGGGGACGAACTATTAAATCGGCGCCCACCATTAACCCCCCCCCTCCTAATCCTCCTCCACCCCCCCACGTTTAATCACATTTTTCTATTATGTTGAATAAGGAAAGCAATTTAAATTTTAATAAAACATTGTATTTAAAGAAGCAAATTTAAATAAATTAGTGTGCATGACCCAATCAGTCACGTGACCCAATCAGTCCCTGTCGTAGACTGGTTTACATAGTCTACAACCGATTTATTTTTCTTCATTTCACCGTCACAAACTGGTCACTTAAGCAATCATAATTTGCTGTTTCCAATGTTCCTCTTTCAACGATAAGAAGAGCAAGATCGCTGAAACGATCCTGTCCCATTGACCAAGATCGCTGAGACGATCCTGTCCCATTGACGCACGCAAATGCGACAAAATAAGTAGGCGATCAGATGACACGTCTGCTGAGCCGCTACAACCATCTTGTGACCGATTCATTACCTTTGTTTACCTATTATAATGTAACGCTGTAAGCCTCATTTTGGCACCCCCAGTACCTTGGCGCCCGGGGACATGTGTACCCCTCTGCTACCCCCTCGCTATACGCCTCTGAATGCGCATTGGTGCAACTTGAGATGCCACGGAGCGTCAGATGAGTTTGGGGGTGGGGCAGGACCAGAATACCCGGTCATGATAGTTTGAATCGGGAGCATGTACGTATTCAACTTCAGGGCGTCATAAGATGGTTTTGGGAGGGGCGGGTATCCAATAAGAAATAACGTATTATTATTATTATAAGAAGTTTTTTTATAGCGTAGTACCCCAACCTAGGGCTGGGCTCACCACGCTGTACATACAATTTAACAAACATAATCATGAACTTAAAAATTAACATACATTAATTAAATAAAACAAAACAAATGTGTATTCGCCCAACCGTTCCATAACTTTTTAAATGTCAAGCCATGGACGGCACCCAGCAGTAGCGTCTATCGGTCAAAGGGGGGAATCAGTCAGGATAGTAAAGTTTAAAGAGATGTGTTTTGAGTGCAGTTTTGAAGGCTGTGATGGTCGGTATATTACGGATGTGTAGGGGAAGAGAATTCCATTATTTGGGGGCTCAGAAAGAGAAAGATGTTTCACCGTATGTTTTTGTGCGAGTCTTCAAATACGTCTGTTGCATAAGTCATGCTGCTCAATATTTTTGTTACATGTGAACTCTTTACTTACTAGCTTGTAGAATCTAGATGAATAACCACTGGGCTGTGACTTACAGTTAGCTGAATAACCACTGGGCTGTGACTAACAGATGAATAACCACTGGGCTGCAACTTACAGTTAGATGAATAACCAATGGGCTGCAACTTACAGTTAGATGAATAACCACTGGGCTGCAACTTACAGTTAGATGAATAACCACTGGGCTGTGACTTACAGTTAGATGAATGACAGTTATGTGATGACAGTTGTGTGTATGACATTTGTGTGAATGACAGTTGTGTGTATGAAATTTGTGTGAATGACAGTTGTGTGAATGACAGTTGTGTGTATGACAATTGTGTGAATGACATTTGTGTGAATGACAGTTGTGTCAATGACAGTTGTGTGAATGCCAATTGTGTGAATGCCAGTTGTGTGAGTGTCAGTTGTGTCAATGACAGGTTCATTAAATGATAGTTGTGTCGTACCTCAACTGATTCATACCTCCTGTTATGTCCAAAACTCACGTTATGGCAAAGGTCACGTGATCATTGATTTCTACACAGAGCTATAGCTGGAAGGGAAATAACTGATGCAATGAGCTCTACCCCCCCAGGAGTGTACCAGACAGACACGCGCGCCGCCATCTCATGGTGATTAATTAATTATGTAAGTGAGTGAAAACACGGCGAGCTACCATCGGAATAGCTCACGGCGCAATGATCAGGATAGCCAATTACTTCCCACATGCTTGTCAACAGCAACAGTATCTTTCAAAAGGTTGTCAGGTGCAGGTTGTCATTAATAATATAGGGAGATTAGACCGATACTGCAAAGAAAGAGAGAACCTCGTACTATATACACAATTCTTTTGCTGCCCACTTGGATACTACTTTTTTAGCTGAGTGCTAGTTCTATTTAATTCTGTTTTTACTGTTATATGTACGCTGACAAAGGCTTCCTTCAGACATATTTGTTGTTGCTTTTTTTTGTGTTCATTTTTTTAGGGTTTCCCATACTTTATTTCACTTATTTTCTTTTCGCTAACCTAACTGCAGGCTCTTCCCTTTATAACCATACTTTAAACTCGGCAACGCAACTTTAACCAGAATTAGCTTCGAAATTTAATAAAAACCAACAAAACAGATATAGACTTTAGCATTTCGACTCCTGATTTTGCATCCTGTAAATAAAAACACTCTTCCAAATAGACTCCACAACCCCACGTGACACGTCAAGTGAATCTTTGAACAGAACTTGGGCCTTCTCACTACTCCTGGCCTACTCTCTACTGCTGGCCTACTCTCTACTGCTGGCCTACTCTCTACTGCTGGCCTACTCTCTATTGCACTAGAAGCCATTATTGTCACATGACGCATTTTATTTGTAGGGTACCCGAAAGACCATTTAGAACGCAAGGATTTCTCCATTCAGTATAATGATCTAAAGACGATAGCGTTACATAACTTAAAGGGAGATGGCTAATTTAGACTCAAAGACGTTTATCCGAGGGTGGGGTGCACTGGGATGGGGATGAAATAATCCCTCGAAACTATTGGACTAAGTCAAAGGGAGAAACAGTTGGACAACATTGCACCATGTTTAAAGAAGAAACTGCTGCACCATATTGCATCAAGAAACTGCTGCACCATTTTGCATCAAGAAACTGCTGCACCATATTGCATCAAGAAACTGTTGTACCATATTGCATCATGAAACGGTTGCACCATATTGCATCATAAAACGGTTGTACCATATTGCATCATGAAACGGTTGCACCATATTGCATCATAAAACGGTTGCACCATATTGCATCAAGAAACTGTTGTACCACACTGCATCAAGAAACTGTTGTACCATATTGCATAAAGAAACTGTTGCACAATATTGCATCATGAAACTGTTGCACCATATTGCATCAAGAAACTGTTGTACCACATTGCATCAAGAAACTGTTGTACCATATTGCATAAAGGAACTGTTGCACAATATTGCATCATGAAACGGTTGCACCATATTTTGCGTCAAGAAATTTCTGCTCCATATTGCATCACGTATAAAGAAGAAAATGTTGGACCACTTTGCACCACATTGCACCAAGTGAAAGGATGGAGTAGTTCAGTGCATAACTTATGTCAGGACAGCTATAAGACATTGGTACGAAGGACCACGCGTCTACGACAGTTCTCAACAAAGTGGGCCTGCAGTGATACAAAACAAAAAAACTACATCTCGGTAACGTAATATTTCATTAACTTAACTATCTTTTGATTCTGCAAAGAGGAAATAGAATGGACTACGATGAGTCGATTGTTTTGTCATGTGATAAGAGTAAGTTCGAGTAAGACTTCCGGTAGGCTGTCTGCAATACACTAGTAGCTCACAAATTTTTCGTCAAACAACTTTCTTCGGCTGATGTGTAGTTGTGGGTCCGTGGCGTCATTTGCGTGGATTCACTCCCCTTATTTTTTAAATATTTTTTTAAATAGAGTTACATTTTCATTAATATGACGGGTGGCAAATTTTTATTGGTTGATTAATTATAATTTTTAAAATTTCATTGGTTGGCCTATTAAATATGTTAATAAGCTTCGCCATTTTTAAAGATAATCTTAGAGGGTGACCACGCTGTGTTTCATTAATTTTTGGATATTCTTTTCGTTGGAACCTGAAATAAAGTGTGTAAAAGTGTATTCCATGAAAATGTAAGTTGTGTTTTCATTACTTCTTTATTTTATAATTAATTTTGGCCACTTTTCTTTGTTTTTTTTAAATTTTCTTCTTTTCAGGGTCAAAACCCAGCGCCACGTTAGGCTAAGGAGAGTGTGAAAACGCTGGTTCCGATAGGGTCAAAACCCTGTTATGGAGAGTGTCAAACCCTGTTAGGGAGAGGGTCAAAACCCTGTTAGGGAGAGGGTCAAAACCCTGTTAGGGAGAGGGTCAAAACCCTTTTAGGGAGAGGGTCAAAACCCTGTTAGGGAGAGGGTCAAGACCCTGTTAAGGAGGAATTTAGGGTTCAGGTTAGGGTGAGGGATAGATTTAGATCATTTTTTCAGTTTTAAAAACTTTTATTCGTAATTTTAGCAAAAACATGAGTTATTTTATTTTTCCATGGTTGCCATCTAGGTTGTCCCGACCCGTGAACACGTAAAAGTTCGCGGGTCGGGGCAACCAAGATGGCGGGCATGGTAAAAAACGCGGACCCATCTCTACACATTTACCCTTTCTTCCTTTAATCATAACTGAATTATAATCATTGTCACATTTATGAATGTCATTTAAAAAACACGTGTATTCAAGAATATTTTAAAAAGTAAAATTTTTAATTAACATCGGGGGAAGCGCTGATGGAGACAAACATTTTGCTTAAAAATTAATGATAATGGCTGATCAGCTGTTATCCGTTGTTATATGTTGTTATGTGTAGCATAGGCTACCGAAGGCTTACACATATCACGTGACAAAAAAAGGAAGTGACTCATCGTAGTCCATTACATTTTCAAAGTATAACGACGTAAGTTTTAAGTTTTGTTATGTGTATAAAAAAAAAGCGGTTACAGCAATTTTAGTACATGAACGTTTTCAGGTTTGGTTTAAAAAAAAAAGGTAAATGCGAAGAGATAGCACCACGTTTTTTACCATGGCCGCCAACTTGATTGCCGTGACCCGTAAATTAAGAATAAAACGTTTAAAAATAATGAAAAAATTTCCTAAATGTATCCTTAAACCTAACCTGAACCCTAAATATATCCCTAAACCTAACCTGAACCCTAAATATATCCCTAAACCTAACCTGAAACCTAAATGTAACCCTAACGAAGTCACGGTGCTATCTCTTCGCATGAGCCAAAAAGGAAACAAAAAATTATTTCGCCGATGACTATGACAACTCAAGACATCACAAAATGAATCAACGTCTGCACAACGTAACCTTCCAAATCTCTACCTGGTCTCTTGTAAGGGCAGCGTAGTAACCTTTGAACCACATCTTTTATGTTTTTTCACATTAACAGCCTCACTTTCAATCTTGATGGTTTATTGCGGGTGTCATGAAACCAGAGGGGGCGCTCGCTGTATACTACGTTTAATGTTGCGAGAGACAGCGGACATTCATTTGCTTTCCTGTCATTGTAAACCAGTCACCTGCAAAGCTGTGCTCACAGCTAAACAAATGCCTTTTGTAAGCTGAGTTTACGGAATGATCTCAAGCCTTCTTTCCTTTATATTTTTTCCATAACTAATTCTTAGTGAAAGAAAGGATTCGTCAAGCAATGGGGCAGTGCGATGACCTCCTGGTGTCTGTAAAAAAGCGCAAACATGAGTGGTATGGCCACGCGACCAGAAAACAAGAGCTCGCAAAAGAAATCCTGCAGGGCACAACTAAAGGAGGGAGAAGAAGAGGAAGACAGAGAAAAAGATGGGAAGATAACATCAAAGAGTGGACGGGATTAAAACTAGGCGATGCTATGCGTAGTGCATAAGACCGAGAGGAATGGAGAAGGATAGTTTTCATGTCATCTGTGGCGCCCCAACGGTCCAAGGACTAAAGGACATGATGAGGATGATGATGATAAATTCTTAATATTACCGCCTTTACACATATTGATTGCAGTCCACGCAATATTATCACTTTTCTGTGGTAATACAACATCTATTTATATCGCAGGTTTATACAACAATTATTTGTGGAAAGATAAACTGAACTAATCGCTGTAAAACAATTTATTGTGGTAGGTATATTCGTGGTAAACAAAATTTATTGTTGCAAAGTAGGTATATTCGTGGTAGACAACAATTTATTGTGGCAAAGTTGGTACACTCGTGGTAGACAACAATTTATTGTGGCAAAGTTGTTACACTCGTGGTAGACAACAATTTATTGTGGTCAGGTAAGCTCAACTCGTGATTATATGGACAACACAAAAGAAGAGCCAACATGGCTGACATCATCGTCAAGCGGAAGTGCATGGATCCAAGTCACATGACCAGGGATGATTAACTCCTGCTAATGCTTCCGCTAAAATATTATTAGACGCGGAGCTAAAGTGTTTAATAATGACACCTTCAATGTATTTTTGGTTGCGTCTACATCAAGTGCCAAAGCAACCCGATGCTAACGTGTACTGCCTTATTTAGCCAACTTGGCCCCACTGCTATGGATGTACAGATTTCTAACCATCTGCTCACACATTTATATAATTTTTTTTATGAAAACAACATTCTAGAAATAAAAGTTTTATTACAAAAATAATTTAAATTTAAAAAATAATATATTTCTCCCATCATTAAGATAAAGTGGTGCGTCATTTTGAGTTGACACCGAGTGGATGTCTTACAGCGTCTGCAGGCGTCTAACATCTCGTGAAACAATACAACATGGGGACCAAAAGAGGGATTTTAATCTAATAAATAGTATGTCAAATTAAGAACAAAGTCTGTGTGGCCTAGCTAAATAATGTATGTATTTTTTTTAACCCGTTTCAAGTTTCAAAAAAAAAAATTGTCTAAGAAATGATAGTGTAATTTGTGTAAAGCACTTTACAGAATCTCGTCATACATACATGTTCTGAGATCCAGGATCTTATTCCAAACACTGTTTTAAATTAATATTTAAAAAAATTAAAATGCCCACCAAGCATAAAAAAATGAAGTTGAGAAAACAATCAGATGAGATTGTTTGACTCTACCACTCTATGATCATTTACATACAGCTTCTAGGGATTGTGTCAACTGTGGTCCATGCTGAGAAACCAATCAGATGAGATTGTTTGACTCTGACATTCTATGATCATTTACACACAGCTTCTAGGGATTGTGTCAACTTTGGTCCATGCTGAGAAACCAATCAGATGAGATTGTTTGACTCTGACATTCTATGATCATTTACACACAGCTTCTAGGGATTGTGTCAACTGTTGTCCATGCTGAGAAACCAATCAGATGAGATTGTTTGACTCTACCATTCTATGATCATTTACACACAGCTTCTAGGGATTGTGTCAACTTTGGTCCATGCTGAGAAACCAATCAGATGAGATTGTTTGACTCTACCATTCTATGATCATTTACACACATCTTCTAGGGATTGTGTCAACTGTGGTCCATGCTGAGAAACCAATCAGATGAGATTGTTTGACTCTATCATTCTATGATCATTTACACACAGCTTCTAGGGATTGTGTCAGCTGTGGTCCATGCTGAGAAACCAATCAGATGAGATTGTTTGACTCTACCACTCTATGATCATTTACACACAGCGTCTAGGGATTGTGTCAGCTGTGGTCCAAGCTGAGAAAACAATCAGATGAGATTGTTTGACTCTACCATTCTATGATTATTTACACACAGCTTCTAGGGATTGTGTCAACTGTGGTACATGCTGAGAAACCAATCAGATGACATTGTTTGACTCTACCATACTATGATTATTTACACACAGCTTCTAGGGATTGTGTCAACTGTGGTCCGCACGGTCATCAGCGATCAACTCGTCATTTTTGGAATCTCAGTAACAAGCCTTGCCCCTGCCACGTATTGTAACACAAGCAACATGTAATAGTTGACTGTTATCTTATTCCGCAGTGCAAACATTTGAATATATTTGCATTTGACCTTCGGACCGAACGAAATAGACGCGCACGAGTTGCGTAAAGGCAGATTATGGTAGGACGGGTCCCTGGGGTTATGGGGTGGTTTTTGACTTCCTCTCTTATTTATTTATTAGGTGACCTTCTTCACTGTTTTGTCAATCTGTACTGTATTTTTTGTGTGTTGGTTTGGGGGGGGGGGGGACATTTTTCCTAGTTATTCGTGGGTTGCTAAGACTACAAAATGAAAAATATTAATTTAACCAAAGCTCGAGTGGGACCACATCTTTTTTACACACATTAATAAACAAAACTACTCTCAATTAATTCAAATTCATCCATATTCGCATCATGATAATATTTTTAAGTAAAAAGTACGCCTCACAAACAGAAGAGTTGTTAGTGCAATTAATTGTCTATTTTTAGGACACCGAAGGCGCCAAAACGATCTGGAAATGGCCTGGTTTTAAATTTGAAAATTTGAAGATGTCCTGATTTAGAAGAGAAAAATCATGGCCACCTTAGTTTTGGAGAAATTGTCGTCATGCTGTTACGGAATGTTCAAGATGAAATTTGTTAAAAAACACTGCTTTAAAAACACTATTTTTTTCCAAATTCACTTAGTGGCCCAAGTTAAGGAAATGACATGTATATGGTTCTACTGGTTATGGCCAGACGGACATACAATAAGACAGAGACAAAAGTTCATGGGAATTAATATAACGTTAAAAGTGTCATCTTTCCCCCAGTTGCATAAATTGCTCGTGACCCACAGACCGAATAACCTCCATTGGACGCAAAGTCAGCGCAGACTTATTTGAATAAATGCCTTCTCAGATATGACAGAATTGAGCTTCACTGAGCTTGACAAAATGTACGGAACACATCAACCTTGACCTTGACACTACAATCTGTGCCTAGCTCATCACCTGGAGTTATTTCACTGGCGTAGGATTAGGAAAGGAGGGGGGGGGGGAGAAAAAAAGGGGGTGGGGCTGTCAGCCTCAGGGTGACAATTTTTACTATTTATTAAAGGGCGGCATTTTTGTACAACTTCATAATTATGTGTGTGTGTGGGGGGGGGGGGAATCACGGTCTGTCCTGGGCGCCACTAAACCTGGCTACGCCACTGCGACGTTATTTGGAATATGATTTGTGTTATTCTTTGGAGAAATCCGTCAAGTTGAGTAGGACAAAGCTTGACATAAACAAACAGTAGGAACAGTGATGAGGGGGGTGCAGTTTGTTGGGATGACGGCGATGGTGAGGGTGGGGGATTGGAGTGAAAAGAAGAGGCACTCTGCTAGAGGAGAAGGGCCAGCGATTTTGGAAAGGGTACAAATGGTGGACACGTGGTACCTAGTCTGAAGCTTACATAACCCCCGCAAGCCGTGCGATTGTCCATCGTGCTCAAACTGACAAGGCCAGTTGGTTGGGAGACAAGTGGGACACACGGTGTATCAATATTAACCGCTTTACTTTAATTAAGGTAAGCGTTTTCATAAGCTTGTATCTATATCTACGTTGACGTGAACCTATTGATTACAGTTTTGCTCTATGAAATGTACAGATATCATTAGATAATGTTGTCTGTAAGTGATATAATTCCTACTGTATTCACAAACGCCTTAGAACCTAAGACTCCGAGTGGCAGCAATTCATACTGGACTTATGACTTATTGAAAAATAGCATATCTTTGTTATGAGATCAAAGAGATATAAACTCGGGCTCATATAATTGTGCAGTCGCGTAGCGAGGGGGGGCAAGGGGGGTATCATGCCCCGGGCGCTACTCACAAAGGGGCGCCAAATGGTATATTTTACATATAATATTGTATGGTTTTCAAATAGAGGGGGGGCGCTAAAAAGGTATTGTGCCCCGGGCGGGAGTTAAGCTCGCTACGTCACTGTAATTGTGTCATAAAATAAGTGGCATGTGTCGTATGGTAAGTGATACAGTGAGTATCTGTTCTATTTGAAATACATTTACCCCAAAAAATTAAATTAAAAGAATAGAAAATAACCCCCGTCCCAAAAATAAAATACTAAAAATATAAATCTTTTAAATGGCGTACTTCCACTTTGTTGTTAGAGTAAAAAAGGAAGCTTCGTTATTAAAAAAAAATCATTTAGCGTAGTTATCGGGAAAATATATTTTGTGCGCTAACCGGAAGTGGAAGCAGTCACACCCCAAGCGTAATATAAGAGATTATAGTTTGCTATATCACGAAAACTGGTACATGTTCTTCATCAACTTCTTGGCTCATTGGTTGTATCGGTGTTTATTTCAACCACTTTCTTAAGTTATTAGATGAAACAAATAAAACAACTTTACTTTTTTAAATCCTTTAAATTAACATTGCTTTTGCTCGTGTGTTTCTTTCTGTCTGCGTGTGGGGCAAACTATTCGGACGGTTAACTGACTCACTTCCCGTCAGCCTATCGAGCTGAAATTTGGCTTATAGACTCAATGCCGATGAAAACACATTATATCTAAATTTCAGCTCCAATCCGCAACCCTACCCGCCCCCCCCTCCCAAATATAATAAATAAGTTTTTTCCCAGTTTCCAAGGGCAAAATGGAGGAAATATGATGCCACTAATTTTACGAAATAAAATTTCCAATAACTGCGCTAAATGATAGTCGTAAAAATATCACAAGTGCATTAATTGCGTAATATATATATTATTTTTTTACTGAAATAGTTGGTAATATAAATCTGCAATGTAAAAGCTGGTGGGACATAAGGATAATAATATAAAATGCAAAATAAAATAATAACAAAAAACATATAACGGATTTATCCGAAAAACTTTGTTTATAAGGTTCATTTATTTCCAAATTGCTTAACTAAAAACACGATTGATCTTTTTCTACACATAGATAAATTAAGACTTTAAATAATTATTACCAGGTAACTAGATACAGCCCGCCAAACATTGGCGACAGCAATGCGTGAACTTTCCATCCACTAAAGTTACTTGACAAAATATGAACTTAAGTCACGCAGATTTAAGAATCCCAAGTTTCTCTACACCCCTTCCCCCCATGATACGTCACTGCACACTTTTTATTTCACGCCCATGAACTATATTAAATATACTGAAGCACCAACCGCTTTTAAACCGAATATTGTCTACACCATACTTAAATTGAGACGATTTCATTTTTCCGTCAAGAAAATATTACGTTTAGCGTAGTTATCGGGAATTATATTTTGTGCGCTATTGAACTCGTTATTGGACTATACTTTCTTACAAACATTTAGAATTATTTAATTTGTAATATTGAATATATTCTCAATACCAAATTCGCTGATTAGGAAGCAGTCATTTGGAAGCAGTCCACGAGTCACACCAGAAGCGTAATAATATAAGAGATTATTTAAGCTGACCTCACTTGGTTAATGACGGAACATCACCAAACAGACACATATTAATAGCAACAGAACCACAGAGCAAGTAACAGAAAAATCTGGCACAGAGATGTAATCACGCTAAAAATCAGTCCTATAAATAAATCCATATTTATCTAATCAGGTGTATTATTTAATGGCTGTTATAAACAATAGAACTCGAATCTTTTTTTAATCTTAGATTTAGATAAGACATGTACTATAAAAAAATAGGCCAAAAAACTAATTTCGCTTTTGCATAGTTTCATCAATGGTGCGATATCGCGCAGTAAGTAACCTACTATGTGTTGCACACCGCTCTGCACCGTAACATACACCAAACCAGTCAACATAATTGCATTTGCATGAAAGGCCAAAACATAAACAACATATAAAGTTATAAACTCAATGAGGTGTAGAGTGTCAACGAATCATGACTGTAGTCCAGCAGCTCAAAATTCAAACTGATTTGAAATATGTACACAGATTATTTTAAAAGTGCCACTTGTCCGTAACTGACCACCATGAGCGTGGCATCTAAGCTGGACTTAAGCTCTGTTTGGGGAGGGGAATCTAAGCCGAACTTAAGCTCTGTTTGTGGGGAGACATCTAAGCCGAACTTAAGCTCTGTTTGTGGGGAGACATCTAAGCCGAACTTAAGCTCTGTTTGTGGGGAGACATCTAAGCCGAACTTAAGCTCTGTTTGTGGGGAGACATCTAAGCTGAACTTAAGCTCTGTTTGTGGAGAGACATCTAAGCCGAACTTAAGCTCTGTTTGTGGGGAGACATCTAAGCCGAACTTAAGCTCTGTTTGTGGGGAGACATCTAAGCCGAACTTAAGCTCTGTTTGTGGGGAGACATCTAAGCCGAACTTAAGCTCTGTTTGTGGGGAGACATCTAAGCCGAACTTAAGCTCTGTTTGTGGGGAGACATCTAAGCCGAACTTAAGCTCTGTTTGTGGGGAGACATCTAAGCCGAACTTAAGCTCTGTTTGTGGGGAGACATCTAAGCTGAACTTAAGCTCTGTTTGTGGGGAGACATCTAAGCCGAACTTAAGCTCTGTTTGTGGGGAGACATCTAAGCCGAACTTAAGCTCTGTTTGTGGGGAGACATCTAAGCTGAACTTAAGCCCTGTTTGTGGGGAGACATCTAAGCCGAACTTAAGCTCTGTTTGTGGGGAGACATCTAAGCCGAACTTAAGCTCTGTTTGTGGGGAGACATCTAAGCCGAACTTAAGCTCTGTTTGTGGAGAGACATCTAAGCCGAACTTAAGCTCTGTTTGTGGGGAGACATCTAAGCCGAACTTAAGCTCTGTTTGTGGGGAGACATCTAAGCCGAACTTAAGCTCTGTTTGTGGGGAGACATCTAAGCCGAACTTAAGCTCTGTTTGTGGGGAGACATCTAAGCCGAACTTAAGCTCTGTTTGTGGGGAGACATCTAAGCTGAACTTAAGCTCTGTTTGTGGGGAGACATCTAAGCCGAACTTAAGCTCTGTTTGTGGGGAGACATCTAAGCCGAACTTAAGCTCTGTTTGTGGGGAGACATCTAAGCGGAACTTAAGCTCTGTTTGTGGGGAGACATCTAAGCTGAACTTAAGCTCTGTTTGTGGGGAGACATCTAAGCTGAACGTAAGCTTTGATAACAATTGTTTTTCATTGTTTTGGGGAGGGGGTGAGAGAGTGTGTATCTCATGATAGAATGGTTTAAAAAAACAACAACCTTAGTAGTAAAGATAGAATGACAATTAGTTACTGATCAGTGTGGATAAAGATCTCCTGTTAAGATGACAGGTAAGTTCACCGTAGGTTACAGCGTAACTATGACAGGTAAGTTCACCGTAGGTTACAGCGTAACTATGACAGGTAAGTTCACCGTAGGTTACAGCGTAACCAGTAGTTCAGCACCAGTTCTTTCACACGGCCTCCAAAACAAACCTAATTCTACGGACCTGACCTCACCGCGCGAAGACATCCGGTTTAGATCAAATATCAAATCTATATTTGATATAGATTTGATATTATATAAGTCTTTAAAAGATGTCAACCCATGAAGGTTGGCTTTGTGGCAGTTGATTTAAGACAGGAAAATTTGCAGATAGCATATTTTGTTAAGAAAAAACTGAATAAAATTAAAACCAAAATAATGTATAAATTATATAATTGGAATATGCATCTTTATTTTTTTTTTTTTTTTTTTTTTTTTTTTTTTTTTTTTTTTTAAAATAAAAGATGCATATTCCAATTATATCATTGGAATATGCATCTTTTTTTTTTTTTTTTTTTTTTTTTTTTTTTTTAAAAAAATAAAAGATGCATATTCCAATTATATCATTGGAATATGCATCTTTATTTTTTTTTAAAATTAAAAATACGTATTCGAAAAGTAATTATTGTATTTAAGGCACAAAGTAACATGATCGACTAAAGCACAGAGCGCCGAGACAATGAATACGTCGTTAAATCTACACACCCAATCAAAGAGTGCTAGTGTGAACTTTTTCTTATGCCTAATTGCACCCCAAATTGTATATGGTATGGTTGGACTGGTCTTCCTTATAACCCCCCCCCCCCCCGATGGTGTATGTATATTCATGTGTATGAGTTGGGGGGTCCAGCAATAATATGATTTTTTCTAGTACCTCAAACTATCTATTAGACAATTGCATACACTTATAACTAGGTTGTGTGTATATATAAACACAGACCTGTTTACTCTTACGATTTTGGCGTACAATATACGATTTTGAGGTGTATACATTATATATACTGTATGTTTATTTTTTACTATTAAGATAATGTATTGAACGATTTTGTGATGATGTTGTACGATTTTAAGAGTGTAAGGGTAAATAGGTATGTAAACAGGCCCCTTGAAACTCTGCCCGGCGCCCTTACCCTTACATCCCGATTCTTAATCTTATGTAAATGTACTTTGCCTGGTAGGCGCAAGGGTACATTACGTCCAGTAAATCACCCTGCTCTGTGGTAACTGATTGAAATGGCTTAAATCAACAAGAAGTTTGGAATGTTCAAAGCCCCTGGCAAATGGTAACACTATTTACCTTGCTTTGATGACACCGAACTGATGAGTTGTTTGGCATTCCGATTAAAATAAACCGATGAATGGCGTCACTATATATATATATATATATATATATATATATATAAATAAATATATATATTTATTTATATATATATAAATATTCCGGAGATTTTAAAAAATACAAATTTTCGGGGATCGGAAATGTCTAGATTGAACGGCTTAACTATTATAGATCCGATGATCCGACCTGTACTTCTAATCTCCAACTTCAAAATCCTGCTTAATGCTCCGTTCAGTACATGTTATTTATTATGCCCTTGAATAATTCTTTTTTTACCAGTGCCCCCATGGGATTATGCAAATGTCTATTAATCTATATTGAAAATGTATGTTCTGAATTTCTTGAATTTTTTTTAATAGTTTATATTTTACATTGAACCATTTCCGAATTTTTCCTTTAAAACATTCCAAATGTGTTATGTTAGTGTGTAGTAGGAATCTCTCTCTCATTCATGTAATTCCTCAAACTCTCACGACCCCCCCCCCCCCCCCAAAATCTCACTTAACACCTGGTTCTGTCGACAGACACCATATTCTCAATTGAAAACTAAGCCATCACATTTATTCTCTTTCTTTCAAATGAAACCGCACATTGAAATTTCCTATTCTATGACAACCGCACTAGGACAACCCCATTCTGTTCCACCCCGCAAGGGACACCCCGTACTGTGACGCCCCGTACTGTGACACCCCGCACAAAGCCAACCCAGCTATGGGCGATGACACCTCGCACTAGGATGCCTCCTTCCCTGACTATCGGTTCGATCACACCCCACTCTAAGATACCCCGCTCCTTCACCTCATACCAGGAATTGTGTCTCCCTGACATGCATGGCCCACGTCACCTGGCCACCATCTCACCTTGTTCTCCTTTGTTAACTTACCTTGCTATCTCCTTAACAGACGTTTAAATCGTGTACCGTTTTGTGCTGTCAATGTCAGTGCCTGGCCTACTCAACGAACGACCCCCCCCCCCTCTCTCGAAAGAAAGTTCGAGGTCCCTGTTCCTTTAAAAAAGTAGCTCTTAGGTCACTTTCATTTAAAAAGTAGCTTTTAGGTACCTATTCACTTTAAATAAGCAGCTCTTAGGTCACCGTTCCTTTAAAAGGCAAACCTTAGGTCTTTGTTCCTTTAAAAGGCGGCCCTAAGGTCACTGTTATCATTTTAACTTATATTCATGCACGTGTTTCTTGCGGTAGAGAGTTTCAGTTTTAATAAAGGATTTTAATCATTTCACAATCGCAGGAGTACAAAAGTTACCGAGAGTGTAAATTGACACCGTTACAAGGGTTGTACTTTTTTTTTTTTCCTTACATGGTGGACTGAATGGAGCGTTATCCTACGTTTAAAAACTGATTTTTAAGAAATGTAGAAAATAATGCTCATATTGATTTACAACAGTAGCACACATCTCGTGTAATCACACAACCGCTAACACAGTAGCAATGACGTCATACCGACACGTCCACGATAGGGTTCCAACGCTAATCAGGATTATTAATTTTTAAAAACAATAAAAAAAAAAAAATTAATTTACCGCAAAAATAATCATTACTGGCTATCCTAAACTATGCAGCTAGATCCGGTTTAATACAACTGCTTCTAAAGACGCTTTACAATTTTTTTTGACAATTTCTGCATTAGTTGACGATAAAGCCAGTAGTATCGTGTTTCTACAACAACACGGTATTATACATGCTGCCAGACCATGTGCTAACAACAATAACATGATTTTATCCTTGAATAACCGAGAGGATTGTTGGAGATTCCACCACACCAGCTGGTTTTTAATGGAAGTGTGAAATAATGTATATGTACAATAATTTTTGCGTTGAATGAAAAGTTTTTATTCAAAAGAACATTTGTTTTATTGGAAGTGTGAATAGTAATAATTTCTGCGGTGAATTAAAATTGTAGTACCAAAAAATGTCACTAAGGGTGTTAATGTAATTCCGTTTGTGTCCGAAAACCTCTCCTTTCCTTTCCTGGAAGCGGATTAGCCCATCCAACAACACGGACAACTTGTCACATCAGGCATGCCCATTTTCAAGTAGGTCAGTGTCATTTGCTTGCGGTGTCTTAATAACACGCCTCTCATATTTTGATCTTGATGTCAGGTGTCACGTCCCTTACGGCTTACGGGTATGCTTAAATGCAGACGATTCACCAGCTTAAGTTCGACTGGACGTAATAACAGTTGTGCGCAATTAAACTGTAATAGCCCCCCCCCCCTTTTTTTCAAGTTTTAGCTCTACTTCTGCCACAACACGCATCACGATTTATTTAGATTAAAAGGATACAACAAAAGTTTTTTTTTACCCCCCCCCCCCCCAACCCCTCATTGGAACATGAACGGACTAGAGCTGGGGTTTTCAAACTGCTCGTTCTGCGGGTCTGTTATGCCCCGTTCTATGGCTTTGCAAATTTTATCCGTTTTAAGATTCGGCTCGTTAGATGAACAATGCGTAACAAAAGACTTAAAAAAACAATCTTCAAAGAACAGCAACTACAAAGCTAGTGATTTTGACAATATTCAATTAAATTTTACTAATGCGCTTATATAAAAAAAAATCAAATATACAGAAATAAAACTACATTAACTTATAGCACAGCAAGTGAAAAAGAAATCCAAGAAACATATACATATTAATATATATATACACACAAAAAAGAGCAAAATCTTGTAAGGCTACTATGAGAATATTAATATGTCTCGTGTCTAGGAAATCTAAAAAAAAAGTCTCTCTCAGCTGGGAAAGCTGCCGGCTCATTCATGGGAAGATGGAAACCTCCAGAAAAGTAATTCTAGGAATTGCATCACCTGATAGTATTCTTTAGAACTTTTTTCCCATTCGAGGAAGGGGATGATGTCGCAGAACGCTACAAATTCAGTTGGTGACGTCAATATATTTCTTTTAAAATAGAGAAAGACAAGTGGGGAACGCTTTTGCACTACGTTAAGGCAAAATTAGGTCAACATACCGGCTATAACAAGCCAGACATTGGTGCCACTAAATAGGAATACTGTAACACATTCTCTGACTCTGAGTGTCACTGTGACTGTGATAGCTGCGGGTAAACTTCAGGCCATACTATAAAACGTACACACCCACTGAAATTTACAAGTAGCACAATTTCTTTCACGATAGGTAAATTGACCATAGTTAAACATACTGACATATGCAATATCTTGTGTAGACTCCACCTTTGTGTGCTTTTATCACTAGCCGCTATAAGTTAATTCGGTCTAATCACACATGCTGCCATGCGTTGTATCTTAAATAGACAGCGTGTACGCCAGTATCCAACAAACTACTATACTTTATAAGGCTCGAGTTGAACTTACTGCCATAGACCCCCGTGTGCGCTTGTATAATCCCAACAGCTCTATCATTATAGTACAAACAACTGCCATATGGTTAAGTCTTAAAGGGACCCATGAGGGTGACCTTATTGATTATAGTGTAATAGCTAGGCATCTGGACTTGTAGGCTAGTTCAGTCTTCGAGTACAACCGGGTTTCCGGCACGGGACATTGGTGATCGTAGATTTACTGTGATTGTACTGGACGCTAATAAATACCACTGCACATTTTTTGCAAATCGGAGCGCGTGAGCATGCTATCACAGCATTGAAATGAGCGCTATATGAGTATATATATACTTCAATCAAATCAAATCAAATAACGTTCTCCACATTTGTGCAGTATGCCACAAACATCCAGGTTTCATTGACAAACATCCAGGTTTCATTGAAAAACATCCAGGTTTCATTGAAAAACATCCAGGTTTCATTGACAAACATCCAGGTTTCATTGACTTCACAGTTTTGAGACCTATCACAAAATAATTATTTTAATAGAAAGCGCCCCCCAAAATTCTTCCCATTCTTAACCAATGTGCATCACTGTGCACTGTGCAGTAAGCAAAATGAAATCATGCATGTTCTGCACCTGACCGATCTTAGATACGTTTAACCGACAGTGATGCAGTCAATGACAAGAATAAAATGGTTTCTTATGAAATGTATCAGTTTCATGATTGGTGCCAACATTTCTGCCCATGCTACTGATCAGTTTGAAACACAGAACTGACCTGTTGGATGATGCAAGTTATATGATAGTAATTTCTGTTGAACTCGACCTTAAGACGAATGTCAAGACAGAGTCCACTTAAAACGGGGGATAGTATGGGTGTTCCTATGGTTGGTCGAAAGATCTATTTCTATTTCAGCGAAACGCTTGCGACACGTCAGGCTGCTTATATTTTTTTTATTTTTTTAAACATTTTTTGACGATTTTGTAAATCGCCGCCATGCCGGTTAATATGACCTCGAGCAGCCAGATTCGGCATGGGGTCCAGACTTTGTATGACCTCGAGCAGCCAGATTCGGCATGGGGTCCAGACTTGGTATGACCTCGAGCAGCCAGATTCGACATGGGATCCAGACTTTGTATGACCTCGAGCAGCCAGATTCGGCATGGGGTCCAGACTTTGTATGACCTCGAGCAGCCAGATTCGGCACGGGGTCCAGACTTTGTATGAGCGCAAAAAAGTCACAGGAGAAAAGTCATTGAAAAAAATCACAAGGAAAAAAGTCGCAGGTAAAAAGTCACAGAAGCATTCATCCATCAGACATCATAAATAAATTCTGACAAGGGTGGTGAACAAATGAATTTGTATGTCTTTCGGTCCGACCTTACCCCCTTGGTGACAATAGTTAGTTTTAGTATGATTACAGGTATGTCACTGTACAACAGCGGGGGGGGGGGGGAAGCACCTTGGTAAAGTGTGACAAGATTGGGGAACAAACGAATTTGTATATCTTTCTCTCAAAGCCTCATTGACCACATTGAGGCCATTGATGCTCTGTCCGAATAGAGTTATCAGTAAACTTGTACCACAATGCAATGTCCCTTGCTTTCCTTTGATGGAGTTTTCAATAAACTGGTGCTACAATGCAATGTCCCTTGCTTTCATTTGATCCCTTTACTATGTGAAATGTTTCGGTGAGATCAGACGCAAGAAGAAATGACGAATCCTTTTGGACGAGAGCTTAATCTCTCCGTAATCGCTTACTACCATTTACTGTTATCCATTTTGTAATATTCGTGTTTATTGGCTTCATGCATAACAATGTACATAATTTTGAATAAAGCATATATTTAAATACAAATAACATACACACACACGCATGCATAACTGAGTAATAATAAATTATATGATTAAATGTGTGAATTATAATGTGTGTATATACATATATATTATATCAGTAAGAAACACTTATTTAATCCCATACTAGAATCAAAACACAATCCGAATAAGCTATTGCTATTTTCTATTTACATTTTTTCAGTAAATAAACATATAGGCTTTGCATGGTAAGGAGGCGTTACTTGAACTCGGTGATGTACACAAAATAGTGTTTACAATAATGGCGCAACAATCACGTGACTAGTTCTTGCTTACGTGTTGTTAAGGTGTGGTGACCTTCACGGCTAATCCAGGTCAGATCAGCAGCGACAAATTCTCGTCCTGGCTGGAAATATCTTGAGCGGATGTTGACATGGGAGTGGTCACGTGGTGAGGTCGGTGACCAGTGCCCAGCCTAATGACCACAGGAGACGTCCTCTCCGAAACATAATCTCTGGCACATTTGCGGTCATCAACAAACTCGCGATGCCCGGGTTTGTGGGGTGTGGGGAAGAGAATTAGGTTAAAAAGGGGCCATCAAGAAGTTACAGACCTTATGTTACGATTAGATACAATTGTCTTAAGTTGGGGAGTGCACCCCCCCCCCCCCCGACTTATCGACACCAACCCTTAAATGCAGTAAGTGTTAGCGCTTGATTCAATTTAAACCATCTTAAATATAAACAAAAAACCCCAAAACTTTGAAATCTCATCAACTATTTGAATGTGAATAGTTGCACTTTCATTAAATTTAAATGTCACGGAGCATGGATTCTGGGGGAACCAGACCAGCGATGATGAGCGATGTATCGAACCTCTAATTAGTGATCACAGCATGGCCGATGTAGGGCGTGTCTACAGACCCCCGCACCCCCCCCCCCTTTCCCCGGGTCAAATTTTCCATTAAATTTTGCGTCACTACCCATCTGATCTAAAATAGCCGCGTTCCTCCTTGGAGCCGTGTCAAACTAACAGCGCGTGTATCTTGTTTGTTTTCGGAAGCGCCTCGTGTGTCTCGTGACGTGTGTTGCTTACGTCTAGTAGCTTCCCTTTTGTTTGCGCCCTGAACTGCGAATGGGTTTTATTTTTCGTTGTTTGTGTACACAGTTGAAATTAATTTTCTTTAGTGGCTCACAGGGGCGGGGCCTGCAACATCACACGGAGAGCCGGATTCGCAACTCGAAGTACTTGAAGTTGATTAAATGGTGAAAATGTGGCTACACCAGGCCCGGGAGGGGGGGGGGGTTCTCAAATGGTCCCCGCTGGATGTGGCTACACTAGGCTGGCTCTCAAATGGTCCCTGCTAAATGTTGTTACACAAGGCCGGGGTTCTCAAATGGTCCCTGCTAAATATTGCTACACCAGGCAGGGGTTCTCAAATGGTCCCTGCTAAATGTTGCTACACCAGGCAGGGGTTCTCAAATGGTCCCTGCTAGATATGGCTAAACCAGACGGGAGTTCTCAAATGATCCCTGCTAAAGGAATGTAAGCAAGAAGCAATCACCAACAAACCAAAAATTATATTAATTCAAAGTTTTCTACTTTCTCTTCCTTAAAAATTTAAGGGCTTACATTTAAAAAAAAAATTATTAGTAAGTATAAATTTAAAAAAAAAAAGATCTGCATCTGCCTCAAGTGGCTTCAACTAGATATGTGCTCCATGGCACATTCGTAGTCAGTTAGAAACGGCCATCACATGCTGAACATCGTCAGTTGAAGCACAGAGCTGATTGTTGCTAGAAGACTGCAGCTCGCTGGGTGAATCAGACGTGATGCCTGCTCAACAGTAAGTTCTACCGTTCTCCATCTCATGAGCTGATGTAATTAAATCAATATGACGGGGATTTACCCCGGGTAGGAGCTTTTCCAGGGGACAAAAGCCAGAATGTAAATGTAGGAGTGCATGACAGTTTCTTCCCTTGCTTGCCGTTTTTACATCAACAATCACCGAGGGCATTTCTCTAGGCCTCTAGGGCAGTGGTTCTCAACCTTCGTAATGCCGCGACATGTTCCTCATGTTGTGGCGACCCCCCAAACACAAAATTATTTTATTTGCTACTTCATAACTTTAGAGAATATGTGTTTTCCGAGGGTCTTAGTCGACCCCTGTGAAAGGGTCGTTCGACCCCCCAAAATACAGGTTGAGAACCGCTGCTCTATGGTGTGAGCGTTGACGACGGGAAAAGGGGGGGGGGGTATGATCTGAGAACCTCTGACGTGAGTTGTTTGGGTGTTTTCTTTTACCTGTAAATAAACTGAGCTCTCCTGGATGACTTCTCTGCTGGCATGTCAGAGGTCGTGCTAATGTTGGTGCTTTGAATTGTGTATCGGTGACCTGACCTGGGAACTTTGGCTTCTTAAAATATTTTGTCAGCACATCGACACATATAGACACATATAGACACATCGACACATGACACATCGACACATCGACACATATACATATAGACACATAGACACATTGACACATCGACACATAGACACATAGATTCTCATTCAGTCTGAATTATTGCAAGTATAATAGAATTTGATATATATAAATATATATATATATATATAGTGTGTATTGATAACGTGAAATACAATGTATTCTAGTGGTAGCCATGGAATTTAGTCTACAATATAACCTGTAATCTAATCAATACAATCCATTCTTTCAAGATCGATTTTGTTATTAAATATGTATGTATGAAGGAGTTTTTTTTTTCAACAGCAACATTTTCCATGCAGGGGCGTAGCAAGCTTAACTCGCGCCCGGGGCACAATACCTTTTTAGCGCCCCCCTATTCGAAAACCATACAATATTATATGTAAAATATACCATTTGGCGCCCCTTTGTGAGTAGCGCCCGGGGCATGATGCCCCCCCTTGCCCCCCTCGCTACGCCACTGTTTCCATGCACTGCCATGTAATTTATTTTTAAGTACTGGCAATTGTATCTTTATCTCTAAGTACTGACAAACTATTAGTGACTACAGCTACGTTTTTCATTGTTTGGAGTATTGATTTTTTTTAATGAAATTTTCGCCTTTCATAACTCTTAAATTTCCATTGGAAAATTATCGTCATGGATGAATTGACGATTGATTTCAACAACAGAGTTTATCCTCTACAAGTGACAAGAACTAATCGATAGCGATCAAACAATGTAATCGATGCCCAGTAGATTAGATAAATGCGTTACTATGCTGGATGGAGATGCCGAAAGGGTCACGATAACCAGCTGTTTTGAGAACACATTAAACTTTCTGGTGTAAGGCCACCAGCTGTTAAGTGTGTTTAAACCACCGACACACCTACATTCATCATTTAACACCGACACACCTACACTTATCATTTAACATCGACACACCTACACTTATCGTTTAACATCGACACACCTACACTTATCGTTTAACATCGACACACCTACACTTATCGTTTAACACGACACACCTACACTTATCGTTTAACACGACACACCTACACTCATCGTTTAACAACGTTACACCTACACTTATCGTTTAACACCGACACACCTACACTTATCATTTAACACCGACACACCTACACTTATCATTTAACACCGACACACCTACACTTATCATTTAACATCGACACACCTACACTTATCGTTTAACATCGACACACCTACACTTATCGTTTAACATCGACACACCTACACTTATCGTTTAACACGACACACCTACACTTATCGTTTAACACGACACACCTACACTCATCGTTTAACATCGACACACCTACACTTATCGTTTAACACGACACACCTACACTTATCGTTTAACACGACACACCTACACTCATCGTTTAACAACGTTACACCTACACTTATCATTTAACATCGACACACCTACACTTATCGTTTAACACCGACACACCTACACTTATCGTTTAACACCGACACACCTACACTTATCGTTTAACATCGACACACCTACACTTATCGTTTAACATCGACACACCTACACTTATCGTTTAACATCGACACACCTACACTTATCGTTTAACACGACACACCTACACTTATCGTTTAACACGACACACATACACTCATCGTTTAACAACGTTACACCTACACTTATCGTTTAACACCGACACACCTACACTTATCATTTAACACCGACACACCTACACTTATCGTTTAACACCGACACACCTACACTTATCGTTTAACATCGACACACCTACACTTATCGTTTAACACCGACACACCTACACTTATCGTTTAACATCGACACACCTACACTTATCGTTTAACATCGACACACCTACACTTATCGTTTAACACGACACACCTACACTTATCGTTTAACACGACACACCTACACTCATCGTTTAACAACGTTACACCTACACTTATCATTTAACATCGACACACCTACACTCATCGTTTAACACCGACACACCTACACTTATCGTTTAACACCGACACACCTACACTTATCGTTTAACATCGACACACCTACACTTATCGTTTAACATCGACACACCTACACTTATCGTTTAACATCGACACACCTACACTTATCGTTTAACACGACACACCTACACTTATCGTTTAACACGACACACCTACACTCATCGTTTAACAACGTTACACCTACACTTATCGTTTAACACCGACACACCTGCACTTATCATTTAACACCGACACACCTACACTTATCGTTTAACACCGACACACCTACACTTATCGTTTAACACCGACACACCTACACTTATCGTTTAACATCGACACACCTACACTTATCGTTTAACACCGACACACCTACACTTATCGTTTAACATCGACACGCCTACACTTATCGTTTAACACCGACACACCTACACTTATCGTTTAACACCGACACACCTACACTTATCATTTAACACCGACACACCTACACTTATCGTTTAACACCGACACACCTACACTTATCATTTAACACCGACACACCTACACTTATCGTTTAACACCGACACACCTACACTTATCGTTTAACACCGACACACCTACACTTATCGTTTAACATCGACACACCTACACTTATCGTTTAACATCGACACACCTACACTTATCGTTTATCATCGACACACCTACACTCATCGTTTAACAACGTTACACCTACACTTATCGTTTAACACCGACACACCTACACTTATCATTTAACACCGACACACCTACACTTATCGTTTAACACCGACACACCTACACTTATCGTTTAACATCGACACACCTACACTTATCGTTTAACACCGACACACCTACACTTATCGTTTAACATCGACACACCTACACTTATCGTTTAACATCGACACACCTACACTTATCGTTTAACACGACACACCTACACTTATCGTTTAACACGACACACCTACACTCATCGTTTAACAACGTTACACCTACACTTATCATTTAACATCGACACACCTACACTCATCGTTTAACACCGACACACCTACACTTATCGTTTAACACCGACACACCTACACTTATCGTTTAACATCGACACACCTACACTTATCGTTTAACATCGACACACCTACACTTATCGTTTAACATCGACACACCTACACTTATCGTTTAACACGACACACCTACACTTATCGTTTAACACGACACACCTACACTCATCGTTTAACAACGTTACACCTACACTTATCGTTTAACACCGACACACCTGCACTTATCATTTAACACCGACACACCTACACTTATCGTTTAACACCGACACACCTACACTTATCGTTTAACACCGACACACCTACACTTATCGTTTAACATCGACACACCTACACTTATCGTTTAACACCGACACACCTACACTTATCGTTTAACATCGACACGCCTACACTTATCGTTTAACACCGACACACCTACACTTATCGTTTAACACCGACACACCTACACTTATCATTTAACACCGACACACCTACACTTATCGTTTAACACCGACACACCTACACTTATCATTTAACACCGACACACCTACACTTATCGTTTAACACCGACACACCTACACTTATCGTTTAACACCGACACACCTACACTTATCGTTTAACATCGACACACCTACACTTATCGTTTAACATCGACACACCTACACTTATCGTTTAACACGACACACCTACACTTATCGTTTAACACGACACACCTACACTTATCGTTTAACAACGTTACACCTACACTTATCGTTTAACACCGACACACCTGCACTTATCATTTAACACCGACACACCTACACTTATCGTTTAACACCGACACACCTACACTTATCGTTTAACATCGACACACCTACACTTATCGTTTAACACCGACACACCTACACTTATCGTTTAACATCGACACACCTACACTTATCGTTTAACATCGACACACCTACACTTATCGTTTATCATCGACACACCTACACTTATCGTTTAACACCGACACACCTACACTTATCGTTTAACACCGACACACCTACACTTATCATTTAACACCGACACACCTACACTTATCGTTTAACACCGACACACCTACACTTATCGTTTAACACCGACACACCTACACTTATCGTTTAACATCGGCACACCTACACTTATCGATTAACATCGACACACCTACAATTATCGTTTAACACGACACACCTACACTCATCGTTTAACACCCACCAAACAACTGAACTCATCATTTAACACAAGCACCTAAACGCACCATTTAACACTGACACAACTACACTCACTCCATGAAAACCGAGTCAACGACTCCTACAGGCCTTAAAAAATGTTCCAACTCCACCCGAACAGACTCCCCGATACCCTCGGGTGCCAGCGAACCTCTCTCTGGCGCCTCGACTCCTATTCCAAAAGTTCCAAAATTACTGCAAGTTCAAGGACATCGCAAGTCAAGCTCGCTTATAATTTCTTCACTGCAGTTAACGAATTTTCAAAAAACTATTGAAGCTTCACCACTGCACATCGTCCTCAGAGATAACGGAACAAGTTCTCATGCAATCAGTCAAATTTTTAAAATAACCACTTCTTTCTTATCTGCTGTAAAACGCGATGTTATGTGCAACGTCAAAGCTGTTAGTATGCAATCTTAACACAAGCCAACATCAGAAATGCCGCCAGTCAAAGATCAATAATAGACACATGCCATTTATAAAACAACGATTCAATCTTTTCTAAGTGTAAACCGAACATGGGTATTTTGAAATGCACTTTACTGATACAAATTTGGAATGAAAAATATTTTTTTGGTTTAATTCAAAGTAATGATACAGCAATTACAGCACGATAAAATT
Source organism: Omphiscola glabra (assembly GCA_964017045.1). Classification (NCBI taxonomy): domain Eukaryota; kingdom Metazoa; phylum Mollusca; class Gastropoda; family Lymnaeidae; genus Omphiscola; species Omphiscola glabra. The sequence continues at coordinate 15,420,614 of OZ024796.1, read as the reverse complement.
TTCTGGAAAGTTTAGGCTATCGGAAATATGACCATTAAAACAGTTCAAGTTCAAGGCGGCTGATCCTTATGATGACACTCACCCCTCTGGCTGATCCTACTAATGACACACATCTCTCTGGCTGACCCTAATGATGACACATCCCTCTGGCTGATCCTAATGATGACACATCCCTCTGGCTGATCCTAAGGATGACACGTATCCCTCTGGCTGATCCAAATGATGACACACATCCCTCTGGCTGATCCTAATGATGAACATCCCTCTGGCTGACCCTAATGATGACACACATCCCTCTGACTGATCCTAATGATGACACACATCCCTCTGGCTGATCCTAATGATGACACGCATCCCCGTGGCTGATCCTAATGATGACACGCATCCCTCTGACTGATCCTAATGATGACACATCCCTCTGGCTGATCGTAATGATGACACGCATCCCTCTGGCTAATCCGAATGATGAAATATCTCCACTTATTATGCTAATAATTAAACATCCTCAATGGTTGATCCTAATAATAACACATCCCTTCAGGTGATCCTAATGATGACAACCCACCCCCACCCCTCGGGGGCTGATCCCAGTGATGATATATCGCGACTAGATCATTTCTTCCATCCAGTGACTCTCAAGTTATATAATGGACTACGATGAGTCACTTCCTTGTTTTGTCGCGTGATACGTACCAGCCATTAGTAGGCTTTCTGCTTCACATAACAACACATAACAACAGATAACAGCTGATCAGCCATTGCCATTATCATTAATTTTAAAGCACAATGTTTGTCTCCATCAGCGCTTCCCCAGTGTTAATTAAAAATTTTACTTTTAAAAATATTCTTGAATACACGCGTTTCTTTAAATGACATTCATTCAATGTGACAATAATTATAATTCAGTTATGATTAAAGGAAGAAAGTTGTTTGAAGAAAAATTTGTGAGCGACTAGTGTGTTGCAGACAGCATACCGGAAGTCTTACTCGTAATTACGCTTATCACGTGACAAAACAATCGACTCATCGTAGTCCATTCGTAAGATGGTTGCGTAGAGACATTATATTATATTTATATTTTGACTCCATCTCGACTCAGTGACTCAGTGACTCAGTGACTGAGTCGTATGTTATAAGAAACCTTATATACATTGGTGTATTAATGGAATGAAATTTTTTATTTCCGCACACTTTGTTCTCGTAGTTTGTACACGAGTCAATCCTTCAGGTGGCATGTCTTATTGTTCATTAGATAATCTAAAGAAATCTAACTTTGTAATATCAAACCACCTTACCGTCCACCATGCCATCCACATTATCCACCTATCATGCCATCCATTATATTATCCACAATACCACTTATCATGCCATCCTTCATATTATATCATCCACAATACCACCTATCATGCCATCCATCATATCATATCATCCACAATACCACTTATCATGCCATCCATATCATCCACAATACCACTTATCATGCCATCCATCATATCATATCATCCACAATACCACCTATCATGCCATCCACCATATCATCCACAATACCACTTATCATGCCATCCATCATATCATCCACAGTACCTCATATTATGCCATCCACCATATCATCCAAAATACCACCTATCATGCCATTCATCATACCATCCAAAATACCACCTATCATGCCATCCATTATACCATCCAAAATACCACCTATCATGCCACTCATCCATAAATTTTGAACTGAAGAGTTTGGGGAGGGGGTAAGGAAAGGGGGCGGCTGAGGAACTAGGCCGACATTTCAAACAATTTTAGATACGGATGTTCCTTGTTCCGTTACTGATTTCAAGGAACATTAAAAAATAAGAGTTGTTGGAATTTCCCCCAGATGAAACGTTTTTTAAAAAGTGTGCCTTTGTAATGGGGTGTAATATACCATTAAGAAAACCTTACCCAATCTTTATGTGTTTGATATCACTACCCCAACTGTTATATGTGTGAGATCACTACCCCATCTGTTGTATGTGGGAGATCACCAACCCATGTGTGAGATTACTACCCCATCTATTATTTGTGTTTGAGATCACCACCACCATCTATTGTATGCGTGAGATCCCCACCTGTTATATGTGAGATCATGACTGTTCGGGCAAGTGTCTGGAAGTCCAACAAAAAGGCCGAGGCACTCTGGAGGTAAATTACTTTTCATAACGGCCATATAGATACTACAATGTTCTTTGTGTTTAGCCAAAATGTCAGACATCCGCCATCACTTTCAATGGTGTCTCTAAATGTCAGACACCCACCATCACTTTTATTGATGACTCTAAATGCCAGACACCCGCCATCACTTCCATAGGTCGCCCTAAATGCCAGATGCCCGCCACCACTTCCATAGGTCGCCCTAAATGCCAGATGCCCGCCACTACTTCCATAGATCGCCTTAAATGCCAGATGCCCGCCATCCCTTTCATAGGTCGCCCTAAATTCCAGATGCCCGCCACCACTTCCATAGGTCGCCCTAAATGCCAGATGCCCGCCACCACTTCCATAGGTCGCCCTAAATGCCAGATGCCCGCCATCCCTTTCATGATCACTCACTCGTTTAGAACACAAACATGGCAGGAAGCTGTTTAAAATTCATTTAAACAATTCACCAATAGAAAAGTGAGCTTAAATTTCGAAACTGCATTTCCGTTGCATCGGTCAAGGACGCGTGGAATGGTAGACCTAGAACAATGTCACTTATTTTACTATGCCCTGATGACATGTTTGAAGAGCTTGAAGGGCATTGTTTCCTGAGATGTTTCCGGTTGGTGCACATTCCTGGTGTTGATTTGGGGTTGGGGGGGGGGGATGAGCTATCAAGCTGCAAGCACATGCGTGATGGTTGAACCCGGATACAAAAGTTGAATATTTTAGGAGGAGACCATTATATTAGTCAATAAAGAGCCAGGGGTATGATGTAGGACTGTCTGTAGGTCTATTGTGTAAAAGTCGGCAGGTATTATGTAGGACTGTCTGTATGTCTATTGTTTAAATGCCGGCAGGTAGGGTCTGGGACTGTCTGTAAGACTATTGTGTATAGGCCGACAGGTATGGTGTAGGACTGCCTGTAGGACTATTTTTTAACGGCCGGCAGGTGGGGTCTAGGACTGTCTGTAGGTCTTTTGCTTAAAGGCCGACAGGTAGGGTGTAGGACTGTCTGTAGGTCTTTTGTTGAAAGGCCGACAGGTAGGGTGTAGGACTGTCAGCATGACTATCGTTTAAAGGCGGCCGGCATATAGTATAGAAAATGAGAAACTAACTCTTTTTCAAAGTTGTGGTAACACTTGGACCCAACGGGTATTTTCTAAAAATATCCGGGGCCCTGTGTAAAAAAACCCACTGCACCCGGTTAATCCCTAGCTTATAATATTTGCCAGTAAATTTTATTTCAACTGAGGTTGCAGCAGCCCTGCACTAAACATCAGCCTTTAACTACTTTAAGTTGATAGTTTGAAAGATTGCATCAAATACATACGACAGCCTTATCTCCCCTCCACCCACCTAATCGGATCAAACAATTTCTCCCGTGTGTAAGATATGCGTTAACATTATCCATGTCCTTATGTGCAACTCTGCATTTATATATTCAAGAGTTAACTCCCTCTAAGCTTTTTTTCCCCTCATCTCTCTGGGTGGTACATGCGTCGACTGATCTCAAATGATCCAAGTTTATGAAGTGCTCTGCAGTTTCAACTCTACAACGGCCACCGCACGTTTCAACTTGAATACAACGGCGAGTTCAAAGGGAATGTCAAATTTCAATAGGAAGTGGAGCGTTTTTCCTAGGCATGAAGTGCGGCATTTAATTGAGTGTTATCTTATAATTGTATCTATGCTTGCATCAAATTTGTGAAGGGAAGCGTTGTGGGCAGTAGCTTAACTGGCAACTAAGGGCGGCGCAGCAAGGCACCGCAGTAGAGTGTGACCAGCACATCACTGCAGCATGACCGGCACCTCATTAGAGCGAAACGAGCACCTCCATTCAGCGTAACCACCGCCTCAACACAGTGAAACCGGCACGTCATTACAACATGACTAGCACCTCAGTGCAGCGTGACTAGCGTGACTAGCGTGACTAGCACCTTATTACAGCGTAAGTAGCGTTTCGGTACAGCGTAACTAGAACCTCACAACAGCGGAGCTAGCATCTAAGTACAATGTAAATAGCATCTCAGTGCAGCGTAACTAGCACCTCACAGCAGTGAACTAGCATCTAAGTACAACGTAAACAGCACCTCGGTACAACGTAACCAGCACCTCAGTATAGCGTAACCAGCACCTCAGTACAGCGTAACCAGCACCCCAGTACAGCGTAACTAGCACGTCACAACGACGAAGCTAGCATCTAAGTACAACGTAAACAGCACCTCGGTACAGCGTAACCAGCACCTCATTACAGCGTAACTAGCACTTCAGTTTCAGCGTAACCATCACCTCAGCCCAACGGTGTGGGGCTGCCTGGTGGGCTACCCCAGGTGAAGATCGGGTCCAGAAACACATATCTTCAATCGGGTACACAGCCGCGGCCATTTTTCAAACTCGGCAAGGGTGCCATTCTTCTCCTGAAACTCCGTCGGTGCCGCTAGTGTTTGTACTGAGTCACCCAGTACAGAACAGCCTTGCTCTAACGGTCGTCGGTCGCGTCAACTTTCTTTTTAACAAATATCAGTTATATTTTAGCGGCTGCCATTATAACTTCACGGCTTGTCATGTCACAGTATCCCGGTGGCCAGGGACACTAAGATATGGTATTTCTTCCTTGCCTGCCATGTCACACTCTCCGAACGCCAGGGTCACTAAAGTGCGATACTTGGTCCTTAGCTTCAAAGTAAAAGGGAATATTATCTGGGGCGTAGACATGCGCCCCGGGTGGATGGGACTCGTTAATTCTAGATGACAACTCATCTGAGAGAAGTGACACCAAACCCGGAGATGGAGTCATGTTGGCGGTATATCACTGACACAATGAAATTCCCGACAACTTAAGCAACTTGGAACGGAAAAAGCGCACACTGAGACACAAGAAACGCTGCTGGTCATCTACTGCATCCTGGTCTATTTCCAGACGTCTTGCCTAAAGTCTTGCCATTGTGTCGAATCGACAGGAACGAGAGAATTGAGCAGCACTCCTTCACTTTAAGCAAAATACAGCCCAAGTCAAGGCTACTGCCCAAGTCAAGGCTACTGCTCAAGTCAAGGCTACTACTCAAGTCAAGGCTACTGCTCAAGTCAAGGCTACTATTTAAGTCAAGGCTACTACTTAAGTCAAGGCTACTATTCAAGTCAAGGCTACTGCTCAAGTCAAGGCTACTATTCAAGTCAAGGCTACTGCTCAAGTCAAGGCTACTGCTCAAGTCAAGGCTACTACTCAAGACTAAGCATTGGTCATCTTCGCTTGCGTAGGACGAAATGAACTAGCTGGAATGCTAAATGTGTCAATCTTGTCTTGCCTGTCTCTTATCGTAGTTTATTTGTGGAAGCTGTCGCCAAGTCGTTGTACGAGTCTATACTTTGACCTTCAATGAGATCCTTCTGTTCGAAAGATATTGTTGTATGTGGCTGTGTTTGTTGCCTTTGAATGAATTCTGAAAACAAAAATGGTAACTGTAGTCTGTAGTTAAAATTGTTATCTAGATTAATTTTTTTATATTTAAACAAAAACAGAATAGGCCGAGCTGAAAATTTACAGATGGGGATTTTTCTGTCCAATTTGAGATCCATTTATTTCAATTTATAAACATTTGAATTTTGTAATCTTCTTAACCCTATCAACGGTGGCATCAATAAGTACTGGGTTTTGATTCAAATATGTTGCAATATTTACCTGTGTAGTTCAACTTCCTGGACGTTCGACATCGCGACAGGTAAAAAAAAAGGGGGGGGGGGAATATTAGGTGTAGGGGGATTATCCGGCGGATTTTCATTGGAAACGATGTTTGCGCCCGGAGTATTGGGGCATGATGATATGGGCTGTGTCAATATGTCAGTCTGCTTCAGATGTCTGTGTCAATATGTCAGTCTGCTTCAGATGTCTGTGTCAATATGTCAGTCTGCTTCAGATGTCTGTGTCAATATGTCAGTTTGCTTCAGATGTCTGTGTCAATATGTCAGTCTGCTTCAGATGTCTGTGTCAATATGTCAGTCTGCTTCAGATGTCTGTGTCAATATGTCAGTCTGCTTCAGATGTCTGTGTCAATATGTCAGTCTGCTTCAGATGTCTGTGTCAATATGTCAGTTTGCTTCAGATGTCTGTGTCAATATGTCAGTTTGCTTCAGATGTCTGTGTGAAATATTTGTGCTGGTGTTTTGATATCGTACGTATCGCTCCGACTGCAGTCACTGACTCATATAAAACACGTGGACTCATCGCTCCGACTGCAGGCACTGACCCATATAAAACACGTAGACTCATCGCTCCGACTGCAGGCACTGACCCATATAAAACACGTAGACTCATCGCTCCGACTGCAGGCACTGACCCATATAAAACACGTAGACTCATCGCTCCGACTGCAGGCACTGACCCCTATAAAACAGGTAGACTCATCGCTCCGACTGCAGGCATTTACCCATATAAAACACGTAGACTCATCGCCCCGACTGCAGGCACTGACCCATATAAAACAATTATCAATGTGATGGGTAAAATTCCGCTTGGACAAGTCACCTTCAATTTTAAATTTTAAACAATCTTTTGAGCTGGGAGTTTGACTGAAGATCGGTAGACTTAGTATTTAAAAAACAACAACAAAAACACATTGTATCCGAGAGAACACTTAATAGATTTTTGATAGTTGTTGTCCCCTTTAATTAATATCTTTAACAGCTTTGTAAACATCCCTGTTTAGAAATCGGTCCTAAATTTTGAGACAAATATATTGTAAACAAATAAGTAAACATTTCTTTTCCCTTTCAATAGTCGACTATTCTTATTCAGTGAAGAAGTAGCGTTATGCTGATCAGTAACTGGTGGGCGTTACACGGTGTACGTGTGCAAATGTAAGAAAATTAAGTTAATTTTCAGATGCACAGATAACAAAAAATGATTTTACAATAACAACAACAAACAAAAATGAAATTTAACGGAAATAGACATGGTTTGGATATCAATGGATTTTAAAAAAAAATTATTAATATTAGCAAAGCAAGAGGGAAAATTATTGCTACTCATGATTTTAATTATCTTATTGTTAAAATGTGTAGTCTTCTTCTATATCTTGAGGGCCCACGATAAATGTATTGATCATTCTAACCCCTATGTATGAAGAGGGGGTTCGCGATGTATATGTGCATGGTGTTGAAGAGGATACCTCACTGGTTGCAAGGGGTACACAGCGAGGGTATCAGGACCTGGGGGTTGGAACGTTTGCGAATATAGACGCCAATGTGTCAAGTGTTATCGCCTCAACTGTTCCTTTTGTAAGCTTGTTCCAGTCCATGATTGTCTTTAGCGGGAATGAGCAAGTTCTTCTATTCCAATATTAAATTTCACTAAAGTTTATTTCAATAGTCCTATATAAGAAAAACGATTTTTATCCGCTCACCACTAAAGTGCCACCCGTGGCGGACGACCCCCGCCCCCCCCCCTCCACATTCGCCACTGTGACTCAGATCTTAAACAAAAAGGTATACATCCAATACGATGACATTTCAATAAATGCCGACACCAGTTTCACACACATGACATCCTGTCAGAACTTCTGTTATCGGTTAAATGAGTTGCATCCCTGTCTGTATACGGGAGAACTATAACACCAACCATGGCTTGACATGTACAAGTTCTGGGGTGGGTGGGGTGAATATGCATTTGTTTTTGTTTTGTCTCTATACAGCTGTTCTTTATTACATACATGCATTTTATTTTATTGTCACGATTATGTCTCTTTTGCTAATATTTTTATGTACAGCGCGGTGAGCCTAGTCCTAGGCTGTGGTACTGCAGTGAGCCTAGCCCTAGGCTGTGGTACTGCAGTGAGACTAACCCTAGGCTGTGGTACTGCAGTGAGCCTAGCCCTAAGCTGGGGTACTGCAGTGATCCTAACCCTAGGCCGGGGTACTGCAGTGATCCTAACCCTAGGCTGTGGTACTGCAGTGATCCTAACCCTAGGCTGGGGTACTGCAGTGATCCTAGCCTTAGGCTGGGGTACTGCAGTGATCCTAACCCTGGGCTGTGGTACTGCAGTGATCCTAACCCTAGGCTGGGGTACTGCAGTGATCCTAACCCTAGGCCGGGGTACTGCAGTGATCCTAACCCTAGGCTGTGGTACTGCAGTGATCCTAACCCTAGGCTGGGGTACTGCAGTGATCCTAGCCTTAGGCTGGGGTACTGCAGTGATCCTAACCCTGGGCTGTGGTACTGCAGTGATCCTAACCCTAGGCTGTGGTACTGCAGTGATCTTAGCCTTAGGCTGGGGTACTGCAGTGATCCTAACCCTAGGCTGGGGTACTGCAGTGATCCTAACCCTAGGCTGGGGTACTGCAGTGATCCTAACCTTAGGCTGGGGTACTGCAGTGATCCTAACCCTAGGCTGGGGTACCGCAGTGATCCTAACCCTAGGCTGGGGTACTGCAGTGATCCTAACCCTAGGCTGGGGTACTGCAGTGATCCTAACCCTAGGCTGGGGTACTGCAGTGATCCTAACCCTAGGCTGGGGTACTGCAGTGATCCTAACCCTAGGCTGGGGTAATGCAGTGATCCTAACCCTAGGCTGGGGTACTGCAGTGATCCTAACCCTAGGCTGGGGTACTGCAGTGATCTTAGCCTTAGGCTGGGGTACTGCAGTGATCCTAGCCTTAGGCTGGGGTACTGCAGTGATCCTAAACCTAGGCTGGGGTACTGCAGTGATCCTAACCCTAGGCTGGGGTACCGCAGTGATCCTAACCCTAGGCTGGGGTACTGCAGTGATCCTAACCCTAGGCTTGGGGACTGCAGTGATCCTAACCCTAGGCTGGGGTACTGCAGTGATCCTAACCCTAGGCTGTGGTACTGCAGTGATCCTAACCCTAGGCTGTGGTACTGCAGTGATCCTAACCCTAGGCTGGGGTACTGCAGTGATCCTAACCCTAGGCTGGGGTACTGCAGTGATCCTAACCCTAGGCTTGGGTACCACGCTATATAAGACAACTAATAATAATAATAATAACAATAACACAAAATGCAGTTTGCAGATCTAAAGATGGCGGACAGTGTAGAGAGACGAGATGGATCGTTCTGTACTTCAAAATAGAAGAGTGTGTTCAATCGAGGAAGGTTGCTCCGAAATGCGAATATACATAATACGACACATATACAATCAGTTTTTTTTTTAAAATGTGCATTGAAATGAGGCCGAATAGTTTCTACATACCTGCCCCCACTCAGTCACCTCCATATGATATTCCCTACCTTAGACAATCTTTAAATCCGCCCATGACGATTTACACTGATTCATTTAATTGCCGTATAAACTATTGTCGAGCCAAGTCTCTCTCTGTCTCTGTCAATTTCTCTCTCTGTCTCTGTCAATGTCTCTCTCTGTCTCTGTCAATGTCTCTCTCTGTCTCTGTCAATGTCTCTCTCTCTGTCTCTGTCAATGTCTCTCTCTGTCACTGTCAATGTCTTAGTTAAGTGAACATGGCAGACGTATCGCGTGGCTTTCCTTGCTGCACCACGTGATCCAGTGAAAAATTGGGGGGGGGGGGGGGGCGGGGTGGATATCCAAAACAAAAAATGGTGGTAAACAAGATTGACAAGGAAAAAAATATGGAAAAAAAAACCCTATAAAAAGTTACCTAACTTCCTGTACTTTAAGTTTAATCCGCCAGTAATTCCCCTTTCATTGGGTTCGGGGCGAATGAAAACATCTTCTCGATCACGTGACACAGAAGTGAGATCTATTCACATGTCAGCGTGGTTTGCCAGCCCTTAACCGACATTTACAGAAAACGTCACATTCTCAAGTCCGATAATTCGAACGTTTAAACATGGGTTATGGGATTTTAAATCGGGAATTACCGATTTTAGACCACCTGTGTAATCTAGTCATATTATCGTGTGGGAATTGTCAGATTTTACAACAAAATTATGTATTTTACACATATTAGATATGATTTTACACAGATTAATGTGAATGAAGATTTAGAAACTTATGAGTAACTATGTTACGATATGTCAGCACCCACCTCTCCCACCCCCACTTTATTTTTGAGGCTGTGTTACAGGGTGGTTCTTAGGGGACGATGGCATCCTGGTCAACATCCACTGTTTCAAAGTATCCTGTCAAAGAAGATTATTGAAACGCCTTAGTATCCTTTACGGTAGCCGGTCACTCAATTGACAGACACTCCGTTGACAGACACCCCGTTGACAGACACCCCGTTGACAGACACCCCGTTGACAGACACTCCATTGACAGACACTCCATTGACAGACACTCCATCGACAGACAGTCAGTCCATTGACAGACACTCCATTGACAGACACTCCATTGACAGAAACTCCATTGACAGACACTCCATTGACAGACAGTAAGTCCATTGACAGACACTCCATTAACAGACACTCCATTAACAGACACTCCATTGACAAACACTCCATTGACAGACAGTAATTCCATTGACTGACACTCCATCGACAGACAGTCAGTCCATTGACTGACACTCCATCGACAGACAGTCAGTCCATTGACAGACACTCCATCGACGCCAAATCATTGACCAATACATTTCATTAACAGATATTTCATCGACACGTCAGGTATACAATACAAATTAAACTGCTGTAGAAACAGGCGTCGATCATCGGCGTTTTCACTGAATATGTTTAGTAAGTTAAAAAAAAGTTACAACTGAAGGGCCAGAGGCGTAGCTAGAGTGTTTGGCGCAGGGACACAAGATTCCAGTTTTATACCCTCACATCCCCCCCCCCCCCAAACTTTCAACTCTGAAACCCATTAATAAAATACCATCAACGCCCATTTTTGCGCCCCTACTAGTCTGTTGCAGGGGACATCTGTCCCCGTACGCCCTTAACTAAGCTCCAGTGAAGAACTTCATGAGTCAAATAATTACACCGAAGCATGATTCACGGGGTTCTCGTCCAGCGCTCATCCATGCATTCACCGACAAGTTTTAAACGAGCACTTACTATTGAAGAATCGACCACCACTCAACTCATTTCTGGGCAGTCGGTCCGGGACCAAAGAAGTTACGCAACATCAATCAGCAAATTATCGGAGGTTGTGATACATATTATTTTTGTTGGTACTCTCGTGGTTGGTCTCGTCATTTCAATGTACCGGTACAAAATATCGTCTAAATTTTAAAGCTGTATATTATTATCACTTTTCTCGTTTGTATTGTAAATTTTATAAAGTTTTTAAAATGTAACTATTTTTTCATAAACCTTAATGCCAGTAATTTTTGTCATGTGTATCATGCATGTCGATGAAATATCTGTTGTTGTTTTATTCACTGAACCTACTACTACTAAGCTCTAAAACTATCGTGTTAAGAGATACAACAACTAGAAGCCAGAACACACCAAGGAAAGTATATTTTAATTTATTTTGTCTCTTTTAAAGACCGGCTCCTAGAAATATACCAGCTCCCATTGAACATCTCTATACAAATTATACACATCTGATCTGTTTTGGTTGGATCCCCCACAGTGGCGTAGCGAGGGGGGCAAGGGGGGCATCATTCCCTGGGCGCTACTCACAAAGGGGCGCCAAATGGTATATTTTACATATAATATTGTATGGTTTTCGAATAGGGGGGGTGCTAAAAAGGGATTGTGCCCCGTGCGCGAGTTAAGCTCGCTACGCCACTGATCCCCCATGCTGTTTTTTAAAAAAACTTGGCGAAGTAACCTAGTTACGCCACTGTCCATGACGTCGCTTAACAAACAAACGAAAAGAAAGAGAGCAAAAAAAGTGTGCCTTATTTATGTGCAGCCCACGTTTGCAGAGGTTTACTGTAACAAGTTACTACGCCTATTTAAAGGGACAACTCCACCGGTTGAATCGTTCACATAATGTAATCTCAAAGTTCGCAGGGTTGGATTAGAGAGTTCGTACTACGTGGAACTGCTGCGTTCATCAACAGATACAGGATTAACTGAAGCTATGCGTTAGTAGTAATACACTTTGATACGAAGGTACGTTGTCTTTGTGTGTCTGTGTTGATACATGAGATGTGGTGTCGGTTTCACTTTTATGGCTTTTATTCAACTATCTATATTTAAAAAAACAAAAAACAAAAACTCAAATGGTCTCAAAAACAAAAAATACCTGATTACGGGATAAAATTAACAACACAGTTGTCTACCCTTTGATAAACACGATGACTGCACCAGTATACGTCACCCAGTAGCGGAGCAGATAATGGCGTCTTTTTTTTGGATTAATCTAAGTCAATGAGAAGAAAGATCCAGGATAATGTAGACATTTAGTGATTAACTAACGAAACCAGCATTGCTCAAATTGATTCGACATTAATCCAGCATAGCTAAAATTGACTTGAAATTAAAGCAACATGGCTAAAATTGACTTGAAATTAAACCAACATGGCTAAAATTGACTTGAAATTAAACCAACATGGCTAAAATTGACTTGAAATTAAACCAACATGGCTAAAATTGACTTGAAATTAAACCAACATGGCTAAAATTGACTTGAAATTAAACCAACATGGCTAAAATTGACTGGACATTAACACAGCATGAATAAAATTGATTTGGGATTAAACCAACATGGATCAAATTAACTCGACATTAACCAAGCATTGATCAAATTGACATGACATTAACTCGAAACAGATCAAATTGACTTGACATTAAACAAGCATGGCTCAAATTGACTTTACATTAACCTAGAATTGATCAAATTGTCTCGACATATTTTCATAAAACGTATGGAAATGACCAGTGCCCTGCCACAAAATTGACCACATCACGGGCCCTGACACGACATCACGGGCCCTGACACGACATCACGGGCTCTGTCACAACAATAGTCAGAACCGCACGGGTCCTGTCAAACTATTGGGCCCCCAGTCGAGCCATTGCGGCCCCAGTAAAACCATCGCGGCCTTTTTTTATAACATAGCGGTCCCTGTCAAAACATTGCGGGTCTGTCAAACCGCCGTGGCCCCTGTCATGCCAGCGCGGCCTATGTAACACCACGGCCCAAGCCACAACATCACCATTCCCGTCTCACGGCTGTGGCCCGTCTTCACAAAGCTCCGTACCATTATAATAAGATCACATATTTAATTGCTCATAGTATGTTGCAACGCACAGTGACTATGAACTACATTAAAATAAGGACGCTTGGGAAAATGTTAGTTTTATTTTTGTGTCGGATTCAGGGACGATCGTGACCTGATCCCGACTTGATCGAATGAATATCAGAATCCCGGGTTTGAAGACACAGATCCGGGATTTGAAGTCTTTCCAAATGCAATCTGATCAAGGAAGCAAGCTTGCAATAATGTTCTTTTCTCACATCGAGTCTGTGTTATTGGTGTACGTGTGTGGGGAAAAGGGGGGAGGTAGTGAACTTTACAGGGAAAAAAACAACCATTGACTAACCTTAAAAAGTTTTCGGGTTAGAGGATTTTTCAATATTGACATTTCTTACGTTTGGTTGAAAACAAGATCATGTCTATATCCCCCCCCCAACCACCACCACCCCATACCTCCCAACTGCCAGTCCGATTATACTGCCCCATACGGTAAATATATATACACATGAACATTGTTTAAGGACACAGTTGAGTTTGTGCAAGTGTCAGTCGAGGTCACGCTCATTCGACTGTATGCTTTCAATTAAATGACTGGTGACTTTGGTCACAGTTTTTAAATTACTTTGGCCCACCCCCATCCCCCTTTTCTTTATGCCCTGCCTTCTCCTCTGTTCTGATCGTTCCTCCCTGCCCCCCACACCCCACCCCCACCCCCGGCTGTATTCTCTCCATTGATCTAAAAGACATTCGTGTTTTTGATTACGGACAACTGGATAATATTACCCAGTGAACAAGTTTTATATTACACCTGTGACGTAGCGCTAACGGCTAGGCAAGTATTGTGTACGGAGGAGTGCAGGTATTGTGTACGGAGTAGTGCAAGTATTGTGTACGGGGGAGTGCAAGTATTGTGTACGGGGGAGTGCAAGTATTGTGTACGGAGGAGTGCAAGTATTGTGTACGGGGATTGCAAGGATTGTGTACGGGGAAGTGCAAGTATTGTGTACTAGGGAGTGCAAGTATTGTGTACGGGGAAGTGGAACATTTTTCACACGGAAGTGCAAGTATTGTGTACGGGGAAGTGCAAGTATTGTGTACTTGGATTGCAAGTATTGTGCACAAGGAAGTGCAAGTATTGGGTTCGAGGAAGTGGAAGATTTTTAACGAGGAAGTGCAAGTATTGTGTACTGGGAAGTGCAAGTATTGTGTATGGGGAAGTGCATGTAATGCGCCCCACACGTGGACGTTTCGCTCTCTCTGAGCCCCCCTCACCAGTCCAGTATTGAACTCCACTCGAACATTTGTATTGTTAAAAAAAAAAAGGAGAAGAAAAAAACGAGAGATTTATTGAATGTATTGATTGTGAATAGTGTTGTCATTTATCTTTTATATTTTACATTTCTTTCCGTTGTTAACATAAAGATTTTACTTGAGATTTTTACGTTGTTACTATCGTGAATATGGGAAGTGATGGAGTAGGTGACAGCCAGTCGGCATGTGGTTAACTTTAACTTTAACCAGTCTCTGTCGGCACTTACTTCACATTAACTTCAACCTGTCTGTGAAGATGGGATTCTTGCTTCGACCCACGCTGGCTGACTCCTGCTGAGTCCTGCTGACTCCTGCTGCTCTTGACATCAAAGCTGGCTGTTCTTATGACTCCGACTCATTAGCCATGAAACGTAGAAGCGAATCGACCATTAAACGTTTGGTCTATTTAAAAAAAGACCTCACATCATATCTAGGTCACAGACTCGATATGTTTGCTTATCTTTGATTGTTGGGACTAAGCATCCTCACCGATATGTTTGCTTATCTTTGATTGTTGGGACTAAGCATCCTCACCTATATGTTTGCTTATCTTTGATTGTTGGGACTAAGCATCCTCACCGATATGTTTGCTTATCTTTGATTGTTGGGACTAAGCATCCTCACCGATATGTTTGCTTATCTTTGATTGTTGGGACTAAGCATCCTCACCGATATGTTTGCTTATCTTTGATTGTTGGGACTTACCATCCTCACCGATATGTTTGCTTATCTTTGATTGTTGGGACTTACCATCCTCACCGATATGTTTGCTTATCTTTGATTGTTGGGACTAACCATCCTCACCGATATGTTTGCTTATCTTTGATTGTTGGGACTAACCATCCTCACCGATATGTTTGCTTATCTTTGATTGTTGGGACTAAGCATCCTCACCGATATGTTTGCTTATCTTTGATTGTTGGGACTAACCATCCTCACCGATATGTTTGCTTATCTTTGATTGTTGGGACTAACCATCCTCACCGGGAAATCTAAAAACTCAAAACATTTTTTCGTATTTGTGAATCATGTCGACCTAAACAAAACGTGTGACGCGATAAAAAAAAAATCCGGCCACTAAATATATGTAATATTTTAAAATCCCGCGAAGGATGGGGAAGGGGGTGTCACCTAGGGGTCAAGTATGCATTACTTACACAAGGTCACCAATATCCCTAAGAATGACGTTCGTGGAGTTTAGTGAACAGAGTCAACTTAATTGGAGGGCTTCAACCCACTCAGGCCTCTGGTCAAGTAGCTCAGCATATATTGCAACCGTTATTTTTTTATATAGTTATATTTACAGAGACGATGTGTGAACTGTCGTATGCAGTATGTGTCGAACTCAGTTGTTGTTGTTTTTTTTCCTTAGGGACTTGGTAAGTTATTTTAAATTAATAATTTAAAACGCACACGTTTATTGAAATGAGGTCCGCACCTTACCTTGAGTTCTCTCACGTCAAACTTTAAAAAGAAAACCAAAAAAAAGATTGTCGCTCTAGCACCGTCACGAGGGAGATTCTGATTAGCATTTTGTTGTCAACAATTCTGTTCAGAGGGTATGTGGGGGGGGGGGAGGGGGGGGTCACGTAATGCTGACTGGTTATGTGTGCAGGCGGAATAGTGAAACCCGGCGTTATGTTAAGAGATTATCTGAGATCACGTGAGTTGGGTTTACAATGTTAACATTATCTGAGATCGCGTGAGTTGGGTTACAATGTTAACATTATCTGAGATCGCGTGAGTTGCGTTTACAATGTTAACATTATCTGAGATCACGTGAGTTGGGTTTACAATGCTAGCAGTCAAACGTTTGTGATCGGATGCGCCATTGATGTCCGTGATACTGATGGACAGAGATGTTTGGTTTAGCTTACATTTCACATCACAAATCAATAATTATTCCTAGAAAAACTAGTAGAGGAAGGAAATGGTTTAGTGGTCATAACAAATTATAGAAGTGGCCCGCATCGAAACGTTTCATCCGGCCCGCACGACATTCTGGGAATTTCTGGTTCCGGTAGTGTTCGTTGCTGCATCCATATACTGGCTAAAGTGCAACGGTTGGGGAAGCGATGTATTCGTAAAATGTACAAATTGTGGATGGTTATCCGTAAAAAGCCTTGCAAATTAATCATCACTGAGTAAAATTGTCAGACTGTAATAATTGTAATCATCCTGGTAAATTTTAAAAAAATATATATATTCCAATGTTTATATTTCAATTGAACACATAGATTACTAGAAAATTATCATGCGGCCCCCTAAAAGGATAATATAAAAAATTTCCATTCGGCCCTCTGCAAACACCACAAATAATGACCCTCCCCCACCCTTTGGCCGAGTTTACAGGCGTGAAGACGTGCGGGGGTCAGATTGGTGGGCGTGGTCGTCGAGTAAGTAGCAAAGTAACTTGATTTAAAGTAAGATGAGGTGTTTGTGTGTGTGTGTGTGGGGGGGGGGGGGTTACAAATCACGCTCTCACCCCAATTTCATAAGACAGCACAAAAACTTTTGAGTGACTAAAAAATAGTCTGTCTCTGCAAAATGGCGTATGTCTTCTCACCAGATACGTCACTGCTGCTCGAAATAATCTCGAAAGTTTAGAAAAAAATAATTAATAATAATGTAATAAATTCTTTAGAATTAAATCCTCCAAAAAATAAAGTTGTCTGCCATGTATAAATTAATGTTATTGGACATGAGTGAGTTTGTTAGATTGGGAGGACTTCGAAGAAGTGGACACCCCCCTCCCCCCTTTTACATTTTTAATACAAAAAAACCAAGACTGTTCAAATGAAGTAAATCTAAAAATGGTCATAGTTATAATTTTAAAAAGTAGTACAACTTCAAATTTATACATTTATTTAAAATTTACTTTTGTATACATCAAATAGTAATATTACATATTCCCGTGAGCGATCGCGGTGCCGCCACACCTCACCACTACCCCTAACACAGCACATATAATTTAAGGGCTCTCACTAAAAAGTAGCTGTAATTTAATATGTTGTAAGTACCAAGTGTCGGGGAGGGCGGGGACCCACTTCTCCAGTTACAGTCGACCCAGTCTTATTCTAATACAGATTACAGAAATTGTGTCTTGTAACCACCCCGTCTCTCCTTTTTTTCTTTTGATTAGTGCAAATAACTTGTAAGCCATTTTTTAAAAAAATGCAACACACTTGAGTTTTGAAGGAGATTCTTCTCTGACTAATAAATGTGATAGTGATGGTTATGACGAGATCTCATACATGAGATACATAGGACAGAAAAGAAATTTGAACACACGCTTATACATGAGAAACATAGAACAGATAAGAGCATTGACGGCTCGTGAAAT
The DNA here is from genome assembly GCA_964017045.1 of Omphiscola glabra. NCBI lineage: Eukaryota > Metazoa > Mollusca > Gastropoda > Lymnaeidae > Omphiscola > Omphiscola glabra. The sequence continues at coordinate 15,402,706 of OZ024796.1, read as the reverse complement.
GGCAATGAAGAACTTTAAAAAAATCACTGCTATGAGTCTGCTCGCTATAAAATAGGTCGGGCCACCAAGCGGCACGCTCGTGAATACAACATTTCCGTCGGACACCACACATGCCGTAGGGTTTCGCGGAGGTTGCGCCACCAAAAATAACGATTGAGTGCAAACGTGTCAGACCTTCTTATCAGGCTAGTGGTGATATATATGTACAATCAAAACTGGAAACCCCCCCCCCCTTTCCAACCTGGTGCGTAGGCGATTAGCCTTAACGCGCGGGTGTAGGCCTTAACTCAACGGAGGGTGTCACAATCATGGTTCAATGACTGCGCATAAAAAATTGTGAAGATAAGGAAGTATTCTCTTTTTACAAGAGCCGTCTGTACGAATCCGAATCCCAACACCAGCGCCGCGTTTCAGATGGATTTCTGCATGGTATCGTTCCTGTAGTTGTGGTGTAGCTCGACATGTTCAAAATACGATATTAGTTTGAATGGAGGCACTTTCAGAACATTATTTTAGGTCACAAAACAAGATCTACAACAACAACCAGGGCTGGATTAACCTCTAGGCAAACAAGGCACGTGCCTTGGGCACCAAGCGTTTGGAGGCACCACAATTCCTCAAGAAATGTTGTTTTTTAAAAAACAAATTTAAGTCCAGAAACAACTGAAAATTGAACAAATGCTATGAAATGAAGAAATACATTATAATAAAAATTCACATTCAAGTTTGGTACAATCTTGAATGCTTAAAAATGAAGCGCATACAAAATTTAAAAAACTCCTGGTAAATGGTAATGAGCAAAATGCGGACCATGCGGACTCACTCGGCTTGTAAATAAATAATGCGGTCGTATTCGAATTTTAAAATTTTTTGGGAAGTTTTATAAACAATTTTAAACCATTTTTATATTTTCAATAAATAATATTAAAATAATAACATTAATTAATTAATTCGACCGGGAACCCCTTAGTAATAGACACAAAATGAGCATGTGAACTTGAAAACGTGTGCTGATTTTTATTCTTCACTAGCAGATCACTTGCATAAATCTAGGAATGAATTTGAAAGATTTGAAGAGGTGTAGAATGATGTAGCAGTTCGATTTTCTTGTTTGGTCGAAGTATCACTATAACAAACATCTCAGTGTTGTGAAGAACTAATAAATGCTTATCCTAAAGATCTGAACAATAATTTATGTACTGAACTACAACAGTTTCATTCATATATTCGCCACAAGTTTCCTGCATCAAAATCCGAAAACAAAACGTTCAATCATGGAGAATTATACAAAGTAATAGTTAAAGACAACATCGAATGTGCCTTTCCAAATGTTGAAATCGCCTTGCGCATATTTTTAAAATTAATGGTTACTAACTGTTCAACTGAGCGCTCTTTTTCTCAGTTGAAGCGTACAAAAAATCCAAATAGATCATCAATGAAACAAGAAAGGCTCGATTCCTTATCTCTGCTTATGATCTATGCAGATGTGTTGCGCAAAATTAACTTTGACGATATACTCAAAAACTTCGCTAGATGTAAATCTAGGAAAAAAATCTTTAAAATGTAAAAAAATTTCATCTAATAAAATATAAAGTATTTTTGTCTATCATTATTTCAAAATTTATTAACTATTAATTTTAATACAGAAATACTTTATTGTAGGTTTTATATAAGTGATAGTAGTACAAACTACAAACATATTTGTTAACAACTGTTTTCTTTGAATAATATTGAACATACCAGCGGTCACGGTCAGTGAAAGATCAGGGGCCCCGGCAGAAGGGGGCACCCATGTGGGTTTGTGCCTTGGGCACTAAAGTGGCTTAATCCGGCCCTGACAACAACAATAACATTTACAACAAAAGCAACAATAACATTTACAACAAAAGAAACAATAACATTTACAACAAAAGCAACAACTGCAACAAACAAATATTACGACAGCAATTACAGCAACCTCTAAAGCTGCAACAACTACAATAACAACTACAGCAACGACAACTACAAAACTGCTGCATGATGGGTAAGGGGCGGGGACAATTCGAAATCAGGATGAATTCGATTTTTTGGTTTGTATTTATAAATAAAGATGATGAATGTGGCTGATGAATGTGGCTGATGAATGTGGTTGAGGAATGTGGCTGATGAATGTGGCTGATGAATGTGGCTGATGAATGTGGCTGATGAATGTGGCTGATGAATGGGGCTGATGAATGTGGCTGATGCATGTGGCCGATGAATGTGGCCGGTGAATGGGGCTGATGAATGTGGCCGATGCATGTGGCCGATGCATGTGGCCGATGAATGTGGCCGGTGAATGTGGCTGATGAATGTGGCTGATGAATGTGGATGGTGAATGTGGCAGATGAATGTGGCTGATGAATGTGGCTGATGCATGTGGTTGATGAATGTTGTTGATGAATGTGGTTGATGAATGTGGCTGATGAATATGGCTGATTAATGTGGCTGGTGAATGTGGCAGGTGAATGTGGCAGGTGAATGTGGATAATGAATGTGGCTAATAAATGTGGCTGATGAATGTGGCTGATGAATGTGGCTGATGAATGTGGCTGTTGAATGTGGCTGATGAATGTGGCTGATGAATGTGGCTGATGAATTTGGCTGATGAATGTGGCTGATGAATGTGGCTGATGAATGTGGCTGATGAATGTGGCTGATGAATGTGGCTGATGAATGTGGCTGATGAATGTGGCTGATGAATGTGGCTGATGAATGTGGCTGATGAATGTGGCTGATGAATGTGGCTGATGAATGTGTCTGATGAATGTGGCTGTTGAATGTGGCTGATGAATGTGGCTGATGAATGTGGCTGATGAATGTGGCTGATGAATGTGGCTGATGAATGTGGCTGATGAATGTGGCTGATGAATGTGGCTGATGAATGTGGCTGATGAATGTGGCTGGTGAATGTGGCCGATGAATGTGGCCGATGAATGTGGCTGATGATTGTGGCTGATGCATATGGCTGATGAATGTGGCCGGTGAATGTGGCTGATGAATGTTGCTGATGAATGTGGTTGATGAATGTGGTTGATGAATGTGGCTGGTGAATGTGGCTGGTGAATGTGGCTGATGAATGTGGCTGATGCATGTGGTCGATGAATGTGGCTGATGCATGTGGCCGATTAATGTAGCCGGTGAATGTGGCCGATGAATGTGGCCGGTGAATGTGGCTGGTGAATGTGGCTGATGAATGTGGCTGATGAATGTGGCTGATGAATATGGCTGATTAATGTGGCTGGTGAATGTGGCTGATGAATGTGGCTGATGAATGTGGATGATGAATGTGGTTGATGAATGTGGCTGATGAATGTGGCTGATGAATGTGGTCGGTGAATGTGGCCGGTGAATGTGGCCGGTGAATGTGGCCGGTGAATGTGGCTGATGAATATGGTTGATGAATGTGGTTGATGAATGTGGCTGATGAATGTGGCTGATGAATGTGGCTGATGAATGTGGCTGATGAATGTGGCAGGTGAATGTGGTTGATGAATGTGGCTGATGAATGTGGTTGATGAATGTGGTTGATGAATTTGGTTGATGAATGTGGCTGATGAATGTGGCTGATGAATGTGGCTGATGAATGTGGCTGATAAATATGTTTAATGAATGTGTTTGATGAATGTGGTTGATGAATGTGGCTGAAGAGTGCGTGTGATGTCCAAAACTAAAAATAGTCGTCTGTATGCTGGTTTTATGTGTACTTCAGTTATCAGTGTCTTAATAAAATAACATGATACTCTATATAAATAACATGACACACATATATGATTTCATGTATTAATGTCAACGTCACTGCTCACTGGGTGTCACAAGCATTCCTGTTACACCCCACCCCCTTTAAAAACTATACCAGATACATGTTATTAGATTCTTATAACACACCTTACTGAAGGGCACTAACCCTCAAAACCCTTCAGACATGCCAACGATTGTCCCCCTTAACCTCCCCTCACCCTGTCACATAAATACCCTACATCAGGCCTGCGCAACTTAAAATGTACGGCGGGCCGTAATAATTCATGAAAAACTTGTGCGGGCCGAAAGAAATTAGGACCAGTGGGGGGGGGGGGGGGGGCTTTTAAGAAAATAATAATAAAAGAGAATATTTCGTTACTTGACGGGCCACAAAGTGGGTGCTGGCGGGCCACATGTGGCCCACGGGCTGTATGTTGTGCAGGCCTGCCCTATAGGGAATCCTTTTATTTGTTACTGTTATCCTACTTTTTGTTATACCACTGACATGTCCAATATGCAGTAGCTCCATTTCGTCCGTTCCACCCTGTCCCCATGTTCCACTACGTTCCCGTGTTCAACAACGGTCCCCACGTTCCACCACCATGTTCCCGTGTTTCAATGTCTTTTTTACCATTATCACGGTCATATGTGTAGAAACATGACGCCGTCATAGACATGGTTCTTGTACCTGCTTACCTGCATACACTGTTCGGATATCTGACTATCAGGTAACACGTCTCACGTGTTGCATGGCGTCCCCACCAGTGTGCTCAGCACGCTAAGAGACATTACCAATTAGCACTTGACAGGGACAAGACGCATTAGTGTGATCAGGCTTGCGGTGCTGTGTCAGCCAGATACCCATTAAAATAGTTTGGCTGCCGAGACGCATAATAGTAATATCGACGGTGTCTTCATCGAATAATGTGACATGTCGACGTCATTGCTGGGTTGTTCAATTATTTATGTATATCTTATTGCTTTGTGAAATTTGTTTAAAGCCGATGGTGTGACTTTTTCAACAACAAAAAAATCCCACGAATATCTATTTTTGCGAAAAATAATTTTTTAATTTTTTTTTTACATAATATGCCCTAGGTCTAATTTTTTTTTTTTACAACTACCAAAATTGTTTTTGGAGTTGTTGTCTCTACGGTTCACATGTTTGCAATGATAACTTACTGTAAACTATTAATTAGTGTAATGTGTTCTAAACCCACGACGGATGCCAAAGCTAATTTAAAAAAACTCACATGTACTGCCGACCAATGGTGCAATTTAGATCAGGACAAATGTATCTTTAAGTTCAGCTGCTATGCTGATAGAAGCGAAATTTCTTAAATTTAAAAAAAAAAGTTTATTCAAACAAAATATGGCAAACTTTATTTGTTATTGTAATTAGTTTTGCCGTTTTCATTTTAAGCATCAAACTTTGCAGTTGTTTCAATCATGATACTTCCGGTTTTTATCAACTTCCTTTTCCGGTTTTTAATCATAATTTTCTGTTGGTTTTTTTTATTGACTTGATGTCAGAGACACTCTTAAAGTACAATATACGATGCCAGAGACACACTTAAAGTACAATATGTGATGTCAGAGACACACTTAAAGTACAACAAATGATGCCAGAGATACACTTAAAGTACAATATGTGATTCAGAGACACACTTAAAGTACAATATATGTTGTCAGAGACACACTTAAAGTACAATATATGATTATCAGCTAGTATTATTTTTTTATTTTAAAATACATACCCTGTTCTGTATTTTCACCACGCCCCTTAAACTGTTAGACTGTCCCCATATAATAAAGAAACACAATAGAAGGTGTGACGTGAAATCTTGATTGTTGACCTACAGCTTATAGAAGGTATGACATAATAATGTTGACTCAGCTAATGTTTGCCTAATGCGATGTACAAAGTCACGTGATAGCTCGTGTTTTTTTTTATTACTGTCGTCCAACTTGTACACGTCACTGGTTCAAATAAGCAACACCCAAGTCGACTAACTGGTCGTCACAACCACGGCCCACACAACCACGGCCCACACAACGACGGCCCACACAACCACGGCCCACACAGCCACGGCCCACACAACAATGACCCACACAACAGCGACCCACACAACCACGGCGCAAACAACAAAGACCCACATGACGGCCCACACCACCACGGCCCACACAACCACGTCCCAAACAGCAACGGCCCACACACCCACGGCCCACACACCACGGCCCACACAACAACGGCCCAAACAACCACGGCCCACCAACCATAATGCCCCCTGATCTTTACCCATGCCTCCACCGATAATCCACTGATGAGCTCATCCGCTGACAATCCACTGGTCTTTTGCGCGGCCCGTGACCCAGTCCATGTCACCCAACTGTTCAGATCCCTTCTCTAGCCTTTGAACCCTCCTATGGCTCCCTACAGTCACACCAGTCTTTGATATTTCTCATGAAGCTCTTGGACACTACTACTTACTAGATCAAAATGTTTTATTTGGTTCTTTGACACTCTTGTATACTACTACTTACTAGATCAAAATATTTTATTTGGCTCTTCGACACTCTTGGATACTACTAGTTTCTAGCTCAAAATGTATTATTTGATTCTTTGCCATCAAAATGATTCCGAGCCCTACAGTAGTCTTATGCCTGGTCCACCACAAATCTCCTACGCCTACAACTATTGGCCCGATCCGTAAATTAACAAATGAACCATAAGCTACAGTGTATAACCATAAGCTACAGTGTATAACCATAAACTACAGTGTATAACCATAAGCTACAGTGTATAACCATAAGCTACAGTGAATAACCATAAGCCACAGTGTATAACCATAAGCCACAGTGTATAACCATAAGCCACAGAGTATAACCATAAGCCACTGTGTACACCCACAAAAAGAGTATACGTTTTGGCAAAACAATCCCTTGCAGCAGACACAACACTGTCTCGCACACTAAAGTATTAATGCCACAGCCTTGTCACAACAGCTGACACATGCAGCGGCGTAACCAAAACACAAATATCTGAGTGGGCTGAGCTTTTTGGGGAAAACGAAATATTCACCCAGCCCAGGCTGTCTGAAAGAAAAAATATATACCCTCATTTGGTTGGACACTGTACTAATCCGTCATTTTAAATAATGTCCCTGTGCCGCTCTTTTTAATCTTTGTAATGGGAAATGAGTAAAAACAAAGTAGGGAAAACCTGAAAAAAGGAACGAAACAAAACAACGAACGTGTCGACAGGAAGCCTTCGTCAGCTAACAAACAGAAAAAAAAACAGAATTAATTTTTTTTTAAATAGCACTGAGCTGAAAAGTGGTATGGCAGAAAAGAATTGTTTTGTTGCGTTACTTTTTTTTCAGGTATTCCTATATTTTGTTTTACTCATTTCCTTTTTTTTTTTTTTTTTTGCTAACCTGATTTCAGTTTCTCCACCTTCTTACCATCTTTGATCCTTAAAACCTTTTAAGAATATTTTCCACACGCGAAGCTGAAAAACATTTTATTTTTTTAAATATCTTATGTTGTGGCAAAGTAAAAATTCAGGGGGCTCAAAATAATATCCTGTATCTAAAATATCATTTGTAAAGATGACACTCCTGTTTATAACATGGCCAAATGGGTTTAAAACTTCTGATTTATGTAAAATTGTTTCTCTAGAGTCCACCAACGTCACAGTACATCCGCGTGACACACAAGATCTCTCGCCTTTTGACTTTGTTTCGCTGTCAAGTGTGCGACCAATGGGTGATAAGGTGAATCAGCTTGGCTCGGCAAATACAATAAATCGGGTTTACGACGCACACAGTTCCGGTTAGGATTTTATTATTTATTGGGATTCTCTTCCCCCTCCCCCTTTTTTCCCCCACCCCACCCCAGTGTGATATTCCTACGTGAGACAATGGCGGTTATTATTTATAGGATGTTTACGCGTACCGGCATTACGTCACGTCTTACTAGGGAAACGACGCAATTTTACGACCTGATGAAACGCCAGAGATGTCTGTCCCCACGATAAATACAAGCCATGGCGGGGCATGGGCAGTAATATCTCCACGCGGCGACAGAGCATCGGCCGTTGTTCGAAATTTCCCACTGTGGCTCAGGAAGGATATCCTATGTCTTGTAAGATTGCGGTGTTTGTTGTTTTACATTTTGTTCCCCATCTTTTAGAAGACTTCACGGTTAGCGGTGAAAAGTAGATTACGATTACGGATTAGATTGTAAAGTGCAATGCCTGATGAAGACTACTTAAAGCTACTAGTGAAAGGAATATTTTACCGGACACCGGATGTTTAATGCTTTTCGTAGTGTTCCCATTTGATTTCTAGCAGTTTGTTTCTAAGGCATTAGATCAATGGTTCTCAACCTTCCTAATGCCGCGACCCTTTAATACTGTTCCTCATGTTGTGGCGACCAACAACCACAAAATTATTTTCTTTGCTGCTTCATAACAGTTGAGTATTCGTGTTTTCCAACGGTCTTAGGCCAACCCTGTGAAAGGGTCGAGCGACCCCCAGGTTGAGAACCGCTGCATTAGATGAAGGCAAATTGTATTTTACTTACGCTAGTTATTAGCACACACACACACACACACACACAAAATAGAAAGAGAAATGAATATTTTATACATGTTGTAAATGTCGTTGTTAACGTTGATATTTTGAGGTGTGTTGTCATTGATGTCAACTTCATGTCTTATTCAGACTCATTGATGTCAACTTCATGTCTTATTCAGGCTAATTGATGTCAACTTCATGTCTTATTCAGACTCATTAATGTCAACTTCATGTCTTATTCAGACTCATTGATGTCAACTTCATGTCTTATTCAGACTCATTGATGTCAACTTCATGTCTTATTCAGACTCATTGATGTCAACTTCATGTCTTATTCAGACTCATTGATGTCAACTTCATGTCTTATTCAGACTCATTGATGTCAACTTCATGTCTTATTCAGGCTCATTGATGTCAACTTCATGTCTTATTCAGACTCATTGATGTCAACTTCATATCTTATTCAGACTCATGGATGTCAACTTCATGTCTTATTCAGACTCATTGATGTCAACTTCATGTCTTATTCAGGCTCATTGATGTCAACTTCATGTCTTATTCAGGCTCATTGATGTCAACTTCATGTCTTAATCAGGCTCATTGATGTCAACTTCATGTCTTAATCAGACTTATTGATGTCAACTTCATGTCTTATTCAAACTCATGGATGTCAACTTCATGTCTTATTCAGACTCATGGATGTCAACTTCATGTCTTATTCAGACTCATGGATGTCAACTTCATGTCTTATTCAGACTCACGGATGTCAACTTCATGTCTTATTCAGACTCATTGATGTCGACTTCATGTCTTATTCAGACTCATTGATGTCAACTTCATGTCTTATTCAGACTCATGGATGTCAACTTCATGTCTTATTCAGACTCATGGATGTCAACTTCATGTCTTATTCAGGCTTTGACTTTCTGGAATGTTTTCTCCAGCAACTTTAGTTGAGGGGAAGCTGACGAATTGCCGCCGCCATTGTTTGGCGGGTAATTTCTAGTTCTTTATGAAATACTAAAATATATTTCTAAATAGTATCAAATTATTTCTCATACAACATTGAAACCATGGACGGACTATTCGTAAGACATAGTCTAAATATTTGACGGGTTGATAAATTCTGGACGGACACTTGTGGCCAAAATAGTTGCCTGAATGCAACATGAACAAATTCATCAACAACCGACTATACAATTTTCCTCTGCACCTGCCGCATGAGGCTACTGTTAACTTTGTTCATACCTATGCGTTTATCAGTTGGTGTTATGACTATATGAATTAATGTGAACTATAGTAGCAAATTTTAAAAAATGAAAGTTCATTTAAAACCGGAAATAGAATTGTGTGAACTTTAGATGTGTCCTTGAATGGATTATCCCAATCTGTAGATGTACCATCACTTATGGTCTGATGCACACACACACACATTTGTAGCCGTAGGAAGGGGTCGAGGAAAGGTGGTCCGCCCCGGGCGGATTTTTTTTTCGTAATACAGTGTGGGGCGCCTGCATAAGAAACAAATATTTCTTAGTAGGGACACAAACATCTTGGGCTGCCCCCGACCCTAGTTACGCCACTGTCATTGGTCTATTATATTACTTTATTTAACTGTCTTCGCAGTACCACACCCCAACCCCGCAAACCCCCCCCCCCCCAAAAAAAAAATAAATAATATATATATATAATAAATTATCACATGATCAAATCAACAACCGGCAAGGGGCTGGAGAAGTAATTGCTCGTTTGATTGATTGCCTGGCCCCGCCCAGTCACTTCAGCCCACTAAATACGAAGGAAGGGGGGAAAAACTGCAGATCGTTTGATTCAGTTAATGAGAGTCATCAACATTTCATTGGAGCCATGGCCCCTCGGTGTTAGAGCCAAGTGGAGTGGAGTGAGCCCATCAATAGCCATTAGCCTACAGGGCGGAAAGCGGACGGAAGTCCCATGTATCACACAGACCTATGGAACTATTCTTGTAGATGTTGCAGTTTCAAACATTTTGGCAGTGTCTGTGGAATACAGTGCAGGAGTAGTGAATATTCCCTGGTACGCGGTGACTTCGTGCATGGGCAATGCCCTGCAAAAATGAATAAGATTTTCGGTTTTCATTTAAATTTTGTAAAGCTATCGAACTTTTTTGTTTTTGAAACTTTAAACAAAAACATTATTTAAAAAACAAAAATTTTAAAAATAACTCAGCTATTTGTCATCATTGATAATGGGCCGAAATTCGGGTATAGAAATGTATCGACCCTCATTAGGTAACTGCTGTACTTTGTATTTGAATGAGCTTGCTTCTTAAAAACAAGGTTAGGCCTACCTCTGCTCGTTGCCTTCACAAGTTTGTGGTATTAATCTATTCGGCAATACAATTGTGTGTTTAGTTACTGACATTAATTGAATTTTATTTCGTGTCTTCTAATACAAGTTTTTACCTTCGGGTGTCGTTGTGCGATTAATTTAAAGTGTCCTCGCACGTCCGTGCTGAATGCGTTAAGAGCATTGGAGTCGTGTTCAAATGGTTCTTTAGGGAATCTCCGAAAATAGCATCAAGACTTGGACGTCAACAATTGTATCTATCACTGCAAGTCAATAATTTGACACTTTAATCCGCTAATACACAGTGACTATCCAAGTGGATTAAGATACCCTGCCACCTATATGAACACGTGTGGGCGGGTTGTGGCTATCAGTGTGGCTATTGTTTGGTGACGAATCGTACGTTATTTTATAAGCTCAATGGGTCTAGCTTAAGTTTAAGTTTTACGTAACATCATCTATTCGCAAGTACAGGTCAGCGTCCTTACTTTTATGAAACTATTGCGTGCAGTGGCGTAGCTAAGGTGGGTGCCGGCCAGGGCAGGCAAAGATTTTTTTCCCACCCCCTTCCACGAAAATACTATGTTGTTGGCCGAAAAAGTCTCTGCTCAATAATAATAGGTGTCGCCAGGGGCTTGTGTTTGGACAATTATGTTCGACGTCTTTTTCCAGGGGCGTCTCGACTCACTAGCCATGCTACTTCCATTGCTCAAGACCAGAGGTGAATAAGAAATTAACGATTATTTTGAAGTGGAGCTGCACTCATTGTCTCAAGGTCATAGCTCAGAAAGGACCAAATAAAATGATATAAAGTCAGGCACGTGTGTAAAAATGTTTTCTGAAGTCATGAAGACTGGGGGCGCCCTAAATGGGTCCAACACAGCTCAAGTCAAGCTGCAATGCCACTGGTCTGTCACATTTACAGCTGACGTGTCACTGCAACCGTTTTGACACGCGTTGTATGCTCTCAACTAATCTCACAGAAATCACGCTGATCTAGTTCAGCGCCGATAACCCTCCGCTGTTATCGATAGCTGGGATATTGATTCCCGGCCCGCGCTGGCGACGCCGTGTGTGCTGACCTCATATTGACCTGTCCAGGTCATCCGGTGGGTGAGACCCTCTCTCCAGGTTGACAGATCTCAGCCTTGTCGTTTCACTTGTCCTTCCGTTTGCCCCCGGGGGTGGTCGAATCTCATCAGCCTGGCCTGCACATAGAAAACTGTCTACTCGCGATGCTTTCGTTAAAACGTATTTGTATGAGACTACAACTTTCGTTAAAACGTATTTGTATGAGAATATAACTTTCGTTAAAACGTATTTGTATGAGAATATAACTTTCGTTAAAACGTATTTGTATGAGGATATAACTTTCGTTAAAACGTATTTGTATGAGGATATAACTTTCGTTAAAACGTATTTGTATGAGGATATAACTTTCGTTAAAACGTATTTGTATGAGGATATAACTTTCGTTAAAACGTATTTGTATGAGAATATAACTTTCGTTAAAACGTATTTGTATGAGAATATAACTTTCGTTGAAACGTATTTGTATGAGGATATAACTTTCGTTAAAACGTATTTGTATGAGCATATAACTTTCGTTTAATCGTATTTGTATAAGGATATAACTTTCGTTAAAACGTATTTGTATGAGGATATAACTTTCGTTAAAACGTATTTGTATGAGGATATAACTTTCGTTTAAACGTATTTGTATGATAATATAACTTTCGTTAAACTGGCATCTATACACAATTCCTTTTATTCTTCTTCCTGGTTGTATTTTATCTGTGGTTTTCTTTATTTAATAAATAATTTGTTTTCTTTTAATTTTCGATAATTGGTGGACATTTTTAATTGTACTGTTAACCTGACCGTGGAATAAACACCCAGGGGGCAAGTAACTCCGACAGAAATGAGACCCCCCCCCCCAAATCCCCCGCCCTTTTTTTTTTTCATCCCCCAATTAAATTTTCTCCCATATTCATGAAATTTTCTTCTTTCTTTTTTCAGATACCACTGCACGACATCTGATCCAACCTACTCTGCCATATCAACATCTGTGGATTACTTCGTTCAACAAATTCCTGCCGATGTTGACTTCTCGTTAGCCCAAAACAAGTAGGGAAAACAAAACAAAAAGAAACCCGGATGGCAATAATCCGTACATCTGTCACAGCATCCAAACCCGTGACCTCGTCCGTTTCAACTGTCACATCAGCCAAGCGGAACATCACTTGTGTATGTTTGTCACATCGACGACAGCCTTAATTATAATTCTAAATAATTTCCGTGCCCCCCGAGGCCAAACTTCTCGGCGCCCCCATCCAGGTGTGAGGGGGCAGGTACACATTTGGTGTGTGAATAGTGTCACGTGCAAACTATCTTCACGGTGGTTTGATGCTCGCATATCTATTTAAACGCTAAGATTGCTTTTCTCTACGTAAAGATTTCATTCATATTTGGATTATTTGTTTTGTTATACCGGGTGCAATGGAAAACAAGATCTGATTCCGATTGAGAAATATCAATTAAATCAATCAGCTCCTGTGAAAAGAACACTTCGACCTGGTGCCATTTTTGGAAAATTTAGGGAGCTGACCTCCCCACGGCCACATTCCAGACACAACCTAAGACTACAAACATGTCCAACCTTCCAGTCTCTAAACAAGCTGTGATCGATGTGCTCATCTTTATGGCACGTAAGTGCTTAAATTATATCATGTTTATAACTGAAGAGTTCTTCATTTTTCTACGCATTTTCCCATAATACTATATTTTTAGCCTTAACGAAAAGGGGGGGGGGGAGGGTGGTGAGGTTGGCAGCCACCTTCCGTCTTCCCTGGTTCACCAACATTTCCTTTGCGTCAATCCTAGATATCATATTTTTATCGGGGTTTTTTTCCAAACACAAGGATTATCTTATCAGCCACTCCCAATTTTATCATAATTCAATTTTCAGATATTTTTTTAAAAATTAATAATAATTCCAGGATTATAGTGTCGCTCATAAATCATACTAAATGTCAACCCAGGTCTGTCTATGTCATCACCAGAGTAACGCGTCAAAAACCTATTTGATTCAATGACCTGAAATATACAGGTCTATAGCATCATCAATGGTGCCACATTTCCACTCGGGCCCGTCGTGGCTTATCGTCTTCATGTAAATCCGTCTCCACATCATCAACCCGTCTCAGTCTAGGTGTACCAACGAGCCGTCTTCCCCGTTGGTTTCTGTTTGTAGAACACTTTTTGCTCCTCTAGGATGTGTCCTGTCCAGAGAAGCACGCCCCTTTTAATCACCGTGGCTCTAGAGAGACTGCGTCTTCTTCTTCTTCTTATGCCTTTTATCCCGTCTGGGGCATAGGCCGTCCACAAGAATTTTCCACTCACCCCGGTCCTGTGCTTTCCTTTCCGATTGCTTCCAGGTGTATCCCATATTTTGCGTGTCTGCCTCTAGCTCGCGTCTCCATGTATTCTTAGGTCTTCCTCTCTTTCCTTTTCCTTATAGATTCCATGTTAGGCATTGTCTGGTGGTGCTATCTGGGGATTTTCTGGTGGTGCTATCTGGGGGTTTTCTGGTGGTGCTATCTGGGGGTTTTCTGGTGGTGCTATCTGGGGGTTTTCTGGTGGTGCTATCTGGGGGTTTTCTGGTGGTGCTATCTGGGGGTTTTCTGGTGGTGCTATCTGGGGGTTTTCTGGTGGTGCTATCTGGGGGTTTTCTGGTGGTGCTATCTGGGGGTTTTCTCAGAGTATGCCCAATCCACCTCCATCTTTTCTGTATGATGTCTTCATCAATGGGCACCTGGTATGTCCTTTCTAGTAGATCTGTGTTGGAGAGTCTGCGTATTGCTGGTATATTTCTTTGATTTCTCCAAACTCTCCAAGCATCATTCTCTGCACAGGCTCGTATGTCTTTATCGTGATGTTCCTCTTCTGCGTACATTCTTTGTGAAGTTCCATGTCTCCTACGTATACTCCTTGTGAAGTTCCATGTCTCCTACGTATACTCCTTGTGAAGTTCCATGTCTCCTACGTATACTCCTTGTGAAGTTCCATGTCTCCTACGTATACTCCTTGTGATGTTCCATGTCTCCTACGTATACTCCTTGTGAAGTTCTATGTCTCCTACGTATACTCCTTGTGAAGTTCCATGTCTCCTACGTATACTCCTTGTGAAGTTCCATGTCTCCTACGTATACTCCTTGTGATGTTCCATGTCTCCTACGTATACTCCTTGTGAAGTTCCATGTCTCCTACATATACTCCTTGTGATGTTCCATGTCTCCTACGTATACTCCTTGTGAAGTTCCATGTCTCCTACGTATACTCCTTGTGAAGTTCCATGTCTCCTACGTATACTCCTTGTGAAGTTCCATGTCTCCTACGTATACTCATTGTGAAGTTCCATGTCTCCTACGTATACTCCTTGTGATGTTCCATGTCTCCTACGTATACTCCTTGTGAAGTTCCATGTCTCCTACGTATACTCCTTGTGAAGTTCCATGTCTCCTACGTATACTCCTTGTGAAGTTCCATGTCTCCTACGTATACTCCTTGTGAAGTTCCATGTCTCCTACGTATACTCCTTGTGATGTTCCATGTCTCCTACGTATACTCCTTGTGATGTTCCATGTCTCCTACGTATACTCCTTGTGATGTTCCATGTCTCCTACGTATACTCCTTGTGAAGTTCCATGTCTCCTACGTATACTCCTTGTGAAGTTCCATGTCTCCTACGTATACTCCTTGTGAAGTTCCATGTCTCCTACGTATACTCCTTGTGATGTTCCATGTCTCCTACGTATACTCCTTGTGAAGTTCCATGTCTCCTACGTATACTCCTTGTGAAGTTCCATGTTTCCTACGTATACTCCTTGTAAAGTTCCTTTTGAAGGTCCGTGTCTCCCACTTACAGTCTTTGTAAAGCTCTATGTCTCCCACCCACGTTCCTTGTAAAGTTCTATGTCTCCCACCCACGTTCCTTGTAAAGTTCTATGTCTCCCACCCACGTTCCTTGTAAAGTTCTATGTCCCGTACGTATATTCCATGTGAAGGGCCATATTTCCAATGCTTTACATCACTAAAGGACTACAAACCACCAACTTGCGGTTTCTGTAAGTTTATTTCTAGATGCCAGTGAAAACGTAATATCTACGCAAGTCCATAACTTTTACACTCTCGGACTTAACATTCTTTAGGACTCATTTATTACCCATTATCTATTTGTAGAGTTAAACGCAGTTTATAAGCACGGGAAAATGCATTGTTTATTGATTGTGCTATCAAAAGTTTGTTTTACTTAGAATCGGGAAATTCCGGCCTCGTGCGCGTAGTTGACCTATCCCGTCTGATGTCATGTGACCTATCCCGTCTGATGTCATGTGACCTATCCCGTCTGATGTCATGTGACCTATCCCGTCTTATGTCATGTGACCTATCCCGTCTGATGTCATGTGACCTATCCCGTCTGATGTCATGTGACCTATCCCGTCTGATGTCATGTGACCTATCCCGTCTGATGTCATGTGACCTATCCCGTCTGATGTCATGTGACCTATCGCGTCTGATGTCATGTAACTTCCACGCATCTTTCAACTTTTATTTGAGATAATAATTTATATGACTTTACTTGTAAAAGGAATCATCACATTAGCAGTTGAATGTTCTAGGTGAGAGGGGCCGACCGACACCTGTTATTGCTAAAGCTGAAACGGAATATGTGTTAGACACATACAACATATAAATAAAATATGAACCATATAAAACATATAAATACGTTTGCATCAAGTTATGGTGAATGAAAGGCCAGAGTCACGGTTCTTTGATCGCACCGTGAGAAAACCAGTGTTACTTTGTCTTGGGGGCTCCTAGCGAACTAGCTGAACTCAAGGGACCGTAAAGCACAGGGTATGCCTGATAGTGAACTAAATGAAGTGAAGGGACCGTAAAGCACAGGGTACGCGTGAAACCATGAACGAGACCTGATCAAAGAAATGAGGTCTGGGCATTAGAAGCGAAGAGCCAAAGATGACCAGAATAAAAGTTGAGATTTAAACATGGAGAAGAAACTAAATGGAAAAGAATCTTAAAAGACGCGGTCGCAATAACTGCGATAGAAACTAGGAGATGAAAATAGAGCTAAGAGTTGTTTTATGGGGAAAACTGACCCCGGGGGTTGGGTAGTTAATACTACCGATTGGGGTGGGGGGGGTAGATAAAACTGTCGATGTGTGGGTAGATAATACTTCCGATGTGTGGTAGATAATTCAATGAGGGGAGGGGGTAGATTATACCACCGATTGGAGGAGGTGGTATAGATAATACTACCGATGTGTGGGTAGATAATACTACCCAGGGATTTCCATAGACGTCAGAGAGCAAACGTTAATGTACCGCTCACCAACAAAGTAAGCGCAATACAAAGAAAATCAGAATTGCGCAAATACCACTAGGACCACAATTGCCGCCAATACCACTAGGACCACAATTGCCGCCAATACCACTAGGACCACAATTGCCGCCAATACCACTAGGACCACAATTGCCGCCAATACCACTAGGACCACAATTGCCGCCAATACCACTAGGACCACAATTGCCGCCAATACCACTAGGACCACAATTGCCGCCAATACCACTAGGACCACAATTACCGCCAATACCACTAGGACCACAATTGCCGCCAATACCACTAGGACCACAATTGCCGCCAATACCACTAGGACCACAATTGCCGCCAATTCCACTAGGACCACAATTGCCGCCAATACCACTAGGACCACAATTGCCGCCAATACCACTAGGACCACAATTGCCGCCAATACCACTAGGACCACAATTGCCGCCAATACCACTAGGACCACAATTGCCGCCAATACCACTAGGACCACAATTTCCGCCAATACCACTAGGACTACGAAAATCGCTTGCCTTCAACAAGCGGGAAAAAATGTTCCAGTCACAAACAGGGCTGGCAACCACATACAAAGCCACCTGCGCACCCAACGTCAAATGTACTTCTAATATGTAGCGTTGGACATTATAGCATGCGATGGACGAACAACAACAGCAGCCAGTGCACACGACCTGACAATGGCTTGCAACACCTCTCAGGTCCGAAGACAGTCAAAAAAAAGGTGGTTAGGGTGTCGCTGACCAAAAAAAAAAATTATTCTGAGATTTCACATTAGAACCTTTTTTGAAAAAAAATATTTCCTTGCAAAGGACTGATCACAAGAGTAAGGTGCTACAATTATTTTTCAAGCATAATGTCACCATTTCCGATATGGTCAACACCTGCACCACCGCCGACGTCACTTGTCTAAAAATACCCCCACTTCCCGCTAAATTTCCTGTTTGTTCATGCAAATAAAACCCCCGCCGGGGGGGGGGGGGCGCTATACATACGAACGATCAGGCTATTTTCACTCATCGCGTTTCATCCTCGCGCAGCCGTCGTTAGGATAGCACTTGTAAAAAAAAAGATCTTGTTTAGTCGTCTGCCATGCCTTATCTCGCGCTAACGATGTTGTAATGATTCAAACACCAGACACTTGTAAACGCGAAGGTCAAATTCCACTTCTGGCCACGGATGTTATTGAAAAGATTTCCGGACCGCAGTAATTCATTCATTCATTATACACCCACACCCACCCCACCCCCCCACTATATTTTTCTCCCCTTTTCTGATGGATGTGTTAATGTGTTTACTTGGTTGTTGCGCCCCCCCCCCCCCACCGCGACCAAACATTATTCACCTTTGTGGATGTTTATCTCAGATTGCTGATTGCCTTGTTTCCGGGATGTTGTGAGGTGTGTCTGTGGGTTTCACTCAGGGGGGTCACGGAGTCGTTTAGGTCAACCCTTTTTTTACTCAGAGTCAGAGACGTCCAAATTTTTCACACTCCAGTTGAAAATCAATTTTCCCCTAGAAGAAGTTAGATACTGAATGCAGTGTGTCCAATGTAATCTACACTTGAAAAGAAATGCTATTTACAAGACCATACGGTGGCAATGTGTGCAGCCTCCATAGGGGTCCATGGGACGGGATTGTGTGGGCCCCATCTATGTTATAATCTGCTTTGCACAGGCATGTGTGTTATATAAAGCTAGGGCCCCATTCTTGGCTTTGCTCGTACCCCCCAAAATGACCCTATTCAGCCTTGCTCGGGGACCCCAAAATGCCCTTACCCAGCCCTGCGCGGGACCCCTAAAAGGCCCTTACTCAGCCCTGATCGGACCCCTAAAAGGTCCTTACTCAGCCCTGCTCGGGGCCCCTAGAAGGCCCTTACTCAGCAAAGCTCGGGGGCCCCCAAAATGCCCTTACCCGGCCCTGCTCGAAGACTTCACATCCAGGACATTGAATCGTAACCTCCATACCTGGAACTATTTTAAATGCAATTTGACGCCTGATCCCTGATTCAATCATAGACAATCAACAGAAGATTGTTTGGAGATTGTGAAGGTTATCAGCCATAGATGTAATGAGACTGGTGTTGTTAGGTGAATGTTTTTTTCTCTGGCTTCAATTTACATACAACTCATGTTAACCACATCCGTCGACAACATCAGTCGAACCCATCGGTCGACCAGCTAAGAATAACCACGGCAAGTGTAGAAAGTAGCAGCTCTGGGAGAGTGAGAGAGAGAGAGAGACAGATATAGAGAGAAAGGCAAAATAAAATTTCTGACACTCGTGAAATTAATCTTGTGAAAACATCCAAGCAATTAGTTGACGAAACGAATCATTTCAAGCAACAATGTTTTGATTGCTCGGACAGGCGTGTGTGGTATCCAAATGTGTGTGTGTGTGTGGTGTCCCCCATGTGTGTATGGTGCGCTCGGGTGTCTGAATAGTGGTACGGTCGTTTTTAATTGCAAAGTGACCCAAGAGTCTGTAAGCTGGCTTAAGGGTCGGTCGCTAAGCTGGCCTACAAGTGGCCAAGCTGTCTATAAGCTGGTCTCGGTGCCTGTTAAGTGGCCAAAGTTTATGTAAGGCCCGTGTCCCAGACTCCAGCTGTTCTGTTCCCACATCGAGACGAGTGTCACACATGACTGAGTTGGAGACAAATGTAACACATAATAGAGAACTGAATCAAATCGGTCGTTTCTATCTCCCTGGGTCGATGCATCGCATAAACCTATACAGAAATTGACCTAACACGACCCATTGTATCCTGTGTGGACTATAACTTCAGCCAATCTCTTCCCATTGTTTACTGCGTGGACTATAGCTTCAGCCAATCTCTTCCCATTGTTTACTGCGTGGACTATAACTTCAGCCAATCTCTTCCCATTGTTTACTGCGTGGACTATAGCTTCAGCCAATCTCTTCCCATCGTTTACTGCGTGGACTATAGCTTCAGCCAATCTCTTCCCATTGTTTACTGCGTGGACTATAGCTTCAGCCAATCTCTTCCCATTGTTTACTGCGTGGACTATAGCTTCAGCCAATCTCTTCCCATTCTTTACTGTGTGGACTATAGCTTCAGCCAATCTCTTCCCATTGTTTACTGCGTGGACTATAGCTTCAGCCAATCTCTTCCCATTGTTTACTGCGTGGACTATAGCTTCAGCCAATCTCTTCCCATTGTTTACTGCGTGGACTATAGCTTCAGCCAATCTTTTCCCATTGTTTACTGTGTGGACTATAGCTTCAGCCAATCTCTTCCCATTGTTTACTGCGTGGACTATAACTTCAGCCAATCTCTTCCCATTGTTTACTGCGTGGACTATAGCTTCAGCCAATCTCTTCCCATTGTTTACTGTGTGGACTATAGCTTCAGCCAATCTCTTCCCATTGTTTACTGTGTGGACTATAGCTTCAGCCAATCTCTTTTAGAATGCTGACTGAAATGTTCTCAGCGTAGGAATCTAAAGAGAGAGAGAGCGTATATATATGTAAAGTGACCGAGGTGGGTAAAGTGACCGAGGTGGTTAAAGTGACCGAGGTCGGTAAAGTGACCGAGGTGGGTAAAGTGACCGAGGTGTGTAAAGTGACCGAGGTGGGCAAAGTGACCGAGGTGTGTAAAGTGACCGAGGTGGGTAAAGGGGCCGAGGTGTGTAAAGTGACCAAGGTCGGTAAAGTGACCGAGGTGGGTAAAGTGACCAAGGTCGGTAAAGTGACCGAGGTGGGTAAAGTGACCGAGGTGTGTAAAGTGACCGAGGTGGGTAGAGTGACCGAGGTGTGTAAAGTGACCGAGGTGGGTAAAGGGACCGAGGTGTGTAAAGTGACCAAGGTCGGTAAAGTGACCGAGGTGGGTAAAGTGACCAAGGTCGGTAAAGTGACCGAGGTGGGTAAAGTGACCGAGGTGTGTAAAGTGACCGAGTTGTGTAAAGTGACCAAGGCGTGTAAAGTGACCGAGGTGTGTAAAGTGACCGAGGTCGGTAAACGTACCGAGGCGTGTAAAGTGACCAAAGTGTGTAAGGTGGCCTAGGTTTGGAAAGGTGCCCTAGGTTTGGAAAGGTGCCAAGGTGTGTAAAGGGGCCTTGCTTTGTAAAATGGCCTAGGTGTGTAAAGTGGCCAAGGTGTGTAAAGTGGCCAAGGTGTGTAAAGTGGCCTAGGTTTGTAAAGTGGCCTTGGTTTGTAAAGTGGCCTAGGTTTGTAAAGTGGCAAATGTGTGTAAAGTGGACTAGGTGTGTAAAGTACCTAGGTTTATATGTTCAGGTAACGTCTCTGATGTTATTGTGCGATCATACCCACACCACTGCTGCCAACTGATTAAATTAACGCCATCCTATTACTTCCCTCGTGACTTTGAAGACATGTCCGTTTTGCGTTTGTCGTTTGCTTCCTTCAATTTATGGTGAGAGTTCACATCGAGGCCAATGAACCGTGACGCATGACGCGTGTCATTATCTCGGTCAGTGGGTGTGGAGGAGTGTGGGAGGCAATTTAGTGCGTTCAGCAGCTCGGTCTCACGTACACCAATTTGTGACCGATATTCGTTCGACCTGATGGTCAAGGGTCAGTGGGCCTCCATCCGAGCCCTCGCCAAGTGCCCCAATCGGTGCGTCATGTCTGGTACAGCTCTGCCCACTGATCCCCTCATCAATCAACATTCTCAGAAATATTACATCATCACATACAACATTCTCGTACCTACAATACCGGTACAACTCTCCTTAATAAAAAATAATTTTGAAAGCAATAACAAAAAAAAAAGTACTGTAATTCCTAGCGTATCCGGAAATTTGATCGAAAGAAATTTGGTCGACGGAAAATTGATCGACGGAAATTTGATCTAACGGAAATTTGGTCGAATCGTTTTTTTAATTTATACGTTAAAATATTGCGTCAAATTTCTTTTTGAACGCATTATTTTGTTTTACTACATAGTATAGTGCGTTCAAAAAGAAATTTGACGAAAATGTTAACGTCTGGACTGAAAAAAAGATTCGACCAAATTTCCGTTTGATCAAATTACCGTCGATCGATTTTCCGTCGACGAAATTTCTTTCGATCAAATTTCCGGTAACCAATGCCTAGACAGCAATCCTATCTTTCCGACCGGTGAGCAAATGTAAGAATTAATTTTATAGGTTGTGTGTGTGTGTGTGGGGGGGGGGGGTATATCTTCTTTTGATTAAAATAAAGTGTATTCTATGTGTTGTACGGGCGTGGAGACCCTATGCGTCTGTATGTATGTCTGTGTGTATTTTTGTGTTGTGTGCATGTGTCTCTATCTGTCTGTGCTTGTGTGTATTTGTGCTTGTATCTATCTGTGTTTGTGTGTATCAGACAGTGTGGGTCTTAGTTTGTTCGTGTCTGTGTGTTCATCTGAGGAAGAATTTGGGGGAACCGTTGATAACGTCTCTCGTCGTCTCGCGTCTATTGTCTCCGTGTCGAGTGCAAGTGAGGACAACGACATGTCTGGACAACGTAAATCATGTCTTAATGTATTGGACATTTTACGCGATTGTAAATTGTTTTAATACCGCATCGACCTCGGATAGAATCAAGAATAGACGATGTCAACAATAGTTGATATAACGATCTTGTGTCGTCTGACAACAGCAGACAATCTGTCATGGCATGTCATGTCATGTCATTGATGAGTAACCGCTTGAGACAAACCTTGACCTCTTCAAGTGGTCGGACTTTGCCATGTATTCCTTTGTAGGCAAAAATAGTTGCTCTTGATGACGCTGGATAATTGTCTTCAATGTTCCACAACGAGTTAAATATAGAAGACATACAGAACAACTTTGTTATAATTTCATCTTCAGCCTTCCCGACACAGGAGGTGTGTCTGTGGGGGGGGGGGGGGGAGATTTTAGTTGGAAATAAATTGAAAAAACTTTTGATTGTATTGAATGACTAATGAAGTTGGGGTTGGGGTAGCACGTTGTGTTGGGGTAGTGGGTTGTGTTGGGGTAGTGGGTTGTGTTGGTATAGTAGGTTGTGCAAGAGTTGACGCTGCCCGTCGTTAAAGTCTTCGTGAAAAGTGATGATATCGAGGTATAGATTGGAATTATACCATCCCTAATGTGATGACGCATGCGTGCGTTCCTTGCAATCCGATTTACTACGAGAGTTGACCTGCGGCTTTGTTAAAGTGGACACACTCATGTCTGGTCCGGGTAGTAATGAGTGGCCTGACACTTCTAGCACACGACAAAGATAGGTCTAATACTTTAACATGTTTCAGATACATATCTATGGTAGCTTAATTAGTGGGGGTTTTTACATGACTAATCTGTGCTTACACTTTAATAAAGAATAGCCCAGGGTAGTCGAGAGCACTCTGTGACACAGATGGGTCATAGATTTATTGATATTTTTGTACTGCACGATCCAAACTTTATTGACAGTAAATACGGGGGACGGTTGTAGTCTATGACACGGTACCTGTCAGTGGGGGGTTTTGTCAAGTGGGTTGTGTCACGCCTCCTGGCCACGGTCTTTGGACTGTGTGATCCCACGATAATCGATAATATATTGAATGGTTGATCTGTATGTTTTTTTGGGAGGGGGTATGGGTGGAAGACGGTATGAGTGGTGTTTTTAGGTGTGGGAGCGGGTATGTGTTGGATGGGGGTATGGTGGAAGGGGGTATGCCAGATGTGGCAAAGGTGGGTGCGGGTGGAGGGGGACTGTTTGTCATTACAATAAGACTTGAGTGCAAGTTATAAGTTATAAAGACACGGTTATAAGACTTGA
Source organism: Omphiscola glabra (assembly GCA_964017045.1). Taxonomy (NCBI): domain Eukaryota; kingdom Metazoa; phylum Mollusca; class Gastropoda; family Lymnaeidae; genus Omphiscola; species Omphiscola glabra. The sequence continues at coordinate 15,378,865 of OZ024796.1, read as the reverse complement.
GTGCAAGTTATAAGTTATAAATACACAATTAGAAGACTTGAGTGCAAGTTATAAGTTATAAAGACACGGTTATAAGACTTGAGTGCAAGTTATAAGTTATAAAGACACGATTTGAACACTGGGAAAAACAAGTTGAGATTTCCCCTCTTCATCATGCATGATATTTAATGTCATACATCACCATACATGACTTTTATCATGAGTCAGACTCTCATAAGTTATGCACTTGGTTCAGTTATGGGAAGCGCTGGTGACGTAACACTTCTGTCTACATATGCAAACGGTTTTCGGTTCACGTATCATTGGGTGTGACAATATCGTAAACGCTTAGCTTTAAGGGAGATTATCATAACATTACTCGCGATGGTTAATAAAGGAAGAGTTGTTCTATATTTTGAAATCAGTTGTTTAGTGAATAATTGGGTAATTGTCTGCTTTCAGAGAAATTTTTAGAGCACATTTATACTTTTTGGATTTTAATGTTATTGCCCCCGGGGGGCGGGGGTATTTTCAGACTCACTTTAAAAGAAAGTCATTGTCAACCAGTCTTATCAAACTGTCTTACCAAACTGTCTTATTGAACTGTCTTATCGAACTGTCTCATCGAACTGTCTCATCAAACTGTCTTGTATCTCTGCAGTGTGTGTTCCCCTGTTGGTGCTCCATCTTCTTGGGGAGCCCGTCACAGTGGGCTTCTTCTGTGATGACGTGTCCATTGGTCTCCCTTACAGACCGGACACCATATCCCAGGCACTGCTGCTGCTGGCGAGTTTTGGTGGTCCATTCCTTGTGGTGAGTACCAAGAGGTCAAGTTTAACTTTCAAAAGTGCATGCGACATCTTGTTCTAGCATATTATAGAGATAGGCGAATAACATTATAAAGATAGCTTTATTATAGAACAGGGTTTGTCATTTCTAAGACCGGAAAACGTCACGTCGCATTACGTAGTGTTACTATTTTTAGACAATTTTTTCTTAAAACATAGCTTCTAGTTATGTATTTCAGCATATATATATATATATATATATATACATATATATATATATATATATATATATATATATTAGTAAAAAGTGGTAAAAATCTTTCGTAAAGTGAATTTGGAAACACATTTCGTCTAGGTTAAGGCCCACTATGCCGGCTCACATTAATGTAGAAGTACCGAACAGCTGTTGAGAGATTGGCCAAACGGAATACCAAGATGTTTTTTTAATATTTTAATAGGAGTGGCCAGAATCTACACCCGGGTGTTCTATTAATAGATTCCGCCATTGAATGACAAACCTTATTTCATATTAATATATTTTTTTGGCAAATATGTTGCCACCAGCCACATGCTAATGTCAACTTTACTGGTACACTTTCGCTCGTGCAATGCAGTTTCCAATGAGGTCAATCAAAACACTAAAATAATTGTTTTAACAAATTTCTCCAACAGATCGCAGTGACTGAAATTATCCGCGTCGCTGTTGACTCAAGACAGTCTCACCGTATGCGAACAGCCCTGTTCACCTATGCTAAAGGCTACGCAATTTTCCTGTTCGGCATGGCGGCCGTCTGCATGTTCACTGACAGCATCAAGTACTCCGTGGGGAGGCTGAGACCCCACTTCCTGGACCTGTGCAAGCCGGACTTCACAAAGTTCAACTGCACGTCCCCGAATGGCACGCCAAGGTACGGCTCAGTCAAACAGATGTTTAAAAATTTACCATTCCATTTCGTTTTAAATTTTTCATTAAAGATGATGTCAAAGATCTGTATCTGTATCTGTATATGTATCTGTATATGTATCTGTATATGTATCTGTATCTGTCTCTGTATCTGTATATCTATACACGAATATCTGTCAATTTCAAGATAGACTTATAAATTTGTTGTCTTTTTTCTTTCTTTTCGCGGCAGTATTTTTTTTGTTGAGGGTTTTTTTACGATTCTATTTTCGAGCACCGTTCTGCACATAAATTTTGGTGCGGATTCCGATGCGTCGTTAAATGGATTTCCATTACAAACCTGAACACCAAACACCAATGTCTAAGAACAAGGCATGGACATTTGCGGAGACTTTTGTGCGCCGCCGTGTCGGGTTGATCCCGTGCCTGCAGCTGATGATGTGGATCATGTTCTATCTCATGATGAAGCTCTTGCTGATCGCCCTGTCCGACATATTCCTGAGAGACTCGGCCTTCATGAAGCTCCTGGTGCTGCGGGGGAGGTAGGTCAGCATGGCATACTGGGATACATCGATACACTTTTCATCTTATCATCTACAAAGTACGATAAATGTGAAGAGATATCACCGCGTTTTTTTTTTTTTACCATTTTGCCGCGACCCGAGAACTTATGTCCTAAATTTATCCCTAAACCTAACCTGAACCCTAAACGTATCCCTAACCTTGGTTTTGACCCTATCGGAACCAGGGTTTTGACCCTGTCGGAACCAGGGTTTTGACCCTGTCGGAACCAGGGACAAAACACGCCAATGACGTCATGGTGATATCTCTTCGCACAAGCCCAAAGTACCACATAAATTGTCATTTAAATTGTTCACAAAACAGAGTTTGTATGATGTGTGGCATGATGTAGAAAAAAGTATTGGACATGGAATACCGTGTAATGTACGCTTTGAATTTAGAACCATCTATAAATACATACTCTTAGTATACACAATTTTAATTATATTCCACTTTTCCACTATATATATATATGTAAATATCCTTTCTTTGGCAGCTTTCAAACGGTCATAAATCAGAGACCGGTGAAGTTCCCCAACGACATGATCACCAACACCCTAATCAACACCAAGGACGCCTGCAGGGGCGTTGCCAACTATGACGCCCTGATCATCGTCCACACGGCCACCCACCATTTCCAACACAGGCTAAACTACAGAGACACCTACGGCAACTACCTGTTTACGGTCCCTTACAGGTTAAAGGTGGTTTACTTGTATGCCATATACTTAAGAAACTTAGACTACCCCCTTCACATCCTATGTCGTAAACAGGGAATGGGGGTGGGGGGGGGGGTTTACATCCAGATGTATTGTGCTAGCGGCTGGGATGAAACTGTTGTCTCAGAAACTTGGTTCCGTCAATCACAGGATCTCGTAAACCTCCATTCCAGATTGTGTTTTTCATGGGTATTCCCGTAGACCCCAGCCAGCAAGAGGCTATCGACAAAGAGAGCAGGTACTACGGCGACACGGTCCAGGGCAACTTTACGGACACGTATCAGAACCTGACCTACAAAGCAGTGATGACCTTCAGGTGATCATGACCTCCATGGGGGCGAGTATGGGGGTTGTAACCCACGTGTTTGTGGTTATTTGTGTTTTAGTAAAAAATTTAGGTTCATAGGTTACATTTACTCGCTACTTTGTGACCGACCCTCATCCGCCCCACTTCCACCCCCCCCCCAACCCCACACAATTTTTTCAGATGGGTGTCTCAGAATTGTAAAGATGTGAAAATCATATTGAAGATGGACGATGACGTCGTTTTGGACGTGCACAGGTTTTTCGAAGTAAGTCACAGAACGTCATTCCAACGTCTCAAAGACGTCATGAATTCAACCAACCCTGTGATTAAACTGCTTCGATGACATCTTTTTAAGACCATAACATACTCATTGTCATGGACGGTAACCAATCAAGCATGCGTATGACATAACATGTGACTGGATTCACAATCATAGAACGTAGCAGGAGGCTCAATGGTGTATATCAGAGTATAGCGTTTGATGTACTAGAACATGTGGGTCGTGAACCCTTTGGGGGTCGCACGACCCTTTCCCAGGGGTCGCCTAAGACCATCGGGAAACACATATAATCTGCAGTTATGAAGCAGCAAAGAAAATAATTGTGTTGTTGAGGGTCGCCACAACATGGGGAATCGTATTAAAGGGTCGCGGCATTAGGAAGGTTGAGAACCACTGTGATAGACTGAACTTGTTCGACACCTTGTGGTCCATGGTATGATATCATATATATATATGTATGTATGATGGATGGATGGTAGGGTGGATGGATGGATCAGTGTCGTAGCGAGCTTAACTCGCGCCCGGGGCACAATACCTTTTTAGCCCCCCCCATACCTTTTTAGCGCCCCCCTATTCGAAAACCATACAATATCATAGTAAAATATACCATTTGACGCCCCTTTGTGCGTAGCGCCCGGGGCATGATGCCCCCCTTGCCCGCCCAAACTACGCCACTGGGATGGATGATAGATGATAGATGATAGATGATAGATGATAGATGATAGATGATAGATGGGTAGATAGAAGAAATGTTTTAAAAGTTTCCCCAATTTGTATCTCGCACAGGAGTTTTGGTTTCCTCCCCCTTACCAACAGGAAGTCATCTTCTGCCACATGTGGAAATTTGCAGAAGTGGAGAGGGTCGGTAAATGGGGGATATCCACGCGAGAGTACCCACACGAGTTTTACCCGCCGTACTGCAGCGGCTTCTTCGTGGTCATCATGCCGGCCATTGTGGAGGATATCTATGAGGTCAGGGGTCAGACAAAGGTTGTAGGGGTAAGATGATCAATGAATAGCTAGGGGTTTGTGGTTGTGAAGAGAAAAAAAATAGTGTGTGGTTGGGGGGGGGGGGGTGTTGAAGGCAAAAAATGGGCAAGGTTGCCAAAGTAAATACATTGGAATGGGATCGTTTTCAAACATGTATAACGTTTAGGTTCTGTTTCTGGGTTATGTTAAAAATATATATATATATGTTTAAGTCATAACGACTCAGTACTATAAATTGAAGATTTTAAGATAAAATATACAGTGAAAGAAAACGCTCAAAGGCACTTACTAGTTTTTACATAGTATCATAACTACTTGTTGACGGACCTCTCCTCCCATCCCACCCCACCCACAGGCGGCTAAAGCCACGCCCTTCTTGTGGCTGGACGACGTCTACATCTACGGCGTGGTCAGGGAAGACATGCACGACGTCCAAATCATTAACCTGGACGAGGTAGCTTTCCGAGAGGAGCATTACCTGGCCTGCAACCGAGCTTATGGCTACAGGTAGCACTGCATAATGTGTCGACGCATAACGTGGCTGGTTGCTACAGTACAAGTGTGTCGGACTGCGACACAGCTTTCCAGTAAATAAATGACACACAAACAATATGTGTAAATAAAACAGTGTAGGTTAAGCTTTAATACTGGTTGCACAGGACACAAATGTAAACGTTTCGGCAAACGCCTTCACCGGTACAGCAACAACAAAAATTCGTATAAATATCAAATAAAGTTATTAATATAAATTTATGAATATCAAAGAAAATGAAAACAAGAATGGTCACAAGTCCCTAAAGAAAAGTCCTTTTCAAGTAGCAGTGCAAGCTTTACATAGTACCACACTAACTGAGCATAGCATAAACCTGTTGGATTGTCAGTGGCGTAGGAAGGGGGATGCCGAGATAGCGTTCTTCACCAGGCAGCACCTTTTTCTTTACATGTAGAGGCGGCGTTTTCAACCACACTGGGTCGTTTTTTTTCTGCCTTGAAAGTTGGAGCGTTAAAAGTCTTGGCCCCGCTGCTAGCTACGCCACTGTGGATAGTTTCTAAAAATAAATTTCTTTTTTTATTCAAACATTGCCAGGCCGTTTTCGTCGCTTTGGGCACATTCCATGTTGACTAAGAGAATCATCCACCGGGATATTGCCGAAGCAGTACCCAATAGGATCAAATCGCTACGTGACCAGACAGTAAATTGTGTCTCACATGCCTTGCTTTTTTCCACTCTCTAATTTTTGCTCCTTCTCCAGGTGTAAATATTGGGTCTCGGTTCTCGGGGAGACCAGGAAATTCGTCCCCACTCTGATGACCCTAAGAGCCGACAGACTGCGAGTGCTGGACATTTGTCACGCCGAAAAGTCGAAGGGAGTTAACTCGGCGTGGTCATCTGTTGGCAGCTGCTACAAAGCGTTGAGCCAAGATAACCAGAGCCAAGCCAAGCACAGCTATGTCTAGTTCAACCATCCCAACAAACCCTTCAGCATCACCCCGTCAAGTCCTGCTATCAGCTTCCCTTTATCAATGCCGACACAAAAATACTCACACATTCCCAACAATCCACCTACCATTGTCACCAGACCAAATAATTCACTCGATAATTGCACTAAATCAATTAAAGCATCATTCCACATTGAACTCAAGTTCAAAGGACTTTTCCTCTAAACTCGAAAAAACAAATATATATTAATCATGTGTTTTAAGTCTAACGTTTGAAGTCTCTAACACAATGGCTTGTGATATTATGGAATAAAATGTATGAAAAAAACTATATGAGTTGTTTGTCAGTAACTTCATCAAATAAATGTAGTTTTGTAATGTTTTTTTTTTTATAAAAAGATTTTTACGAATTACTATTATTGTTTATATTATTTTTAAAAATTAATTATTCTTTTAAAATATTTTGATTTATCAAATTAAAACTATCAAAATTGAGCGTTTAGATATTAAACATGATATTTATTGCCAAAGATACAAAGCATTGACAAGTTGATATAGCCTCCAATCCATTTACATGTAACTTTAAATATAGTTTTCAACTCGGTTTCATTACAGGTGTGTTAATGAGATTCTTGTGCTTACAAAATGTTCGCATTTATTTAATTTTTTTTGACAAACAGGTACATCCTAGAGTATGAATGCACCAACACTATGGCTGACGGGAAGCTGCTTACAGACAGTCATTTGTCGTTCCCATCAGGCCATGCGTCTGTCTCTGTGTACAGCGCCCTGTTCACCATTGTAAGTAACCCTCATTGTTTAGGGAGGTTGGTTTAATGCTATGAAATATATATAATTTATTATGGCCTTAAACTACACTATATAAACCAGATATAATAATTTATGGGAAATGATAAAAATAAGCCCACCCACAAATGGGAATCTACATTATCTCAAAGCCTGCTTAAGTCCACCATTTGTCATCTACCTCATTTTATCAACGTGTCCATATTGTTTACCTTATTGTATCAACATGTCAATATTGTCTACAATTATAATATCAATCTGTCCATATTGTCTACCGTTATTATTTCAAAATGTCCATATTATCTATCTATATAATACCAACATGTCCATATTGTCCCCATATCAACATGTCCATATTGTCCCCATATCAACATGTCCATATTGTCCCATATCAACATGTCCACATTGTCCACATATCAACATGTCCATATTGTCCACATATCAACATGGCCATATTGTCCACATATCAAAATGTCCATAGTGTCCCCATATCAACATGTCCATATTGTCCCAGTATCAACATATCCATATTGTCCACAGTTTTACCTCCAACTGAGGATGGAGATCAAGTTTTCCCACCTCCTCCGTCCTGTCCTCCAACTGACCTTCATGGTGTCCGCCATGTTGTGCTGTGTGACTCGCGTCACTGACCACAAACATTTCACCACTGACGTCATTGGTGGCGCTGTGCTTGGTACTGTGCTGGCCTGGCTTGTGGTGAGTTACCTCAGTAACCTCAGTTACTTCAGTTGTCTCAGTTACCTCAGTTGGTTACTTTAGTTACGTCATTAGCCTGAGTTACTAAAAGTTACTTAAGATATATCAATGACCTCAATTGCCTCTGTTACCTCAATAACCTCAGTTACTTCAAATACCTCAGATACTCCAGTTAATTACCTCAGTTACCTCAATAACCCCAGTTACTTCAAATACCTCAGTTAATTACCTCAGTTACCTCAATAACCCCAGCTACTCAAAGACCTCAGTTAATTACCTGTAACCTCAATAACCACAGTTACTTCAAATACCTCAGATACCCCAGTTAATTACCTCAGTTACCTCAATAACCCCAGTTACTTCAAAGACCTCAGTTAATGACCTCAGTTACCTCAATAACCACAGTTACTTCAGTTTACTCAGCTACCTCAGTTACTTCACTTATCACCGTTACCTAGGTTACTTCAGTTAGTTTTCCCAGTTCCCTCAGTTACCCAAGTTAGTTACTTCAGTTAGTTGTCTAAGTTACCTCAGTTGCGTCAATTAGTTGCCTTACTCACTTTACCTTGGCTGCATATCATCATAGTTTCAATGGGGGTGACAATATTTAAATCGGGAGATTTTGATGCTAAATGTTGTAAAGTTTTTGTTTAGGGAAGGGGATGGTACATGTTGTAAAGTTTTTGTTTAGGGAAGGGGATGGTACATGGTGTAAAGTTTTTGTTTAGGGAAGGGGATGGTACATGTTGTAAAGTTTTTGTTTAGGGAAGGGGATGGTACATGGTGTAAAGTTTTTGTTTAGGGAAGGGGATGGTACATGGTATAAAGTTTTTGTTTAGGGAAGGGGATGGTACATGGTGTAAAGTTTTTGTTTAGGGAAGGGGATGGTACATGGTGTAAAGTTTTTGTTTGGGGAAGGGGATGCACAAGGAATCTCAAGCAAGTGCGATTTTTGTATCTTTTTTTAAATGAAGTTGTTAGCATCAGCTTAATGTGACCTATTTGTGCGTAACACAGGTTGGAGCGGCCCAAAAGGTTATTGACCTTGCAGATCAATAAATGATTTTAAGCATATTCATTCATATTTCTTTCAGCTAATATTCTAACAAGAATTTTGTCCCCTGTATTTTGTGTATTCATATTTGTTGTTGTTTTTTCCCTGCACAGTTTGAGAAACTCGCACGGCGCCTGATCCCAACCACCTGCTCCAACAAACCGCCACGTCTACCTCGTGCCACCTCCATAGAATCTGAGCCCCAGACGCCCACGCCCCTGCTCAGGCCAGAACGCCTCATCATCAACCACCCGTACAGGCACGGGTCGGGCCCTTACACTAAGGAGGACTTTGCCAACAAAGTTTGAGACTCCCCCCCCCCTCCGGTCTGTAAACTAAAAACACTTGATGATACGAAATCCTGCGGTGAGGGGGCGGCGCAATTTGCGTCTTGCCCTTGAACTGGGAATGTGGACATAGCTTTGAGGTCAAAGGTCAAAGCAAAGAGTACCTTTGACCCCCAAGTGGTGATTTCTCTCTCTAACTTACACTTTAACAATGTTATGTTATGACGACAGCTCTGGAGAGGTTTTTTTTTTTTTTTTTTTTTTTTTTTTTTTTTTTTTTTTTTTTTTTTTTTTTTTTTGTTTTTAGAAATCACATGACTATCCAGTTTAGCAGGAAAGAGCGGTCCAGTGGTCCATGACAATATTGGCAAAGGGGAAACAGATCCAATAGGGAAGAGATTTATTTTTTTTATTATTATTCTGCAAGATGCTGGCGCAGTTCATCTTTCTGTATATTTCCCAGTGTGTTTAGTTAGATCTTGATGACCCTGTGTTTAATAGAGTAAGCTTCTTGTTTAAATTGGATTTTTGCCTTTTTGTTGACAACTGTGTAAATATAACGTGAATATGTTTTTGATTGCTTTACACACGAAATAAGTGCAATTATGTTTCTATGACATTATTTCAATGAAAACGATTTCAGTTTTACTCTTTTTATTCGCCGCCAGCTTACAACTTACATTTGGTAAACTTTTACTGAAGGAGAAAAGTAGAATGTATTTGTAGCTTGCATCAAAGAAGTGGATGTGGAAAATATTTCATTCTATTCTTAAATATAGTTTAAAGTATAAGCCCATAACTTATAATAATTTTCAAAAACATTTTCTCGCATGTCGGCTCTTCCTAAAGAAACATTTTCTGATTGGCTTAAGTCTTTCAATGTCAACCAATGAGATAAAAGTTTAATTAAGGATAGTGTTGTTTTTTTTTAAACTTCCGGTTGCCAACCATGACGTCAAACATTTGATCATCAAAACCTTTACTGTTGTTGTAGTATGAGGAGGTGTTATTTATTATGACATGTAACATTGCACCCACTTCCATTATAAATAAGTTATACACAAATGTTATGTTTTATCCCACATGCTGTTTTTTGGGGGATAAATTAGCCCTATAATATATATAGCATTAAATTTTTGTAACATTCTATTTATTATTTATATCAATATTGTTACCAGTATAATTTCATTATAAGCTAGTAGCAACAGTACGTACTAGTAAACTTCTGTGTGTAGAGAATGTTAGTTGGAACACTTTAGCCATGGAAGATGCTTGAAGTATTAAGACTTATTATGTTAGATTTTTGGGTTTACGTCAACACAAGTTAGAGCAGTGGTTCTCAGCCTTCCTAATGCCGCAACCCTTAAATGCAGTTCCTCATGTTGTGGCGACCCCCACTTCATAACTATAGAGTATATTTGTTTTCCAATGGTCTTAGGCGACCCCTGGAAAAGGGTCATTCGACCCCCAAAGGGGTCGCGACCCACAGGCTGAGAACCGCTGAGTTAGAGGATTGGCCTTGTAAAGGCGGATAGTCGCTCTGTGAAATACTAGAAATCTGGGCTTTCTGAAATGTTAGAAAACTGTGCTCTATGAAATGTTAGAAAACTGTGCTCTATGAAATGTTAGAAAACTGTGCTCTATGAAATGTTAGAAAACTGTGCTCTATGAAATGTTAGAAAACTGTGCTCTATGAAATGTTAGAAAACTGTGCTCTATGAAATGTTAGAAAACTGTGCTCTATGAAATGTTAGAAAACTGTGCTCTATGAAATGTTAGAAAACTGGGGTTTAGGACATTTTTAATAATTCGTGGTATGAAATATAAGTAATCCAATTCCATTTAAAATAAGAGATATTTGGCTTAGATGAGAACGTGCTATTGGCTACGTGCATGTGGAACATTCCAGTGTAAATAATGTATAGTTAGTTCTTTACTGCCTGATGCTAGAATCGTACAAGTTATTGCCATATAAGATGTAGAATAACATTTGAATATAAAAAGATGGACATGTTTTTGCGTGAATTTTTATGTGTACAATTGATGTTATGTGTCCAAATGTGATGTGTACAATTGATGTTATGTGTCCAAATGTGATGTGTACAATTAATGTTATGTGTTCAAATTGTAGTTGCACAAATATAATCCCTGGTAAGATAAAAAGTATGCTTACAACTGTAGACTGTAAAAATTAGCTACCCAACGAGCGCCCGCCCCCCCCCCATTACCCTGTACACAAAACTACACCAAAACACACATACATTTTAATTTGACTTATCAACAACACATTTAAACACTTACAATACTCGCTTGATCAGTAATGGTATTGCCTCCTTCCAGGGCTTCCAACGATAAGATGTCATTGAAAATCAAATATGAGATGTCATTGACAATCAAATATGAGATGTCACTGACAATCAAATATGAGATGTCACTGACAATCAACTATATGATGTCACTGACAATCAAATATGAGATGTCATTGACAATCAAATATGAGATGTCACTGACAATCAAATATGAGATGACACGGACAATCAACTATGAGATGTCATTGACAATCAAAAGCGTAGTGGATGTAATAAGTGTACAGATTAGAGCAGGGTTGGGCAAACTTTTTGTGCGGAGGGCCACATTGACAAAGGTAAAGCTATTGGGGGGCAGCATGTATATTTTGTCTAATTTTTAAATATCGAAAAACATTTCCCTATGTTAAAATCGGTAGTTTCGCATTTTAGCATTACATGACAAAGGTCAAGGACTGTTTAAAAAATAGAAAATTAGAAAGAAATTTGCTTTAAAATGTTTTAAAAATCATAACGGTGCATGAAATTCTGTAAAATTCAACAAAATAACTTAAAAACATAGTAATTTTTTAAAATTTCTAAATGCCTTCGAGGGCCACATAATATCAGTTGCCGGGCCGCATGCGGCCCGCGGGCCGTAGTTTGCCCACCCCTGGATTAGAGTATTACTCTAAACACTTTGTTCTCTCAATTGAAAGCAAATCGACCACTATAGTGAATGGTCACTGATATACTGTCACTAATGAATGATCACGGAGCTTTGGAAAGTCACGTGCACTGAGTTTAAAAAAAAAGGGGGGGGGGGTAGCAGTGACGCTTTAAACTTTAGTCAAGGAGGATGGGGTGGGGTCAGCAACCTACGGCAAGCATGGCGCCGGAAGACCAAAAAAAATATTAACTGGGTGACATTTAGATTAAATATTTAACTATTGGAATATTTATTTGCATATACTTTTAGATTTACAGACACGTAATCCAAGACTTACAAGATGCTTACCTACAGTTTCAGATTTTCTCACATATAATTTACACACTCTTAGACGGAATCTACGATGAATCATATAAATGTTAAAACAAAAATATTCATATGCAATTCTAGATACTAGTATAACTAGTGCCCATAATTTTAGTTTTAGATGAACACACACACACACACACAATTCTCAATTTGAATGCACAGCTGAATGGATAGACATAAATCAAACACAGAAGATCAATAGTGCTGAAAAAATCCTGACTCCCAATGAGAATGTACAAAAGAACCACGCCAAACAAGTTGAACCACATTAAAATCCACATCGTCGAAAATGGCTCTAGCATTGAGGAAAAAAAATTATCAGAGTTTGTCATTTCTAAGACCGGAAAGCGTCACATTGCATTATACAGTGTTACTATTTTTTTAGAAAATGGTTTTTGTTTTAATGAACATGGCTCCTAACAATGTATTGCCGCATATAAATAGCAGTAACAACCAGTTTTAAAAAAAAAAAATATTTGTCGTAAAATAAAGTTGTCCAAAAATGTTCGTCTAGGTTAAGAATAAGGCTCACACTAACGTAGAGAGCTGCTGAGCGATTGGCCAAACGGAATACCGGGATGTTCTATTAACAGATAGCCAACCATTTAATGACAAACCCTATTGCTGTAAATTGTTAATATGAAACAATCCCGCGTATAACTCTTTCATTTGCATTTTTTTGTTTGCATTTATGTAATAGTCCGTGAATTATCATGTATGGGTTTGTAGCAAATGATTTTCGGTATGGGAAATGGTTTTCATCAAACTTATTGCATGTAAAACCTAATAGATTTAAAGATATATTTTTTTTTTATTAAAATGCGTCAGAAATGCAAAGCACACGGCAGCAGCCCAACAATTAACCCTCACACCAAAACACGCAACCATTGAACAAATCATTCAGCTCCCCCTTAAAAAAAAGAAGCAATACTGATTTTTTTGGGGGGTGGGTCTGAACATTTGATAGAATGTCTTATCATTGGCGACGAGTCTATATGCCCGGCTTCAGTTCGATAGGATTACGGGAAGTGGGTCAGTTAGCCATCCGAAAGGTTTTGCCACAAAGAAACACGTGAACAAAAGCAGAGTTAATATAAGGGATTCAACAAAAATTAAAAATTGTATAAATCTCAAATCATCGGTGGGCAACAAACGGATTGGCAAGAAAATTCGATTTGTCTTTTTTTGTTTCTCAAAAACTTTTAATTTTATTACTTACGTATACTGGCCTTGAACTGCATACATTAAACCACGTGTCGACAGCAAGGTCAAATTAAAAAAAAAAAATTGTTATAATAAACTGTAAAAACAAAATGTATACAAACATATCAAAATCAATATATAGGTATGTTCTTACACAAAATGTCGGTTGTTGAGCAACGGGTATATTTAATAACACAATGGTAAATAAGCGAGAAATTATGTGATGTAAATTGTGTATGCAATTTTCATAGTACCATCTTTCGCAGACGATCTAAGGGAGTTCAGCATGTAATTCGTTTTATCAATACATAGCCCGGGGGGGGGGGGGGGTGAAAGGGGGGGTTAAATAGTGAATGTGAAGAAAATGACTCAAATAAGATTATGAAGTCCAGGCCTTATAAAAATAAAATATTGTAAGCGTCAGTTCACACGATCAAATTTTTGATCATGTATTTGATGCAGTTTTTGAATGAACCCTTGTCACAACTTTCAAATTACTGTTTGATCTAATTCCCATTCCCCCCCCCCCAACCCCCCCCCCCCCAAAAAAAAAAAGAAATCACGCAAAAAATAGTGCGTTCATACAAAAATTTGACGCCAAAGTGAAGCTAATTTAATCATGTGAACTTGTGCTGAGAGATATTTTTTTCATTGCGAAAAGTTACCAAATTGCCGAAAAGAAAATATTACGCGCCAAACGCAGTTGCGTTTTATAAAAAAAATATATCATTTAGCGTAGTTATCGGGAATTATATTTCTTTATGACATAAAGGACTCCATTACTAACACACTAGTGAGTACGCCATTTTCTATACACAAATCTACGTCACAAGATATAGCAAAAGCTAAGAAAATAAGCTCAGCCCTTAATTCGTTTATTAGGTAGACGTCTCCATTTTTAGTTACAGCCCGCCAAACTCTGGCGAAAGCAATGCGTGAACTTCCCTATCTACTAAATTTACTTGACAAAACATAAACTCAAGTATCGCCCATTTAAGAATCCCAAAGATTGCTACGCCCCTCCCACGGGATACGACTCTGCATCCTTGTTATTTCACGCCCATGAACTATATTAAATACTCTGATGTCTAATAAATATCTTGAATTGAGACAATTTCATTTTCCGAAACTATTGCGTCATATAAAGAATATATAATTTAGCGCAGTTATCGGGAATTATATTTTGCGCGCTATTGAGCTCGTTATTGAACCATACATTCTTTCAAACATATAGAATTATTTGTAATATACTCTCAATACCAAAGTCGCGGATTAGGAAGCAGTCCACGAGTCGTACCAGAAGCGTAATATATATAAGAGATTGTTATCCTCTCAAAATATTGGTCGCATATTGTTATCATCTCAAGAAATTTCGTCCCATATTGTAATCATCTCAAGACATTTGGTCATATATTGTTATCATTTCAAGACATTGGTCCTATATTGTTATCATCTCGAGAAATTGGTCCTATATTGTTATCGTCTCAAGATATTGGTCCTATATTGTTATCATCTCAAGATATTGGTCCCATATTTTTATCGTCTCAAGTCATTGGTCCCATATTGTTATCATCTCAAGACATTGGTCCCATATTGTTATCATCTCAAGAAAATGGTCTCCTATTGTTATCATCTCAAGACATTGGCCTATGGTTTTCCGGAAATACAGTGTAGTTGGTCAAATAAATCTTGCGGTGTAAATGCGGTTGGATCATTTGAATGTTACGATAGCTCAGGGGAACTAACTGGGAGTCTTATAAAGTGCATTATTTGTATGCATGTTTTGTCAAACACACAGCCCCCCCCCCCCCCCTCCCCGCGAACCCCATTGCTCGATATTACATGTTAAAACGGATTTATACGAAAAAGTTTGTTATTTAAGGGTTGTTTAATATCAGTCATCGAGGGGCTAATTAAACAACCATTAAATAACAAACTTTTTTGTATAAATCCGTTTTAATGAAAAACAAAAAAAACAACAGCGAAAACATAAATGAAAACGTGTGCTTAACGTTGCACACCGGGTGCGCAACGATGACTTTACTTTTCATATCAGTCATCGAGGGGCTAATGAAAAGTAAAGTCATCGTTGCGCACCCGGTGTGCAACGTTAAGCACACGTTTTCATTTATGTTTTCGCTGTTGTTTTTTTTAAATTTTAAATGCACACTTCCTGAAATCTAAGCCATCACATTTCCATCGCTTTCATGACCAGCTTTTCATTAAATTTCAAACCATAATCCCCTCTCTCAGTTACAGAGTCTCAGCTCCTGTTTACACAGTCGATCAAGTCTGCTCTGTGAGGCGTTTAGAACAGCTTGCAAGACAAAACTATTTGAGTATTATTAATATGCTTTAGAACCTAAAATACAAGTGTAAAATTTTTAATAAACTCAAAATTTGCGGAAAGTGTCGAGAAATATCGCGATACCCACATGTTTTTAGGCCGATAATAGGACATAATTTATAAATGTTGAAATACTCGATTACTGAAAGAAGAAATATAATCAAAAGCATGCCTCATAGTCCATCAGATGTTTGCACTTTTATTTCTGCCAGCTAACTCGAAGAATCGTGATTTCAAATATGATTTCCATTCACTACTATGTTGTTTTTATTGGGCTGTTATGGGTAATGTCATTTAAAGCAGGTGAGTGTTTTTAATTGTAACCTTAAAGAACATTCAAAGATTACTCGGGCTTAACGGGGTGCATTTCTTACACCGGGTCCGGTTATTGTGAGACATACGCCTACAAGACAGTCCTACACGTACATACTGGCCTTTAAACAATAGGCCTACAAGACAGTCCTACACGTACATACTGGCCTTTAAACAATAGGCCTACAGACATTCCTACACGTACATACTGGCCTTTAAACAATAGGCCTACAAGACAGTCCTACACGTACATACTGGCCTTTAAACAATAGGCCTACAAGACAGTCCTACACGTACATACTGGCCTTTAAACAATAGGCCTACAAGACAGTCCTACACGTACATACTGGCCTTTAAACAATAGGCCTACAGACATTCCTACAGACATTCCTACAGACATTTCTACAGACTTTCCTACAGACATTTCTACAGACATTCTACAGACAGTCCTACAGACATTTCTACAGACTTTCCTACAGACATTTCTACAGACTTTCCTACATACATTTCTACAGACATTTCTACAGACAGTCCTACAGACATTCCTACAGACTTTCCTACAGACATTTCTACAGACATTTCTACAGATATTTCTACAGACATTTCTACAGACATTTCTACAGACATTTCTACAGACATTTCTACAGAAATTTCTACAGACATTTCTACAGACATTCCTACAGACATTTCTACAGACATTTCTACAGACTTTCCTACAGACCTTCCTCAGACATTCCTACAGACATTCCTACAGACATTCCTACAGACATTCATACAGACAGTCCTACAGACATTCCTACAGACATTCCTACAGACATTCCTATAGACTTTCCTACACCATACCCGTGGCTCTTTATTGATTAATATAATATTCGCCTGGTCCTAAAGAATTTCTGTTACCTTGAGCACGGCCTTTTTCCCCAACTCAGCACTATCACGGTGATGCTTACACCAATGCTTACACCAATTCTTACACCAGTGCTCTTACAGCCATGCCTACACCAGTGCTTAATCCATTGTTTACACCAGTGCTTACAGCAGTGCTTACACCAATATAAAGCTCATGGGGAATGTCAACATTAGCATTTTTCGTGCTCAAACTTTGAAAAACAAATCAGACAAAAAATATAAAGTATTTCATAACATCGGAACTAGATGCTACTCCAAATGTACAATAACAAACTGTCCCTGTAGATTTAAGATACAATGGCGGCTTGCGGCTTTCTACTTAAATGTCATGCTGGATTCAAAATCAAAATCTACATAAACAATCATTAACTCTCAATGTATGTTTACAATCATGATCTTTCAATTCATGTTTACAATCACGATCTTTCAATTCATGTTTACAATCATGATCTTTCAATTCATGTTTCCAATCATGCTCTCTCAATTTATGTCTTCAATCATGCTCTCTCAATTACTGGTTACAATCACGAGCTCTCAATTTATGTAACAATCATAACATATACGTCTAGATTTACAATCACAATCTAATTATATCCCTTTTGTAAATAGCTTATTATTATTTCTCTCCAAGACTCGTATAATATATTTTTTTATTGGTCTTAGCGACTTTCTATAACTGGATTTGCGCCATCTACATTTTAATTCCCCCCCCCCACCCAAAAAAAAAAACAAAAAAAAAAAAAAAAAAACACATTTCTTCTTCTTATTCCTTGTCTTTTTTCAACTCCCAGTGTAGCATAGGCCATCAACAATCTATTTCCAAGCCTTCCTGCCTCGAGCTGTCCTCTCCAACTCTTTCAGTCTATCTCCAGTATGTCTTACAATCTCTGTCAAAATCTCATCAACGTATGTTTTCGGGTCTTCCCCGTCTTTCTTATCCTTTAGGCCTCCATACCATTGCTTGTCTTGACATTTTCGGCATGGCTTCCATACCATTGCTTGTCTTGCTATTTTTGGCACAGGTTCCATACCATTGCTTGTATTGCCATTTTTGGCACAGGTTCCATACCATTGCTTGTCTTGCCATTTTTGGCACAGGTTCCATATCATTGCCTGTCTTGCTATTTTTGGCAAAGGTTCCATACCATTGCTTGTCTTGCCGTTTTTGGCACAGGTTCCATACCATTGCTTGTCTTGCCATTTTTGGCACAGGTTCCATACCATGGCCTGTCTTGCTATTTTTGGCACAGGTTCCAGACCATTGCTTGTCTTGCTATTTTTGGCACAGGTTCCATACTATTGCTTGTCTTGCAATTTTTGGCACAGGTTCCAGATCATTGCTTGTCTTGCCATTTTTGGCACAGGTTCCATACCATTGCTTGTCTTGCCATTTTTGGCACAGGTTCCTTACCATTGCTTGTCTTGCCATTTTTGGCACAGGTTCCATACCATGGCCTGTCTTGCTATTTTTGGCACAGGTTCCAGACCATTGCTTGTCTTGCCATTTTTGGCACAGGTTCCAGATCATTGCTTGTCTTGCCATTTTTGGCACAGGTTCCATACCATTGCTTGTCTTGCCATTTTTGGCACAGGTTCCAGATCATTGCCTGTCTTGCCATTTTTGGCACAGGTTCCATACCATTGCTTGTCTTGCCATTTTTGGCACAGGTTCCTTACCATTGCTTGTCTTGCCATTTTTGGCACAGGTTCCATACCATGGCCTGTCTTGCTATTTTTGGCACAGGTTCCATACCATTGCTTGTCTTGCCATTTTCGGCACAGGTTCCAGACCATTGCTTGTCTTGCCATTTTTGGCACAGGTTCCATACCATTGTTTGTCTTGCCATTTTTGGCATGGCTTCCATACCATTGCTTGTCTTGCTATTTTTGACACAGGTTCCAGATCAATGCCTGTCTTGCCATTTTCGGCACAGGTTCCAGACCATTGCCTGTCTTGCTATTTTTGGCATGGCTTCCACACAGGCATATTGGCATGGGTTTTCTCATGGCGTGACCTATCCATCTTCCCTTTTGTATACTTTGCATAATCCCATTACACTTTTTTAATAGACGTGGGTGACTTTCTGTAACGAACGTTCACATTTCAATCGCCCGCCCTTGTCTCCAGTGACGTTGTCTTGCACGTTCAAGGACTCCCCCAAGAACCGAGTCAAAATAGACCCTGTGTTGAAGACAACTGCCTCTTGCCCTATGGGCCTCATTGAAGAAAGGGACAGCTTCGTCTTAAGGGCCATTATAAACTATACCGGCCTGGAATACCCTCACTGGTCCAGTGTAGGGGTCATCACCAACGAAAGATGCCTGTCGCCAAAGTTTAGACAGCCCATATCGGTAAGTTCAAATGATGAATGATCGCACAGGGTAAGTGAATGATCGCACAGGGTAAGTGAATGATCGCATGGAGTAAGTGAATGATCGCATTGAGTAACTGAATGACCACACGGAGTAAGTGATAGATCGCATGGAGAATGTGGAGGATGGCATGGAGTAAGTGGATGATCACATGGAGTAAGTGGATGATCGCATAGAGTAAGTGAATGATCGCATGGATTAGTGGATGTTAAAAAGTCATCAAGTCATGTTTTGATAAAGTCATTGGTCTAATCGAGTTTATTGTGCCTGAATGACGTTAGCAACGATCTTCTGATTACAGGATCATAATGGGAGACAATCAAAGTTTTCTTAGTTTTTTTAAAATTTTGTCTAGATTTATTTCTCATATTTCTGTAATGTTTTTAAAGCTATGAAATGCCAAACTTTTCACTTAACCGAGAACGATATACATAATCTATTCAGGAAGTATCAACATCTTTCCAATAGGCTTACAGCCTCACAGGGTAGCAAACAACATCTTAACACTAGGGCCACAGGCTCACAAGGTAACAATCAAGATCTTAACACTAGTGCTACAGCGTCACACGGTAGCAATCAACATCTTAACACTAGGGCTACAGCGTCACACGGTAGCAATCAACATCTTAACACTAGGGCTACAGCGTCACATGGTAGCAATCAACATCTTAACACTAGGGCCACAGGCTCACAAGGTAACAGTCAACATCTTAGCACTAGGGCTACAGACTCAAACTGTAGCAATCAACATCTTAGCACTAGGGCTACAGACTCACACTGTAACAATAAACATCTTAGTATTAGGGCTACAGACTCACACTGTAACAATCAACATCTTAGCACTAGGGCTACAGGCTGACACTGTAACAATCAACATCTTAGCACTAGGGCTACAGACTCAGACTGTAGCAATCAACATCTTAGCACTAGGGCTACAGGCTGACACTGTAGCAATCAACATCTTAGCACTAGGGCTACAGGCTGACACTGTAGCAATCAACATCTTAGCACTAGGGCTACAGGCTGACACTGTAGCAATCAACATCTTAGCACTAGGGCTACAGGCTCACACTGTAGCAATCAACATCTTAGCACTAGGGCTACAGGCTCACACTGTAGCAATCAACATCTTAGCACTAGGGCTACAGACTCACATGGTAGCAATCAACATCTTAGCACTAGGGCTACAGGCTGACACTGTAGCAATCAACATCTTAGCACTAGGGCTACAGGCTGACACTGTAGCAATCAACATCTTAGCACTAGGGCTACAGGCTGACACTGTAGCAATCAACATCTTAGCACTAGGGCTACAGGCTGACACTGTCCTGGCCATCGGTCTATACTAAGTCAATACCAACCTCGTGACGTGAGGTCAATACCCGGCAAAAGACTAGACAAGCAAAAACACCACCAGCACCCCTGGTGGATAGAACCCATTGACCTTGGATGGTAGCTCATCTATGCAAAGGCGAACTCTGAAATCAAACATGGACATGACCGGTATGACACTGACACAATGGAAATTTCGACAACTCCTGCGACGCGGAGGGCATAAAGAAACCAGGGCCGGATTAAGCCATTTTAGGGCCCAAGGCCCAAACCCACATGGGTGTCCCCTTCTGCCCGGGGCCCCTCATCTTGTTCCAATTTGTTCAAAAAAATATTTCTTGAGGACTTGTGGTGCCCCCAAACGCTTGGTGCCCAAGGCACGTGCCTTGTTTGCCTAATGGTTAATCCGGCCCTGAGTGAAACACACACGCACGCTGTTTCCAGTCACTTGAATAGTTCTAGCCATTGAAGCAAACAGCCAAGGACTAGAGAGTGAGGCTGACAAGTTCAGAAATGCTCCCTCGCTTTAAATAAAATACATCCCAAGTCAAGGCGACTACTCACGCCATAGCCTTGGTTCGCATGCGAAGGACAAACATTCACGGATTCACAAGGTAACTATCAACAACTTTACACTAGGGTGAAGGCTCACAAGGATGACTGTCAGTATCCTTCCGCTGGGGTCACAGGTTCAAAAGGTAACACAACAAAAGTGATTAACGTTGTATACTTTATATAAAGGATCGTTTTGATCTAAAGACAGCTGACCCTTTGATCTACAGATCCTCTCCTCGTACCTGCTGCTGCCAGACGTCCCCTGCAACGCTGCAGCCAAGGCGCCCTCAGGAAAATGTCTCTGTGTCGGTGACCACGGCCAGCGGTACGTCATTCTTTGCAACATCTCTGCCTCCATGGAGTTCAACGGGCATCGCGCGGGTATTCACTTCACCCACTTCCCCACAGCATCGGACGTTTACAGCGACACCATCGAAATCCCGACTATATATAGTGAGTAACGCTACATCCATCATCTAGGTTTAGAATCGATTGTTAGGCGAAGTAACATTATATCTTTTAAGTATTCATTTTGTTCCGTGAATTACTTATACAGTTTTGTATAGAAATAAAATGAAGATCGCCACTCAAACTTCACTGCACAGCAAAAAATTGAAATCGATGACATGGTAAATAAAATATGTTGATGGTAAACGAAAAAGAAAGTTCATACCCTTTAATTTGGTATAAATGACATCAGGATATGACGTTTATTACATTATGACATAATGTTAATGACATGTTGAGTGTATAAGTGTAGCTTATATGATGTTCATGACATCACGTTGAGTGAATAGGTGTAGCTGATAGGATGTTCTTGACATCATGTTGAGTGTATAGGTGTAGCTGATATGATGTTCATGACATCATGTTGAGTGTATAGGTGTATCTGATATAATGTTCATGACATCATGTTAAGTGTGTGGGTGTAGCTGACAGGATGTTAATGACATCATGAGTGTGTAGATGTAGCTGATAGGATGTCAATGGCATCATGTTGAGTGTATAGGTGTAGCTGACAGGATGTCAATGACATCATGTTGAGTGTGTAGGTGTAGCTGACAGGATGTCAATGACATCATGTTGAACGTGTAGGTGTAGCTGACAGGATGTCAATGACATCATGTTGAGTGTGTATGTGTAGCTGAGTGTAGCTGATAGGATGTCAATGGCATCATGTTGAGTGTGTAGGTGTTGCTGACAGGATGTTAATGACATCATGTTGAGTGTGTAGGTGTAGCTGAGTGTAGCTGATAGGATGTCAATGGCATTATGTTGAGTGTATAGGTGTAGCTGACAGGATGTCAATGACATCATGTTGAGTGTGTAGGTGTAGCTGACAGGATGTCAATGACATCATGTTGAGTGTGTAGGTTTTGCTGACAGGATGTTAATGACATCATGTTGAGTGTGTAGGTGTAGCTGAGTGTAGCTGATAGGATGTCAATGGCATTATGTTGAGTGTATAGGTGTAGCTGACAGGATGTCAATGACATCATGCTGAGTGTGTAGGCGTAGCTGACAGGATGTCAATGACATCATGTTGAGTGTGTAGGTGTAGCTGAGTGTAGCTGATAGGATGTCAATGGCATCATGTTGAGTGTGTAGTTGTTGCTGACAGGATGTTAATGACATCATGTTGAGTGTGTAGGTGTATCTGAGTGTAGCTGATAGGATGTCAATGGCATTATGTTGAGTGTATAGGTGTAGCTGACAGGATGTCAATGGCATCTTGTTGAGTGTGTAGGTGCAGCTGATAGGATGTCAATGGCATCATGTTGAGTGTGTAGGTGTTGCTGACAGGATGTTAATGACATCATGTTGAGTGTGTAGGTGTAGCTGATAGGATGTTAATGACATCATGTTGAGTGTGTAGGTGTAGCTGAGTGTAGCTGATAGGATGTCAATGGCATTATGTTGAGTGTATAGGTGTAGCTGACAGGATGTCAATGACATCATGTTGAGTGTGTAGGTGTAGCTGACAGGATGTCAATGACATCATGTTGAGTGTGTAGGTTTTGCTGACAGGATGTTAATGACATCATGTTGAGTGTGTAGGTGTAGCTGACAGGATGTTAATGACATCATGCTGAGTGTGTAGGTGTAGCTGAAAGGATGTTAATGACATCATGTTGAGTGTGTAGGTGTAGCTGAGTGTAGCTGATAGGATGTCAATGGCATCATGTTGAGTGTGTAGGTATTGCTGACAGGATGTTAATGACATCATGTTGAGTGTGTAGGTGCAGCTGATAGGATGTCAATGGCATCATGTTGAGTGTGTAGGTGTTGCTGACAGGATGTTAATGACATCATGTTGAGTGTGTAGGTGTAGCTGATAGGATGTTAATGACATCATGCTGAGTGTGTAGGTGTAGCTGAAAGGATGTTAATGACATCATGTTGAGTGTGTAGGTGTAGCTGAGTGTAGCTGATAGGATGTCAATGGCATCATGTTGAGTGTGTAGGTGTAGCTGAAAGGATGTTAATGACATCATGTTGAGTGTGTAGATGTAGCTGAGTGTAGCTGATAGGATGTCAATGGCATTATGTTGAGTGTATAGGTGTAGCTGACAGGATGTCAATGACATCATGTTGAGTGTGTAGGTGCAGCTGATAGGATGTCAATGGCATCATGTTGAGTGTGTAGGTGTTGCTGACAGGATGTTAATGACATCATGTTGAGTGTGTAGGTGTAGCTGATAGGATGTTAATGACATCATGCTGAGTGTGTAGGTGTAGCTGAAAGGATGTTAATAACATCATGTTGAGTGTGTAGGTGTAGCTGAGTGTAGCTGATAGGATGTCAATGGCATCATGTTGAGTGTGTAGGTGTTGCTGACAGGATGTTAATGACATCATGTTGAGTGTGTAGGGGTAGCTGAGTGTAGCTGATAGGATGTCAATGGCATTATGTTGAGTTTAAAGGTGCAGCTGACAGGATGTCAATGGCATCATGTTGAGTGTGTAGGTGCAGCTAGCAGGATGTCAATGGCATCATGTTGAGTTTAAAGGTGCAGCTGACAGGATGTCAATGGCATCATGTTGAGTGTAACGGTGCGGCTGATAGGATGTCAATGGCATCATGTTGAGTGTGTAGGTGCAGCTGATAGGATGTCAATGGCATCATGTTGAGTGTAAAGTTGCAGCTGACAGGATGTCAATGGCATCATGTTGAGTTTAAAGGTGCAGCTGGCAGGATGTCAATGGCATCATGTTGAGTGTGTAGGTGCAGCTGATAGGATGTCAATGGCATCATGTTGAGTGTAAAGGTGCAGCTGACAGGATGTCAATGGCATCATGTTGAGTGTAAAGGTGCAGCTGATAGGATGTCAATGGCATCATGTTGAGTGTAAAGGTGCAGCTGATAGGATGTCAATGGCATCATGTTGAGTGTGTATCACGTGCAACTCGCGGGTATCAAACTACACAACCACCTAACTGTTATTTAATCTTATTTACTGATTTCTTACCCCTAATCTTATTGATGAACCCATTTTTCTCTTGTAAGAATCGTGCAAGTCTGCTATAAGTGGTAAGTGAAGGAACTTCTCGGTAATCGCTGACACCTTGGCAGAGGACTCGGCTTATGTCGGGAAAGAAAAGATATAATCATCCATGCGAATTCGGAGATATCGTTTTGATTAAGAATTGAATGTAAATAAGTCCACATCTTTATTAGCTTTAATGTCTAATTTTGACATAAAATTATAGTATTATATTTTCGTCCTTGTATAATAAATTGAATAAAGTATTTTCAATCACAATGATTGTTTGTTGATTTTTATCCCTTACACACCCACCCCACAAAGAAAAATGTCTTAATAATCAAAGGGAAATAACTAATAAATCTATGGGGTCACGAAAATTTTCGTTGGATATCGTGATTGGTTGTTTCCCTTGTTCCCCTACGTGGTGTCTTGCAGAACTTTGCCACACGTGAACACTACAAGGTACTCTGTTCCCTAGCCCTCACTCTCTACCCCGAAGTGGTGGAACATTCAGCGGCACACATGATTTAACATGACAGTAAGGGTTGGGAGGGACGCACCAGTAAATGGCACCTAACTTGACTCCCCTAGTATCACCCTTCTCAATACCTCGGGGATCAACAGTAGCCCTGTAAATGTCCAAACAGTATCCCTGCTATTTTCCCAGAAGTAGCCCTGTTATTGTCCTATCGGTAGCCCTTTTATTGTTCCAACAGAAGCCATGTTATTGTGGTTTTTTTTATTATTATTATTAGTTGTCTTATATAGCGCGGTACCCCAGCCTAGGGCTGGGCTCACCGCGGTGTACATAAAAATATTAGTATTAGCAAAAGAGACATAATCGTAACAATAAAATAAAATACATTTATGTAATAAAGAACGGCTGTATAGAGACAAAACAAAAACAAATGCATATTCACCCCATCCACCCCAGAACTTTTACATGTCAAGCCACGGACGGCGGCCGGCAGCATCGTTTATCGGTCAGATGTGGGGAATCAGTCGGGGTAGTAAAGTTTAAAGAGATGTGTTTTGAGTGCAGTTTTGAAGGCCTGTGTCGTTGGTATATTGCGGATGTGTTGTGGAAGAGAATTCCATTGTTTGGGGGCGCAGAAAGAGAAAGAGTGTTAACCATATGTTTTAGTGCGTGTCTTAACAACGGACAGAATACGCGTGTCTGCGGAGGATCGAAGCTGTCGAAGGGGTGAATAGACAGAAAGAAGTTCGGTTAGATAGAAAGGGCAGACAGCTTGTAATCAATGCGTGCCTGTATAGAGAGCCAATGAAGTGAGTGGAGTAATGGAGTGACATGATCACTCAGCCGCCAGGTTATTGTCCCAACAGTAGCCCGTTCATTGTCCCAGCAGTAGCACTGCTTTCACAGTTGGGCATTGGCATAGCTAGTTTTACCGCCCCAAACACACTCACACTGCTGTTTTTAGATTTGATCTTACAATAAGATGGCATCCATGGGCGGCCAAGATGGCATCCATGGGCTGCCAAGATGGCAGCTAAACTCCAGAGAGAAACTTCAGAAAATTAGGGGAGCAACAGTGGCTGACTCCATTTGGAGTGTCTCCACTTGGTGTATGATTCCATTTGGAGTGTCTCCACGTGGTGTATGATTCCATTTGGAGTGTCTCCACGTGGTGTATGACTCCATTTGGAGTGTCTCCACGTGGTGTATGACTCCATTTGGAGTGTCTCCACGTGGTGTATGACTCCATTTGGAGTGTCTCCACGTCGTGTATGACTCCATTTGGATTGTTTCCACGTGGTGTATGACTCCATTTGGAGTGTCTCCACGTGGTGTATGACTCTATTTGGATTGTCTCCACGTGGTGTATGACTGTACGTGGTGTATGACTCCATTTGGAGTGTCTCCACTTAGTGTATGACTCCATTTGGAGTGTCTCCACTTGGTGTATGACTCCATTTGGATTGTCTCCACGTGGTGTATGACTCCATTTGGAGTGTCTCCACGTGGTGTATGACTGCACGTGGTGTATGACTGCACGTGGTGTACATACTATGTAACAAAGAACAACATTCTCTCATAAAGGCATCTCATCAGCTCCCCAGTGTATGTTGCTATGTTCCTTCAGGTCCAGGCAAAGAGCCTGTTTCATTTTTGTACTCTACCAGTAACTTTAAGTCCGCCATTTGTGGGTCTCAGACGGTTCACACTGGTTAGACACAAGCAATACATCATTTATTTTATTCATTTATTTTTACGAACCGGTTGGTTAATAAATTTTTAATAATTTTTCCCATTTAAATTAAATGGCCTCCTTTTTTTATTTTAATTGCTAGAAATGACCTGCCAAACAATAGCGTCGGCAATACGTGAACGTGCCATCTACTTAAAGTACTTGACAAAACACGCAGTTAAGTAACGCACTTTATAAGAGTTTCAATTGGTGCTAACTTCTGGGATTTTTATTTTGCGCGCCTTTTGAACATAGCGTTACAGCATTACATCCCTACATACAAACCTGGATTATTTTTATTGTAGTAATTGGATGTGGTGTGTCATAACTTGTGTGTCATAAGTGGTGTGTCCTAAGTGGTGTGTCATAAGTGGTGTGTCCTAAGTGGTGTGTCATAAGTGGTGTGTCCTAAGTGGTGTGTCCTAAGTGGTGAGATTTCGGCTATTAGTAGGAAGGATTTGTGAAATAATGTTTCTTATAAAATTGTGCCTGGGATTATTTATAGTGGAAGAAACGCATGTCCTTACATGAGCTGTAATGAACAATTTCAAAAACGCATACTTATCCTCATATCAGATATGATATAAAAATTTAAATATTCGTGTTTTTCCTCATATGACATATGATATACAAATTTTAAAATCACGATCATGAACGTTTATGTAAGTGTAAGCTTGTATTAGTGCACAAAAAATGAAAGTATCTCCTATGCGCGGTGCGTAAGACTAGTAAGAGAGCTTTGCCCATCACATGATAGCACTGTGCTGGGTGTTATGTGTAAGAGCTTTGCCCATCACATGATAGCACTGTGTTGGGTGTTATGTGTAAGAGCTTTGCCCATCACATGATAGCACTGTGCTGGGTGTTATGTGTAAGAGCTTTGCCCATCACATGATAGCACTGTGCTGGGTGTTATGTGTAAGAGCTTTGCCCATCACTTGATAGCACTGTGCTGGGTGTTATGTGTAAGAGCTTTGCCCATCACTTGATCTCACTGTGTTGGGTGTTATGTGTAAGAGCTTTGCCCATCACATGATAGCACTGTGCTGGGTGTTATGTGTAAGAGCTTTGCCCATCACATGATAGCACTGTGCTGGGTGTTATGTGTAAGAGCTTTGCCCATCACTTGATCTCACTGTGTTGGGTGTTATGTGTAAGAGCTTTGCCCATCAAATGATAGCACTGTGTTGGGTGTTATGTGTAAGAGCTTTGCCCATCACATGATAGCATTGTGCTGGGTGTTATGTGTAAGAGCTTTGCCCATCAAATCATAGCACTGTGCTGGGTGTTATGTGTAAAAGCTTTGCCCATCACATGATAGCACTACTGGGTGTTATGTGTATGAGCTTTGCCCATCACATGATCACACTGTGTTTGGTGTTATGTGTAAGAACTTTGCCCATCACATGATAGCACTGTGTTGGGTGTTAATTTACTTGACGTCTCAAAGTTGTGAAGCGTATTATTATTGAAGTGCTAGACCGTGGTGGGCAACCTTTTTGTCCAAAATAGCCACAGTTGTGGCGAATGAAAAGTCAAATTGGTACACAGCTTAGGTGATGAGATACTTATTTAGCTGGCGAGATAATTATTTAGCTTGTGAGATAATTATTTTGATGGCGAGATAATTATTTAGATGGTGAGATAATTATTTAGCTGGCAAAATACGTATTTAATTTGCGATATACTTATTTAGATGGCGATATACTTATTTAGATGGCGATACACTTATCTAGATGGCGATACACTTATTTAGATGGCGATACACTTATTTAGATGACGAGATACTTCCTTCTGACAATGTTTAATTGATCATTGATTTAACTCTTTCAAAAAAAAAGAAAAACATTTTTCCGACAAGAATTAAAATGGCCGCCATCGTAATACAGATAAGAGAATGAAGCGTCTCTGCCCAGGTCATTTTCTTGTTTAAATCGTTCAATAAAAACTCATATGTACATTTTGTCAAAAGTGCACACAATCAGTACGCAAACTCCGAAGTGTAAAACAAATGCAGCGCATGCGCACCTCGTATCAGCACAGTTTGCATATTATATGCGCAAAAACTTATTTCCTTTAATTTTAAAGCTTTTTTTAAAAAAAAAAAAAAATTAACTTAATATTAATGCTAAAAAGTTGTTGCATCATACAAACTCTGTCATTTGTCATTTTCTTGTTTGTCCAAAGTTGTGTTTAAAAGTGTCATTACGAAATGTTGTTGAGCGTCGCCGCATCGGCATCACCAGCTTTCAACAACGGACTGCGTCCTTGTGGCAATGGGTGTTCTCCAGAAAAGCAAACAGTTAGTGCACGTTAAAACGAGTGAGGTTGAAACAGGCCGTAGTGACGTCAGTTCTCCGATAACACGAGGGCCCCAATCATGGACGTATTCGATCCCTTACACGGGTCAAATTATGGACGCATGCGATCCCTTCATGCAATGAATTATCAGCCAACATGGACTTGTTAGGTGTAATTTTGAATCCTGTCCAACCACAAAGTACCGCCATTGCAGATCTAAAGGGTGGGGCTGCAGGCATGCTGTTCTCTTCTTTATTTCATTGTTTCATGAACTCACATCGCTAATTTGATCTGTAGAATTTACGGGGAAAACTTAACTAAATATAATACACACAAAAAAGAGCTTAAATAATTATATTTTCTTCATTATATTTATATAAATATATATTTATTTAGGTGTACTTTGTTGGGGGTTGTAAGAGTGGGGTAAAGGGGATATTTTGTGGGTTGTTTTTTTTTTAAAATGTAGTATTTTAAATAAATTTGAATCTTATTCTGCAAGAAAATATGTTCCCAGTTTTCTCTTATATAAATATTTTACTTCTGGTGTGTCCTGCTTCATTTCCACAACCGGCCCTCCCCCCCCCCCCCCCCAATCCACATGTTTTATATTAAAAGCGATGAGTTAGAAATTTTAAAAAATATTTTAGCAGTCATGCGGGGAGCGTGATGCACGATGGGAGAACGTAGGGCGAGGCGACTATAATTGGGTGTTGTGTGCGTGTGCCTCTGTCACATCACAGCGAGCTTCATGCGTCCATCGTCATCTCTATTCCGTGATCCGGCAACTGCCTTTTCCTATCAGTAGGTGTTTGTTTGACACAAACTTTTGACGATGGCAATGCACTTTCAATACGACGTAGGGCAGTAGATTTCGTTGCATATTATAGAAAATGAGAAGTTGACTCATTTTCGGAACACTTGGACCCACCGGGTATTTTCTATAAAAAGACAAACTGCACCCGGTTAAGCCGTAGTTGTTGAATATTTTAATATACTGAAAGTTAATTCTTTTGGGCGATAACATTTTCAAACCTCAATTAAGTACATACCCCACCACACCAGCTTACACATTTTATCATTTTCCCCACTATATACATCAGCAAAATCTCATTTTCAGCACAGACAGAATTAATACACAATTTTACACCCCTCCCCCCGACACATCTGCATTTACACACGGCTCACCTTTACAGACACGTTACACATACAGCTCCACACAAATACACACACACGTTACTCCCCCCTCCCCCCCCCCTCAAACACCACACACACACACATGCCACCCACTGCCCTTCAGTCGCCGTCTGTCCTCCAATTCATTTTTTATTTTTTACTAAAGAAACGATAGTTAAGTCCTTTCTTGTCATTCAATAAACCTCACACATTTGATGAATAGACGCGACACCCTGTGCTGCGAGGTGCGAACGGATTTCTAAAAGGAAGTACTTTATTATGGCCCTCGTATAAAAGCATTGATGTTTTAAGAAGTAATGAGAAAGAACTATCTCCAATATTGAGGATATTGGTGTAAGAATTGAGTGGTTTTTTTAAAAGAGTTGCCGTTTAAGTGAATGTTTAATATCAGATCGCTTCTTTCGGCGTTGAAAAAAAAAATATGGTTATTAAATTGAGAAGGGTAATTGAAGTGTTGCAAAGTTTGAGTGGCGTAGATCTAGGGAGATCCCTTGGAGGGGGTAGGGATTAGACCAATGTGGGTTCGAGATTAAGATGGGGATGTTAAGTGACAAAGCAGGGGGGGGGGGTTTGCACACAAAAAGTGGGGGGGGGGAGTTGAAAGGAAATTTGCATAACATGGTATATGGTTTGATAACGTGGGATATGGTTTGATAACATGGGATATGGTTTGACTTGAATGCTGACACAACTTAGTTTAAATATGTTTATTGATACATTTCAGTAGGTTGAAATGGGTTACTTATAATCAGTTTGAGGACCACTGGTCAATCAGTGAGGTACCTGCATTTTGGTTAATGTTTTCAGCGGTGGGTCGGGGGAGGGGGGGTTAGGGGTGCAAATCAAGTATCAGTGAACAGGTGCATATTATGAAGGGACGCCACTCTACTGGCAAATATCTACTCGGTTGATGTGTCCATGCTCCAGCACACCTCTACCATGTTCGGCGGTGACAGCTTTCTTTGTGTTCATTTATTTTTTCCGCACGGATGAATAGTTTTGATCGCCGTGACCCCCGTGACCCCAGTGTTGTGACGAGTTCGCTGCAATGATCGTTTTGTGTTTTTTTTTAAATATAATACCTTAACGCGTAATTAATTGTTTTTTTTCGCCTTCGCAGCAACAGCCATCTTGTTCTTGTGTTCACTACTCACTGCCGGGTCGGTTATTTTGTGCGCGATACGATAGTCAGTGTTAAGATCAGGTAAAAAATTCGTGAATTTAAATATTGAAGGTTGAACAAAATTCGACCAAAAAACACTTTACGCCAAATTTTTACACTAGTCAGGTATTTTAGCTGCGCTGTCCAGTTGTGTTAATTTCTGTGCAGGTGGGACGGAAGACGTTTGATCAGGTAATAAAAAAAATTCGATGCTTGAATAAAGAAATTGATAGCGACGTTTATTGTTTCCATGAACATATCAAGAAACTGTCTCATAGAGTTAAAGTCAGAGGATTAAAAAGAAAAGCCTTGCATCTTTGCCATGTTATGTTGAACTCGGTGAGAGACTTTGGGTACGAGGTTGAACAATTCAGTTTGTGTCAAAGGTCACCACCAGGAATGCTACGATTACCGGACCTAATAATACTTGTCTTAGATATCAACTCTACCGCGATATTTTGTATAGCTCTAAGAGTGTCTGAATATAAATCATACATTTTTTTAAAAAGTTTTTATGAAACTGAAGATGAGATGAGGACTTTTCATGGACCATGGAATTAATAATTAAATTTAATATATCTATGAAAATGACATTTTATTAATTATATCGCGGTAGATAAATAAATTTTGAAGTTTATTATATATATATCTATATATATATATTTATATAAAACTTGGACATTACCTAGTTATATCACGTGATAACGAAATACAATTTAACAACATAACACCCGTTCGTCTCTTTAAATTTAAATATACATGCAAATCAGCCCCAGAGAGGATTACTTGCTTGAAATGTTTCTATAGAAGAAATGGGAGACCACTCTGAACTCATCTTAGGGTAAGTCTTGTTTCACATTTGCATCTCAGTTTGTTGGTTTTTCTTCTTATGTAAAATTACACTTTGCGCTTTTACAAAAAAATTTTGAATATCGTGTTTATTACGGACTGTTATAAATGGAGGATTTTATCTCTTATTTAAGTCTATGGCTCGTTCCAATAACAGTCCATAACAAAGGACGATACCAATGTTTAAATACAATAACAAAGCTAATTACAATTAATACATTTTTAATGTGTGAATTTCAATGAATTACAAACACAAGAGAATATGAAAATTAAAATAATTAACTTACAGTATAGCTGGCGCCGTTACTGTATGTAAAAATACAATGAGTTCAAGTTGTACAATGAAAGAAAATCTACACACAACAAAGCACTGTCTAATAATAATAATGACACACGTCACACGTCTCGTGATAAAAGGAAAGATCTCCCTCATTCAGTCGTTCAGAATTTTATATTCTGTTCCAGACAATCATTCTCGATATAGATTACGCAGTCTCACTGCTCCCAGCATCCTCTAGATCATTCGACAATTTCCCTGACTGGAACGGGCGATAATAAGCTTTGTTGTAAACAAGGTTACAATTTTCTAGCCACACCCCAAAACGTGGCCTCGGGTGTTTGTCTGCTAGAGGTCATGCACGTGGAACTCGAGGAAGGCGTGAAAAAAACATGTCTCCTGCATAACATGTTCCTGGACTCAAATGTCCGCCCAGAGACTCTGTTGTGAGATTTTTAAAAATCATATGGACTCAAATGTCCGTCCAGAGAGGCTGTAGTGAGATTAAAATTATTCATATGGACTCAAATGTCCGTCCAGAAACGTTGTAGTGAGATTACAAAAAATCATATGGACTCAAATGTCCGCCCAGAGACCCTGTTGTGAGATTTTAAAAAATCCTATGGACTCAAATGTCCGCCCAGAGACCCTGTTGTGAGATTTTAAAAAATCCTATGGACTCAAATGTCCACCCAGAGATGATGTAATGAGATTACAAATAATCCTATGTGAAACAATAAATTAGATATCTTTTAAAACAAAATATCCCCATTATCCTGAGAATCTCTGCATGAAAGTATTCGGCACCCGGTTTAGATCATTTCGAACTATTGAAAAAAAGTGTGTGGGGGGTGGGGGGGGGGAAGGGGGATGTGGGGTGTTTTCAAACATTGAGCCGTTTCTTGATTATCTAACCCTGTTAATAACTTTGTATTGATCTATTGTACCATTTCAAACAAAATACGCGTTGTCTGCAGCTCCTAAATCATTTTCTTCGCAGTTATATTAACAAAATGGCTCATCCGTCAAGATAGGGTTGCCGACCATTGACACAGATATTTCTTGACTGTCTTAACCGGCTATCAACCGTACAAGCGCTTCCAACGAAGTAAACAATTACTTTTTTTTAACATCACCATTGCTAACATTGTGAACAAAACTGTGGTCTACACATTCGGTTACACGCCGTGGATTCGTAGATTGTTGAACAGTTGTCCATCTTGTTGGATTGACTTAATAAGGTGATTAAGCTCAGTCCACCCGATCAAACTTCCGTCTAATTTGCTTCAAATTTGCCTCAAATTGTCGTCTAATTTCTTTTTGTACGTAATATTTTGTTTACTAAAATAGTGCGTTCAAAATGAAATTTGACGAAAATTTAAATCAAATTTGGACGAAAATTTGATGGCGTGAACAGAGCATTGCCTCACATGTAATGTGAAATAATTTATGAAAACACAACTTTTCAATTTTATGCATATGCTTTTTTTAAAAGCAGAAGTTCTATTCTTTTTATTAAAATTGGTTCATTCAATATTTCTACCATTTCTTTAGGACATAGTTTTGTCATTTCATAAATTTAAGAATCATAAACATACTGTCCCTGATGCCAAGATGTCCAGTATACATGTCAAAAATGTGTCCTTGTGTCTGATACCAAGATCTCCAGTCTACATGTCTAAAATGTGTCCTTGTGTCTGATACCAAGATGTCCAGTATACATGTCAAAAATGTGTCCTTGTGTCTGATACCAAGATGTCCAGTATACATGTCAAAAATGTGTCCTTGTGTCTGATACCAAGATCTCCAGTCTACATGTCAAAAATGTGTCCTTGTGTCTGATACCAAGATGTCCAGTATACATGTCAAAAATGTGTCCTTGTGTCTGATACCGAGATCTCCAGTCTACATGTCAAAAATGTGTCCTTGTGTGTGATACCAAGATCTCCAGTCTACATGTCAAAAATGTGTCATTGTGTCTGATACCAAGATGTCCAGTATACATGTAAAAAATGTGTCCTTGTGTCTGATACCGAGATCTCCAGTCTACATGTCAAAAATGTGTCCTTGTGTGTGATACCAAGATCTCCAGTCTACATGTCAAAAATGTGTCCTTTAGTCTATTACCGAGTCCCCCACACTATAATTATGTCCATTTAGTGTACTCGATATGTCAGGTGTGTGTACTTGTCTACATGTCAACTGTGTGTACTTGTCGTCTGTATGTAAACTACGTGTACTACTAATGTCATGGTAGCAATGCTATGTCCATAAATGTTTGTGCATATTTGAAGAGTCACCATTTTAAAGTGGATTTGTTACTTTGATAACAGTTCTAAAGGATTCAAAGATTCGATATGACACTAACACAGCATGGGTACAACCGTTAACACCGTAAGAGAATAATTGTGTTTAAAAAAACAGAGAATTGTCTTAGATAAGTTATAAGGATAATAGCGGATACAATATTAGAATATCGTAAAATCGACATTAGAACAACCGTGGACACAAGAAGAGGACGTGATCATTAGTCCACACAATGCCCCGTGCAAAACTGTAACATCTACAAATGGCATGAGATTCTGGAATAAAGAAAAAAGAAAAGAAAACTCGGTTTTTGCACGGACCAGGTCCTGTAGCCATGGAGCCCATCAAAGTGAACATATTTAAACAAGTTTTCTTTTTAATCAAACACCGTTATATGAGCCGCTCAATGAAATCTGTTTGAACAACTCAAACAGCGAGATGACTGGTGCGTAGGAATTGGTACCTTCAAAACCTGTGCACACCGATGAACTGGTTCTGTCAAAAAATTATTTTTTTTTAAATTGGTTTTGTAAAACTGATCAATTCAAATTGTCTAGGCAAGTGAAATACCCGAATAACCAAGTGAATACCCAAATAACCAGGTGAATACCTGAATAACCAGGTGAACACCTGAAAAACCAGGTGAATACCTGAATAACCAGGTGAACACCTGAATAACCAAATGAACACCTGAATAACCAGGTGAATACCCGAATAACCAGGTGAATACCCGAATAACCAGGTGAATACCCGAATAGCCAGGTGAATACCCGAATAGCCAGGTGAATACCCGAATAACCAGGTGAATACCCAATAACCAGGTGAAATACCTGAATAACCAGGTGAAATACCGTTATAACTAGTTTAACTTAAAGGGTAACTAGGTGACATAGCTTAAAATAACTACGTGAAGTCCCTGAATAATTAGCTGAAAAAATACCCGACTAGCTATAAAGTACATAACTCTCCTACCCCATCCCTCCTACCCCATCCCTCCTACCCCATCCCTCCTACCCCATCCCTCCTACCCCATCCCTCCTACCCCATCCCTCCTACCCCATCCCTCCTACCACATCCCTCCTACCCCATCCCTCCTACCCCATCCCTCCTACCCCATCCCTCCTACCCCTTCCCTCATACCCCAATCCCTTCCCCCACCAGAGCTCTACAGGGGCCGAGCATTCCCTCTCTTCTTGTGCTGCCACTCTTTCATTCCCTCCCCTCTCGTGTGTGCCACTCTTTCATTCCCTCCCCTCGTGTGCTGCCACTCTTTCATTCCCTCCCCTCGTGTGCTGCCACTCTTTCATCCCCCTCTCTTGTGCTGTGCCACTCTTTCACTCCCCCCCTTCTTGTCCTGCCACGCTATCATCCCCTCCCTCTTGTCCTGCCACTCTATCATCCCCTCCATAACTTAACCTTAGGCCGACGTTGAGCAATATTTGTCAATGTTATACCAGAGAGAGCGCTGTGGATACGGGAGAGCTTGTCATATGACACCTGTCTCCATGGTTACTGTCAACAAAAAATGTGTACTCGTCTATTGTACAGATATGTTATGCATTGTAAAGGGAGGTTGGGGGATGGGCGGGGGGGTCCCCTCGCGGAACATTTTAATTTATTTATTTTTCAATATTTGAATGTTTCTGCTACAAGCCAGTGGAGACTGGGGAGGTACGATGAAAAAATGGCAATGGTTGAATGCTGTCATGCAAGAGAAGCTGTCAGTCGAGAACTTTAGATGTCAGTTTCAACAATTTACGTGTACCAACATTTTTTGGTACGTTTTTTGATATGGTAATGGGATGGGGGAAGTCGCTGAGTTATGCGGGATGGTAAGCTATTCATTAAGTACAAATTGTTTTCCATGTCAGTCAGAATGAACAGGGTTGGGATTAAGATCCTCGAAGTCACTAAAAGAAAAAAAAATAGTTTAATATCAATTAACTTTCGTTAGTTGTGATGGAAATTAAGAAATTATTCTCTACACACGACTGCGTGGTTGTTGAATGCTCTCAGAACGGAAGTTATGCCGCCATCTTGTTCGCTGCTGATTCAAAATTTCATAGCATAGATTTACTGAATACTTAATTCTTAGATAGAGGATCCAGATGAGCATTAGACATATTGATAGTTTCCATAACGCTCGTCTGCGTATCAAATTTTAGCTCTGCCGATAAATTTCGACTTTGAATTGTGTTCTGAAAACAATTCAAAGGAACTCTTTATGTACTTACCCATTTAATAGATGTTTGGTGAAAATTGAAAATAAAATCTATTAGCTCTAAAGTCAACGTGTCCAAGCTAGGACTTTAAGGCTCATATTCTAAAGTCAACGTGTCTACGCTAGGACTATATAGCACATATTTATTGTTTCTTGACGTCTTTTCCGTTTATATTTAGTAGAATCAATTACCCTCAATCCATTTACATTGAGTAGAATCAATTACCCTCAATCCATTTACAGTGAGTAGAATCAATTACCCTCAATCCATTTACAGTGAGTAGAATCAATTACCCTCAATCCATTTACATTGAGTACAATCAATTACCTTCAATCCATTTACAGTGAGTAGAATCAATTACCCTCAATCCATTTACATTGAGTAGAATCAATTACACTCAATCCATTTACAGTGAGTAGAATCAATTACCCTCAATCCATTTACATTGAGTCGAATCAATTACTCTCAATCCATTTACATTGAGTAGAATCAATTACTCTCAATCCATTTACAGTGAGTAGAATCAATTACTCTCAATCCATTTACAGTGAGGAATGAAAACGGCCCTTAAAATTAAAATCTTCCATATAAATCCTATATAAAATGTAAAATCGAGCAAAGGGTGTGGGGCTGAAATTTGACAAAACATCCAAACTTTATAAGAATCACATTTAGTGCGCCCCCCCCCCCTTTCCCCCCCAAGGCTCGCAATCGCACTTTTTGTCAATCACCTATAGCCCGCCAAACATTGGCGGCAGAAATGCGTGAACTTCCCATCTACTACAGTTATACTTGACACTACATGAACTCAAGTAACGCACATATTTGAGAATCCCAATTTTCGTTACACCGCTTCCCCCCATGATACGTCACTGCACATTTTTTATTTCACGCCCATGAACTATATTAAATATTCTGATGTCCCAACCACTTTTAAACCGAATATTTTTTACACCATACTTAAATTGAGACGATTTCATTTTCCGAAAATAAAGTATTACGTGCCAAACGCAGTTGCGTAATTTCAAATTTTTTTTATACCATTTAGAGTAGTTGTCGGGAATTATATTTTACGCGCTATTGAACTCATTATTGAACGTTACTTTCTTTCAAACATAGAATTATTTGTTATATACATGTACTCTCAATACCAAAGTCGGTTATTAGGAAGCAGTCCACGATATTTAGGAAGCAGCCCACGAGTCATACCAGAGGCGTATACATAGGTAAGAGATTCGAATGAGCCACCCGATTTTATTCTGAAAATTTATTTTCCACCAACTATTTCAGAAAAACACAAGAAAACATTAGGCGCCAAATGCACACGATATGTGTTTTTAAGAAACTCTTTTAGCGCAGTTATCGGGAATTTTATTTTGTGAAATCAGTGTCGTCATATTTCTTTGATCTTTCCCAAGAAACCAGGAAAAACTTATTTGGGGGGTGGGGGGTTGGGGGTTTGGGCTGACAATTGGAGAGATTGTGTTGTCATCGGCAACGAGTCTAAGTGCCGAGTTTCAGCTCGATAGGTTGACAGGAAGTGGGTCAATTAGCCGTCAGAAGATTTTGTTAACCAGTCACGAACAAAAAGCGAAGTTAAAATAGACTTTAAATAAGGAAATAGAAGACTTAATCAAAATAAAAATATGTGGCCAAAGCGTGCGTAGTAATGATATTAGTTTTCTCCCCCAACCATTGGTGAAGCTAGGGGCTGCAAAGGGGGCGACCGCCTGAGGCGGCACTTCTTGAGATTTTTTTATAACATTATATAAAAGATATGTGCGGGTGGGGTGTAAGTGTTTGGGGACACACTTTAGAGAATTTGCCCGGGGTGGTATTTAGTCAAGATAGGCCACAGGAGCCCATGACAACGCAGCAATCAAAAACATCACAGAGAGTTTATGTACGCACTTCTGCCGTGTGTCCATCACAGAGAGTTGATGTACGCACTTATGTCGTGTGTTCATCACAGAGAGTTGATGTGCGCATTTATGTCGTGTGTCCATCACAGAGAGTTTATGTACGCACTTCTGTCATGTGTCCATCACAGTGAATCACAGATAGTTTATGTACGCACTTCTGTCGTGTGTCCATCACAGTGAATCACAGAGAGTTTATGTACGCACTTCTGTCGTGTGTCCATCACAGAGAGTTTATGTACGCACTTCTGTGTTGTGTCCGTCACAGAGAGTTGATGTACTCACTTCTGTCGTGTGTCCATCACAGAGAGTTGATCACTTATGTTGTGTGCCAGACTCACAAGTGGTTCTAGTACATTGGAGCAAAGTGTTTGTTCCCATCGATCATCTAATGTTTGGCACCACTCAATGCTCTTACTTCATTTGGATCATTTCAATTGAACTTTTTTTTCATTTTTATTTTGTACATACGCTCATTGACGTAACTAACTAACTACCTGCTTAACTACCTAGCTAACTAACTAATTAACGTAGCAGCATTTACAGTTTACAGCCAGGCTAGGTGTCCTAGGGGGAGATCGTAATAAAGACGTTGTCGCTGCATGTGACCTACTTCTTAAAGCTTAGACCTATGGATATCGTCAAAACTAAATCAGTGAAATTACAGATCGATCCTGCGTTCATTGATTATTTTATGACTTTATGGAAAATTCTAAACGTGTTTTTTTAAGGTTGGGGGGAGGGGGGGGGGACGTGGCAGATCGAATGTCAAAATCTTAAATAATAGTTTAACACTGTCATTTAAAGTAAAACACTTTAGTTGAAATAATGTTTCCCTCACACAGTGGACTACGCAGCTGTTTCGACTGGAGCAAGACGAACAGAGAGTTGATTCAAACTGTACCAGTCACAAGCGTAGTTAGGTAGGGCCGGTGGAAAATGTGTGGGTGGGTGGGTGGGGGAGGGTGTCCTGCCACAGCCAATACTGTTTGTTAGTGGCATTTTCGGGAGAACCTCAACACAATTTATTTTTACGGCCAAAAAATATAAATATATAATAATAAATCAGTCGAAATTCTCCACATGAAAACGTACTGTCCCAGTTGAGTACACTTTTATAGATTCTCGGCCGCAAATTTCCCACCCCTGGTCTACACACTGTTTTCGACTCCGACAATGGCTCCGCGTGCACTTCTCATGGGCTCCATGAGCACTTCTCAGGGGCTACACGAGCACGTCTCATGGGCTCCACAAGCACTTCACAGGGGCTCCATGAGCACTTCTCAAGGGCTCCACGATCAG
The DNA here is from genome assembly GCA_964017045.1 of Omphiscola glabra. Lineage (NCBI taxonomy): Eukaryota > Metazoa > Mollusca > Gastropoda > Lymnaeidae > Omphiscola > Omphiscola glabra. The sequence goes on along the minus strand of OZ024796.1, from coordinate 15,338,443 downwards.
TTCTCAGGGACTCCACGATCACTTCTCATGGGCTCCACGACTGCTCTAAGAACTAGTAAAAACTATCAACTTGAAAGACATCGGGTGGGCCTAAGGGACTCCCCCAAATAATTGGTTTTTAAAAGGTTCCCGCGAGTTCATAAGGTTGGGAACCACTTGTGTGGATAATTGTATACCTTGAAACTTAGAATTTATTTTATAGGTTAGTATTAACTACCGTAGCTACGGGTCGAGCTAAGAAGGAAAGTTGTTCGTGGTGGCAGCATGGACTCCTGATGCTGGAGAATACCATTAAGGTTTTTGTATCGAGCCCTCGACTACCACATAACAATCAACATGTACCCGATGACCCCTCACACAATAAGGGCACGCCCAGCAACGCCTTTACAACGTCGAACGATCTGTTCGAATCTGTGGCGTTAAACTCATCAGTTGTTCAAAATTCTAATCGATGACACTTATTGGGTGTCCGTCTGTGACTGAGCGTGAACGAAACAGTCGTAAAACAAGCACACACGCAGCACTTGCACTGTTAATCCACGCATTGAGCTGTGCGCTTTCTTGCTCTGTAGACTCTTGCGTCGTAGAGAAATCTTAAGATTTAGGTATGTAGCACCCTCGTAGCGCCCCCCCCCCTGCGTTACCCACTGGCATAATGGAACTGAACTGATGTGTAGATGTTAAACGTACTCTGGGAATTATCATAATGTTTGACATGGCGGTACATCAAAAAAATGACATAAAGTGTGGGGGGGGGGGGGTTGCAGATGCTGAAAGGTGCGAGTGATTTTCTTTTAATTTAAAAGTGGTACATGGGGTAAAAGTTCAGCAATATTTCTTTTGTAGATTTGTTAAAGTTATTTGGGGGGGGGGGGGATTTATTAATCAGTATATTTAACTTTTAAAAAATAGTTTCTTTGCTTCCGTTATAAACTAGATTTCTCTTGCCCGATCTATTTGCATTGTAATTCCTAGTCATGCGTATGTTGAACATTTAGGAAGGGGGGATGCCAAAAATACACATTTTCTGACAAGCTATGGATGATTAAAAAAAAGATGCAAACATTGAATGTTGATAGACAGGAGCTAAAAATAGTTTTGATGTTTTTCGGTGCACTTTAGTGCGCTTTGGTGCGCAATTATTAATTTAACGTTCGTGTTTTTTGTTTGCTTGCTTGTTTGGTTTTGCTGGTTGCTTTATTTTTTTTTGCAGCAGTTCCCGCTCTGCTACTGTAAGAGAGCAGTTCGCGCTCTGCTACTGTAAGAGAGCAGTTCCCGCTCTGCTACTTTAAGAGAGCAGTTTCCGCTCTCTACTTTAAGAGAGCAGTTTCCGCTCTTCTACTTTAAGAGAGCAGTTCCCGCTCTCCTACTTTAAGAGAGCAGTTCCCGCTCTCGTACTTTAAAAGAGCAGTTCCCACTCTCCTACTTTAAGAGTTATCCTCACCCTATCAGCCTCTCTAGTCCAATGTGAACATTTTAAAAAGACAGTGATAAGAAATTCGTTGTCTGCTGAGAACTTAGAGTCATACATATTTTATGTGCATAAATAATAACTGTTCGATGAACTGGATAGGGCAGCAGCTACTGAAGTGTTCGCACAATCATCTGGTCATCTCAAGTAATGTCTCCCACGGTAGTGGACTGCTTGCAGCGTGCTCATGTAATCTATGCATTTAAAAGATAATTAATGTGTGAAGATTTCAAACAAATTTAATATATATATATATATTTATTTATTAATTAATTCATCAATATTTGAAACTCTTAAAATAGCTGGAGTTCCTAGAAGTTTTTTTTTATAAAGTTACACTTAGTGTCTACTGTAAAATACGTTGAGTGTAAATGTTTTTAAGTATTTCTTATTTAAATATTGTGGGGTTTTTTCGGAGAAAAATTAGTGTTATGTTCATGTGTTTATCATTTTGTATTTAGTATTTTTGTCTGTCCCTCCATCAGGCTACCTGTCCCAGTTTGTCATTCCATCAAGCTACCTGTCCCAGTATGTCACTCTATCAGGCTACCTGTCTTAGTATGTCACTCTATCAGGCTACCTGTCTTAGTATGTCACTCCATCAGGCTACCTGTCCCAGTATGTCACTCTATCAGGCTACCTGTCTTAGTGTGTCACTCCATCAGGCTACCTGTCTTAGTATGTCACTCCATCAGGCTACCTGTCCCAGTATGTCACTCTATCAGGCTACCTGTCTTAGTATGCCATTCCATCAGGCTACCTGTCTTAGTATGCCATTCCATCAGGCTACCTGTCTTAGTATGCCATTCCATCAGGCTACCTGTCTTAGAATGCCATTCCATCAGGCTACCTGTCTTGGTATGTCACTCCATCAGGCTACCTGTCCCAGTTGGTCACTCTATCAGGCTACCTGTCTTAGTATGCCATTCCATCAGGCTACCTGTTCCAGTATGTCATTCCATCAGGCTACCTGTCCCAGTATGTCACTCTATCAGGCTACCTGTCATAGTATGTCATTCAATCAGGCTACCTGTCCCGGTAATAACCCCCAATCATATTTGTTAACTCTTATCAGCGACTTTGCTGGTTTCTTCAAAATACATACTTTTAGCTGCGAGATAAAAGCGTAAAATTAATGTTTTACTAAATTACATTGTCAGGAATCACCGGAAGTGATATGTTCCAACTAAGTACACATGTGTACTTACCAAAAAAACACAACTATTTTATAATCTCGTGTGATGTTTTTTTTTTTAAACACAGATTTGTGGCTGCAACGGTCGAGGACAGAAACGCACCCCGAGGGTGTGGCAGGACATAGCACATGCCATGGGTGTTTAATGGAAGGGGCGCAAAAATCGGCGCATCGATTAAATAATATATATTCAAACTACGAAAGTCCACATATTGCACTCTATAGATTACAGATATAAATAGATTTGTCACGTGAAAGAAACAAACCATGTGGTGAATTTTGAACAAATATAATGTGGTTTTGATGGTGGGTGTGTCTGCTGTGTGGTTTTGTTTGTGGGTGTTTCTGCTATGTGGTTTTGATGGTGGGTGTGTATGGTGTGTGGTGTTGATGGTGGGTGTGTCTGCTGTGTGGTGTTGATGGTGGGTGTGTCTGCTGTGTGGTGTTGATGGTGGGTGTGTCTGCTATGTGGTTTTGATGGTGGGTGTGTCTGCTGTGTGGTTTTGATGGTGGGTGTGTCTGCTATGTGGTTTTGATGGTGGGTGTGTATGGTGTGTGGTGTTGATGGTGGGTGTGTCTGCTGTGTGGTGTTGATGGTGGGTGTGTCTGCTATGTGGTTTTGCTGGTGGGTGTGTCTCCTGTGTGGTGTTGATGGTGGGTGTGTCTCCTGTGTGGTGTTGATAGGGGGTGTGTCTGCTGTGTGGTGTTGATGGTGGATGTGTCTGCTATGTGGTGTTGATGGTGGGTGTGTCTGCTATGGGGTTTTGATGGTGGGTGTGTCTGCTGTGTGGTTTTGATGGTGGGTGTGTCTGCTGTGTGGTGTTGATGGTGGGAATGTCTGTGATGTTGCGTTAGAGACTGTGGGTATGTCTGTGGGTATGTCTGTGGGTATGTCTGTGGGTATGTCTGTGGGTATGTCTGTGGGTATGTCTGTGGGTATGTCCGAGGTGTCGCGGTGTTGGGGGGGGTGTATATATCTTCCGAGTGGTGGTGGGCGGTGGGTAAGGGGCTGCTATCTTTATCCGTAAAAAGATGGGACTATAGTTTTTTGGTTGTTTACAATTTAAACAATTACTTTCCTGCCATTTTTTTCCTTTGTTTATTTAAAATGAAACTATTTGCTGACCAGTTGGGCTGCTCTAAATATTGGATAGTTTGGCTGCTATAAATATTAGATAGTTGGGCTGCTATAAATATTAGATAGTTGGGCTGGTATAAATATTAGTTAGTTGGGCTGCTATAAATATTGAATAGTTGGGCTGCTATAAATATTATATACTTGGGCTGCTATAAATATTGGATAGTTGGGCTGCTATAAATATTAGATAGTTGGGCTGCTATAAATATTAGATATTTGGGCTGCTATAAATATTAGATAGTTGGGCAGATACAAATATTAGATAGTTCAGTTGGGTTGCTATAAATATTAGATAGTTGGGTTGCTATAACCATTAGATAGTTGAGGTGCTATAAATATTAGATAGTTGGGCTGCTATAAATATTAGATATTTTGGCTGCTATAAATATGATATAGCAGGGCTGATACAAATATTAGATAGTTGGGCTGGTACAAATATTTGATAATCGAGATGGTACAAATATTAGATAGTTGGGGTGGAACAAGTATTAGATACTTAGGCTGGTACAAATATTAGATAGTTGGGCTGGTAAAAATATTAGATAGTTGGGATGGTGTAAATATTAGATAGTTGTGATGGTATAAATATTATATATTTGGGATGGTACAAATATTTGATAGTTAACAAAACATGTGTAAAATGCTCAGAAGGTTGATGAAAATTTTGTAAACTGTCAAAAGTTGAAAGTTCCAAGTGATTCTTTGCATTGTACTCAAGAAATAACTAAAACTATTGCTAAAATAACTAGAATTATTAATTTGACAATTTTGCGCCGCCTATTGATGTCACCCGGTTCGCTCGACCCATTCGCCCAACTCGTCCAACTCGCACCATTCGCCCAACTCGTCCAACTCGCACCATTCGCCCAACTCGTCCAACTCGCACTATTCGCCCAACTCGCACCAACCTCAGATACTAGAATTAGAAAGTAAAAAACATTGTCAAATGTATGATAAAATGTGTGTAATGCCAGATGCCCGAGTCGGTTGACAGAACAAGTATTACATGAGAACGGCAGCAATGAGAGACACAAAAACAAGTGTTTTATATAAGGAAGAGAGTAATGGGACAGACAGAGCAAGTGTGAGCAGATAATAAAGAGACATATAGAGAAACAGGCAGAGCAAGTGTGAGCAGGGAATACAGAGAAACAGACAGACCAAGTGTGAGCAGGGAATACAGAGAAACAGACAGAGAGATTACGTTGGCCAGCAAGAGCCAGACTATCTAGACCTTGGTTCTCTGCTCTATCCGAGGTCCCGACACTTGGACAAACACGGTCCCGGCACGACATCACTCCGGGTACCTGATGGCCGTCAGTACACACCACAGTACACAGTGTGTACCCCGGCCGTGGAAGGCACATGTTGTGTATGTGAGTATTGACTGTGAGTGATGGATTGTGGATGCTTGGAACGTGTTAGTGGACATGTGAAGTGAATGACAGGGTGATCAGAAATGTTTAGCTATTTTTAACTCGGTGTGGATGTTATCTTCTGGGTGATCCGTTCGATCGTCTGCCTAAAAAAAAACCGAACCGCGAATGTTAGGAATTATTTTGAAGAAATTTAGTTTTGTAGCCCGCATGTGGGTGTGTTCAGGAACATGCGCACTGAGGGGTTGGCGCATACTTGTACAGTTGTCTACTTTCTTTTCATGACGAATAAATTTATAAAGGTAGTCCTTATTTACGACACTTAATTTTTTTAATGAATTTTCGCACTCAAATTTAAGTTTTTAATTTGTAAGCGAAGAAATAAATGGTTTTGTTTTTGTTTTTAATCATAACTTTAAAAAAAATTAGTATCAATTTTTTATAATATTATATCATTTGATTTACTTTAAATATGATTAGCAATGATAATATGCCGCTGGATTCGTCTATTTTACTTGGATTTTTTTTTCATTACTAAAGTTGCCCGCTCTTATTAACCAGTTATTAAATACTCTGTTTTATATATTACCAATTCTTATATAACCCGTTCTTATATTACCATTTATCGTATAACCCGTTCTTATATTACCAGTTCTTATATTACCCTTTCTTTTTTTACCAGTTCTTAAACCCGTTCTTATATTACCAATTCTTATATAACCCGTTCTTATATTACCAGTTCTTATATTACCCTTTCTTTTTTTACCAGTTCTTAAACCCGTTCTTATATTACCAATTCTTATATAACCCGTTCTTATATTACCAGTTCTTATATTACCCATTCTAATATTATCAGTTCTTTAATTACCCGTTTTTTATATTACCAGTTATTAAATAATCAGTTCATTAATATATTACCCGTTCTTATATTACACGTTCTTATATAAGCAGTTCTTATATAATCAGTTTTTTTATTACCCGTTCTGATATTACCGGTTGTAAATTATATATAACAGTTCTTATATATCCAGTTCTTATATTACCAGCTTTTTTATTACTAGTTCTTATAATAAATAAATATATATATATATATAACAGTTCTAATATTACCAGCTACATTATCAGGTTCTGTTCCCTAAATTAAAAGTGAACCTATGTCGCTTGATCTCCTTAAATGGAAAGCTTTGGAACTGACTATATCAAATGATCCATTGTCTTGACATATCTAGCCAGAACAACAAAGTTATGTATCATTGACTTTGATAATAGATTAGCTGTTTAAATTATTATTATTGTTAAGACAGTACCAGTGATTATTGTTCATGACAGTGCCAATGATTATTGTTCAAGACAGTACCAATGATTATTGTTCAAGACAGTACCAATGATTATTGTTCAAGACAGTACCAATGATTATTGTTCATGACAGTACCAATGATTATTGTTCATGACAGTACCAATGATTATTGTTCAAGACAGTACCAATGATTATTGTTCAAGACAGTACCAATGATTATTGTTCAAGACAGTACCAATGATTATTGTTCAAGACAGTACCAATGATTATTGTTCATGACAGTACCAATGATTATTGTTCAAGACAGTACCAATGATTATTGTTCAAGACAGTACCAATGATTATTGTTCAAGACAGTACCAATGATTATTGTTCAAGACAGTACCAATGATTATTGTTCATGACAGTACCAATGATTATTGTTCAAGACAGTACCAATGATTATTGTTCATGACAGTACCAATGATTATTGTTAGTAGTGCTTCTTTTGTTTCAATAGTAATTAGTATAGGCCAAGATTTTATTATTTTATTTTTTTCATGGTACATAAACAATTTTTTATAAGCTTTTTGACCAGTGGCGTAGCGAGGGGGGGGCAAGGGGGGCATCATGCCCCGGGCGCTACCCACAATGGGGCGCCAAATGGTATATTTTACATATAATAATGTATGGTTTTCAAAAGGGGGGGCGCTAAAAAGGTATTGTGCCCCGGGCGCGAGTTAAGCTTGCTACGCCACTGTTTCTGACATGGATGTGTTGTTTTAAATATTTTTTTTAATAAATGATATATCACAGAGACAACCCTTAATAGAAGGAGGTATACTATCAGTATGCTATTTGACGTGGTACAAGAACACAAGTTTTGAAGCTATGCAATGCAGTATGCAGTAACATCTTAGACGATTTCTATGAGTATGTTTGGTAGTGTGGCGGTAACGGTGTCAGTACTCTTGCTGGTAGAGTTATCATAAGTTATGCTATTGAAAAAACGAAAAACTGATGTTATGAAAATATCTACTTTTATGAACATATCTACTTTTATGAACACATCTACTTTTATGAACACATCTACTTTTATGAACACATCTACTTTTATGAACACATCTACTTTTATGAACACATCTACTTTTATGAACACATCTACTTTTATGAACATATCTACTTTTATGAACACATCTACTTTTATGAACACATCTACTTTTATGAACACATCTACTTTTATGAACATATTTACTTTAATGAACATATCTACTGTTATGAACATATGTACGTTCGTATCGCAGATGTAGACAATTATCTCGACAATGCTTCATGTTGAGTTTGTTGTGTGTTAAATAAATATACAAATAGTTAATTTTTTTTAACCGGACTTGTACCTCGGAGGGTACATTATGAACAGAATATCCCCAAAAAACTCTGATTAATTCCCTGAATGTGGCTGTGTGGGAATGTGTGTCTATTTTTTAAAAGAAAAACTTCTCCCATCGCATGATCACTGAATCCCTCAAAATTTTCTATCTCTCCATTTCACTTCTGCTGAGCGTGTTGTTAAAAGGGACGTAACCTGATACCGACCCGGTCCATATTTGCCAAGAGCGATCAGGTTCACTGCCCCTGCCCAATCATGGTTATTATTAAAAAAAAACGCCCTTGCCCAAGACGACCGGTCCTTGAGGTCACCTCACACACCACCCCTCCCTATTTCCTTATAAACCGTTCTCTTTCTCTCAGACCTTTCATTTCTATGTTCTAGTTTCTTAAGTAAATAAAGCGTCGCTCAGAAGAAAAAAAAATGGGGTAGACTACTCTTGTTGACTTTCTTGTTGACATTCAGAGATTCCTGTATTATGTGACGCTGCTCATATTTTATCGCCTATGTTTCTGCTCTTTTGATGTTCGGTGTCTGCACGTTCTATTTGTTCAATGGCACCACACAGTGGCCCACACAGTGGCGCCAAATTTCCTCTCGAGATCCGGAAGTATCTTTTAAGAGCAGAAAATAGAATCGTTATACTTCATCACAAACCTTTGGGCATCTGTGAAAGACAAACTCTATTGCATTACAAAGCCAATGGATAATATTTTAAAGTTAAGACCTCTTGTGTTCTTTTGGTAATAAGGGAGTGGGGGGGGAGGGGGGAGACTGCAAAAAGGCTGCAACAAAACAACGAACGCGTCGGCAAGAAGCCTTCTCCAGCGAACAAACAACAGTAAAAACAATATATAAATATAAAAATGAATGTATGTCTGTATGTATGTCTCGTATGCGCTCCCACACCATTTATGCGATTGCAAACAAACTTTGGTTAGTTGTTGGCCACCTACCCCGGCATTTCATGGTGTCATTAAAAGACTTTTAAAATGTTCCGTTTTTGGCCGTTGGCCCTTAATTTGTTTTTTTTCTTATACGAGCTTTGTAAAACATATTTCCGTCTTCGCTACTACACCATTTATCCGAATGCGCTAAATCTTTGGTGAGATGTTGCGAGCACGCCCAAAAAGGTTTGCAAATAATTACAACCATTTTAAAATATTCTGTTTTGGGCCACGGGCCCCATGTTCGTTTCTTCTAATAGGAGCTATATAAATATAATTTCAAACCGTATGCGCTCTTACACCGTTTATGCGATTGCGCCAAAACTTTGGTGACTTGTCCATAAGATCGCACAATTCACTCCATCATTACAATATTTTTAAAATATTCCGTTTTCGGCCGTTGGCCCCAAAATCTTCTTTTTTCTTATATGAGCTTTGTAAAAAATGAGTTCGGTGTGCGCTCCTATACCATTCATGTGAATGCGATAAAACTTTAGAAAGATATTTAATTTCCGTATGCGTTTTTATACCATTCATCTGAATGCGATAAACCTTCAGTGAATTGCTGTGTGCAGGCCCGCATTAGGTTCTAAATAAGTACAACCATTTACAATATTCCGCTTTGGGCCGGGGGCCTTAAATTCGTTTTTTTTCTTATATGAGCTATGTAAATATAATGTCAAACAGAGCTATTTCATTGGTGGGTTGAAATAAATTAAATATTAACTGTGACATTTCATTTTGTATATGTGACTTTATAATTAGGTTTCTGAATTAGTACAAATATTTCACAATATTTTTGTTGGGACCGGGGCCCTAAATTTGTTTATATGTAATAAATGAGCCATATAAATATAATTTCAAACAAATCTATTGCATGGGGGAATCAATCGCTACAAGTTTGGGTTCTAAATTTGGAAAATCCATGCTTCCCTCGCGAACAGCTGCGTGTGGTCTGCTCATGCTTCGAAAATCCTTCTAATTAATTCGAATATGCATCAGACGGTAAAAAAAATTGTATATTAAAAGTACTTACAAAAAACATTATTAAAACTCAAATACTTTATTTCGATGAGTGGCATTGCAAAGCATGCCGGGTACTCGCTAGTAGAAAATAATATTTAAAAAATAAACACTTTTGACGTGTCCTTATGTCAGACTTTTCCCATAATTTTTCTCTCATTTCCTTTTATAATTATCTCCTTAGTCTTAGGAGATGGGAAATGTGTTTGAAAAGAATACATTATAAATTGAAGTCAAACTCACATACTGACAACTATTAAGCAAATTTTTAAAACTAAAATATGTTTTTACCCACAATAGTCAAGGAAGACTAAATAAACATTAACAAAATATCTCAAGTTTTACGATGTAAATAAAAAAAAACCTAAAAATCGAATGACCTATTAATCAACAAACAAATGGGGGACGTTGATCAAACTACCCTGGTGGGCGCTGGGACATCAGTGATCGTGACCCATATACTATCAGGACATTGACCGGTCCGAGGGGCGAGTTAAGAGGAAAAGGAACCCCCACCACTGTGACTCCGCCCCCAGAAACAAACACCCAGAAAACATTTTCACTGTGCGCTCAGTCTTTTTCATCAAAAGGGGGGGGGGGGGGGTTTGAGAGACAAGAGCCAGGTTATGTCGATGTTTTATGTCACTGTCCAATGGGTCAGCAGGTTTCCAGGTAGCCTTGTACAGCTTTGGCGGCATTGTACATGTGGGCCAGGTAGCCTTGTGTGAATGTGACAACAATGTACATTTAGGGCAGGTAGCCGGCCTTGTATAGATGTGACTGGCAATCATATTGTACATGTTAGCCCTAAAGAGAGTTTTAACTTACTCCCCACCCACCCCCACACCCCACACACTCTGTTATTACTACCATACCCACAATTTTAAAGAGTATGTATGGAATCAAACTGCTCTACTTTATCGTGACTTTTGGATCACTGCCTACTTAATTCGGTATATCAAAGGCAAAGTTTAAGTCCGGCAGCCACGTGTCTTTTCCCCTTTCTTCGTCGTCGTCGTCGCGGAAATTTTATTGAACAAGAAAATAACATCGATGTATATCATCTTTTTATCATCTTTTTATCAGCTAGCTAACAAAATAAACTTTTGGGTTGTTGTTTTTTTTTTTTTTTTTTTTTTTAAATACTAGAAACTTGTGCATGGAAGGGATGCGTGCCTATAATTTCTATAATAATTGACTTATTTTTCTTAGCTTTTGTCGCGTGACTCGAGTGACTTGTGTCGTGACCCTCCAATTAGCATAAAGCCAAGGGACCCAAAATAAAAAATAAAATGTCGCATCTTGTGCCTTTCTTTTTAAAACTAACATTATCCAGGGGAGTGGGGAGAGGGGAGGGGAGGGGAGTGGGGGGGAGTGGGGAGGGGAGTGGGGACGGGAGTGGGGAGGGGAGTGGGGACGGGAGTGGGGACGGGAGTGGGGAGGGGAGGGGAGTGGGGAGGCGAGTGGGGAGGGGAGGGGAGTGGGGAGGGGAGTGGGGAGGGGAGTGGGGAGGGGAGCGGGGAGGGGAGTGGGGAGGGGAGTGGGGAGGGGAGTTAGAGAGGACGACTAAAACATGAATATTCATTTAATTTATGACATAAGGGGGGGGGGGGCGTGTGTCAGGGGTAATATGACATAATACTTCATCAATCGTCAGTTTTGTTTTTTACATTTTATGTTTTCTACTCTTTATGTTTGTTTGTTTGTTGTTTTTTTGGGCCTGTTTGGGGGGGGCTTATACAAATTGTTATAAAATAAAAATAAATGTGTAATTTCGGATAAAACTATTATTTTAGCCGTTTTTTTAACCTTTCAGAAATAAAGTAGGTGGGCGTGTCCCCATGGTACAAGCGGGCACCGTCCCCATGGTACAGGCGGGCAATGTCCCCATGGTACAGGCGGGCACCGTCGGTCCCCATGGTACAGGCGGGCAATGTCCCCATGGTACAGACGGGCAATGTCCCCATGGTACAGGCGGGCAATGTCCCCTTGGTGCAGGCGGGCACTGTCCCCATGGTGAAGGCGGGCACTGTCCTGTCACTGGGAGGAGCATCGTTTTGTACCCACTCTAGTTTCAACGACAACCTGGAATACATGTCATCTGTTGCCATCAGCAATGGCCGACTATTCCATTCATTATGCTATAGTACTTGTTCACATCTCATCTTGTTTTCTTCTAATGCTTATTTCGAACAGAATATCCCGCCCAATTGTGACCTACTTAAATTATTCATTTCCTCGTGGAATCTTCCCACCCTCTGTACCCAACTCCCTCACTACACCCCGTCCCTCACTCTGTCCCGGTCTCACACCCATTTAAACAAACTTTGATTTTATTTACGTGTTTTTTTTATGAGTCAAAGCGATGCTTCATTATTAAACGTTTATAACGCAGATAATACACTTCCCCTCTCATGAAGAGATTTCTCAGAAGGTTCCCCCGCTTCTCAAATACCAGAAAAAACGACTACGATACCACCCACATTTTTGCGTCATGACTTACTTCTCTCCTTCGATTTTACACAACTTTAACCCACTCTTCCTTTGAATCCCCCCCCCACTCACACGCACGTATTCGTCCCAACCATCCAGGGCCACACACACACACACACATTCATACAACACACACTCCCGTAATCGACAACCCACGCATCCTTTAAAACAAAACGATTCTCGGGTAATCGATCCAAGCACCAAGTGTGAACCGGTGCACTCGATTTTTGTCTATTTGTTCAGGACATTATCGACAGTACCCCCCATATTTCCCTATTCAGGCCTGGGATAATACCCTGTTTGGTTTGTCTTAGAAAGCAAATAACACAGCATTGAGCCAGGGCCAAACCTGCCACAGTGTGTGCTGTCTTTCTCCTTCTTGTAGTATGGCTCTTACCCTCGCCATCATGTCGTATAAATAGTATAATGCAACTGTTGTGGTCCAATATTACAACTCTACGAGTCAAATATGACAACTTTTGGGGCCCGGCTGTTATTGTCCAGTATAGCAACCGTTATTGTCCAACATAGCAACCGCTATTGTCAAACATGGCAACTGTTATTGTCCAACATAGCAAATGTTAGTTTCTAATACCGGTACAACAAATTAAATTAACCAATGTGACAACTTCTTGAACCCATTGCGAATGACCTATATGAATGGACTATGTGAATGGCCTATGTGAATGGTCTATATGAATGGTCTATGTGAATGGTCTATGGGAATGGAGTATGTGAATGGACTATGTCAATGGACTATGTGAATGGACTATGTGAATGGACTATGTGAATGGACTATGTGAATGGTCTATGTGAATGGTCTATGTGAATGGAGTATGTGAATGGACTATGTCAATGGACTATGTGAATGGACTATGTGAATGGTCTATGTGAATGGAGTATGTGAATGGACTATGTCAATGGACTATGTGAATGGACTATGTGAATGGACTATGTCAATGGACTATGTGAATGGTCTATGTGAATGGACTATGTGAATGAACTATGTGAATGGTCTATGTGAATGGAATATGTGAATGGACTATGTGAATGGACTATGTGAATGGACTATGTGAATGAACTATGTGAATGGACTAGTAATCCTTTGATTGGTCTCAAGGCGCTTATTAATCCTATGAATGAGGTCAAGGTGGCCATTAATCCTATGACTGGGGTCAAGGTGGCTAGTAATCCTTTATTTGGGACCGTACAAGGATAACTACAATATTTGTGCATTATTAATTAGCTCGACGTTTTAAAAAAATTCAATCAGAATCAACCCACGTGAAGTGTGAAGTACACTTCTGCCACTTACCACTAAAATGTTATTAGATGATTGAGTTGTACGGTGACAACTCATAAAGTATTTAAGATTTCTCGAGAAATCCAGCCCCCCCCCCCCCCCCAACCCCACTTTAAAAAAAAAAAAACTCTCTCACACACACTTTTTGAAAACGAAATATTTATTGTGTTACTTTAACCATTACCCAACTTCAATTTTAGTCAAAACGTTTTATAATCCACTCCTACATTTCTATAATTCATTTTTTTAAACAATAATTAATTGTGACGTACAATCCTGCTACAATAGGGTTTGTCATTTCCGAAACCGGAAATCGTCAGATCGCATCGCTCTGTTTGCGCATCAGTGGCTGCACAACTCTTGCGTAAATGTTACACCAGAAAATTGAAGGGAACAAAATAAAAAATGAATGGATAATCTTGTTTGTTAATAGTATGTTGGTGCGTTAGTTGGTGTGATTGTTTGTTAGCGTGTTAGTTACTGTGAGTATTTGTTGGTGTGATTTTTTTTGTTGGTGTAATTGTTAGTTAGTATGACTGTTAGTGGGTGTGGTGGTTTGTTGATGTGATAGTTTGTTGGTGTGATGGTTAGTTGATGTGATAGTTTGTTGGTGTGATGGTTAGTTGATGTGATAGTTTGTTGGTGTGATGGTTAGTTGATGTGATAGTTTGTTGGTGTGATAGTTTGTTGGTGTGATGGTTAGTTGATGTGATGGTTAGTTGGTGTGATTGTTTGTTGATGTGATGGTTAGTTGGTGTGATTGTTTGTTGGTGTGATGGTTAGTTGATGTGATAGTTTGTTGGTGTGATGGTTAGTTGATGTGATAGTTTGTTGGTGTGATGGTTAGTTGGTGTGATTGTTTGTTGGTGTGATGGTTAGTTGGTGTGATTGTTTGTTGGTGTGATGGTTAGTTGGTGTGATTGTTTGTTGGTGTGATTGTTAGTTGGTGTGATTGTTTGTTGGTGTGATTGTTTGTTGGTGTGATGGTTTGTTGGTGTGATGGTTTGTTGGTGTGATTGTTTGTTGGTGTGATGGTTGCTGTAATAATTTATTGTGATTGTTGGTGTACTTGTTTTTGTTGTATTTTTTGGGATTCATTGTTTGTCGTTGTGGCTCCTCGTGTCCGGAGAGCTTGTGAAAGGTCACTTCCGTTGCGTCATGAAATTTTGCGAAGAACGTCACCATTTTGACAGAACTAGGTCAACGCTGCTATTTTTAGATCACTACGTCATATCCTTTTTCTGAGATCAGAAAGTTAGTTTGACGCTTTTCACAGCGGACATTCCAATGCACATACAATAATAAACAAGCACATCGTTTTTCATACGGTCTATCATAATATATCATATGTTGCTGCTCTTACCGGATTTTAAACTTTCTGAGATAAATTTGTGAAACTGTGTTTTCGGCGCATCCCGAAGGGTCCATTGAACAATGTTGTTGAATTATTTAATGACTAGCTATAGCCCGAAAACAATAGCGTCGTTAATGCGTGACTTTCCCATCTACCAAAGTTACTGGACCATAACATGCATTCAAATAGCGCACTTTATAAAAATCCAAATTAGTGCTACAACCCCCTCCCCAAAGGGTACGCTACCGCACACTTACTTTTTTTTTCACGCCCCCGAACTATATTAATCTTCTGACGTCCGGCCCCCTTTTCTGGTTTCTGGTTCTGGTAGGGTACGTTGCTGCATCCATTTACTGGCATATATGCAGAGGTTGGGGAACCGATGCTGCCATCCTAACGGCTCCTAGCAGATGCCAGGGCAGCCTTGAAGCTTTCGATAGATGTCGAGTTCACGGCGGCAGAGGCGTAACTGGGTTTTTGGCGCCCTTGGCTAATTTATTTTTTTAAATAATAAAAATTTAAAAATTAGAGATTTAGCGGCGCCCTTTTGAACTGGCGCAGGCCAGCGCCCTTGGCAACTGCCCCGATGCCAAGCCGTTGTTACGCCTCTGCACGGCGGTATTGTCCAGGTGGTTCCAAGCGATTATTGTGCGTGGAAAGAATGATTGTTTTATTACTATTAGTCCATTGTTTAAATTCAAGACAATCTTCCTTGTATTTTAAAAAAAAAAAAGGAAATATTATGCACCGAACGCACTTCCGGTATTTTTTAAGAATCTAATTTTGTGCAGTTATCGGAAATTTTATTTTGCGCACTATTGAACTCATCATTACAGCATACTTTCTTTCATACATAGGGAATTATAAATATTGATTGCTACGTTTTTCTCCAAACCGTTCGTCTGTTAGAGTGATTAATTAATAAATAATTAATAAAATCTTTCCTTTTAATTTTTCGATTGTCTTTCCCACCAATGCCAACGCCCTTGAATTACTGATGTGTTGTTCTTCAGGGCAATGCGCGAGCTCCGACAAGGCTACGTTGTATTTTCTTGATATCCTCGCCTTAGACAAGAGATAAACAAATGGCTTTGACTGACACACCTCTGTGTCTAATAAACACAGGGATGTGACTGACACACCTCTGTTGCCTAATGTGTCGACCTGGTGATCTAAATAAGTTTAACAGATAGCTACCATTGTATTGATTCATATTTAACTTATGCTGCTAATATGGTTGCGGTTGCAGTCACCACACACGCACACACACACACACAAACACAAACACACACACTCACACTTATAGTCATAGCCTCGTTTGTTGCAAGGCGCTAACAGTTCAATGTGTAAAGGTCACGTGACACGCATTTCAGATCAATATTTCTTTCTTTTTTAAAAATAATTTTTATTAGTTGAACCCGTGAACAACAGAAACCGAGTTTGTGTCCATTTTGTTTCATTTTAATCGGATCGATTATTAGATAGAGTTTGATTTAGCATTGAAATCAATAAGTGGTACTCAAAGGAGGAGAGAAAAAAAAAGCTTGGGTCACTGATTGGATTAATCACGTGAGCGAGTCTCTGTAGAACATTTTATCGGATGAATTCATGTATTTGAATCCTTATATGTGAGGACACACAAAATTATGGAAAGAATTGCTACAAAATGAAACTTGCTGATAAGGGGGCTTTAAATAAATATCATCAGGTCTGATGAAGTCTGATACAAATGATATTTACAGTGGCGCTGCAAAGACCCGATTTATAAGGACTTACATGTAAATGTACGGTTAATAAAGATTTTTCTGTGACTTTCGTCCTGTGACATTTTTTCCCGTGATTTTATTTCATGTGAATTTTTTTCTTAGAAAAACTTGTGGCTTTTTCCTGTGACTTATTATGAGGCTTTTTCATGTGACTTTTTTTCTGAGATATTTTTTTCTGAGATTTTTTTTCTTGTGAATTTTTTTCCTTGAAGAAATTGTGACTTTTTCCTGTGAATTTTTTTCCTTGAAGAAATTGTGACTTTTTTCCTGTGAATTTTTTTATGAGACTTTTTTTCGTAGCAAAAACGTGTGACTTTTTTCCCGCTCGCCAAAGACCCTACTCACGTTCCTAGATCCTAAATTTCATCCACGTCCATTGTTGAAAGCTAATTATGTACCATCTATTTTTTTCATGTACACGTTATATTTTATTTTTATTTTATATTCTATTTTATTCTTTTTTTTTCATTTCAAATGTACAAATCCATAGAAATCAAGTTACCCCCCCCCCCCACACACACACACCCTATCACAACCCATTGTGGTAGGACAGTTGACCATTGAAACTGAGTTAAAAGACTTCATATATTGTCATGTCCCAACTTTATGTTACAAACAGTCATAATAAACAGATCTGTAGCTTGCATGATGTAAAGTTGTTCCGATAGTCTCCGGCAACGCCCCTGGGACTTCTTCGGTTTTCTTCTTCTTTTATTTTATTAAAAAAACCGCCTCTCTTAAACTGAAATCAAAATAAAACACGTGATGTCTGTTGGACACGTGACCGCGAAGCTTTTTCTTTCTTTTTTCTTTTTTTTTTTTTAATATAAAAAATATTTTATTAAAAAATTTAAAAAAATAACTCCCAGATTCAGACTTGTTAGAGGACTGTCATCGATTGGTCGGCGATCTTAGGCAAGTTTAGGGTGTTTCAGGTAATGGTCTTAACAATGAGACCCCAAGACACGATTGGGTGTCTTTCATTTTTACTTTTAGTTCGCATCCTTTGGGCATGGATAAGAATTTGGTTATGCTGATTTTTAAAAAAAAAAACATATGGCTATTTGGTCTAATATATGGCTAGTTGGTCTAAAATCTAGCTAGTTGGTCTAAAGGACGACTTGCTGGTCTAACATAAGACTAATTGGTCTAACATATGGCTAGCTAGTCTAACATGGGGCTAGTTGGTCTAACATCTGGCCGATTTGGTCTAACATCTGGCTAGTTGGTCTAAAATATGGCTGTTTGGTCTAACATTCGACACATAAGGAAATGGTGCCGGTGCGCGAGTTTTTAATGCCCCCCGGCACACCCCCACACGACCCGACGAAGGTCTCACCGTCGCCAGACCGCGGTGGCATGCCGGGAACCTCCCCCCTGGCCTGGGGGACGCCCGGTCGACCCAAAACGCTGCTTTTAAAGCGTTCGCAGCCCACTTTCCCTGAGGGTCTGGGCGGGTTTGCTACCTCTCCGGAGGGAAGGTGTTTCGTTACCACCCCCCACCGCCCAGGGAGCCTTTCGGTCGGACGGAAAGTTGGGTCTAGCATTACAGCTTGCTGGTCTAACATAAGACTAGCTGGTCTAACATAAGGCTAACCGGATGACTGGATGGTTCTAGTCGATTTGACGGACGAACAACAACAACATATGGCTAGTTGGTATAACATATGACTATTCGGTCTAATATCCGGCTAGTTAGTCTAAATTCTGGCTGGTTGGTCTATATTTAGTACATTTCTACAGTCTGATCTAGTGCATTCAACTATGACATTAATTGGAAAGTTCGCTCTAACATACTAACATTTATCATTCATTGCAAAGTCGGTCCTAGAATTTAATTATTATTTTTTTTACTAATGGTTCTAACATTTTATATTCCCTGTAGACTTGTATATCTTACATTCCTTGTAAAATTATAAATGTTACATTCCTTGTAAACTTGTACATCTTACACTCCTTGTACAGTTGTACATCTTAAAGCCCTTGTAAAGTTGTACATATAACAATCCTGTGCACTTCATATTAATTTTTTTTCTACAGTTGAAATTCTCCCCTTCCTTGACTATCTGGTTCTGGTATCTTATATTATTCTCAATTGTGTACACATTAAATGACTTGAACAGAAGATGTCACAATTTGTCAGAGCAGTACTGGCGCTTTATTTTAAAATAACGTACAGAAATGGTTTCATGGAATGATGACTTTGCACCACGATGGTGGAGCTTATCAATGATTTGGTGGATCTAATCAATTCAACATATTTTACAGGGATGAGTTATAGAGTGTAGTACGGAGATGGGTTATAGAGTGCAGTGCAGAGATGGGTTATAGAGTGCAGTGCAGAGATGGGTTATAGAGTGCAGTGCAGAGATGGGTTATAGAGTGCAGTGCAGAGATTAGTTATAGAGTGCAGTGCAGAGATTAGTTATAGAGTGCAGTGCAGAGATTAGTTATAGAGTGCAGTGCAGAGATTAGTTATAGAGTGCAGTGTGGAGATTAGTTATAGAGTGCAGTGCAGAGATGAGTTATAGAGTGCAGTGCAGAGTTTAGTTATAGAGTGCAGTGTTGAGATGGGTTATAGAGTGCAGTGTTGAGATGGGTTATAGAGTGCAGTATTGAGATGGGTTATAGAGTGCAGTGTTGAGATGGGTTAAAGAGTGCAGTGTTGAGATGGCTTATAGAGTGCAGTGTTGAGATGGGTTATAGAGTGCAGTACAGAGTTTAGTTATAGAGTGCAGTACAGAGATTAGTTATAGAGTGCAGTGCAGAGATGAGTTATAGAGTGCAGTACAGAGCTTAGTTATAGAGTGCAGTGTTGAGATGGGTTATAGAGTGCAGTGTTGAGATGGGTTATAGAGTGCAGTGTTGAGATGGGTTATAGAGTGCAGTACAGAGTTTAGTTATAGAGTGCAGTGCAGAGATTAGTAATAGAGTGCAGTGCAGAGATGGGTTATAGAGTGCAGTGTTGAGATAGGTTATAGAGTGCAGTACAGAGTTGAGTTATAGAGTGCAGTACAGAGTTTATGTATAGAGTGCAGTACAGAGATTAGTTATAGAGGGCAGAGCAGAGTTATAGAGTACAGGGATGAGTTATAGAGTTCAGTACAGAGTTATAGAGTACAGGGATGAGTTATAGAGTGCAGTACAGAGATGAGTTATAGAGCTGAGTTCAGACCAGGCAAGATGTTGGCATAGCTGAGTACAACAACCTTCAGCTGTGTCATATGTTGCCAATTTTGGACTCGAAACATCCACTCTTGCAATCCATCAAGGATACTGTTTCTTTTCGTATCCATCGGAGGACTCAGAACTTCACATCCACAACAAAGGAAACACGATGATCTGATGGATTCAGTGAACATCTTCGTGATATGGAACAACATAAGCGATCTCCTGTCTCATTCCATTGTAACGGAGATGAATATCGGCTTCCTGTCTTTATCATAGCATGCTATTTATGAGATAAGTTTCAATATTTTCATTTTCTGTTTAAGTAAATAACCAATTAAACAGGTATGTTTAGGCTGGGACAAACATACACGATAATTAAATGGACGTTTCGGCCTAAAGCCTCTTTCAGCATACAAGACAATATTAAAGAAAAGATTAATTTAAATCAAGAAATAAAACGTATGTTGTTTTTTTTTTTTGTTGTTTTTTTTAATTTCAGTCGCGTCACTGTAGCTCTAAGTTCAGAACAGGAAGCGCTCTATGTTATTGTTAGAAATGGAAGTTGAGAGACTCTCAGAAACAAACAAAAACGTTCATTTGATTGTCCTGTCTTTGTTGTCCTTTTTCCTTTGAAGCTTTTCCGTATCTTGTTCTATTTCAACCGCTACACAATAGTAGCATATCGTGTTCTCGTTGGTATATAATTTTCCATTAATATATAATAATATTAATAGACCAAATTTGGAGAGATAGCACCGTGAATTCATTTGCGTGTTTATTGCAGGACCTTGGTTCCGATTGGGTCTAAACCCAGGTTAGGGGATAACTTTAGGGTTCAGTTTAGGGATAGATCGTGTCAACCAAGATGACGGCCATAGTAAAAGACGTGGTGCTATCTCTCCAAATTTACCCTTTTTTTTATATAAACATCACAATTACCCAGAAAAATATATAGATGACTTTTACGAACTGGAATTAACAGTTCAATAGCTTCGTTGTTAAATTATTTAACAAACCAATGACCCATATAACAAATGTCTCTTTATTAACTATACTAATACAGCGTGTCTTCCTTTTTTCATGCCGTTCTCACTCTGCAACTCCATTACCAACACTCCATGACTAACACTCCATCACTGCTGCTAAACCATGACATTTTACAACGTCATTCCCCATACCCCGAAATACGACACAAAATGCAAAGCATATCGCAACAGCTACATAAATACTCTCAGCACCAAATACGCACGCACAAAACATGAACACATCATTAACAATGACCATACAACGTCTCCATGATAAATTCGTCTTTTTTCTTAAAGTAAAATATGTAAGCTAAATTATGGTAGGTTTTTGGTTAGTAAATATAATGAGGCAGTCTGATTAATCATTTCATTTTGATAAAATGTTGAAGGCACTTAAAATCGTTTCTATTTTTTTTTCCCTTTTCATAGAGATTAGGAGGAGGGAGAGGGTAAATGCTTTTAATGCTGTCACTTAATACTGTAGACCAGTGGTTCTCATCCTGTGGTACGCGTGCCCCTGGGGGTACACAGCGGACTACTTGAGGGTATGAAAAATTATATTGTTAATGGTGAAAAGCGGCAATAAAATTATTTACTAGAAGAAGCTATATTTCAAATTTGGCAGTGATTTAACAACGGATTGTATCAATAAAAATATTTTTTTTTAATAGCATTAACAATGAGAACACCTTTTTGGTGTATAAAAAACTACGATGTTGATAGTTTCTATTTATTTGTTTCCGTTGTAAATATTAGATTCGTTGAAAGTTGTAGCTTGACTTTATTAGTGGTGACCACATGCAACAATGCTGGCACATAGAAGGTGGTGACTACATGCAACAATGATTACTCAAAGATGGTGGTGGTTACATACAACAATGTTGATACAGAAGGTTGGCGACCATGTACAACAATGCTGTCACGTAGAAAGTGGTGACCGCATACAACAACGATTAACTCAAAGATGGTGGTGGTTACATACAACAATGTTGATACAGAAGGTTGGCGACCATGTACAACAATGCTGTCACGTAGAAAGTGGTGACCGCATACAACAACGATTAACTCAAAGATGGTGGTGGTTACATACAACAATATTGATACAGAAGGTTGGCGACCATGTACAACAATGCTGTCACGTAGAAAGTGGTGACCGCATACAACAACGATTAACTCAAAGATGGTGGTGGTTACATACAACAATATTGATACAGAAGGTTGGCGACCATGTACAACAATGCTGTCACGTAGAAAGTGGTGACCGCATACAACAACGATTAACTCAAAGATGGTGGTGGTTACATACAACAATATTGATACAGAAGGTTGGCGACCATGTACAACAATGCTGTCACGTAGAAAGTGGTGACCGCATACAACAACGATTAACTCAAAGATGGTGGTGGTTACATACAACAATATTGATACAGAAGGTTGGCGACCATGTACAACAATGCTGTCACGTAGAAAGTGGTGACCGCATACAACAACGATTAACTCAAAGATGGTGGTGGTTACATACAACAATATTGATACAGAAGGTTGGCGACCATGTACAACAATGCTGTCACGTAGAAAGTGGTGACTGCATGCAACAATGATTACTCAAAGATGGTGGTGACTTCTTCTATTTCATTTTTATGGTTGTAGTTCGTTTCTCGTTTTTTTTTCCTTCTGGCAGGAAATGTCCCAGATTTCAAAAGCAGAGGCGTAATTTGTAAGTTCTGGATAGGGTACGGGTGGGGGGCAGGGAAGTTTGTGTAAAACTGTTTCCAACCTTCCGGAAGTCATAAAAATGAACCTGCGTCACAAGCTTTGCCAGCCTAATCGGTTTCCACTCTCTGAGGTATAGTGAGACACCGACGATTTGTGTGAATATAAACAGTATATACCAGCTTTAATTATCAAATTCAAGCGGATCGGCCAAACGCCTTCCTCGGCACAACCAAATAACATTAAGGTAAGGCAAATTTCACGTGTCATATATGTATATCCTTCCAATAATTTGTTTTATTACAATGACGGAATAGAAACAAAATACTTTTGAAGAATCTCCTGGTGTATTACAAAGTAAGTGTGCTTGTATGCTACATTGGGAAATGGCGTCGGCTGGCCGTCGAGCGTGAGCTCTTAATGCCCTCCCCCTTGCACCTCAAAACAAAGCCCAGACGCCGGGTCTCCCTGACGCCGGACCATGCGGCGGCACGACAGGGACCTCCCCGGATGTAGACTGGACCGCCCCCACCCGCAACCGCTCGATCAGATTTGCAGATGGAAGCTTTCCCCGCCCGGGGACTTTCGGTCGACCGAAAACGCTGCGTTTAAAGCGTTCGCAGCCCATTCTTATGCTCCTCCACCCATCACGGGGAAGCGTCGGACACCCCTTGAGAGGGGTTCAACAGTGGGTTTCCACCCCGCAACTAGTTTTTGAAGTAACTGGGACGAAACGGTTGCATTGGAGCAGCTTCTCATGACTACGTACTTAGAAGCATCGGCCAGAGGCTTCCACCTCAGCCTCTCGCCTGATATCCATTAACGGCAACTTGTAATCATAATCCCTACCTCTGCCTTTACTTTCAACTGTAAAACGTCACAGTTGGCAGCCCTGTTGGTGCTGTTTTAATTCCGGCAGGTACCATGCATGTCCCTTGTCTGCCCACGCAGGACACGCAATGGTGGTTTTGTTCCCCGGGTAATGCCGAAAGTGTCTGGGGGCCGGCGCCTCATAATCAACAAGCCACAACAGACTTGTCGAGTGGAACCCCGGGGGAAATTGTGTTTATATCCAGGGTGGGCTCAAGGTACCGGTAACTCGGACAGCTGCCCGGGGCGCCATGTGCTTTGGGGGATATAAGCGATCTACCAAAATGATAAAGTCATTGCATGTGGGCGTCATGAAAGAAAAATAGAAATTGAAATAAAAAGATTTGCAGAGCTAAAGGCTGGGGGGGATGTCATCGGTAGGCTAATTGTTCATACTGCCCAATGTAGGCTTATTGTTTATACTGAACAAATACTGAAAAATTATTGTTCATTCTTTGTTTTAAAAAACAACCTAGATAATAAAATCATTAACTTATCCCCAGGTTTTTTTCCTTATAGAGCGCCATAGTTAAGCTAGCCCGGGGCGACAATTTTAAGCTTGCCCGGGGCGACAATTTTAAGCTTGCCCGGACGCCTATGTTAAGTTTGCCTGGGGCGCCAATTTCAAGCTTCCCAGGACGCCAATTTTGAGCTTGTCCGAGACGCAAGAAACCATAGGGCCGGCCCTGTGTATATGAACTAGTTGTTTCAAAACGAAGAGTTCATCTTGCAGAATATATTAACTTTACAACTTATTCACCAATTTACATAATGATAAAACAGCACATTGCATGAAGGATATCCATTATCAAATGTACATCTCCCTCATACTTAGGTAAACTATAGTATACAAGACAGGCAGTTGATGTCTCCTTATACAAGACAGGCAGTCTCCTGAAGCAAACAAAAGATGTCTCACAAGAAATTGTGTGTTGTATGCTATCTCCCGAGGGACACAGCTGTCATCTCTATGCACCAGATCGTGTAGAAATAAACAAAATCGCTTGCCATTTAAAGGAATATTGTATACGCTAAGAGCTCCGCTGGGTGGAGCCACTCTAAGTATTTGGTTTCACATTCACTCGCTCTCTCCCGACAACATATTCCTAATACCACCTTTTTTTTTTTGCATTACATCAGTAAGATCAAAACACATGGATCGCCTCCCTTCCCGAAAGTTTCACCAAAGCCAAATTGGCAGAACGCGATGGTGGTTTCGATTTTCCCTGGCATCTTTTCCCCCCGCACGTGCCATTGCCCGGCTACCATCGTCCAGTGATCGATGACCCTATAAGCACGTGATCTCCTGGTCGTGACAAGAGGGAAAAAAACTTTGGATGAGATAGCCGAAGACAGGTTGTGTGGGTTTTTTTTTTATTTAAACGGGTAGAACTAACAATAGGGCGTAATATTGGGTTCCATACGTTTTCTGCTTAGTTTTGACGTGACTGCTTTTTGCAGACGATAACCGATTTTTGAATATAACAGAGTTTTAAAAGAGAAAAAATTATCCGTTAATTATTATAACAAATGTTGACGCCCCGTCTGTGTACTTTGACAGAGTGTCTCGATCTCGCTGTACAAAACTTGTACAAAAGTTATTCCTGCTTATGGTCAGTTTGATGACATATTCCTAATTACGTACCTTGGTGGTCAGCACATTTTGTCATTAGAGGTGACAGTGGCAAACCCACAGATGCTGCTAACATAACTGCACTCAAGCGCATGTGTCACAGAAACACAGCAGTTTCTTAAAGTTTTTCTAAGGTGTGTTCAAAAAGCGTGTTGTGTGTTGTGTGCATTTTTAGTTCAGTGTTCATTGTGTGATAATAAGTTAAACAAAGGAATACTTTAAAACCTGTTGGTTGTTGGGTGAAGCTTGCGACTCGTTTTGTCTGTGTGTGTGGTTAGAATCTTGTATCCCAAGTTTAACCCACTTCTTGAAGTTCAATAGAGCTTTTTAAAACCTACAACCCCCCCCCCCCCACTCGATAATTAGACAACCCTTCACGATCATTGGGTCACCAATGACCTCCACTGACCCTAGAGTGACCCCCTTAATGATCTCCATTTGACCTGAAACAAATAACATTGAGTTCATGGGCACCTTATGCTTTTTTTTTGTTCATATGACTGTAACAACCCTGAAGTCATATGACTCTAACATCCCTGAAGTCATATGACTGCAACAACCCTGAAGCCATATGACTCTAACATCCCAGAAGTCATATGACTGTAACAACCCAGAAGTCATATGACTCTAACATCCCTGAAGTCATATGACTGTAACAACCCTGAAGCCATATGACTGCAACAACCCTGAAGCCATATGACTGCAACAGCCCTGAAGGCATATGACTGCAACAACCCTGAAGTTTTGTTCAACATTCGTTTTATAATTGTTAGTAAACTTTTGGATAAGCGTGGTGTTTTTTTAAAGTATTTATTACATTGTGTTATATTTTAGTTTCAAGGTGATCATCACCAGCATTGAGAACCAGAAGGCATTTTAGGCACACCCCTTTAGGTCCAAAGGGGTAGGATTGTTATTTGACTAGCTTTTTTTTTGCACCCTTTAATAAGTATAGAATCAACGACTGCTTATGACGACCTGCTTTTAGTAATCTACATTTCTGTGGGAGGTGAGGGTCGTTCTTACTTCCCTTGTCTGAAGGTCGTTCTTCTTTCCCTTGTCTGAAAGTTGTCTCCACGTGACGATCGGTGAAATGTTTTAATTTTAATGGAGCTATCTCCCTTTGTGGCGATATTGTGGCTCACACTTAAAGATGTGGCTGTGGCGATATTGTGGCATCACATTTTACGGTGTGGTTATGGCATATCTTGTGGCTCACATTTACAGGTGTGGCTGTGGCGATATTGTGGCTCACACTTAAAGATGTGGCTGTGGCGATATTGTGGCTAACATTTTACTGTGTGGTTATGGCATATCTCGTGGCTCACACTTACAGGTGTGGCTGTGGCGATATCGTGGCTCACACTTAAATGTATGGCTGTGGCGATATTGCTACTCACACTTAAATGTGTGGCTCTGGCGATATTGTTGCTCACACTTAAATGTGTGGCTGTGGCGATATTGTGGCTCACACTTAAATGTATGGCTGAGGAGATTTCTGTAGAACTTCGAGTATTAAAAAAAACATGGGATTAATAAATCAGTATACACGGTTTGAGTGGTGCGTGGGGGTGGTGTTGGGGGGAAAGAGGATAGAGGGACCATCCCCTCAGAAAAATAAAATTGTTGAGAAGATGTTCACGGGTTGAGAACTGTTTGCCTACACAATTACAGCCTCTGAGGAACGGAGAATCCTAAATACTTACAAAATAATTGTGAACATAATGAACAATGAGATTAGATTATAGTATTATTATAAAAGTGTTTGATTGAACTTTTCCTATCATTCAAGAATCGTTAATTCCAGAGGACAATCCAGAGGGTAATAATTCCACTCTCCCTTCTCAAACACAACATAATGACACACACACACATAGACGCACACAAGCCCCTTGGCACTTAAAATAAAAGGGGGCAATAAGGGCGGAAAATATATTGTCTTTCGTACCAAATAGTGGAACATGTCACTTCTTTTTCATTCGTATTGAGCTTGACTCAAAGAGCATTTGTAAGTGTTTAATCTCTGTCTTCCGGTTTATTAAACTTGACTCAAAGATCATTTGTAAGTGTTTAATCTTTGTCTTCCGGTTTATTAAACTTGACTCAAAGATCATTTGTAAGTGTTTAATCTCTGTCTTCCGGTTTATTAAACTTAACTCAAAGATCATTTATAAGTGTTTAACCTTTGTTTTCTGGTTACAGCGTCTCCACCCCCACCATCCCCCACCTCCCCCCCACCCCACCACACCCCACCACACCACACCCCACCCCACCACCCCAGCCCAACTCTATTGCCAGTGCGTCTCCCAAGGGAAGTAAATCACCGCGCAGTAGAAGCTACTTCTGCCGGACGATCGTTGGGGATCGAAAAGTTCCAGACCCGTTCCTTGGTTCCTGGACAGCTTCCAGGTCATAGCTCGCACGTGCTCCTGGTCAGTTTACTTTTGGCGCTCTGAGAAACTGGAGAAAGGGGCGCTTTAAGGGAGCATCTTTGGGGAGCTTCTGACTGTGCAAGGCGCATCTACACAGAGAATGTTATAGTGAAGGGTTGTCCAGGGGCGGGGGGGGGTTGGGGGAAGGGGTGTCAAGTAATAACTTTAATGGACACTGTGTAATCATAAAAACTTATCGGTTACGATTACAAAATATCAATGAAAGTTATTTGGTAAAATTATAATAAAATCAATATTCTAATAAAATTAGACATTAAATCTCAAAATTCTTTGAGGATTTTCCGGTGGATAAACCGAAGTTTTCACAAAGATTTGCACATAAATCCACATGACCCCCCCCCCCCCAATACACCATATCCCCTATACCCGCCCAATGCATACACGCCTAACTTCATTGTTGCTCACACTTCAAAGATGTGGCTGTGGCGATATTGTGGCTCACATTTTAGGGTGTGGTTATGGCATATCTTGTGGCTCACACTTACAGGTGTGGCTGTGGCGATATTATTGCTCACACTTAAATGTATGGCTGCGGCGATATCGTGGCTCACACTTAAATGTGTGGCTGTGGTGATATTGTTGCTCACACTTAAATGTGTGGCTGTGGCGATATTGTGGCTCACACTTAAATGTATGGCTGAGGAGATTTCTGTAGAACTTCGAGTATTAAAAAAAAACATGGGATTAATAAATCAGTATACACCTAAAAAATAATGTTCACACTTATTTTTCTTGTTACTGTTAAGACTGCAAAAGAAGTTAAGATTTGTCTGAGTTCGTCTGTTTGTTAACCGGTGAATTATTTATTCGCAGTGACTTTATTGTTCGTCTGTTTGTTAACCGGTGAATTATTTATTCGCAGTCACTTTATTGTTCGTCTGTTCGTTAACCGGTGAATTATTTATTCGCAGTGACTTTATTGTTCGTCTGTTCGTTAACCGGTGAATTATTTATTCGCAGTGACTTTATTGTTCGTCTGTTTGTTAACCAGTGAATTATTTATTCGCAGTGACTTTATTGTTCGTCTGTTTGTTAACCGGTGAATTATTTATTCGCAGTGACTTTATTGTTTGTCTGTCCGTTAACCGGTGAATTATTTATTCGCAGTGACTTTATTGTTCGTCTGTTTGTTAACCAGTGAATTATTTATTCGCAGAGACTTTATTGTTCGTCTCGCTCTTGGGGTTTTGCTTTGCGTCCCATCTTGTTTAACGTCCCATCTTGTTTAACGTCCCATCTTGTTTAACGTCCCATCTTGTTTAACGTCCCATCTTGTTTAACGTCCCATCTTGTTTAACGTCCCATCTTGTTTAACGTCCCATCTTGTTTAACGTCCCATCTTGTTTAACGTCCCATCTTGTTTAACGTCCCTTTCAAAAACTGACATCTGAAAACTTTAAATAACTTACCACTGCTTGTGTTTTACTTTAATTCTGCATTTGATATTTTCGTTAAGTGCATGTGTGTGTTTTGTTTGTATGTTTGTTTGTTGTTTGCGCCTTACATTACGATTTTTTATATTTTTTTTATGTTTTAACTAGCTAGAACCCGGCATGCCTAGAATTGCCATTCAAAGGAAAAAATTGTTTGTGTTTTAATTACGTTTTGTAGTAATGTTTAAGAAGAACATATTTTTTGATTTTTCCGCCCGTGCGTCCACAAATAAATTAGAAGGTTTTTCGACATGTGAGCAGGAAACATACGTGAGAAGCATGGATTCTCAAAATTTAGTTCACACACTTGTAGCGATTGATCCACCCATGCAGTAGTTGTGTTTGAAATTATATTTGTATAGCTCACATAATAAAAAAAAATTAAAAAATTTAGGCCCCCGGCCCCAAAAGCAAAATTGTAAAATGGTTGTATTAATTCAGAAACCTACTTATTATGTCACATACAAACTGAAATGTCGCTATTTATATTGGATTAAATTCCATCTACCCATGCAATAGCTCTGTTTGAAATTATAAGAAAAAAATAATTTAGGGCCCCCGGCCTCAAAAGGAAGATTTCAAAATGGATAACTTAATTCGGAAACTTTTGCGGGCGTGTTTACAACTCTCAAAAGTTTTATCACACTCGGATGAATGGTATAGGAGCGTATACGGGATATATATACATACATTAATTTTTAAATATGTATAGATAAAGTTTACCGAATAAAAAAAATATATTTTTGCGCAACTGTTCAAGGAAGCATTATATCTATCTATCTATCTATCTATCTATCTATCTATCTATCTATCTATCTATCTATCTATCTATCTATCTATCTATCTATCTATCTATCTATCTATCTATCTATCTATCTATCTATCTATCTATCTATCTATCTATCTATCTATCTATCTATCTATCTATCTATCTATCTATCTATCTATCTATCTATCTATCTATCTATCTATCTATCTATCTATCTATCTATCTATCTATCTATCTATCTATCTATCTATCTATCTGTCTATCTGTCTATCTGTCTAACTGTCTGTCTGTCTGTCTGTCTGTCTGTCTGTCTGTCTGTCTGTCTGTCTGTCTGTGTGTGTCTGTCTGTCTGTTCGTCCATCCGTCTGTCTGTCTCTCAGTCTCTCTAATCGGTCGGTCGGTCTGTCTATATATCATATATCTTTCTATCAATCTATCTGAGAAAATCTTAACCCAACTCTATTTTGAACATTAAATTTTCACGTGTGTAAAATGATTGGGTTTTGATATTCATCGGTATAATTATGTAAATGTACTCACGTTTGTTAACGTCATTGATTTTCTTAATTGGTAAACATATTTTCATTTGTAAAATGAGAATATAGCATCTATTTAACGTAATATCATTGGATTTAAAGATATCATCATCCACGTAAAAATGTACACACCATATTTCCTACCTCCGATATATATGTACCTAAGAAGGGTTAATTATTTATCAAATTCATTCTGAGGCGTAGCTTGTGGTGCCTTGGGTAAAATGAAAGTATCCTTTTACTCCTCCTCCCCCCCCCCCCCCCAAACAGAGTTTTTGTAAAATTAATTAAATCATCCACGGATTGTAACCCCCTTACTTACGCAAAATTATTATTATTTTTTTTTTTTTTGCATTTCATATGTTTTGTTTTTATTTGGATTAGTGATAAGTGTATTAGTGAATGCTATTTGGCTATTTAGTTTCGATGAACTGATTGAATTAAATGGCATTTTCTTATTAAAAGTATATTTAATGGTATTAAATTTTATAAATACAAAGCTAACTTTGTATTTGATTTGAGCAAAATTTAGCTATTTAAAAAGCAATCAATTATATTTATTAATTTTAATTTTAAGAAGGGGAAAATACATTATCTATTTTGTCACGCGCGGCTATTAAATCAGAGAACTTTTAGCTTTGACTAAATAGGCATTCGTGATATGACGGGATTATTTAGAACAAAAAAAAATTAATTTTAATTCGCAATTTTAACAACGCATTAATAAAAGCACTAAAAACAACCGATGTTTGGGTTTTCCCGATAAAAGGGATTACGGTTTAATTCTTTGATCATAATTTTTTTCATAACTTTCAAACACATATAAAATGCTTAAAATAATTACTGAGTTTATACTTTGAGTGAATTTGTAGTTTATAATAAAATACTTAAGATTTTACTAAAATACAAGCAGATATATAATTTTTTGCGCATTTAAATTTATTCGATTTCCGTAAAATAATAGAAAATAACTATGCTCGTTTTTTAACAATCAGAACGTATCTAAATCTTATCTGTTCTTATCGTTACGGTCAGCATAGCTCATTCTTATAATTAAATTTTCGTTTTTACTTACTTTATTTTTTTTTAATTATTTTTTTAATAACAACAAATGTTGATTTAGAATCGTACAAGATTCCGAGATGCTCTCAAACTAACCTTCGGTCGTTGAGATTATTAAAAAAAAGTAATTTAAAGGGATTAACATTCTTAAACCCATTACGATCTTTATTACAATGGTTTAACTTCAACACTTTATAAAACATAAAACTTAAACATGACGTTTACTGTAACTGTTTCAGGATTTCGTTCAGACGTAGAAACAGAAATAGATTTATATTTTATTAAGGTCTTGTGATTTGCGATGTTTGCGGACGTTTGTCGTCGAGGATACATCTTTCCCTGTCTGGGAGTCAGTTTCAATTCAGAGCGGATGTACTGAAACTATAGCTAAAGGGATATAACAAGAACAAATGTCAATATGTTAAATTTAAATGGTTACTTCCCCGTATTGAAGTCATGAGATCTTTTTTTTTTTTAATATTTTTTTTTTTTTTTTTTTTAAATCTCTCCAAATTGTTTGTTAGCCCTCACCTCTCTTCTATTCAAATTCAGTCTGATAATTTGCAAAAACTATGTAGCAGTGATGGAAATTTTCTATTTGATATTTCTATTAGCTTTTTGTTTATTTCGTTGCACGTTTCTATTTATTTCATTTGGACATTTTTGGGGTGTTTCTTTATTTCATTGGAAATTTCTTAGATTTTCTTTTTATTTCATTGGATATTTCTTGGATGTTTCTATTTATTTCAGTGCGTGTTGTTGCTTTTTTTAAATTTTTTTTTATATACTTTTTTTTTTTTTTTTTAATTTTATTTTTTAGTATTCTTTAATGTGTACAAACAGAGCAAGGACCCACTAAACTAATTTGGTTAATTTTCACATTTCATTTCGCCAAAAACATTTGACAACAAACGAACAACACGTTTAGATATAATTTTAAACCATCACTTTTATTCATTCGTACATATAATATGTACATTTAAATTGTTTTATAATATCAAGTTTGAAAAATGTTTGAAAAATTGTACTTTGAGAAAATTGCATAGTAATTAATTCCATCTAAGTTTTTTTTATTTAAATGTCAAATTTAATAATTCTTTTGTAAAAAATGTATGTCAAACTTTAAGCATTTGTATTCTTTAAAAAACTCGATTCATAAAATGTACAGCTCAATTTGTTTCCAATGTACAAGATGAAATTTACAATATAGTTGTTGATTTTTTTTATATAGTTACAAGTTCAAGTAATATTTTGAAAAAATACGTCCCTACTGCCATTTTTGAAAAGACATTAGGCTATTAATAGAACATATTTCATCAAAATATTTTTGCACACACCCATTAAAATTTTTACAATTTTAAAAATTCACAAATATATTTTTAACTTTGCTTAAGGTCTGATGAGGAAAAAAATCGAGAAATATGTTTTTAGCACAACTTCTAAGAAAGAAAACAAATTCTGTTGTTTTTTTTAAATATATATGTGGGGGTTTTTTACAGACTACTAAAATAGCTTTTGTCTAATATTATGATTATTATCAGATTTTCAACATTTATTTCAAAGATTACCAACCATAATGGCTCGTATCAGCATCTACATGGAGATAAAAAATTTGTTTAAGTGTCTAAAAGCATTTTCTGTGGACAATGGATGGACCAGACTCGTCATACTCTTGTTTGGAGATCCACATCTGCTGGAAGGTGGACAACGAGGCCAAGATGGAGCCACCGATCCAGACAGAGTACTTCCTCTCAGGGGGGGCAATCACCTTAATCTTCATCGTGGGTGGGGCCAGGGACGTGATCTCCTTCTGCATCCTGTCGGCGATACCTGGGTACATGGTGGTGCCTCCGGACAGCACGGTGTTTGCGTACAGGTCCTTGCGGATGTCGACGTCACACTTCATGATGGAGTTGTAGGTCGTCTCGTGGATGCCCACGGTCTCCAGGCCCAAGAAGTTTGGCTGGAACAGGGCTTCGGGGGTCCTGAACCTTTCGTTGCCAATGGTGATGACCTGGCCGTCGGGCAGCTCGTAGCTCTTCTCGAGGGAAGATGATGAAGACGCCGTCTGCATCTCTGTCTCGAAGTCCAGGGCGACGTAGCAGAGCTTCTCTTTGATGTCACGGACGATTTCCCTCTCGGCTGTCGTGGTGAAGGAGTAGCCTCTCTCTGTGAGGATCTTCATCAGGTAATCTGTGAGGTCGCGACCAGCCAAATCCAGTCGCATGATGGCGTGAGGCAGGGCGTAGCCCTCGTAGATGGGGACGGTGTGGGAGACACCATCACCAGAGTCGAGCACGATACCTGGAAATTAAAGTCAATGTTATTGTAAGGCATTTAACTTTGTTTTAATAATTTATTTTTAAATAATAG
Source organism: Omphiscola glabra (assembly GCA_964017045.1). Taxonomy (NCBI): domain Eukaryota; kingdom Metazoa; phylum Mollusca; class Gastropoda; family Lymnaeidae; genus Omphiscola; species Omphiscola glabra. Next base: position 15,304,673 of record OZ024796.1, on the reverse strand, counting down.
TAAATGTGAGTAGCATATTTCTGTGGAATTATCTTCTTACGCATGTCTGCACTGATTTAAATCACATTATTTAAACGGAAGTTTTGCGACATGTTTCCCCCCTTCAAATTCAATATTTTACTTGTACCGTAGGAATCAAAGCTAGTTTGAAAGATGAAAGATTAAGCTGTTCAAAAATAGCTCTTAGTTTTACCCACGCAACATATACAAGAACAATATATAAGAATAAATTATGTATACACATGACCCATATGAAGTTAATAAACGTGGTTTTAAAATAGTTTTGCTTTGTACAACAAAGACTTTTTTTAAAAGAGGAATGCTTTACTAGGTAGGATTTCAATCATTCACCTGTTGTTCTTCCGGAAGCATAGAGCGAGAGAACGGCCTGAATGGACACATACATAGCTGGACAGTTGAATGTTTCGAACATAATCTGGGTCATTTTTTCTCTGTAGGAAAACAATTTTGGAATAAATAGAATACTGTACAGTCTTGTTATCAATTCAAACAATGAGATGCTCACAGTAGGGTATGGAATAATTTCAAAGTAGACGTAGCATGTCAAGTACTTGTTATGTTTTACAGTAATTGAAGTACTTCATGGCATGTTCTAATGCAAGAAGACGGCCTTGTCGGTCGCTGATGGTGTTGTATGTTACATTAAATAACATAATGATTTCTTTGTTTAAATTCAGATTGATTTTTTAACATGTTAAAATAGAGCATCTACATTGTGTCGAATCGGCTGTTTACCTGTTGGCCTTGGGGTTGAGGGGAGCCTCTGTGAGCAGGACCGGGTGCTCCTCCGGGGCAACTCTGAGCTCATTGTAGAATGTGTGGTGCCAGATCTTCTCCATGTCGTCCCAGTTGGTCACGATGCCGTGCTCGATGGGGTACTTGAGGGTCAGGATGCCTCTCTTGGACTGGGCCTCGTCACCGACGTAACTGTCCTTCTGACCCATGCCGACCATCACACCCTGGAGGCAATACGTTTTAATATGATGTTTAAGTAGGTCAAGGATAATTGTAATTGTTTTATAGGAATTATAGTCTGATGAGATGTCCTTACGCATTGTGCTACATTACAAACACGTGTAAACAATATAACACCTTACATATGCCTACTACATCTATGGCAGATGTATGACATCCGAAAACGTTAACAAAGAAAGTTAAGAACGTGCAGTGTGCGCTTTTAGTCTATCTAAACTCCAAACTTTGTTTGGATATCATCTGTTTTAGTCTATCTAAACGTTGTTTGGATATCATCTGTTTTAGTCTGTCTAAACGTTGTTTGGATATCATCTGTTTTAGTCTGTCTAAACGTTGTTTGGATATCATCTGTTTTAGTCTATCTAAAAGTTGTTTGGATATCATATGTTTAGTCTATCTAAACGTTGTTTGGATATCATCTGTTTTAGTCTGTCTAAGCGTTGTTTGGATATCATCTGTTTTAGTCTGTCTAAACGTTGTTCGGATATCATCTGTTTTAGTCTATCTAAAAGTTGTTTGGATATCATATGTTTTAGTCTGTCTAAAAGTTGTTTGGATATCATCTGTTTTAGTCTGTCTAAAAGTTGTTTGGATATCATCTTTTTAGTCTATCTAAACGTTGTTCGGATATCATTCGTTTTAGTCTATCTAAACGTTGTTTGGATATCATCTGTTTTAGTCTGTCTAAACGTTGTTTGGATATCATCTGTTTAGTCTATCTAAAAGTTGTTTGGATATCATCTGTTTAGTCTATCTAAAAGTTGTTTGGATATCATCTGTTTAGTCTATCTAAAAGTTGTTTGGATATCATCTGTTTAGTCTATCTAAACGTTGTTTGGATATCATCTGTTTAGTCTATCTAAAAGTTGTTTGGATATCATATGTTTAGTCTATCTAAACGTTGTTTGGATATCATATGTTTTAGCCTATCTAAACGTTGATAGATTAAGAGAGAAGGTGCGTGTTTTCATACGAAGTGAGTGTGTTGTGATGTGCTTGTTTTCATAGGATGCGAGTGATTTGTTCATAACATGTGTGTGTTTAATGCGATATGTTTGTTTTAACAGAATGTTTTGGCTCAAATGTAGTTGTGTTTTAATGGCGATGTATGTGTGTGTTTCTGCCGAGAACAAGAAAGTAGAAGAAAAAAGGGTGTGGGTTGAGGGGGGGGGGCTCATTGCTCTTTTAAAAAAAGTCCAGATCGTGTGCATTGCTCTAGGACAGACTGCGGTATGCTACTCACAACCTGGTGCACCACCAGAGGACGGAAGAATGTTTAAAATTTCAAATTTTTACACAACTTACTTTTTATATATAAACTTGTGTCTGCATTTTGCAGTTTTAATAGAATGTTTCAGCTTTTTAGGGAACCAAGTGAAGTGCATACTTCGCAAAATTTTGAGACCCACTGCTGTGTAAAGTTAGCTCTGTAGCGTCATTGTGTTTGAGGGTCCGCTGCATCGAAGATCTCAAGCTTAACTACAGATAACCCACGCTTGACAAGTACGGCGTCTCTATTCCCTCCCCTTGCCGGTACTATCTCACATCTCCACACAGCACACCAACACCTTTATGATAAAAGCGATAATATAGCATCGACCGAACACAGAAGACAAAACATCTCTTAGCTGTGCAAACTTTGGGTTGTAAAAACAATGATAAGTTTTACTCTACTAATCAACGACTCTAAGCCGAGCAACGCCCCCCTACGCTAAAACACATGATATCATGACCTAATCTTATCCTTGTCTGATTACTACATTCAAATTATCTTACGGGATGGATAGAAAAAAAAATCCTCGCCAGTGATAATATCTGATATAAGATTTTGTGTCCCTTAAACCTATCCAAAGCCGATGTAGTTTAGGGCAATTTTCCACATACACAAAATGGCCAGTTACAAATTTGTTTCTGCTGAAATCATTTAGTGTTTGTGTGGTTTGATTTTTTTTTTTTTTAAAGAAACAAAGAAAGAAACAATAGCTGCTCAAATTCAAAGCCGAAGAGAATATTTCAGACAGCTAATGTTAGGCGACAAACTGACTTTGAGCCGTAACAATATAGATCTTGCCCCCCCAAAAAGAAAACTTTCCCAAATTGCGTTAAATGAATATCTTAGTTATTTCAACAACTATAAAGCCTACAAACATAAGCAATATATATATATATGTAAAATCTTATAAAACTGTGGGTGGCGGCAGAGAGGAAGTGACGTGCACTTGAGTAAAACTATGTTGGAACATCCGATACCGCTCCTGTCCGGTGCTAAAGTTTAAAATGTTTGAGTTTGAGCGAAAAATATGAGAAAGTATATTATCTGTATATTGGAGAGTTCTTGTTTTATTTTAAATTTTTTTTAAAATATAAAAATGTGTGAGAATGTCGTAAAAGTAATTAATCATGTTTTTGTTGCTGTTTGTGGATATTTTTTAAAAACACGAAGTTCAAGATAACGATTAAACATGAGAGGTAAAGAATGTAGCTGACGTCACCTGTGGCATACTTAGCTTTTGTGCAGGCATTCTTTGTCACCCCCAGCCCCCACCCCGTCCCCTATTAATAAATAATTGTGATTACAACCAGGCCTGGAAGGCTAGATAACTCTTGTGGCACCAAGGTGTTATACCCCTTGCAATATAAATAAAACAATACATGACATGGACATGATTTCACACTCTGGAACAGTGGCGTACTGTGACTAAATGCCCCCCACTGGTAGGAACTCCTGAAAGTGCGCCCCCAATACACACATATATATATTATATCATATATATAATTTTATATGTAAACCACAAAAGTGCTACCAGGGGCTATGCCCTTTTCTCACCCACCTAGATACGCCTTTGGAATGGAGCAAATGTGACAATTACTTTATGGGCACCTTATGCCGATAACCATGTCGGGTCATATATATAAAGAGACTGTACGACTGTATTCTTTAATCCGACGTTCTAGTACACATGACTCCCTCCACCCCCACTCCACCCCCCCACACCCCCACACACACATTTTTCCCTCCCGGGCGTCTTAACGTACAACGATTATATGTTGTTTCTGGTGACTGAATTTCATTTGATAGTCACACAGCCTCATATTGTATTTTTCATTGTTTGACACTTATGTGTTTACCACAGTGTCATGTGAGATCTGTTTGGGTAATGGCAGCTGAACACTAGTAGGATTGGACACTGTCGACAGTGTCGGATAATGATCACAACAACGTGAGCAGGACTGGTCATTTTATTTATGTACACATCGCGCACAAATGACGTGGCCACTGTCTGCTTCATGGGTTAACGCACGGTCTCCTTCGTGGGTTAGTGAGTTTCTGACACACAGAAAATAGACTATTGTAATGTCTCACTGATTAACACCAGCCGAGTACGGTCCTCGTTAACTATCACTTGATTTTTATTAACGATCTGTTTACGGCTTAAAATCACGCTTCTTTGTGTAGCTACAAATTAAGCGTGTTGATTATAATTCCCAGATCTAATGATGATCTCAGATTGACATGGATTAATGGATATCGTTTTAAATGTCGTGTAGTTTATTGGTCTTTATGATTTACTGTCATAGTCTGAAGTCGCCAAGCGCCACCTTAATTCGGGTGTTGTTGTAAAACAAATATCCTGATTATTTAGAATTGGGGAAAAAAAAAAAAAAAGAAGATATTCACAAACCTGGTGACGCGGTCTCCCGACTATTGAGGGGAAGACGGCCCTGGGAGCGTCGTCTCCGGCAAAACCAGCCTTGCACATGCCGGACCCATTGTCCACAACAAGCGCAGCTACTTCATCGTCGCACATGTTGCTTGTTGATCTGTCTGTCGTTTCAAACTAAATGTCTGTATAGGGTAGTGTTGGTGTTGGCGGTCTGGTCGGCAATGCCCCCTGTCTCGTCAAGTGGGCTAAGATATACTGTGCTGAACTGTGGCTGACATGGACGAGGTGGTTTGCTAATCAAGCAAATTGTGTCAATGCCCATATAAGAAAACGGACGCGGCCTTTCATTGGTTGATTGCTACGGGGCTTCTTGGAAGTGGGCGTTGTCTATGTCCTTATTTGGGATGAACGGTGCTGCCCTTATAAGGGCTTAAATAGTTAAAGATGATTAGCACCATTTGGTTAATCAGTTATGACACACAGGTGTGCCAAACAATTTCTGTTGTGTCAGTAACGGAAAGTAATCTCTATTAATATCCCTTCTTGTCGTTTCATAATTCTCACACTATTGGCCCTCGGGGTATTTCCTAAAGAGGTGAGGGCAAGTTGGTGAATGAACCAAAGGTTTAAATTAGTGAGTAAACCCGTAGGTGTAAATTAGTGAATAAACCCGTAGGTGTAAATTAGAACGAGGAGAGATTTGAGTCGTCAGCGATTAGTTTGGGGGGGGGTGAGGGGGGCTGATTTCTTAATTGAATATTTGGCAGTCCAAGATGAATCGATCAAATATTTTTTAAGAGAAACTGTCCGCTTTGAATCAATGTGTACAGCGATGTATTCGGAGCCTGAGGGGTAAGTGAGCAACGGTACCGGGACCCCAAAGGTCTCAAAGAGCTCCGGTCGGTGTCTACTATATTAATCTACAAATATCTTCAGGTATGCTACAGACCGCTGTTGTCTGCGCCCACGGTATCCAGCGACATTTATCCGACTCTGGATGCCGTAATTCATTGTCTTCATGTTGTCCGTATTGACATTCCGATTCCCAATAACACTACAAGTGACAGACAGGTTTTGGCAGCTACGGTATTGTGACTCTGGGATGATGTCACCGAAACACGAACACAGTTAAGTGGGTTATGCTAAACACTCTTCGGTAGAATTTGAATCTCCCACAAGTTTGGCTCATTAAAACGTAATGTACACGTAAGATTAACGCTTTAACAACACTAGTGGCAATCAGTCAGTGTAGCCACACTAGTGGCAATCAGTCAGTGTAGCCACGCTAGTGGCAATCAGTCAGTGTAGCCACGCTAGTGGCAATCAGTCAGTGTAGCCACGCTAGTGGCAATAAGTCAGTGTAGAAACACTAGTGGCAATCGGTCAGTGTAGCCACGCTAGTGGCAATCAGTCAGTGTAGCAACACTAGTGGCCATCAGTCAGTGTAGCAACACTAGTCGCAATCAGTCAGTGTAGCAACACTAGTGGCAATCAGTCAGTGTAGCAACACTAGTGGCAATCAGTCAGTGTAGCAAAACTAGTGACAATCAGTCAGTGTAGCAAAACTAGTGGCAATCAGTCAGTGTAGCAACACTAGTGGCAATCAGTCAGTGTAACAACACTAGCGGCGTAGCGTCTCTGCAGTAACACTTCCAACAAACTCAATGTGACATGTTCCAACTACATTTGAATTTACTGCCATTCCCTTCATTTGAAGCTAACTGAGAGAGAGAGAGAAACAGACAGAGAAAGAGACAGAAAGAGAGAGAGACAAACATACAGACAGACAGAGACAGAAAGAAAGAAACAAGAAACTTAAAGTAATTATGTCTACTGTGGCTGTCTTCCTGTCTACTGTGGGTGTCTTCCTGTCTACCGTGGCTGTCTTCCTGTCTACTGTGGTCGTCTTCCTGTCTAATGTGGCTGTCTTCCTGTCTAATATGGCTTTCTTCATGTCTAATGTGGATTGCTTTCTGTCTAATGTGGCTGTCTTCTTGTCTAATGTGGCTGCCTTTCTGTCATATGTGGCTGTCTTTCTGTCATATGTGGCTGTCTTTATGACTTATTGATGTTCTCGCCCACAGCTTTTCATCTTCGCAATATTACTCCGTGCATGTTTCACTTTCGTTCTCAATCTTTGCAGTATCTTTGCAGCTCAGGCTACTCTTTCAATCTTCGGGACTTCATTCGTCATCCATTTCCAATAAAGAAAAATCCGTCAATTGCTTAAGATGACTACACCGAAAGAACTGTAAAAATGAGTTTCCCAATAAGTTTTTAAAAACATTTAAACAAAGGACTATTTTAAATTGTGAACAATTATTATATTTATATATATATATATATATATATATATTTATTTATTTATTTATATATATACATTAACATTTTAATTTAAAGTGTAGCTACTACGCATGTCAATTTCGTTTAATATATTTCCTAACTATCACATTCGTTTTGTAAATACTTAAAGTAATTCCTTAATCGTGATAGTAAATTTACTTCTAATTTAGGACAATACTACATACAAATAACCATACATTTATCATATTTCCAAACAGAGTGTCACACTCAGACGTTAGCCTGCGAACAGAGCCGTACCGTGGGCCCTGCAAATCTTGCGACGGCAAGGGGCCTCGGATATTTAGGGGGTCCAAAATTGTGATGTAAACAAAAAAAAACAAAAAAAAGTATTAACAACTTTGAACGCAGAGTGGCGCGAAACAGAAACTTGGCCCCCCAAAACAAGTTGGGGTGGGGGAAGCAATCGAATACCCTTACATCTTGTTCGGTTTTCAAATTTTTTGGTAAACTTCTTCAGGAATGTGATTGTATCTTATTGGGTACATTTTTACTAAACTCAGATCCTCTCTACAGGAGAAAACAATATTATTGGAAGTTATCAAGAGTACTATAACCGGAACAACGTCTCATAATATTGACAAGAACTGTAACTGGTTATAACAAAATTAAGAGTTGTAAATTTAGTTTATCTCCCCTATTTTGTAATTTGGTGTACAGTATATATTATAGTATGCCGTTCTGTATTTGAGCGTTATGAGAATGTGTGCGTGTGTATCTGTGTATGTGGGTGGTGGGTGTGTATGTGCGTGTGTGTCTATGAATGGTTTTGCGTGTGTATTTGTGTGCGGGCGAGTACAAATCAAGAATAACTCACTAATATGGGATACATGTGATTATTCCATTTTTTTTTCATTTATTCTACTAGTCAGAACGTAGTTGTATTCTTGAGCCCATTTTCAGCCTCACCACTGCTTCGCATCAGGGGATGCCTTTGTCGCTGGTTCAGATCTACCAGACGTTACAATCAACTCAAACCAATGGCAAGGTCACCATAGCCATCCACGGTCAAGGATGTACCATATTAAATTTTTTCCCCCAAAGTTGGCCCTTTATTAGTACAATACATTATGCAAGAATGTTCCACTTATTGTAAGTCTTATCCTAGGGAATCGTTCACAAATTACGTCACACTCATGGGGGGAGGGGGTCGAGACTTTGTGTGTGACAGGGTGGGGGTGGGGGTCAAAAATTTGTGACGACATCCTTTTTGGATCATTAAAATGTAATTTACACGTAAGATTAACGCTTTAACAACACTAGTGGCAATCAGTCAGTGTAGCAACACTAGTGGCAATCAGTCAGTGTAGCAACCGAAAAAAAGCTTACTTATAATCATTACATTTTCTAAATATTTCTTAGTTTTACCTGTTAAGTAGAAAGGTCTATACATTTTTATGGGTTATTAAAACGAGCCATTTTCATGAATCGTATTTGAACGGCATTATAAAATAAAGAAAACATGAGTTGTTTACAAAATAACATTATATTTTTTATTAATTTGTGATTTTATCTGAAGGAAATCGTATAAAATAAAGTATAAATTTCCCAATATTCAGGTGATTGAAATGTTTATTTTGATTTTCAAAATACTATTTAGAAAAATTCAGATAAATTACACATTGCCGCTTAAATATACTTTAAAACACTTTTTAACCAAATGCACAGAATTTCTTTTTTAATTGAAAAAAATAAGGAATAATAAATTTTCTAAAAAAATTTTAAAATAAAATTTGCATGATAATCGAAATGCTAGATCACAAAAATCTTTTTTTTATGGGTAACTTTCTGGTAATTCCCATCTAGAAGTTAAGAACACATATTAAATACAAAAAATACGTGCAAATTTGTGGGGCATAATAAATATAGGCTAAGTATTTTTTTAATAGTTCTTGATAAGACTTTATTTTGAAAAGCTCTGATCACATGAAGCCACATACACACAGATCGTAAGAAACGATTGAAGGCTTAGCCAGAATACTGGAAGAGTTTCTAAGAAGTCTCATTCAGCAATGAATCTAAAGACAATACTGACTAGTTCATGGCTTTGTGAAATTCTAGATAAGGTGCCTTTAGGTATCTTCTAAGTCTAAGCTTAAATGTTTCTTTTAAAAGCTCATTTTCTGATAATTCAACATAGAAAGGGGTTAATTTTAGAATGGACATCAATAACTCTTCTTCACTAGCTGATAGTAGACTCTTGAGTTGAACAGCCCAAAATATATCTGCTACTTTCTTGATCGTAGATGATCTGATCTGGAGTTCAGAATGAAAGCTATCAATACACTCCAGCATCTCCGTACTGTGTTCTTCAAGCAGAGAGAGTCCAGTATATATTAGCTGCTCTCCTGCCATTCTCGTCTTAAACCTTTATTTTTCTACAGAAATCCTATATTTTTCTTATTTTAAAATTGCCTTTTCAATAGCATGTTCCACCAAGATACAGCGCTTCTCGTGGAGAAACAATCTTGAGGTCTCTAGGTTCGTCACCCCTTTGTCAAGAGTTAAACCTTTGGTCTGCAGATACTACTGCATAAGATTAACTTCCTTAAGTAGATGAGCCCAAATGGAAATGTAGCAGATAAACGTGATAAAACAAACGGCATGTAAAAGACCTTGTGCTTTATGCCAATGATGCTCAACTGTTAAGGGCGGTGCTAGTGGAGAATCGGCGAAAATATTTATTTTTAAAATATTTCTTAGTTTTAATATATTTTTTATTCAATAACGATTTTTACATTTAAATAAAATATATTAGAAAATTTATAATGTAATTTTGTTAACTCTATAAATGGATAAAGTGTCATTTTTGAAAGTGTTTAAATTTTACCGATTCGATTCATGTACTGAGAATCGCTCGTATTTGATATCAATTGAAAGCTTTATTTCTCAGAATTTTGATAACTATAGCTTCTTGTCACTTACGAAAGTTACCGAACACTTCAATCATGGTCAAAATGGTGTTTTTCTGACCTAATTATAGGGTCGCCCCATTTATGAGGCGCCAACCTTGAACTTTTAATAAAGCACGCATGTGGATTGGTTACGTGTGTAGAAAATGTACATGTGATCGGATATTCTTTTATGAAATTCGACAAGACCGAGCATTTTTTTTCTCTCTAAATATGCATTTTCACAGCTCCTCCGGCATGGGCCTGGCGAGTGACTCCCCCGCAGTGTTTCTTTCAGGAAATTTCCCCCCGGGGGCACTTCAGATTTTCGGAGGGGGTGGGGCAGTACCAGTTGCCTGTGTCCAGAGGCGTAGCTAAAGGAGGACAGATGGGACATACGTCCCGTGGCGCCAGGCTAGCGGGGGGAGGGGGGCGAAATGGGCTTAGGTGGTATTTATTGGTTGAAAATAATAGTTTCAGAGTTGGAGGGGGCGTAAAAATGAATCTTGTCCCTTGATGCCAAGCACTGTAGATACTCCTCTGCTAGTGGCGTCGAAATAGGGCGGATGGAATAATCCAACAAGGTATCAATTTTTCTTTATATGCTGTGTGGCATTTTTGGAAAACTGCAGAGTATGTATTGTGAAGGGAGGACATCAAAATTATTTGGCCGCTCATTGCAGCCCTCATCGTAACTATGTTACTAGGCAGTGTATCTATCGATACAATAATCGGCAATCATTTTCATCGAGAAGTATAGCAGAAATTGAGGACACCGATGAATCTTGATCGGTTGAGGCGTTTGCGGCGCTTGCTCCCCAGAAAATTTTAATTATTTCAAAATCGAGAGGTGTATTTTTAGTATACCTGAATTTGATGCTTCTATTATATCTTTTGAACAGGGTAGAACATTTTTAAGGTTTTCTGTGAGGCATTATGGCACCCAGTGCCATATATAAACTGAATTTACTCCCTTTGTGGTGTGCCCATGGGTAATCATAGTCATAAGCTTATAATCAACCCCTTACTGTACCATTGATCATTGACTTTCCCCGGGGGCAGTGCCCCCCCCCCCCCCCGGAGATATAGTTGAAAGAAACCCTGCTGCCCAGACCCTGACCGAGTGAAATTGCAGACAGTATGTAAAAGACATTGAGCTGTATGACAATCGTTCTCAAATATGAAGGGACAGTTCTAGTGATGAAGCAACGAAAATACTCATTTCGAGTATTTCTGGTATATTGATATATACTTGGTTTCAAAAACCTTTTTGAAATATTTAAATTAATTATTAAAGATATAAGAAATTATATATGAAGATTTTATTTTGTAAACCCTATAAATGAGTAAAAAGTCATTTTAAAAAAATGTTTTTAATTTTTACCGATTCGATTCAGGTACGCTACTTATAATCGCTTGACTACATCGTTTTTAATATCAATGGAAGTTATCGAACACTCAAATCGGCTTAACATCATGATAAAAATGATGTTTTTCTGACCTATTTATAAGGTCAACTCATTTTTAACGCATCATCCTTGAATTCTAAATAAAGCCCGCATTTGGACTGGTATTTGAGTGTGATCGATTTCCCTATAATGAAATTCGATTAAAACCGAGCAATTTTTGCTCTGTAAATATGCATTTTTTTCCATTTGGTGTCACCCCCTGGGATAGTGTCACCCGGTGCGGTCCGCACCCCCAGTACCCCCCTTGCTACGCCACTGACTGAGCTCTCTATTGAATCATACTTTCTTTCCAACATATAGAATTATTTGTAATACTAGTTATAGCCCGCCAAACAATTGCGACGGCAATGCGTGAACTTCGAATCTACTAAAGTTACTTGACAAAACATGAACTCAAGTAACGCACATTTAAGAATCCCAATTTTTGCTACACCCCTTCCACTTATGATACGTCACTGCACTTTTTTTTTTCCACGCCCATGAACTATATTAAATATTCTGATGTCCCAACCACTTTTAAACAATATTTTTACACCATACTTAAATTGAAACGATTTTATTTTCCGTAAAGAATGTATTACGCGCAAAAGGCAGTTGCGTTATATAAAAAATATATATAATTTAGCGTACTTATCGGACATTATATTTTGCGCGCTATTGAACTCATTTTTAAACGATACTTCTTTCAAGCATTTAGAATTATTTGTAATAAACTCTCAATACCTAATTCGCTGAATAGGAAGCAGTCCATTAGGAAGCAGTCCACGAGTTACACCAGAATATAATATATATAAGAATGAGCTAGGCTGACCGTAACGCCAAAGAACCGAAAATATTTAAATTCGTTCGGATTCTTAAAAACGATCATAGTTATTTTCTATTATTCTACGAAAATCGAATAAATTTATGTGCGCAAAAAATATTATATATGCGCTTTTATTTTTGTAAAAGTTTAAGTATTATTATTATAAATTACAAATACATTTAAAGTACCAACTAAGGAACTATCTTAAGGGAAAAAATTGACGTTGCATTCTCCTTTTATAAATAAACACATGTTTGCCACTTAAGAAAATCAATGGTAATTTTACATAACTGTACCCATGAATATCAAAACAAAATCACTTTACAGACATGAAAATTTAGTTTTGAAAAATGGAGATGGGTTAGAATTTTTATTTTTTTTTATTTTTACTTCGCGAAATAATAAAACCAAAAAGTTCCCGCGAACCGGATTCGAACCAGTGACCTAAGGATCGCTTCAAATGCAACTACAGTCCTCCGCTCTACCAACTGAGCTATCGCGGGATGAAATTTAAGGACAAATGAAGTTAGTTTATCCCAAATCACCGTCGAATGTAATGAGTCTTAACTTTTTGTATTTGATTGTACTTGATTGACTTATAGGAATGAAGAGTCCCGGGATAAAACTTATGGTTTTCTCCCATAAATTGTTATTTTACTATAATATATTAGAACTGTCACATAAATATGCGGAAGTACAACGGAAGTTTATGTTCAAGGGGAACAAACTGTGAATACGCGCATGCGTTGCAATAAAGAAGATGTCGCAGAAAACATTGACAACTAATCGTTTCCCCCCCTCCCCTTTTCAATAGTGTGCATGGATACCCTTCTAAAGAATTTTTAAAATAATTTTTTTTCAACTTTATGTCCTGTTAAGCCTTATAAATATTATCGGTAGGTCTATTAAGTTTTTTCCTAACTTGCCTTGTTGTCAGTGTTAACGTTGTCGTAAATATTTTTACACTTACTTAGTCAGTCACTTATTTCTTATTTACATGAGACTTGGGATTAGCCTGGGCTTCTCGTAATACTCAGTACTGTAATACATGTATTTGATTAGGCCCGTCTCATTATCTGTTTAGAAGTGTTTAGCCCTTGAGATTCGACTCAGTCTTACTTTTTGGGCTTAGTCCAATCAAATTATAATAAATTAATTTATAGATAGGTCTAAGTTTTTAGTTAGTTAATTTTGTAAACTTAGTAAAGCAGCACTAGTCAAAGTGACCGTAACTGTTAAAATTAAATTTGTTTTTGAATTAAATTGAAAGATTCAATAGTAAATAGGTTAAATAGGCCTATTAGTATTAATAATGGCAATTCAATATATTATAAAGTCTGAATAGTCATGGAATCGGTAGGATTTACATTTCTTGTACTCAAATACACTATACTATCAGTCATTTATGTTGCGGGCTACTTTTGTTGTCTAGGGGTCACAGATGGTACGGCCGTCTCACATTTTAACAAAAAAAACAACACTATCCCAGGATAAGGATATAAATCACAAACTCCAGGATGAAAATACAACATCAACAGTTCTTTAATAGTTATTTACACAGACAAGCTACCAATTCACAAAAACATCCTCTGCTCAAACATCACTACAATGACACTGATCTTACTCTTGACTAACTCCTGGCTCTACTAATCTCAGATAACGATCTCTCGGCTCCTCCCTCAACTTACAGTTAACAACCAATGATCATTTCACACACTGTCTTTTATATCTGTCCACACCCACCCAGCATACACTAAAGCTCAACACCAAACAACTTCACCTCTGACCTCACGATCAACAACTCAGAAAACACTAACACGATCGACAACTCGCCCTACCAAACATTCATAACAAATCTGGTTCACAGCAATTTACTTTTCTTAGCCTATAACTATGGTTATAGCAGTGGTCGACAAATAGCGTATATTTATCGACCTGAGTGCAACTCAGGGAGTTGGTCACGAATCGGTTTTGACTCTGAAAAACTTGGTTCTTGACATGTTCTTGAATTGAAATTTTTGGTTATCAAAAATAAAAATATTTAAATTCAACCATCCTGCTGCTGATTTTTGGCTCTTTTGACTAGTGAGTTTGCAGACCACTGTTCTATAGTAAATAAAGTATAATGTAGTATAAGCATATCTAAGTCTAAAAAATTATTATTTAAAAAGTAAATGAATTATTGGCTATCAAGGGTACTACTGAGTCTACTAATACTATTTGCTAAGCCCAAATTAACTCAAAAAAGACAGTCAAGTAAATAAAATAACTTACTGTGAAATATGTTCAGGTAGCATTTGCATTACAAGCAAGTGTGGAGGTGAGAACCTCACAGAATGACACCCTCAGATGAAATGTCACAAATTTGACAGATCTCTATTGAGTCAGATTTAAGTTAAATACAAGAGTTGGGTACCACAAAAGGGGTTTCATGGGAGCAGGCAAACTCGGTGGAGGCCCATGGGGGAATCTGAAGGGAGTGATTGATACGATGAGTTTACCACAAATGTTGACACCATTCTTAGTGATGCCACTGTCAGATTAAATGTTTTGAATGAGTGACTTAAAACTAAATTATTATTGTTATTAAGGAAGTAGGCCTAAGCCTATAATTATAATATTAATATAGAGATGAATTCAATATTAATAATATATTTAGGCCTGCTAATTTCAGCTTACATTTTATCAGGGCCAAGTTAGACCAACTGACACTCATCAGAATGGCGGTCCTAAACCTCAAATATTATACTTTTCATTAAAGTGGATGATAATTGGTGACATAATTATTTACGTCTAATTCCCTATTTAAATTTTATGCATTTTTTTTAAGATCGCAGTCTTCATTAGCCTCCTCATCATAATCATCTCCTGAATTTAACCCCTAGTTTTTCCTTGCAAAATTTGTTATGATTAAACTTAAAAGGAGGTGCCAAAGTTAAGTTTGCCCAGGGTCACCAGCAAATATAGGGCCGGCCCTGATTACAAGTAATAATTAGTCTGCAAACAAAATTTGAAGTAAACACTACGTCAGCCATTATTGGCGGATATTAGGCAGGTAGCCTGGCTCGAAAAGTATTCTATTTTACATTTGGGACTGCCGTTCTGAGGAGTGCTGACCAACTTATAATCGTTAGCCCCATTTCACCCATCAAAAGGTCACCTATTTTACACACAAATTTAAAGCTTGTTCTTGCCTAAAAAGACATGTTTAAAAATCTCCCTAAAGACATAGTAGGCCTTTAAATTGAAATAGTTTGCTACGGATACACCTCACAAGTAACTATAATTTACCAAAATGTTACCAGCATGAGTTTGTAGACTACTCTTTTACAATTAGACTATGATTGTGCAAGAGTTACATTAAGATTAAGCAACATTAAAAATTCTTGTTGGTGGTCTGTCAATTAATTTAGCCTTGTAACAAAATAAACAAGATTATATTTTTTCTCTATCATTTTGTGACTGAATGTAAAAGTATAAGTTAATTTATTAATAAAATATTTCCAGTTTTTATGCATATTCATTTATTGGTACACTTTTCAATTTTTTAAAAAAATTACTTTATTTTGAATCCAAAATCATTTGCTTTTAAAAATGGACCATTCATATTTATTATATTCACATACAAATTTAAGGTTGAATAACAGCAGAAAATAAAATTATCCTTTTTAATTTATGTGATACAATTTTTATTTTAAATAATATTTTTAAAAATATTTGAATCTGTTCCTTCAGATTGGACTCATTTTCTTCAAGTTTTGACAGTGTCAACCTTCTATAAAAGTTGTAAGTCATATAATTAAGTTTTACTGTTTATTTAGTGCATCTGCTAATGATTAGATTCTATGTGGGGCCTGCACAGTTCACGCATGAAGAGATGTCCCAGGTTTGTCTTTATTTAGGTCACATGATTTGGTATTCTTAAATAAGAGGTCTGCAACCAATTTGAAGGAAGAGCTATTTTATAAATTGTATCTGCTAAGAAAATATTAAAGGGGACGCAAGCAGGGATGAATTTGGTAAGCACATGACACCTGTAGAAGCCTGATAGTTTACTTCTTGCTAATCTTACCTATGTAACCCTTGCTGTTTTTTATTTAGCAATTTTTTATTTCGTTTGCCATATTTTATTTAATTAATTAATTTATTTTTAATCTTTTACGAGTCCTATTGATATCACTTGTTTTTATGTCGGGGGGACACTTTTTAAATGAATATGCCTACCATTTTCTGTCAACTAAAAATCTATATACGTTAAGTATTTCTGGCTATGTATTTTTGTTGTCGAAGGTTTCTTAGTCAAAACGGCTGCCTTTTTGTATTGTCCTTCTTCAGGTTTTGTATACCCTTTGTATTTTTCTTATTACTTCAAGTCCTCCCAGTATTACTTGTATTTTACTTCTGATATTTTAAATTGAAATGTTGAAGGTGCAGACCACTGCCATAAATTTCAATCTTCTTTAATGTCTTCTTTATCATTCTGCTAAGAGACGATGGATGGGCTCTAGAAAACTTATTATAAATCAAAATGTTGTCAGAATCTAGACAATTCACCTATTTTGAGATCTTTAGGATATAGGGAAGTTGGTTGAAATTGTCTTCAAATTGTTATGCCATGTACTAGAAGACAAACAGAAATAAATACCCTTCCTCCCCTTTTCCCTTCCCCCAGATAAACTCATGCAGCCAAACCAAAAAAAAATAATTAAAGGGGCGGAACTCATATAATAAAGACACAACAAATAATCTTCAAAATAATTTCATTACTTCCTTTTGGATGTTGAATCATTAATAAAGTCAGAGTAAACATTTAAAGGACTAACAAAGTTAATATTTTATTTAATATATTCTCAACTTTTTTTTTATGACAAAAAATGTTTTACTTAAATATTTTTATTTCCGTCTGGCAAAAATTGAACAGCAATTTGTAAAAATTTTATAAATTAAATGGGTGCCAGATGGTTTATGGCATGATTTTAAATAACTCCAACTTTGGCTTTTATGCTGTTTTTTTGATAAAGTTAATTATCACCATTCCAGAATAGATCAAATGTATAATCTTATAGTGATATAAAATTATTTTTCTCTGTGTATTTTTCAAGCATTAGTGATCCAACAACTAATTTCATTAAGTTTCTTTCAAATGCTTTCTTAACATACTTTCTTATGAATTCTTGTGAACAAAACCCATCTGGCAACCCACAATAGATTTTCTAGAGATTAGTTTTATTTTGACACTGCCTCTAAATGGCCTCCCCTCTGGATTGTGTTGACACCTCCAGCACTTACTGTCAAACTTTTTTTTGTAATTGATATGACCTGTAACCTGGTCCAGCCACATTTTTAATGACTGTGGTATGTGCTGGCTATTTAATATTGAATGCTTTTCTTATTCCACACTGTCTATGGTTTAATAAAGCAACTTCCCTATTTAGGTATCTTACTAGCTTGATTGCAGCCCACCCCTGAACTACACTTTTTATACTGATAATGAGTTCAACTCTTAGGCATTGATCTCACCACTAGCTGGCCTACGTCTATGTTTAAAATATTTTTAATCTATTTAGCAATGGGTGATGTCTTGCAAGACATGTTATTCTATTAACTTTTGAGAGACGTCCATATTACAATACGGGATTTATACCAACGTCTCCCAGACTTTTTAGTTTGGTGGACACTTGACATTGTATCAGGGACCGGTGCCATATTTATTAATGACATTAAATGTATTTTTATTGGAGCTTTCATATTCATGTTGTTCGGGCCGCCACGTAAGTCTCGTGGACTGTCACCGGCCTGCTGACCACCATTTGAGAAACACTGATTTAAACTATATGTATGCGTGTTTATAGTTTTAAATTTATTTTTATTTCTCTTGGATGAATTTTTTTTTTTACATACATACCCCTGGAAGGAGCAACATTAAAACAAGTTTTAAAAAAAATGTTTCAAGTCATCATATTAAAGGGAAGTAACTGGAAAACAAAAATGAAACTATATATATAACCGTTGCCTCCATAGATTTTGATTTCGACCTAGGTATATAAGTATCAAGGGAAAAAAAAGAGGGGCAAATATTTTGGAATGGGTTTATCGATGATCCGTCAGTTTTGTCAGATGAAGATAATCCAAGAAAAAATGGTGCATACAGTATTTAAATTATCTATGATGTAGGAGAGATAGATAACGATTGCCTCCGGAAATATATATAACATGCTGGTTCCGGTATAACTTTGGTACGGTCAACATGTCAAGTTTTACCCCACACCCCCTCCCCCCGGCCCCCCTCCAAAATAAAAATAAAAAGACTTGAGCGTTGAGACAGGAATGTCATCTCTCCGTCAAATCTGCATCTGTCTGACCTCGTCCTTTCCTTAATTAGGTTTCTGCGTCAATATTTGACTGAGCTAACAGTTGTTTATCCCGGGGCACGGCAACGACAATTTCGTACGCCGTGTGTCCACCAGACGTAGCACGCGCGCCTCCGTGGCAGCAATCGATTCCAGGAGAAAAGGAAGCTCCTCATATCCACATCAAATGTCGCGTGATGCGTCTTGCTCATGGTAACTACCTAACAGCGTGTTTTTTTAAATCGGAGTTCGTACGCCGGATGGCGTTTAACAGGTGTTATTGGAAAAGTCTTTATAGTCTGCGACGACGGCGGCACGTGCAGTGAGTTGTTCAGAGCAGTTGCGTGTAAGCCGGTCTGCACATTCAATCAGAGTGTTGTATAACATTGTCCTGAAACAATGTGTGTCTATATTTCTCAATCCATTCAATATATATATATGGCTGCAATCTGTTTGGTTTTTTTGTGTTCAGTTATATAGGTCTGAGTTTTCACTATACGAAGCCTCAGTTTTATCCAATTTTTTTAACTTCCTTTGCCACCGGTACCGTGGCGGGGGGTGGGGGGTTGTTTAAAATGTTAAGAGACCTGTCATTAGAATCTTTTGGGGTCTGGTAAAAAGACAGTGTGAAGTATTTAGGGTTCTGGTGGCAGAATCCTGTTGGATCTAAATTAGGGTCTTGTAGTATGATACTATATGGCATATTTTGAGGTATGGCAGTGTGTTCAAATACGCTCTATACCAGCGGTTCTCAACCTTTCTAATATCGCGACCCCCTTAATACTGTTCCTTGCGTTGTGGCGACCCCCAACCACAAACTTATTTTCGTTGCAACTTCATTACTGTAGATTATATGTATTTTCCGATGGTCTTAGGCGACTCCTGTGAAAGTGTCGTTCGCCCCCCAAAGGTTGAGAAACGCTGCTCTATTAGTAGGGTAAATCTTTTTTTATGACATTTGTTGTTACGTTTATAAGCCTACATATAATTTTTACTCTACTTACCCTTTTCGCTGTACACCCCACCACTTGAATTGATTTAATATCAGGGAGACCTTGTACTATATTTTTTAAATGATCAGAGCTAACTAGAAAAGAAGGGAAGCTGCAATAGAATTCATTACACGGCAGAGTTTGTTCACCAAGTGGATATTTTTTTCCACTCAGAGTTAGGTATCTCAATCTCTATCTACAGTGAACATCATCTCATCAATTAATGTGCTGTTGCTATTGACTTTAGCTATTGGAATGGCACAGTGTGACCGTCTGGACGAAATATCTATGGGTTCTCTGTTATATTATCAATGACCGAAATATAAATGTTGTCCTTATATAAACAGTCCATCTGATATCTTTTCTATATGCCTTGACTCATTGAGTGGTTCTCAAACTCGTCACTGGAGACACTAAGTCACCCTTAGCCCCCCCCCCCCCCCCCCCCCCCGAAAACTAAAGAGTCTATTTCTTTGTTTGGTGAAAGTCGAACAACACTTACGTAACTGTTCCACCAGCAAACTTTAAGTTGTTTTATTTTAATTCATGCATCCAGTGCATTATTTGAAAATATGACCGTGGCTCCCCTTGCAGTGCACGCCCACAAATCTGACTAGCTCCCTTTGCAGTGCGCGGCCAAGCATTAGTTAATAATAATAAAGTTATCCGTTGTGCCTTGATTGTCAAGCAATCATTTATTGTTGTTAGCATCCAAGCTTGTAGTGGTTTTGAAAGATCCGAGGCAATTATTGCTTTTCTAAACATGTATCCATACAGAGCCAGCGCTTACTGAGAGTTCCCAATGCGGATGGACACAGAAAGAAGTCATACGGAGTGCGCTCTTTTGAAGCTATTGCGCATAAATTGTGGAACAGTTTGCGTCAATCTTTGAGGGAGATTGAAAATGATAAAAAGTCATTTAAGAACCATTTAAAGACCACCAGAGCGCTATGAGCGTGCTAAAATAGCATGGACACTAGCGTTATAAAAGTACTCAACCATCTTCATGCTATCTCTGATCGTTTTACTATTGCGAAGGTCATAATAGCATTTTTGAATAATATAATTTCAACGTTTATTGATAAACTTCCGTAGCTGCACATTTTGGTAATCATATCGCACCCTCCCTCTATATTTGTAATCAAAGCGCAAAAAGAAACCAACATTTATAGAGCACGTCGTCACTTCCGGGTCCACTTTGAAAACTTCTGATCTATGTATAATAAGCTTGAAATCCCACTGTAGTCATTTGTGTTTGCATCTCTGTGTTGACTATCATGTTGGTGATTCCTACATCGAATTTTAATAAATGGTATCCCTTTACTGCCTAATTTATGGGTGATTCCACAAATAGATCCTACGTCAATTGTGTTTGTATCTGACAAAATACTATCTAACAGTCTTTCTTTTTTGAATCCATCCTTATTTTATTGCGTTAAATAGGACCCTGGAAAAGAGACAGCTAAAAAAAACACCACACACACACACACTATTGACCAGTGTGAGTGAGGCTCTGTATGCTAAGTAATCCGATCATGTTGCCATCATCTTATTTCCAGGTATTAGTATGTTTTAAATAAACAGGAACTGATTCCTGTCTCAACAAATGTCAGACAGCGGTAAAGCATATTTCATTACCATCGTGTTGATATGGACCGGAACCTTTACGTCATTAAGCAAACGTTAACTATTCAACCATGAACAATATTTAATGTATGCCGTTTGTCTTTGTGTTTTATAAGGAAACTACTATAGAAAGAGCCAGCCTTGAAAACGCTGAAAGCAAATTTAAATGTATGTGTATGAATCTATCTACGACATCAAGCTCAACATTTTAGCAATTTTCCCACCAATTTAAGGTTTATATTCATGCATAGACTGCTTGTAAACTGTTCAGCATTTTTGTCTGTCAAATCTATCGTCCACTGGTGGGCGGCTGCTTTCTGCGTCCGCCTTTCTCTTCCCGCCTGTGAGAGTCGAACTTTGACGCCGCGACTGGTCAGAACTACGATTTTAAGAGATCTGGATCAAATATATTCCAGTAATTTTTACGATTTAAAAATAAAATGATAATAGTTATTCTCGGTTGTTAGTTTTAGCCCCTTTCTACACAAGTGTAAGAATCGAATTTCAAGACATGCTGCTAGGTTTTCCGATCATGTGTGATGGCCTGGTTGGTTTAGTTGGTTCAGAGAATCCCCATGTGTTTCCTGGTAAGATCTGTGTTAAAAATATATACTTATTCTGAAAACGACGCTCATTTAAAAAAACAAAATATGGAAGGTTTGACCTTCAGAAAAAAATACACGGTTTGGTTTTGGTCCTTGGTGTTAAGGGTGTCTTTTGTGTAAACTTTTGCCAAAACGTAAAGATGTTACAGCAAGCCGAGGCAACTTGGTATGTACGTGAAAGTTGTTCTTGTCCTGGCGTGAACTAAGCGTTGATGAGTTAACGACTTGCTATAACCACATCGCAAAGTGTCGCCCTGGGGTTACATGTCTCGGGAGACTCACTCCTAACTCAGTATTGGCTCCTACGAGTTGTCGTTATTGGTCTTATTTAAACTCTTGTAATGTCCATTAGCTGGGGCTCCCGTTCCTGGGTATGACTGCTCGCCCCACGGGCGTTGTGGGGGTCGGGGGGAGATGGAAGAAAAAAAATGCTGATTGCCGGTTCATCGTTATTGATCAGACAGCATTAGATGCCGCCAGATCGATCTCCGCGGGCGTCGCCGTTAGTGGAGACAGGATGCGAAGTGGGGGTACACAGGAAAAATCGTTGTGGTCGACTGGTGGGCGTTGTCGTGTCGACGGTGTGACTGTCAAGCCGGGGACACGGGAGCCTTCATAGGAGCTCGCACCAAGAGAAGTTGTGGACGTGGGTTGTAATGATGTCGACAGCGTTTCATCGTTAAGTCTCTCTACGTCTACCGACATGTTTGTGAGAACATCTTTTTGGAAATGGTTTAAAAAATCTAGGCTACTGAGTACTTTTTTTGTTCTTTTCAAGCGCTAATTTAGCTTTTATGGGTTCTCCTTTGCAAGTGTTAGGTGAATTTTAAACTTCCAACGGGATGAAGTGTCGGCTATTCAAAAAATTATTAATGCATTTTCACGCCTTTTGCTTATCGTCTATATATTTCATTTCACCTGAATTAATGTGTACACGTTTTTATTAGAGATGGATGATGGCTTCATGTTCTAGATGCGTATATTTTGTTGTGTTTTTAGTTACAGATGTTGGTGCCACTTCAACGTGTAGGTTATTTTTATTGTTTTTATTATAGCTAGCAAGTTTGAAGGTTTCGTGAGGTAGGGTTATTTGTTGGTTTGTAGGTCAGCTTTAGGTACCGTTATGGTTATCAAGATTACATCTGTCTTATGGTCGGCTCGTGGACGAAACAATACGTAACAAACGACTGATCTAACGGTATGCAAAGAGATAGATACCAAACCTAGTGATACTGAACTTTTTAAAATTATATATATATATATATATATATATATTTATATACAGATATTAATTTGAGTTCAGAAGCAAAACGTTTATCAAATATCAGCAAGTGGGGGAAAAGTACAAAACTCAATATAGAAAACCACTAATTTATACACAAATGATATAAACGCCTGGTGTGTCTTATCTATAAGTCTCGTTTAATCTATTTCTCTGTAAGTCTCTCTTGTGGGCTTTTTTATATGAATTTATTCCAAACATTCTAGTACAGAAAATCTAGAAATTCCGCCCCCTTTTGGCATTCTTAGGAACAAATGGAACCTATTCAATGTAAACAAACTTTTTCTCCCAGTCAGGGCAGGGGCGGGCGGAAAAAAAAGTGACAACACATTTACTCGACTACGTCATTTTCAAGGTCAAACCGAGACCAATCTAAAAGGTGTTGACTAAAAACAACTCTGTGTTGACAAGCCCTATGCTGTACCAGTGGATACCTAAAAGTCAGTGCCTCTGTGAGTTTAATGGGTTCTCTTCTAGTTTGGCGTATCAATTATCTTAACACAGATTGTGTTGGTCAGTCAGGTGTTCGGTGGTGTTGAAGGAGTCGGATGACGATGCAAGGTCCCGCTGATACGAGTGTACTCATTAGCGTACGAGATGCGGTGATGGCAAATGGGTAGGGACGTTTGGGGACTTACATTGAAGATATGGCTGGTGGTCAAAAGTTGCATGGATCCATTGGACGCTTCCACATTCTCTGCTTCGCTGGGTGGTTCCCATAATGTCTTTTTTTAGTCAGGGTGCATCGTAGTCATGTTTTGAAGATTTAATAATATTTATTTACTCTTTCAGTATTGTTTGAATGGTGGAATGTAAAGATACTATTAAGTCAAGATTTTAATTCAGTGAAGTGTCAAATAAAAGGCTGGAAACAAATTTAAGGATATTCCAAAATTATCTTAGTGGGCCTGAGATAACTTAGGTCCGGCGTAAGGCTTCGAAACGGGGTGGGAAAAGCTGTCAGCACTATAACTGCCCCTTTTGATGAAATGTATCACGCGGTCATTACCTCTCCACCCCCTACGATAAATTTCACCAGGTCCCTGGGTTCATGTCTAGGTCGATGATGACCGTGCGCGGGCATCAAATCAACCGTTTTCAACAGAAGTCTTCATATGTTTTTCTTGTCAACGTTTGGAACACTGGTCCAGTTTTACCCGTGTAAAGGCGTTAACGATATGTAACGTTATGTTAGATGTGAGTCGGGCGTCTTCGTCTCCAAGTGGGCTTGATATTCATTTTGAAAAGTCCATGTGGCTTGCTTCGCAATTATGAATTCTTTCTCTGTTACGACTTCTACTGATATTGACAGTATGAGATGCTGGCCCGGAACGTAACTAGTTTCATTCACAGTATGAACTCGCTCGTTCAAGCCATCTTGTAAATCACAAGGCCCCGGTGAACCAGTTATGTGTGTCATCTGATTTAAGCGATACCTTCACGTTTTCATATCGGCACTGATGCGGCCTCCTCAAGGAGCATTAGAACAATTAAAGAACGTTCTTGCAGGGAAAACTAGCGCCGTTCCGTCTAATTTCTCAGTGTGTTGTCTATAGATTACTTGCGAGTGTAAGCACGTCAACTTGTGTGTTTTGTGGTCATCATGTCGTCCTACAACGTCACAGCCCACATCACGAAAGAGGAGAAGATTCCAGGTAAACGTCCTTTTTTTTTTTTTTGTTGTGAAAAGGTTTTCCCTGTATTTCAGTTTTTGGAAAGTCCTTTGCACTTTGTTGAGTGGCAGTGAACCCAAGTAATGTCCCAATGTATAGACATATCTTAAATGCTGTGGCAGTGAACCCAAGTAATGTCCCAATGTATTGACATATCCTAAATGATGTGCCAGTGAGCCCAAGTAATGTCCCAATGTATAGACATATCCTAAATGCTGTGGCAGTGAGCCCAAGTAATGTCCCAATGTAACAGACATATCCTAAATGTTGTGCCAATGAACCCAAGCGATATCTTTATGTATACACATATATGCTTAAGCAAGGAAAACATTTTTGTCGCGCCCCACTCCCTCTTGATTTTAAAATATGTCTCCTACTTCTCTCCACCCCCACCCTTAAATTGTAAGAAAATAAATATAAGTTATGGATATTTTCCTTATTGACATAACGTACTCGGGCCCGGGGGGGGGGGGGGGGAGAGAAGGTAACAGTAGAAACATTGCTAATAAAAAATTCACCACAAAATCAACTGCTGATGCTAATAATAATGTAATGCAACCTGATTTTCTGGGAACCCCGGTTAAGAAACCCTGTCCCAAAGTTTGTGCGACCAGCAATATCCCTATCTCTATCACTGGACTTCACGTTGTGCGTTAATGAGACCAAGCAATATCCCTATCTCTATCACTAGACTTCACGTTGTACGTAAATGAGACCAAGCTATATCCCTATCTCTATCACTGGACTTCACGTCGTGCGCTAATGAGACCAAGCAATATCCCTATCTCTATCTCTGGACTTCACGTCGTGCGCTAATGAGACCAAGCAATATCCCTATCTCTATCACTGGACTTCACGTCGTGCGCTAATGAGACCAAGCAATATCCCTATCTCTATCTCTGGACTTCACGTTGTACGTAAATGAGACCAAGCTATATCCCTATCTCTTTCTCTGAACTTCACGTCGTGCGCTAATGAGACCAAGAAATATCCCTATCTCTATCACTGGACTTCACGTCGTGCGCTAATGAGACCAAGCAATATCCCTATCTCTATCACTGGACTTCACGTCGTGCGTTAATGAGACCAAGACATATCCCTATCTCTATCTCTGGACTTCACGTCGTGCGCTAATGAGACCAAGCAATATCCCTATCTCTATCACTGGACTTCACGTCGTGCGTTAATGAGACCAAGAAATATCCCTATCTCTATCACTGGACTTCACGTCGTGCGTTAATGAGACCAAGAAATATCCCTATCTCTATCACTGGACTTCACGTCGTGCGTTAATGAGACCAAGCAATAGCCCTATCGCTATCCCTGGACTTCACGCAGTCAGGGGATAACATTTTGTTTATTTTCAGCTTTTTAATGTCATTTCTTTCACTGAGGGAAATATATTATCAGTGTATGTATACTTATAATCAAAGTACAACGATATGTGTATTGTGCATGCACTTAATGACCCAGTAATCTCCAGTCGTTGTCTATTCCAGTTTTATCATGTTTTTAAAAGCAAAACAAATTTTGATTTTCTTAAATGTTTAATTTTAAAAAGATATGAACTCAGGCTGTGGTGTGTGTAGAACTAACTTTTCTTCTCAATTCTACATTCTTTATATACCACCACATCACATGACCACTCGCTCCAGTTATCCAATCAATATTGACCACATTTAAGTTTCATCTTTCGTGAAAACATCTCACCACGTCCAGTGAGACAATATGACTAAAACACTGGACGATCAAGTCACGCCTGTAAACACGACAACACTACCGGTCAGTCAAACAGTCACTCTTAAATCATAACTACCTAGTAAAGCAGCACATTTACTCCCTGACGTCAATGTCAAAGCAAAACAAAAGGGGAGACAAGTAGTGGTGGCTAAAAATAGACCTACGCATATGCCGTGACGCTGTTATCAAATTCCACACAGAATGAATGTGCAAGTGTCACCGCACAGAATCTATGTAACAATGTGCAAGTGTCACCGCACAGAATCTATGTAACAATGTGCAAGTGTCACCGCACAGAATCTATGTAACAATGTGCAAGTGTCACCGCACAGAATCTATGTAACAATGTGCTAGTGTCACCGCACAGAATCTATGTAACAATGTGCAAGTGTCACCGCTTCCTTTGCTCGATTCAAATACTTTATGATTACTTCCTTCGGTTGTCCTGTTATATTCTTAAATCAAAAAAATCAAAATCCCAACAAATGTGTCATTCCCCCGCATCCTTGACGTCATCAGGCGAATAGGAATTTATTTCCAGGTGGAAGCGTCGTTGTCATGGTTACCATGAAATCTTGCTAAATAGGCGTGCACGCTTTAACTTTAAGTGTCCCGTTTCTTATGGCTTCCTGCTTTTAATAAATTTCAATTATCTCGTGCTACACCTGCAGTGGCGTAGCGAGCTTAACTCGCGCCCGGGGCACAATACCTTTTTAGCGCCGCCCCCCAATACCTTTTTAGCGCCCCCCTATTCGAAAACCATACAATATTATAGTAAAATATACCATTTGGCGCCCCTTTGTGAGTAGCGCCCGGGGCATGATGCCCCCCTTGCACCCCTCACTACGCCTCTGTACACCTGCCTAGTCCTCGGCTTTTACATCTTCTTATTTATTCTATCCATCAAATCTATTAATCGATTTCATTTTTTCTTTTAAATCTCGCTCCCACGCCATTGATGTCATTCCCAGGAAGAAAGGGGAATGATGGGATTGTTGTTACAAAACTAGCAGCAAACATTCGCTATTACTATTATTTTTTTTAAAAATATATATATAATTTGTCTCTACTCGCATTCCCATCTTGTGGAGCGTAATCTGCTTGTTTGCACACGTGACATTTTAAGACTTTCTCGTGCCGTGTTCACTCGGTGAACGGCTGGGAAAACTGGGTCCACGACGGCGGATCGACACTGTCGTTCAAATTATCCTTATTGACCGCGTCTGCTTTGCCTTAGACTGAACGGGTGGGTGAGATGATCTTTTTTTTTTTTTTTTTTTAAAGTTTTATGTCTAGGTAAAGAGTTGCGTCACTTCAACTGGGATTTTGTAAGCATTCCATGTTTTTAAAAGTCAATAATTCTAAATTTGTTCGATAATTTAAAAATAATAATTTTAATACTAAAAGTAGCAAAGGAGAAAAATATTTGAAGAAAAGAAGAAAAAGTATTTGTATATCAGACGAGTTTAAACACACTAAAAAGTAAAAAATAAATTAAAATTTCTTAAAATGAATTATGCAAAGAAAGTCTGTTTAGTGCGTTTAAACTTGTCTTTGATAGCAAATGGTTGTTTTTTTTAGGTTTTTTTTTCATTATTAGCACCGAAAACCCCAATCTGTCCACCCTTTTTTCCCCCACGACTTGGAGTTTGGCTAACTTTTGAAACTATGTTTCCTGTGAAGTCACACAAAGATTGCTCAAGTTGCACTGATTCTGTGACGTCAAAATATCTTCCTTAATTTATTAATTTATTCCCAGACTCATTTATTCAATATTAGGAACAACCCACCCCTTTTTTTTCCCACCTCTCTTAAATAGCATATCTTCTCTTACATAGCATGATAAGGAAGTTATTTGATAATGTGACGTACGCACATTTCATAATGAATTAAAGCGCCCACAGATGTGTCTTTAACAGGACACTCTCTGTTATACAAATAGGGACCTTTATTGTTTTCCACTGGAGAAAGGCACGTATTGTTTCAAACAAAATTTACATTTATAAATAGTTATTTGACTACAGGATTCACCATTCCTCTTGTTAAAGACAAGGGTTTGGTCGCCAAGATTGTATGTTGCTTTCTGAAATCCTGGAAAGAATGTATCGTTAGATCATTAATGTACCAATATCTAAGTTTTAATGTGATTCATAATTTAAAATTAATTTCATTCTAAGTGTGCTCCTTGTCCCCTAATTATTTGGATTACTTTGGAACAATTGAAAGGTGGCAAAGCAAATAATATATAACCCATTACTATGGTATTTGTAACAATAATGTTTTCATGCGGGACCATAGAGGACATGCACCATGCCATTTTCAAGCACGTCTAAATATTAACCGGTTTCCCGAAGCATTCAACGTCATTGATCGCTTACTACGGCCTACAGATTGCTGAGCTCGCAAGTCTGTATATCTCCAGCATTTGTGTCACAATAAAGGCAAGCCTGGAAGATTAGCAACATGTTGTACTCGGTGTGGGGATTGTCAGGAGCGCTTTCGCCACTTCTTATTAATTACGTCCAAAGATGAGGTGCTTGCGTCAGACCAGAGAGTCTCCTTAAGTCACCACAATTAAGCTAAGGGCACATTTAAGATTTACTCATGATGGATGTTGGGCCATTAGGAACCATTTCATTCTTATATAAAATATACACCCGATATAAGAATGAAACAATTCATGTAGTTCGACAACAACGCGTAAACAAAATGTTACATAGCATGGCGGTAACAAAATGTTACATAGCATGGCGGTAACAAAATGTTACATAACATGGTGGTAACAAAATGTTACATAACATGGCAGTAACAAAATGTTACTTAACAAGATGGTCACGAAATGTGATATAAAAAGGCGGTAACAAAATGTTACATAACAAAGACTAAAATGAACCCAAGATTTATTGAAATCCAAAAAAGAACGATGCCAAGCTAGTGAAATAATTTATCTATGATAGAATTTATCATGGACAATATAAATTTGAATATCTAATAACTTGCAATACTCAGTAAAGATATTGGTACAGTAACATGGTAAAGGTCATTTATAGGAAAATAATGACACACATCAAACACCCCCTCCCCCCGCTGTCAGTCCGCTAGGTGTCATCTGTCCGTGGGTCCAGTTTATCTTATTTACTACTAGTACTAGGCATAGAAGGGGCTAGAAATGGTTACAGCATTACTTAAAGAAATATGTGTGATCTTTCTTTGGTGTGAGAGAACGGAATTTTTAAATCCTTTATAGTAACTTCGCTTTTGTTCGTGCGCTTCTTTCTGGTTGGTTGCGTGGCAAAATCTTTGGACGGTTAATTGAACCACTTCCCGTCAACCCATCGAGCTGAAACTTGGCACATAGACTCGTTGTCGATGACAACACATTCTATCAAATTTGCAACCCCGACCTCCCAAAAAATCATAATTTCCTGTTTTCCAAGGGTAAGATATGATGCCACTGACACGAAATAAAATTAACGATAACTGGGCACAATGAGATTCTTTTTTTACAAACTATATCGCAAGTTCGTTTGATGCGTATAATTTTTTTTTTTCTGAAATAGTAAATCTGCAGTGTAAAAGCGGGTGGGACATAAGAATTTTATATAAGATAAAATATTTAAAAATTACATATAAAGGATTTATTAAAAAAAACGTTACTTTTTTTTTTTAAAGGGGATGATTGTTTAAGATATGTAAACAAGCTCGCCACACCAATCAAGTTTATCTCAAGGCCTAAGAAAATAATAAAAATATTGCAGTCACAGACAACTAAACGAAAATTTGTCAACACTAATGAGAAAGTACGACTCATGGCCGTTAACAAAAATTTTGTCAGCACAAACTAGGCAAAATATCGTTCACTGGCTTGACTATATATGACGCACCGTTAATTTAAAACATTGGAGGGCTTATACGAGTTCGGCCCGGTGAATCAATTCATGTAAAACTATGGCGAAATTAGAAGGAAAAAGAACCGAACTTTTCCAACGAGTTTTGTGGACAGCCCAAGGAGACGTTGCTAAAACATAATGAACATCGTTAATCACAAACGCTTAGGTGTCATGGCCTTGCTGTTAATGAGATGTGCTGCAATAACCCAATGTCTACTGGTGCCGTCAGGCGGAGCAGTGGTGCAATAACTCAATGTCTACTGGTGCTGTTGGGCAATGCTCAGCTGTTTTTTGTTGTTGACTTGTTCGATACTTAGGGAAATATGCAACACAATACATGTACTGTTGCAAGACGGCGCGTGCCGCTCCTCGGTGTGTTGTGCCGGTCAGCTAATTGAGTGACACAGTTCTGTGTATTGTGCCGGCCAGTTAGATGAGTGACACTGTTCTAATTTAGTGTAAGCTGACCCATAAGACAAAGAGTTGGATGTGATGACAACATGTACACCAATTGAATTTCTGGCATTATCAAAAAATGCTTTGGACGCTTCCATACATGAGAATGTCTCATGCTATCTTCGCCGCGTGTGTTTAAAGTAGATTATATAACATTGCTCCTTTACGACACGGATTTTTTTAACGCCGTAGAATGACATCTCTTGATGGCGGGTTGAAATGATTGAAT
Organism: Omphiscola glabra; assembly: GCA_964017045.1. NCBI lineage: Eukaryota > Metazoa > Mollusca > Gastropoda > Lymnaeidae > Omphiscola > Omphiscola glabra. The sequence continues at coordinate 15,273,643 of OZ024796.1, read as the reverse complement.
GACTTGCCCAACTCGAACTCCGCGTTACACACAACAGTGTTGGAGCTAGACGCTAGCACTTCTCGTCACGCAGCTAGCACTTCTCGCCACGCAGCCAGCACTTCTCGTCACGCAGCCAGCACTTCTCGCCACGCAGCTAGCACTTCTCGCCACGCAGCTAGCACTTCTCGCCACGCAGCATGTGCTTCAAACTGAGATGGCGACGATGCCGCGCTTGTATGAATTTAACAAGATATGTTTTACCCTTTGATGGTATGTTCACTCTCGTTCGATATCCTTAGCTGATGATACTGCCGCCACTTGCGCCCTGTCGCGGTTTTGCTGAACGCGGTGTCAAGTGAGGCACGGAACGAATGGTTTAGGAATGTGTGAAACTTGGGGAAATTTATTAGGCGAAAAATGTAATTAGTTTTTTTGTTGAAGGGTGGGGGTTGGTGGGGGGGGGGTTCGTACTACTCCTAACAATAATCATAGTGCTTACTTACAGTAATCTGATTTAATCTAAGCAGTAATTGTTTTAGATGCGTAAGATTGCTTTGTCTAGCTAAGCGGCGTGAAGATATAGTAATTTTCCACAAGTCAGGAATTTTACAAGTTTCAACAACATTATGGACCAGTGGTTCTCAACCTTCCTAATGCCGCGACCTTTGTTACAGTTTCTCATGTCTTGGCGACCCCCAATCATAAATTATTTTCGTTCTACTTCAAAACTGTAGAGTATATGTGCTTTCCGATGGTCTTAGGCGACCCATGTGAAAGCATCGTTCGACCCCCAAAGGGGTTTGCGACCCAAATGTTGAGCACCGCTGTTATAGACGTAAATATCGTCGTCCCCCCCCCCCCCCCAAATCCCCGCAAGCCCAGTTCCTCCCGGAACTTCGTGTAAAGCTAATGCCTCCAGTTGTACTGTGTATTTCGCCTGGTGAGCTACTTGCCTTATACATTTGTCAAACACTGAATGGATAGACACTGATCGTCTGTACTGTTCTGAAAGGGATTCTGTCTGACACAGCAGAAAACATGTGTCCTTTGTCCACCTCCATGTGTCTACGCTAGAACTCGGTGAGTCCAGCCTGGAATGATGTGGCTTCCACTAGGGCAGGGTAACAGGGATGCGAGGTGGCATTTCAATCCGCTAGGGCAGTGTTGCAGGGATGCGAGGTGGCATTTCAATCCGCTAGGGCAGTGTTGCAGGGATGCGAGGTGGCATTTCAATCCGCTAGGGCAGTGTTGCAGGGATGCGAGGTGGCTTTTCAAGTTTAAAAAAAAAAAAAGGAGGATTATAGGAACACACCAGTCATTGAATTGAATTTTAAGTTCTGATTTATTTATTTACATTTTAATTTATTCACAATCTTGTTTGCTAATTTCTGCAGGTTTATTTGTAGGTAATTATTCATTTTATATATATATGTATATATTTTTTTTTCCCTTTTACGATTTAGGGGGTTCGATAGTTAGATAATCACTTTTAAAGGGACGCGAGACTTTGTCAAAGAATTATTGGGAGCGCAGAGTCTAATAAATGGTGCGAACCCATGCAAAAAAAAAAAGGCGGGGGGGGGGGGGGTCCTCACTCAATCTGAGTACAACACGAGAACGTGTGGTGAGCAGTTTCCTTAATAACAACCGATGTTAAATGGATTGGATTTTTGCTACCGACATCAATAGGACGCCCTTTATCATGAAAGCAGGGTCCGATAATTGGCTTGAAAAAGCTCAATCCAATGTGTTGAGGCGTCCATAACAGCCCAATCCAATGTGTTGAGGCGTCCATAACAGCCCAATCCAATCTGTTGAGGCGTCCATAACAGCCCAATCCAATGTGTTGAGACGTCCATAACAGCCCAATCCAATGTGTTGAGGCGTCCATAACAGCCCAATCCAATGTGTTGAGGCGTCCACAACAGCCCAATCCAATGTGTTGAGGCGTCCATAACAGCCCAATCCAATGTGTTGAGGCGTCCATGCTTTGCTTGAAACAAAGTGAGGCTTCCGTTGGACTAGTATTGTTATTGCCCGTCTCCTCCAATCGTTGGACTAGTATTGTTATAGCCCGACTCCTCCAATCATTGGACAAGTATTGTTATTGCCCGTCTCCTCCAATCGTTGGACTAGTATTGTTATAGCCCGACTCCTCCAATCGTTGGACTAGTATTGGTATTGCCCGTCTCCTCCAATCGTTGGACTAGTATTGTTATAGCCCGACTCCTCCAATCGTTGGACTAGTATTGTTATAGCCCGACTCCTCCAATCATTGGACAAGTATTGTTATTGCCCGTCTCCTCCAATCGTTGGACTAGTATTGTTATAGCCCGACTCCTCCAATCGTTGGACTAGTATTGTTATAGCCCGACTCCTCCAATCGTTGGACTAGTAATGGTATTGCCCGTCTCCTCCAATCGTTGGACTAGTATTGTTATTGCCCGTCTCCTCCAATCGTTGGACTAGTATTGTTATAGCCCGACTCCTCCAATCGTTGGACTAGTATTGGTATTGCCCGTCTCCTCCAATCGTTGGACTAGTATTGTTATAGCCCGACTCCTCCGGACTAGTATTATTATTGCCCGTCTCCTCCAATCGTTGGACTAGTATTGTTATAGCCCGACTCCTCCAATCGATGTCGTTCTATTCTGCCCTAACACCGTTCCGTCGTTGTCGTTTCTTGTCTGTGCAACTGTTTGATTTAATAGCATTTTGAATAGGACTACATGTGGCTTAATAAACTCAAATCATCATTTTGGTTGTTACATTAACCCAGTGGTTACCACTGCGCGGCTCCGGGGCTCTTTGAGGACATTAACCCAGTGGTTACCACAGCGCGGCTCCGGGGCTCTTTGAGGACATTAACCCAGTGGTTACCACAGCGCGACTCCGGGGCTCTTTGAGGACATTAACCCAGTGGTTACCACAGCGCGACTCCGGGGCTCTTTGAGGACATTAACCCAGTGGTTACCACAGCGCGACTCCGGGGCTCTTTGAGGACATTAACCCAGTGGTTACCACAGCGCGACTCCGGGGCTCTTTGAGGACATTAACCCAGTGGTTACCACTGCGCGGCTCCGGGGCTCTTTGAGGACATTAACCCAGTGGTTACCACAGCGCGACTCCGGGGCTCTTTGAGGACATTAACCCAGTGGTTACCACTGCGCGGCTCCGGGGCTCTTTGAGGACATTAACCCAGTGGTTACCACAGCGCGACTCCGGGGCTCTTTGAGGACATTAACCCAGTGGTTACCACAGCGCGACTCCGGGGCTCTTTGAGGACATTAACCCAGTGGTTACCACTGCGCGACTCCGGGGCTCTTTGAGGACATTAACCCAGTGGTTACCACTGCGCGACTCCGGGGCTCTTTGAGGACATTAACCCAGTGGTTACCACTGCGCGACTCCGGGGCTCTTTGAGGGAATCCTTTTTTTTTTTTTTTTTTTTTTTTTTTTTTTAATAATGTATAATGACGTGCAGCTCTCAAAAAATATTTTCTCACGGTAGCAGATATAATTTATAAAAATGGCTCCTTACTCCGACCCCTGCACTAACCCGGGTAACGCCATCCTTGCTAGATAGTGCTGCTTGTACGACCCCTGCACTATTTGCTGCTTGTACGACCCCTGCACTATTTGCTGCTTGTACGACCCCTGCACTATTTGCTGCTTGCACGCCCCCTGCACTATTTGCTGCTTGTACGACCCCTGCACTATTTGCTGCTTGTATGACCCCTGCACTATTTGCTGCTTGTACGACCCCTGCACTATTTGCTGCTTGTACGACCCCTGCACTAATCCGGGTAACGCCATCCTTGCCAAATAGTGCTGCTTGTAATAACATCAACGTTTATTGGTTCTATTCACATACGTCATACCATCTTCGTGCTGGTCTGCGTTTTTGTTGTTGCTCGGGTCTTAAGATACCATTAAGATACAGGAAACGCAATTTGCGCCTGTGGTATAATTGTCTCACGCCACCTTCATAGCGTCGTCACAAGCTGTGTCTTTTCCAGACATTTTTCATTGTTAACAACCCTCACCCCCGCCCTTTAGTTGGAGAATTACTTTCGATTCCCGTCCCTCACACCCTTTGGTTTGAGAAGTTTTTTCGACTCCCGACCCCCCCCCCTTTTTTTTGGGGGGGGGGGGGTGGGAGAATTACTTTCGACTCCCGACCTCATCCCCTTTGGTTGGAGAAGTACTTCCTACTCCCGACCCTCACTCCCTTTGGTTGGAGAGGTACTTTTGATTCCCGACTCTCACCCCCGTTGGCTGGAGAAGTATTCTCCCGACACTTTCCATCCAGCTTTGCTAACATCTATTTCTCGCCTCGACTTGTATTTTGATTTCCTTAGATTTATTTTGTTCCATATAATTTGGAAACTCTCCCCTAGTTTAAAAAAAGACGGATTATAGAGCTACAATGGGATGAAGAAGATTTTGTACAGTAAGGGCTTTAATGTAATCTTTTAGCTTTCAAAGTCTTAACTTCTTACAGTCAGAATTTTCCCTTACTGTCATTTTGATCCAATTTCTCTGGCCACTTTAGAAATACCTCTGAAATTTCCCAAAATGAGTTCCCTCGTGTCTGACGTGAGTTCATTTAAAGGGATGACATCTGCATGACGTCATAAGCCGGAGTTTGAGTCTCGCGCTTTCAACACGTCTGTAAGAGTTGGGTATTTAGCGGATAAACAAATAATGTAACTATAGGAATGTAGTCTTGCATCAGTGTTTTTCAAACCTTTCTGCGTGTGTCTGTAAGAATGGGGTACCTAGTGGATAAACAAATCATGTCACTAAGTTCAGGCTTGCATCACTGTTTCTCAAAGAACAAAATATGACCTACGTCTCTGTGTTATTTCTATGTTAACTCCATTGAAGCGCAACGTTACGTTTGGCTAGATCGATGTAGGGAGTCAACCAGCATCATTAAAGTTTGCAACCATGTAAATGAGATTTAGAACGTGGTTGTTGTTTTTTTAGTCAGCTAGGGGCTATTACGAAGGAGGTTTGCGTAACGGACAAAACTGTAATTTGGCCTTGTCTCCAGGTTATAGATATTGAGGCAAGTCACAACTCTGTACAACAATCTCTCGTGTATTTAGATGCGTGTAGAGATATATGCTTGCTGTGTGTTCATCTTGCCCTAAAGTTACACACGTTTTGTTGTGTTTTATGGTTTTTCTTTGCTTTATTTTAGACGGTTTAATAACATAATCCATTAATGATGCCATTATCACCAGTTCTTTCTGCACCAGTATTGTGTGTCTCACCTACTCCATACACCTAAGGACTCAAGTGTGTATGATGATTTGTACATAGTCCTTTTGTAACTATAGAAACATCTTAAACGGTATAGATAATTATTTTTTTTTAAACAATGTACTCATTTTGTATCTTGAACCATTGCAATTCACTTGCCCTGACATTTTGCAACAAATGCTTTTGATTAAACGGGCACAAGTAGACTGCAGCCTTACATACAGAAGTGAGATTTTTCAAATGTAACAACCTGACCGCTCTCACAATAGCCACCAATCTACGCCCAAACATGAGACCACGTTTTGCCAAGCTGGGCACATTTTGTAACCACTTTGGCTCACTTCAACAATTATTTAGTGCAAATTGTGTCTAATTGGCGCCAACTGGCAGAATCCCTGCACTGTTTGCATGTGCGTGTTGGAGATGATAGAATAACTGAACATTTGTGACAAGCTTCCTAGGCGTGTCATCAGGCAATCCTGGACTGACTGACCTCACACCATGACAATTATTTCACAAGATAGATTTTATCGCTTTTTTTGGTCATTATTTATGGAATCCCCTCCTATACCAACAAATCCTCATGCCAGAAAGCAAATGTCTATTTAATTAGCTGACTCTATTCTTTTTTAAATAAGAATGGGAATTGAGTTTGATCAAACTCGTTTAACTATTCACTGGTCATGTTAAGGTGTTTGTAAATGAAAACTGCCCCTGTGTAAAGATTGTTATCATGATGATGTGGACATTATATTTCACTGCATTCCATACTTTCATTAGAAACCAGCTGGTCTGTAATAAGTTCATGAATTTATAATTCTGTCTGTGCAATGGGACTTCTTCTTTCATTTGTTTTTGTTTGTTTTTTTTGTCCTTAAAAGCGTATTATTATCAATTTACTTGTATAAAATATGCTCTGAAAAAATAGGTGTTCATATCCAGATCTATTACTACACATTGAAAGTTGACATTTCATAGTCAATGGTATGATCTGCTCAGCTGGGGCAGGGAGACAAGGGTGATACCATATATGCTGGATTGACACCAGGACAGTGAAATAATCCTATACGTCAATAGTGTCACTTGTAATTATTTTTTTATGGGCATAAAAAGTCATGGTAGCCGTAACACCTTTTGCAGCATATTTCATTTTAGCTTCAGGTTAATAAGACAAAACAATCTTTGAAAACCATTTAAATTCACAGAATCCTCAACATATAGCCTAATTATGCCTCACCCTTTCTTTTAAGTGGTTCTCAACCTTCCTAATGCAGCGACCCTTTAATACAGTTCCTTATGTTGTGGTGACCCCCAACCATAAAATTATTTTGATTGCTACTTCATAAATATGTGTTTTCCGATGGTCTTAGGCGACCCTTATGTAAGGGTCGTTCGACCCTCAAAGGGGTCAATAACCACAGGTTGAGAACCGCTAACATAGTGTCTTCTGGGGTGGGGGGCCCTTAAAATCTTGAAACTGAAACCGTGAGAGACATAATATGCAGTTTACTCCAACTAACACACTGCTACAGCTAACACCCTGCTACAACTAACACACTGCTACAACTAACACACTGCTACAACTAACACATTGCTACAACTAACACACTGCTACAGCTAACACACTGCTACAACTAACACACTGCTACAGCTAACACTCTGCTACAGCTAACACCCTGCTACAGCTAACACCCTGCTACAGCTAACACCCTGCTACAACTAACACCCTGCTACAGCTAACACCCTGCTACAGCTAACACCTGCTACAACTAACACCCTGCTACAGCTAACACCCTAATCCATTCCTTACATGTTATCCATATATCAATATCAACTTATTGTGCCCCCCCTCCCACACTCCCACCCAAGATTTGGACTGTTGCCAATGTCATTTTAAAAACTTAAGTGTCCTTTAATTGAAATCTATTCTTCCTGTGTCTTGTGAAATATGATAAAACACTTGGACTGAAGCCCCTGTGGTTTACTTCACTTGGACTGAAGCCCCTGTGCTTTACGTCACTTTGACTGAAGCCCCTGTGCTTTACTTCACTTTGACTGAAGCCCCTGTGCTTTACTTCACTTGGACTGAAGCCCCTGTGCTTTACTTTTTGAAAAGTTCTAGCACTAAATCTTGCCTTTCTGTATTCAAAACAATAATATCGTCAATGAGTGCTCCATTACATAACCGCTCCAATTTCGGAATGTATCAAATGAGTTGCAGTGGGCTTGGGGATTGAGTTGCCATGGGCTTGGGGGTTGAGTTGCAATGGGCTTGGGGATTGAGGTGCCATGGGCTTGGGGATTGAGGGGCCATGGGCTTGGGGATTGAGGGGCCATGGGCTTGGGGATTGAGTTGCAATGGGCTTGGGGATTGAGTTGCCATGGGCTTGGGGGTTGAGTTGCCATGTGCTTGGGGATTGAGTTGCCATGGGCTTGTAGATTGTGGGGCCATGGGGTTGGGGATTGAGGTGCCATGGGCTTGTAGATTGAGGGGCCATGGACTTGGGGATTGAGGTGCCATGGGCTTGTAGATTGAGGGGCCATGGACTTGGGGATTGAGGGGCCATGGACTTGGGGATTGAGGGGCCATGGACTTGAACATTGAGGTGCCATGGGGTTGGGGATTGAGGTGCCATGGGCTTGGGGATTGAGGGGACATGGACTTGGGGATTGAGGGGCCATGGACTTGAACATTGAGGTGCCATGGGGTTGGGGATTGAGGGGCCATGGACTTGAACATTGAATTGCCATGGGCTTGTAGATTGAGGGGCCATGGACTTGGGGATTGAGGTGCCATGGGGTTGGGGATTGAGGGGCCATGGGGTTGGGGATTGAGTTGCCTTGGACTTGGGGATTGAGTTTTCAGGAGCTTTGGGGATAAAGATTTAATAAAAACAAATTATCCAGAGTAATTGTATTTTAAAAACTAAATTATTGGGTCTGTTTTACTCAACTTACTGGCATCAAGTATAGAAACAATGCAACAAGCATGATTTTGGAACCAACCCAAATTGTACAAATTAGGCCTTTACCATGGGCAAGCTACTCTTTTTTCCAGTGAGTTCTTTATGATTCTCTGTGATTAAGATTAATTGATTTTGTCATCACACTGTCGGTTCATATAATATGTTACCATCTATTTGTTACTAATCGTCTATTGACTGAGCTCTCACTAACCCTCCTTTATAAAAACAGCGCTGTTGTTACCTGGCATTCATATGCAACTATCCCTTTCGTTCTTTTGCTATTTTCCTTTATCTTACCTCGGGCCAACTGTTACCTGTGGGTGTTTCACTATATAGATTTATTTTTCGTTCTTTATGATGTTGATTGGACCATAAGACCCTCTCCTGCACCATAATCATTGTTCCTATGGGATGTAATGTACTTTTATACTCATACTGTCTTTTTCATTCTCAGATGACATGGCAGAGCTCCAAGCTACCATAGAAGTCTCTGTGGAGCTGAACAAATTCTACAATGTTGACCTTTTTCAAAGAGGGTGAGTTACTTGGTACCTGTTAGTTGCCATGGGCATTGAGTTGGCCATGAGCATGGGCATTGAGTTGCCATGGGCTTGGGGATTGAGTTGGCCATGGGATTGGGAATTGAGTTGCCATGGGCTTGGGGATTGAGTTGGCCATGGGCTTGGGGATTGAGTTGCCATGGGCTTGGGGATTGAGTTGCCATGGGCTTGGGGATTGAGTTGGTCATGGGCTTGGGGATTGAGTTGGCCATGGGCTTGGGGATTGAGTTGCCATGGGCTTGGGGATTGAGTTGCCATGGGCTTGGGGATTGAGTTGGTCATGGGCTTGGGGATTGAGTTGCCATGGGCTTGGGGATTGAGTTGGCCATGGGCTTGGGGATTGAGTTGCCATGGACTTGGGGGTTGAGTTGCCATCGGCTTGGGGATTGAATTGCCATGGGCTTGGGGATGGAATTGCCATGGACCCGGGTGTTGAGTTGCCATAGGATTTTGGGATAAAGTTTTAATAAAAAGAAATTATCCAGAGTAAAGGTAGAAATTGTATTTTAAAAACTACATTATTGGGTCTGTTTTACTCAACTTACTGGCATCAAGTTGAGAAACAATACAAGACACAGGATTCTCCAAGCTACATTGTACAACTTAGGCCTTCACCACAGGCAAGCTATAGTTGAAGGATGAGAGGCACTATAATGATATGATAAGAGGCTCTATAGCGGAAGGATAATAGATTAATGAAAGGGTAAGAGGATCTAAAGGGGAAGGGTAAGAGGCTCTATAATGGAAGGATAAGAGGATTTATAGTGAAAGGATAAGAGGATCTAAAGTGGAAGGATAAGAAGCCTTATGGTGGAAGGATAAGAGGATCAATAGTGGAAGGATAAGAGGATCTATAGGGGAAGGATAAGAGGATCTATAGTGGAAGGATAAGAGGATCTATAGGGAAAGGATAAGAGGATCAATGGTGGAAGTATAAGATGATCAATAGTGTAAGGATAAGAGGATCTATAGTGGAAGGATAGGAGGATCTATAGTGAAAGGATAAGAGGATCTAAAGTGGAAGGATAAGAAGCCTTATGGTGGAAGGATAAGAGGATCAATAGTGAAAGGATAAGATGATCAATAGTGGAAGGATAAGAGGATCTATAGTGGAAGGATAAGAGGATCTATAGTGGAAGGATAAGAGTATCAATAGTGGAAGGATAAGAGGATCAATATTGGAAGGATAAGATGATCAATAGTGGAAGGATAAGAGGATCTATAGTGGAAGGATAGGAGGATAAATAGTGGAAGAGGCTCTATAGTGTAATAATAAAATATCAAAATGGTAACATTACACAGTGGCTCCCAAGGCATTAATGGGGCATCAATTTATTTATGTTTTTTTAACTCATCTGAGGTATTGTGTAGGGCAGCGGTTCTCAGCCTGTGGGTCGTGACCCCTTTGGGGGTCAAACCACACTCTCCCAGGGGTTGCCTAAGACCATCGGAAAACAAATGTACTCTGCAGTTATGAAGAAGCAATGAAAATAATTTTGTTGTTGGGGTCGCCACAATATGAGGAACTGTAAAAAACTTATTAGCTACCAAAATGGTCACATAAGTTAATTTTGATGCAATGTTTAATATTATATAATTTGATGTAGTATTTAGCTAGAAGAGGTGTCACTGCCCTATAGCCTGTCAATAATGCTCCCTGCTCAACAGGGCATTCAACAGTTCCCCAATGAGGTTATTGTGCCACAATACAAAATACACACAGAAATTGTTTGGATAAAGCTGAACATCAATAAAACAGAAATAGAAGTATACACAGTACAGGTTGTCACAATAGGCAGTCCTGGGGCTAAATCTGGGCTGTCAGTGGAGATATTTTCAGCCTGCGGCAACAAGATCAGAAAATCATTACATGTGGTCCACAAAGAATTGGGGAGGGGTGAAGCAAGTAATGTGACTAAATACAGTTGTTTGAGGAAGGTAATCGAAAAGTAGAGAATAAGGTTGTGCAGAATGACAACCAAGAGAAAGGCCAGCCAGCAATTGTTACAGCTTTCTTTTTTTTTTTTTTTTTTAAATGTGTCTGTCTGCTTTGATTGATTTGTTCATCCAGGAAGTGGAATAATAGATTGGATTTAAACGGAGTCCGTGTATGCATCCAATCCCTCTTTTGTCAAAATGCACTAGGGCATGAGACAAGATGAAGAAAATTGTGCTCAGATGTGTGTGCGTGGGCACATTGTCTCATATGTGTCTCCAGGATCACTCCAAGCAACTGGGAATAACTTATAGAGGGGGATGGCTTGTAATTTTAAGCAGTCTGACTTAATTTCTATTGATCAGTTAACATAGCCCTCGCTTAACATCAGAGGGATGGGCTGGTGAATAAATGCGTGTCTGGTTCAATCGTTGGGCTATTGATGTCTTGGACTGGTTCAATCGTTGCGTGTCTGGTTCAATAGTTGGGCTATTGATGTCTTGGACTGGTTCAATCATTGCGTGTCTGGTTCAATAGTTGGGCTATTGATGTCTTGGACTGGTTCAACCGTTGTGTGTCTGGTTCAATAGTTGGGCTATTGATGCCTTGAACTGGTTCAACCATTGCTTGTCTGGTTCAATAGTTGGGCTATTGATGTCTTGAACTGGTTCAACTGTTGTGTGTCTTGTTCAATAGTTGGGCTATTGATGCCTTGAACTGGTTCAACCATTGCTTGTCTGGTTCAATAGTTGGGCTATTGATGTCTTGGACTGGTTCAACCATTGCATGTCTGGTTCAGTAGTTGGGCTATTGATGTCTTAAACTGGTTCAACCGTTGTGTGTCTGGTTCAATAGTTGGGCTATTGATGTCTTGGACTGGTTCAATCATTGCGTGTCTGGTTCAATAGTTGGGCTATTGATGTCTTGGACTGGTTCAACCGTTGTGTGTCTTGTTCAATAGTTGGGCTATTGATGCCTTGAACTGGTTCAACTGTTGTGTGTCTTGTTCAATAGTTGGGCTATTGATGCCTTGAACTGGTTCAACCATTGCTTGTCTGGTTCAATAGTTGGGCTATTGATGTCTTGGACTGGTTCAACCATTGCGTGTCTGGTTCAGTAGTTGGGCTATTGATGTCTTAAACTGGTTCAACCGTTGTGTGTCTGGTTCAATAGTTGGGCTATTGATGTCTTGGACTGGTTCAATCATTGCGTGTCTGGTTCAATAGTTGGGCTATTGATGTCTTGGACTGGTTCAACCGTTGTGTGTCTGGTTCAGTAGTTGGGCTATTGATGTCTTGAACTTGTTCAACTGTTGTGTGTCTGGTTCAATCGTTGGGCTATTGATGTCTTGGACTGGTTTAACCGTTGCGTGTCTGGTTCAATAGTTGGGCTATTGATGTCTTGGACTGGTTCAACCGTTGCGTGTCTGGTTCAATAGTTGGGCTATTGATGTCTTGGACTGGTTCAACCGTTGTGTGTCTGGTTCAATAGTTGGGCTATTGATGTCTTGGACTGGTTCAACCGTTGTGTGTCTGGTTCAATAGTTGGGCTATTGATGTCTTGGACTGGTTCAACCGTTGCGTGTCTGGTTCAGTAGTTGGGCTATTGATGTCTTGAACTTGTTCAACTCATCAACAGGTTTTTATGAAACAGGAAGCTAGAGATAGCATACCAATATAACGACAGCCAATATAGGGACAGCCAATAAAGAGTCAAACAAATATAGCTACAGCCAAAATAGTGACAGCCAATATAGTGACAGCCAATATAGACACCCAATATAGACAGCCAATAAAGAGACAGCCAATCTAGAGACAAAATAGTGCCTCAAGCGTGACCATTACAGCTTAATTTTCAACATAATTAAATGCATGTACAAATTATCCCTGCCTAATCACAAACTTAAAATGGGTCTTTTCCCAAACAGTACTCAGCAAAATGGCTGAAGTCTTACCAGTTAAGTTACAGCTGCCAGAAATAGATTTAGATTATATTTAAAATTATTTTTTTTACGATGGCAGCTAGTGGTATCAATTTAAATTCTAGGCAAACGGGTGGACACAATGAAAAAACTTATTGTAAATTAACAAGTTCTTTGCATTTCATGAGAAAATTTCATAAGTAACATCGTCACAAAATAGTAATGTTTGTAGAAATATGTCCATCTACAGAGCTGAAGCAGATGCTCTAAATATACCTGAAATCCTCATTCAACATAAAGAATGGGGAATAAAAGTCAGCTTTGTCAGAATGTAAAAAATACTGAAATGACTTACACATTAATTATGTATATGGATGGATTGATTACGCAAATGTTGGATAATTAACTGAACTTCTCATTAAATATTGGACATTATTCCTTCAGATAATGCCATACCTGTTATATTTACTTTAAGGAACCACCATGTTTTGAGTTTGTTTAAATAGCTGAACCCAGTCTTTCCATACATGCTGCTCCTTACTAGGGGTCGCAAAACCTGTCCCTTTTGCCAAAACCGGTATTTTCGATATTGAAGTTTACGAAAACCGGAATCCCGGTATTTTCGATATTTAGAGAAATTTTTAGTCAAGATTTGAGATTATAGTTGGTGATTTATCAATGAAATAAAAACATTCAGAACAAATATCATATTTTGATTTTTAATAAGCTTTTAACAATAACACAAATGTTTATCTTCAGACTTTAATCAAATGAAAAAAAAAATTCTTAACTTTTTAATTTAAATAGTTTTATTAATCAAATATTAAAATAATTGGTGCTGTTTTAATCTTTGGTCAAATTTAAATGATGAGATTGTAAAATGACAACGTGTCTGATGTTTGGTCACTTGACTTTGGCAGCAAATGGTTACAAAAGTAACCTGATGAAGATAACACCCGCTCTGACTCCACACTGGTCGGAGGAATAGACCTTAGACTATCATATGCAATTTCTAGATATTTTCCCCTTGAACCGCCGTTCTCAAATAAAACCATTTCTATTTTTACCACTGTATCAATGTATCCATCCGTTGGTCTGGAAGTATTATCCTGAGCCTGAAGTTTCTTTTGTATTTCAATTTCTAATCGTCTCTTAAGTGGCAGTGTATCATCAAGTTCATCTTGCTCAGATCCAAGATGTTCAATTTCATTGTTCAAAGATATTTCCAACGAGGAATCCGCTGTCTGACCAAGCTTTTGAATATCCACGATATATTTTCCCATCTGGTCGCAATCTGGCCTTAGAAATACGTCCAAGTAATCACTGGAATGTGCAGACTTTAAATGAGTGTGAAGGCCTGAAGTTGTTCTTCCCAATGTTTTAAGTATCTTGTTACATCTAAATCTAATACATTTAGCTGAGAGATTGTCCGTAGCTTTCATGAAATAATGCCACAATGATGTCTTTTGTCGGATAGTTTCATATGCTATTCAAATAATACATTGAGCTGAGAGATTGTCCGTAGCTTTCAAGAAATAATGCCACACTGATGTCTTTTTTCGGATAGTTTCATATGCTATTCAAATAATACATTGAGCTGAGAGATTGTCCGTAGCTTTCAAGAAATAATGCCACACTGATGTCTTTTTTCTGATAGTTTCATATGCTATTCAAATTTTGGTTTCTTTTTTTCTGGGTCCCCCATTTCTTTCTATCAACCTTGGAAAATAAATCATTTAAAAAATAATTAATTCCATCGAATTGGTTTGACGTGTAAAACGTTTGTTTAATGTTTAAATTGTCATGTAAATGTTGGACTAAGTACGGTACAGACAAATTGGGACATTCAGACATGTACATTTTGGCTAGGTACGGTACAGCCAATTGGGAAATTCAGCCTGAGACAAAATAGCTAGAAAATCAATTATAAGTTGAATGTAAATTATTAATATTGTTATCACAAAATGAAACTAATATTATTTTTCTGTGTCTTAAACTTAAGGTATTGGATTATCAAAATACGGATTTACTCATATTTTTTAATGTGTAGGTTTTTTGGCATAATTAAAAGAAATCAAGCAATCAAAAAAAAATTTAATGAAAAGTTGACCCCGTGATTTGAGTAATGCGCCATAACATAGGATTCCCTCCTGTACCTTCAGGTCTTGACTCGTCTCCACTTACACACTTACACAAGCATGATGAAAAAACAAAACTAATCACAACATCATGATTCTTGACAAATAAGATAGTACACATATCGGTCGGCTTTCTTTGAACTTGAGACACGTGGTGTGATGGATTTGCACATCTCAAAAATTATTGCCATGTCTTGCTTTAACTACGACGTGGAAACTAAGAAAAACTATTTTTTTAAAAATTGAAAATGAAATCCCGGGATTATCGAAAATCCCGGTTTTCATAAATCCAATCCCGGTATTTTCGACCATGAATTATGGTCCGGTATTTTCGAAATTCGGTATCCCGGTTTGCGACCCCTACTCCTTACCAAATGTATGCATAGAATTCTTAATAAACATTGAATATTGGGCTTTGCACTATGTTTTAGAAAGAGGTTTTCAGATATGGTTTTAAGGAGCATACTTTATAATACAGTACAACCAACTCAATGTGTGCATTCCTACAGATACTATCAGATACAGACTGTCTTAAAGACACCCCCCAAGTCCCCAGCTCGAGTAGAAATTAGTGACAACAAACTCAATGCATTGAAAGGTAAGCACATTTTTCTTCATTTTGTGACAACTATAACAGTGGTTCTTAAAACATTTTGGAATTATTGAAGACTAGCAAAGTTTGTGCTGCTATGGCAGGTGTAGGGAAAGGGGGTTGGAGGGTGGGCAGCGGTCCGCAAGGGCTGCACTTTTTTCTTTATATTGGGTGGCAGCATTTTCTGCAAACTTGATATCTTTGTGGAATTGGTGCTGCAAAAGAGCTTGGCCTGCTTCAGGCTGCAACAAGCCTAGCTACACCACTGTTCAGTGGCAGACCTCCGCTTGATTCCCTGACAAAGTCTACAACTAAGGTGCAAGGAGTTGGGTTCAATGGCAGACCTCTGTTTGATTCCCTGACAAAGTCTACTACTAAGCTGCAGGGAGTTGGGTTCAATGGCAGACCTCTGCTTGATTCCCTGACAAAGTCTACTACTAAGCTGCAGGGAGTTGGGTTCAATGGCAGACCTCTGCTTGATTCCCTGACAAAGTCTACTACTAAGCTGCAGGGAGTTGGGTTCAATGGCAGACCACCGCTTGATTCCCTGACAAAGTCTACTACTAAGCTGCAGGGAGTTGGGTAGGGGCTTTAAAGTCAATAAATATAAAGGTCCTTAAATAATGTGTAAGATAACATAACTAATTCACTTCCATCATTTAGCACAAGCCTTATGTAAGATAACATAACTCATTCACCTCCATTAGTTAGCACAAGCCTGCTACATTCTACTGAACACTTTTGAGATGGTTCATTTTATTTTATAAATAAATGAACTATTAAAAGTAATGAGGATTAGAAAATTGCTTTAAACATTGAGACCTATTTCTGGCTGGCTGCTGGGTAGTGAGTCATGCACCACTGAGTGATCCATAGACCACTGCTTGAGAAGCACTGATCTCATTTATTTAAATCAGTTATACATTTGGGAAGCTTCCACTGCTAAATAAAATGTATAAATATCAAATCTTCTTTTACACCAGAGATTTCATCAACTTAAATGATGCATATAATGAGATGATTTATAGACATATGACCTTGTAAGGTATAGATGAGTCAATTAATACCAGTCAGTTCTTTCCCCTGGTGAAAGTGTTTTCACAATGGGATTCTATGCCCTCAACAAAGACATTTGTTGAGCTAATCAAAACTGCTTCCAGCCGTTCTTTATATCTGTGGATACAGATGGCAATGATTTTGTCCTATATATTATTTATCAATGACTTGCAGGTAGTCAAGACAACACAGCTGCCGCCTTCACCCAGAGCACTGTGGGTAAAAGCCAAAAGTTTCAGATCCTGTACAGAAATGAAGAGGTGGAAGTGGGGGATCTCTTTACATACAGGATACACATGTTGGTGGAGAGTGCCAAGGTATTAATGGGCTGTGTGTGTGGGCTTGGTTGGGGGGGGGTCATGCTTCTTTACAAGTATTTCTATGTGGAAATCACCACCATGGCCACTATTAGCCTATTTAATATACAATATATACAATAGTTTGCAAACACACAAAAACTTCAATCTACTATTTATATAAGATTCTCCTGGGTGTTGATAATGAAACTGTTGTTTTATTCTTGAATATTTTGGATCAGTCTATGTCCCCTTGTCACAATGATAAGGAAAGAAAGTAACAGCACTGTCTGCTTTGAAAAGTTCAGTTTCAACCATGCTGTTCATGTTGTTTTAGCAGGTTCCTCTTTACATCCTGATTACAACAATGTTACCATTGTGTTTATTGCAGTTAGAAAAGAACTTAGAAAACCTTGACCTGAGGCTTGAGATCCAGCTGTGGTGTAATGATGAAGATGAAGCGTAAGTATCTGGCTGTAAACTTATCATCAGGCAGCCCTGTGGCTGTGTCAGCCTTGCAAGCAATAGGCAGCTGGTTTGAATTGCTCCATTTGGTCTGGAGTACTGAATTATCTTGCCCCACCCCCCATAAGTCAAGTACAATGCAAAAGTCTGTAAGCTTACCAGATAATGTCACTGCTGACAGAATAAATACACACAGAATAAATACAGACTGGCAGAATAAATACAGACTGAATAAATACAGACAGAATATATACAGACTGACAGAATAAATACAGACTGACAGAATAAATACAGTCAGAATAAATACAGACAGAATACATATAGACAGAATAAAAACAGACTAAAAATAAATACAAACTGAAAACTATTTATTTATTTATTGATTTTAAAAAAGTCAATTATTAAGAGGTTATGGATTGTTTACATTTGAATTTAACACAACCTTAGAAAAATCCATGATCACTTTCCAAAACCAATATTCATTGACTTGTTTAACCATGTAATCTGTTCTCGTTTAAATCAGCTGTTATAGTCATCATTTACAAGACGTAAACAAGATCATCACCTTTAAGAGATATACAGCAGTTAAATATGTAGATGGTTTCATAATTTGCTCACAGTAAATCTATATTACTATAACTTGTACTCCCAAAGCTCTGAGTCTGATGCTAAAATGGAAATGGCCAGCACAAGAACTTTACTGCTTCACCTGTCACCCACAAAGGGACTGCACCACTCTCTCCCTGTTCTGTTTGATTACTTCCACCTGTCAGCCATAGAAGTTGTTGTACATGGTACTATCATTGCTATTCATCAGCCTTATCTTACGTAAGTGACAGGGGATCTGGTGGACTGTCTCTTCTAAAATGATATTCTAAACTATGTTATTTCCACTGTCCATTTTTGTGAGGATAAATTCACAGTGAGTTTTTTTTTTTACGTAAACTCTTGGTTTTCAAAACTTTTTCAATCAGAGTGCCTCTGATCAAGTGATTAAAACTCCTTTTTTTAGTTTTCTTGGCAAAGAAATAATTCTTATCTTCACTGCACTTGCTAGTTAAATCAAAACTTATAACAACTAATAAAGAAAAATTATGAGCTAAGGAGACATCTTTGGAGGTTTTAAACTGATGAAGGATAACAGCCGAGTTACGCAGATGCTAGTGTTGTAATGGACAGTGTGAGATTTTTGTGATCAAGCTTTACATTACTGTAAATCAAGCTCAATAAAACACTTTCTTTTATTTTTTTTTACTCTCCGTGTCTTAATTTCTCCAATGATTAGTAAAATAAAGGCCATTTGGCATGTTAGTTTTGAATTTATTGCTTTTTTTCTGCTGGCAATATTAATTTTCTTGCAGTCTAGTCCCAGAGAAAAACTTTGTAGGGAAAGGGTAAATACAAGTTGCACAAATATCTCAGGCATTCAGTCAAATTTTTTATTCATCTCGGAAATTTTTTGTATGGTTATTTAAGAGCCTTTAAATAATAAAACAAGTGTAGTTGATTGGTTGACTGGTTGATTGGTTGACTGGTTGATTGGTTGACTGGTTGATTGGTTGATTGCTTGATTGGTTGATTGGAAAAGTTGTAATGTTATGATGTTAAGTTAGGATGTTGTTCTTTCTTACTTGACAGTATGCCCAAGTCACAGAAGGGTGCCAAAGTACCAGATCAGTCAACATTAGAAGCGGTGTACTTTGGTCAAAAGCTGGCTACCCCTGTAAGTAACTTTTACATTTCTTCCAAGTTTGCATTCACCTGTTTGAGCATAGATAGACCATCAGCAGTCGTTTTTGTTTTCCCCCTCTCCCCTCTCTGTGGTTAGCCACCCTTCCCAGCTCACTTGAATTCTTCCCAGTTCTAACTCTTTCTTTGTTCAGACCACTTGAATTCTTCCCAGTTCTTACCCTTTCTTTGTTCAGACCACTTGAATTCTTCCCAGTTCTTACTCTTTCTTTGTTCAGACCACTTGAATTCTTCCCAGTTCTTACTCTTTCTTTGTTCAGACCTCTTGAATTCTTCCCAGTTCTAACTCTTTCTTTGTTCAGACCACTTGAATTCTTCCCAGTTCTTACTCTTTCTTTGTTCAGACCACTTGAATTCTTCCCAGTTCTTACTCTTTCTTTGTTCAGACCACATGCCGACTACTACATTGTTGACCTGGGTGTAAAACTTATCCCTGCCTAATCACAAACTTAAAATGGGTCATCTTTGCCCAAACAGGGTACTCAGCAAAATGGCTGAAGTCTTACCAGTTAAGTTACAGTTGCAAAAAATAGATTGAGAGTATTTTATTTTTTTAATTTTAAAGATTGCAGCTGTTTGTATTGAATTAAATTCCAGGCATACAGGTGACATGTTATTTGTGCTGAACAAAGCTAAAAATGTAAAAAAAATAATAATTTAATTAATAAAAGAAACATAACCTGTGGTATCCTCAGGGTTTATGAAATAGTTCGTTCTGCTATGTGAAGATGACCACGGCTTCAACTTTTGCAGTAGCCTTGATTTCAGCTGGTTTTTTTTTTGTTTGTTTAATGTCAGGGAGAGTTGCTCAATTCATCAACCGCACTCTCTCATCCTGGACTATTTTATGTGATTCAATGGCAAGACTTAGTCAAGACGACTGGAAATTAGACCAGGATGCAGTGGATGACCAGCAGTGTTTCCTGTGTCTCACTGTGCTCCTTATGCGTTCCACGTCGCAGGAGTTGTTCGAATTTTCATTTCGTCACACTGCCCAGGGGTTAAGGATATATCTGCTGGAGCTTACTTTTTATTTAACATATTTTCCAGCCCCCAAGCAATGTGAGCAGTAGCAGTTTCCGCCTCCAGCAAGCTCACCTTATGCACAAGACAATATGCAACATCCTGCTGTCTGCCCATGAGAGCTTACAAGAGAGCTTACAGCTGTTTGCTTCCAAGATCCCAGGAAACAGTTTCCAACTAGGTAAAAAAATATAGTAAATATAAGATCAAGAAGGATAATAGCTTGTATTTTGGCGGTGTACCTTTTTAGCTTGTTAAATAGATTGAATTTGATAGAATCAAGTAAATTTTATTCTTAGTCCATGGTACAATAGAGAAAAATACACTCTTTTTTAAGATGTACATATACACTGACTTTATTTTTGACCCATTGTGGTGTGTTTTATTTGTAATTATCAAAATGAAGGCAGTTGTTCTGTTGAAAGTGGTGCTATAAATACTCTTGTTAAATTCTCCAGCTCGTAAAGACTGCCACACGAGGCTGGGGGAAGCAGTCATGAAAGTGCAGGTAAGATTTATTTAAAATATAAAACTTTGCTCTTCTTGTGTTGCAATGTTAATTTCAGACTGAATATATGAAGTGGATGCCATCGTCCCTCTGAATGTTTTATTATTCTGACATTCCTGCACAGCGCTGGTTGTTGTAAATAAAGTTTTGAAATGATAAAATTTTAATATCTATGATATAGTGAACTGATGGAACCATCTGTTGTCATTTAAATAAAATTTTTAAAAATAATGTTTTCATTGCAAAGCTTTGTTTAAATAGCCCAGTTTTACCCTGTGCCTTATCAATTAGGGTGTCCATAGCCCAGTTTTACCCTGTGCATTATCAAATAGGGTGTCCATAGCCCAGTTTTACTCTGTGCCTTATCAATTAGGGTGTCCATAGCCCAGTTTTACCCTGTGCCTTATTAATTAGGGTGTCCTTGAGGAGGATGATCTGATTCAGACGGCCATCACTGACATCACTCAGCTGTGTGCTGAAAATGTGATACTGTGGGCACAGTTCCTGGAGATTGTTCTCAAGCAACCGCAGATACACCAGTATCTTGCCAGGGAGCATCACAACCTCAGGGTGAGTACACATTTCATTTCAAGTATATAAACAGTTTAAAAATTTAAAAATCCATAATGAATTCTATTTTGGGGGGTGGGGGCTTGTCAGTTGACAAATGTAAGTAGCACAGGCAATTTGACTGTGGTGAATCTGGGAACTCGGTTATGTAGCCCAGTAGCTTCTATGGGCTGGCTAAGTAATGTAGCCCAGTAGCTCCTATGGGCTGGCTAAGTAATGTAGCCCAGTAGCTCCTATGGGCTGGCTAAGTAATGTAGCCCAGTAGCTCCTATGGGCTGGCTAAGTAATGTAGCCCAGTAGCTCCTATGGGCTGGCTACACTTTTCCTGCTGGGATTTAAAGTCAGTCCCGTTGTGTGATTTCCAGCCCCCAAATGGTGTTAAATATATATAGTCTTTTCTTGCTATGTTTTGAAAAAAAACTGTATATATTGCAGTGCTGAGTATCTGTAGCTACAGAAATCAAAAAAGTATTTATGTTCTTTTCAAAACTTGTTTCAGATTCGTAGATTTGCAGAAGGTTTTTTTACAATGGAGCATAACAAATCTGCCTGTCTGTCATGTTATGATCCAGGGTGAGTTTTGTGCAGTATACATTCGGGAAGAGTTTTCACTGAGTCGTAGTGGATAGAGAAGAGTAAAGAAAAGACTGATCTAAAAATCAAGACATAATAATAATATATAAAAGAAATGTCATCCAGTCCATCTCATTAATTAAGTTGTATTTAAACAAGCTTTCTTTTATCGCCACTGAACATTAAAATCCTACTTTAGTTGAAAGTTGGAGAAAACTTGAACAATACCTAAAATTTGTTGCTTCTGTCTAATAAAATGCTGGTGATGGACTCACCATTTTTTAAAATGTTGTTTTGTATTAATTGTGCAATTCGTTTTGTCCATGCCTTCTTTTGGTGTTTTTCTTTTTACATTGATTCTGTTTTCTCACAGCATCCACGGCCACTCATCACTTGCCAGCCTTGTGAAAGCTTCCCCCTATTTCTGTAACCTGCCCAGCATTCCAGTAGAGTGCACAGACTTGGATGGGGACGACAACACATTGCCTATTATATTTGAGGATATATACCATGACGCCAGGGCCCCGCCACTTCGTGAGTATCCTGTATTTAGAGTGATGAAACATCAGGACATCTGAAAGTATTTTAATTAAACTGGATAAATAAACTAGGCTTTCTTCAACTCTTGTCAGGAGACATGCTTGTCCCCTGTTGTAAATATTAGTAAAAATAGTTGTAGGTTAAGTTAACTAGTGTCACTGTCCTATATTTGTATTACTACACACTGGCTTGTTTGACTGCCAGTCTTTGTGTGCATCTCTTGCATGTTTAATGTGTAACTCTAGAAATGTTTCATTGAATAAGGTATCAAGTTGAGTTGTGATTAAGAGCTTTGTTTCACGTGACTCACTAGATTCATGTGACTCACTAGATACCTGTGACTCACTAAATTCATGTGACTCACTAGATTCATGTGACTCACTAAATTCACATGACTCACTCGATTCCTGTGACTCACTAGATTCATGTGACTCACTAAATTCACATGACTCACTAGATACATGTGACTCACTAGAGTCACGTGACCCACTAGATACCTGTGACTCACTAGATTCATGTGACTCACTAGATTCCTGTGACTCACTAGATTCACGTGACTCACTAGATTCCTGTGACTCACTAGATTCATGTGACTCACTAGATTCATGTGACTCACTAGATTCATGTGACTCACTAGATTCATGTGACTCACTAGATTCATGTGACTCACTAGATTCATGTGACTCACTAGATTCATGTGACTCACTAGATTCATGTGACCCACTAGATACCTGTGACTCACTAGATACCTATGACTCACTAGATACCTGTGACTCACTAGATACCTGTGACTCACTAGATACCTGTGACTCACTAGATACCTGTGACTCACTAGATACTTGTGACTCACTAGATTCATATGACTCACTAGATACCTGTGACCCACTAGATACCTGTGAACCACTAGATACCTGTGACTCACTAGATACCTGTGACCCACTAGATTCATGTGACCCACTAGATACTTGTGACTCACTAGATTCATGTGACCCACTAGATACCTGTGACCCACTAGATACCTGTGACCCACTAGATACATGTGACCCACTAGATACCTGTGACCCACTAGATACCTGTGACCCACTAGATACCTGTGACCCACTAGAATCATGTGATATGTGGTGTTTTGTTTTTTTTAGACATTTACCAAAAGTCATTTCGCCATGTGGTAGAAGGCAGCACCACTGGATCACCAAGGCAGCGATCATCCTCAAACTCTTCATCCTCTGCTGCCAGTGACAGGGGGGGCAACTCACCCCATATGAGAAAACGTTCATCCACAAAGAAGTTCATCAAGAACATGAAGCCTGAGGGTTTCAAAAGGCCGTCATCCTACTACTGTAGTGAAGCTGAGGCAGCCAAGGACACCAGTTCCAGCACACCTGCAGGGGTCACTCTCATAGGATATAGAAAAATTCCCATACCCGATTATGTGCCATCTGCAGCAGTCCAGTTAGGGACATTTAGCCCGGATTCACCTGATGGCTTGCATGGTAGGCATTTTATGGATTGGATTGATTTGTATCAATTAAAAAATATTTAAGAGTTGGTTATTATATTTTGTCTTTATCCTCCTAAAAGAGATGTTAGATGTTTAATTAAAAAAACTAGTTGTATTGATTACCAAAAACTGTTAATTTTTAATGTATGGTTCTAAATGCTGACATATAATCAACCTGTGCCAGCACTCATCATAACAAGGTGCTCAGAAATTTTAACTTATGAATTCCTAAATTTTAACTTATGAATTCCTAAATTTTAACTTATGAATTCCTACATTTTAACTTATGAATTCCTAAATTTTATCTTATGAATTCCAAGATTTTAACTTATGAATTCTTAGCCATAGGGCAAAAAGTTCACGTCCAGCATGGATTGGTCCTGCAGTGTGAGGGAAAAGTTGTTATAAGAACAAAGGAGCCAAGTTATGATATCAATATTAATATATTATTTAAATTTCTGCATGGACATTTTACTTACAGTAATAAGTACATACATCTAGGTTCTATGGTTCTTGTAATTTTAAAAAAAAATAATTAAAATGGAAGTTTTTACAAGTTTGAAAGACACTGTTAGTTTTGTAGGGGATGCAAGGCTTAGTCAAAGGTTCATAAGAGGTCAGATAAGGTTTGGAAACCCTGCTCTATGAGATAAGGTTGGGAAACCCTGCTCTATGAGATAAGGTTGGGAAACCCTGCTCTAAGAGATAAGGTTGGGAAACCCTGCTCTAAGAGATAAGGTTGGGAAACCCTGCTCTATGAGATAAGGTTGGGAAACCCTGCTCTATGAGATAAGGTTGGGAAAGCCTGCTCTATGAGTTGTATTACATTACTTGCCAAGGCTTTAATTGTGTGCATTTTTTTAAAGTTAAAAGTACTGCACCACTCATCATCGTTGTCATAAAGAGAGCTGCTTTAAAACTAATTGTTATTGAGGTGATCAATTTGAAGAAGTAAATGGACATATTATGTTTAACAACTAATGACTGACATGGGGTTGGATGGACTGGTAACATTTTAAATGTTGGGAAGTGTGGCCAGTTACTAACAAAAGCAGACAACATATCGGATGACAAATTTATTTTTTTTTAACCTTGACATTGTTGCTCTTTACTTTCAGGTGCCAACCTGGCTAGTCAGCTGGAAAAAACGTACAGCACATCTCTCTCATCAATATTCCCGACTTCCTGTATGAATCGTGGTAGTGAGGATTCTCTACCAGATCTATGTGATCCTTCCTTCACCTACAGTAGTTCAGATGTGTCCAGCAACATCCCACCCCACTCCAGTGTAGCAGCCAAACAAGGCAGTTCCAATATGTCCACCCCTGAGAAGACAAGCTCGCACTTACCTGGCTCAACAGTAGTGCTGCCTGATGGGCCATCTATAACTTATCAGCATTCGTCTGTTCCGTCTAGCACAGTCGGCCCCCCTGCAACATCTAGTACTGTCGTGTCCAGCGTAGTTCCCCCCATAGTTTCCTCTAGTGGTGTCCATTCTATTCCGTCTACCACAGTTCCTGCTGCTGTTACCTCCAAGCCTCCCATTCCACCAACACATCGTGATTCCTTGCTATCCAGCTCAGGTATAAACATCTCCAAAGCAAGTGAAAGACATTCCAGTGACACTCTACTAACACTAACCTCATCTCAGCATAAGGTGCTGCCCAGCTCCCAGATCAGCTCAGCCGCTCAGAAAATATCACCTGTCAACAGCACAGCATCCAGCCACAGTAACCAAGAGCTTGATAAACTGGCCAAGGGAATCAGCCGGGCCCTTGGGGAAGATGACTCTCCATCCAAACACGTGACTGCCATTGTGTCTTCAAACGATGATGACTTCAGTGATGATGACGACAATGTAGCCAATGGGTTTGATGATGTTTTAGACACATACCGCCAAGACTTTAGGAATGCCCAATCTTCTCTCAGCAATGCCTCCACATTGACTCTAGTCTCCTCATCAACAGACCAGGGGATTCAACCAAGCTCACTGGACAAAGGTTCCTCTGTGTCAGATAGGTCCCTCAACACCCCCCACACCCCAGACTCTAAAAACAATGACAGTGCCTTAGGTAGCGAGCTCTCCTCGCAGGAAGAGATGAGCTACTCTATCTCTCCATCAGGGCTGATCAGACCCACCCAAAATGACAATATGAATTCGGCTGCCCTCTTGTCCAGTGGGTCAACAACAGCAGTGACTGTTGGTCATGTGGCCAGCGTTGAGTCATGTAGTTTGACCTACTCGTATGTAGATTCAAGGCAAAAAGTGACTGTGATAGAGCTGCTCAAGGAGGAGTACAGGAGATCTCTGGTTGTTGGAGATGGCTCAGCTCAAGTGCCAGGTAAGGTCTGCTCATATTTATTTATAGAAGCTGTCCTTTTTTTAAAGAAAAGATTTCAGAAAAAATGTGTCTTGCTTAACTAAGCTCACATTTTATAACTAATAGATGGTCTAAAGGTGAGAGTTCACATCTGATACATTTTATAACTAATAGATGGTCTAAAGGTGAGAGTTCACATCTGATACATTTTATAACTAATAAATGGTCTAATGGTGAGAGTTCACATCTGATACATTTTATAACTAATAAATGGTCTAAAGGTGAGAGTTCACATCTGATACATTTTATAACTAATAAATGGTCTAAAGGTGAGAGTTCACATCTGATACATTTTATAACTAATGGATGGTCTAAGGGTTAGAGTTCACATCTGATACATTTTATAACTAATAAATGGTCTAAAGGTGAGAGTTCACATCTGATACATTTTATAACTAATGGATGGTCTATGGGTGAGAGTTCACATCTGATACATTTTATACCTTAAAAAATGGTCTAAGGGTGAGAGTTCACACTACAGTTTTGTTACAACCACAAATGTCAGGGATAAACCAATGCTGATAATCCACTACTGTTTGTTGATGGTTACAAACTCCAGCAACTCACAACTGACATAGAATCCCACTATAGTGTTCACACTTAGCATGCACAACTATGGCACCTGATACAGAACTTTTGTGTGCAGCTGGCCATGGCAAAGGTTAGCCAGCTGCATTTGGCTCTTCAAAGGAATAAATGCAGCTTTTTCATATTTGCCAAAAAAAGATTGAATAAGTAATCTTATAACCATAATGTAACTGATTTAATAAGTGTCATTATGTGTTATGATAACAGTGTCTTATGTGGGTGGTGGGGAACTAGGTATATACAGGCACTAACATAACTAGGATCAAGTGAGGATATTCTCCACATTAAAGTCAAAAACCACATGCAGAAAGGAAAGTCTTTATATTTAAAAAAATATCTATAATTAGTTCCATTTTTTTTTAAGCCATAGTTTCTCTAATCTTTTTTTAGTTTTAACTACTCCAATAAAATCAATCTTGAAATTTATTTCACAAATTGTAATCTTCAAACTGCAAACTTTTCCCACCGGTAGGACTACTGTCAAATACTGCAAGTAATTTGTAAACAAGCCCAGTCGGCTGATGACAAGGCATGCGGGCAGACAAAAATATGGTGGTAGTGTGTTTGTATATTGGCGGTCATCAATATACTGCAACTCTTATCAAAACTGGTGAAAATTAAACTTGTTGGACACGTTTTGACTCCATTGAGTTGCACTTGGTCCCAGATATCTTGCGATATGTTTTTGAAACAGTTACCCAGCTGAGAATTTCAGTGACAAATCTGCAGTGTGACCATTCCTTTATAGTTTGTATAATGAGAACAAAACTGTAGCTTGTATTTATTTGCTCAAATTATAGAGAACTTATCAACAATCAGGTCACAGCTGGATCACTTTCCTTATATCTAGTAAAAAGTGTTCGATTTTACTGTATCCAAGCAAACGTTCATCCACAAAGAAGTTTCTACATGTCTTGTAATTTGACAGATGCATGAACTAACTTGTTGAAATAGATTTTCCAATGGAATGAAGATTCAAGGTCTTAACCCATATCACTCTCATTGTGGACTTCGAAAGAAATAGGTGTGCACAAACCAGTAATGTCAAAGGCACACCTTGTATGAAGAAAAAATATTGAATTATTGAGACACCCTAATTACTACCTCTAAAGTTATTGGTTAGTTTTTAGTCCAGCTTTTAATAAAATACAAGCAAGGCATTCATATGAATACATTCATTATTTTTTTTTCCTTCATTTGTAATAGAGTCAGCTAAGACTATGGACATAAGTAATGTTCAAGTTGCTGTTAGTAAAGAGTCTAACTTCAGTAATCAACGGGCATCTAGTGACTCAGACATTCTAAAAAACTGTGAAGAGGAGGAGAGGCATGCTCAGAAAGACTCCCCTGATGGCATACTCAGGTACTTTAGAGATCCCTTAGCTATCAAACTCTGTAGCTTAGCATGCCATGTACCATTAAATGACTACCTGCTTTTAGTAGGATTGAGATCACCGAGTTCTGTTGCTCCGTTTCATCAACAGAACAAGTGTAGATGTCAGTGACAAGAGGAGAACAATGCTGTCATCTTCTTCATCTTATCCTGAGCTGTCCCATGCCAGCAAGCCAGACCCACCTCGACTGGTCTCGGTGGTTGGTCACAGCACAGTCAAGTAAGAGATGGATTCAATAATTAGATAATTATTGCATGAAGCCAACGTTTTAATTTTTTAAAAAAAAAGGTTACGGGGCACCACTAAAAACTCACAAGTAAACTAAACACACTAGAATATTATGTTGGCAGATCATTATGTTTATAACTGAACTTAAAGCTATTTTTGTATCCATCTCATTGCCAGTTTTGTCCAGCTAAGAGAAAGTATAAAACTGCAACTGAATTTCCCTGGATACTTGTACAGGTATTTACAAATATTTTTAATCAACTTTCCTGGGCATCTGCTTTTCATTTATTTTTAAATTAACTAAACAATGTCCTTTCTGCCATTTCCAGAAATTTGTTAGAAAGAAATTTATTTGAAGGAAAATTGTTCTGAAATTTGTTTGAACAGAAATTTTCGACACTCAATCTGTTAAATGTAGATTTATTTATTTATTTTTAAAAAGGTTTTTTTAAGGGAAAGTGTGAGAGTTTTGGGGGGAAAATGTTTTTAAAATGTAACAAATATTTTTGTGGGGTTTTTTTTCCCCATTATTTCAAATCGAACAGATTTCTGATCAAACTATTTACCTTTGAATAAATTTTTTTGTACATATATACAGTAAGCAAATTCTGCTACGTGATGTTGCTTGATGATGTATGATAATATTTTTTTTTTAAAACATGTTAATTAAGTGCATTTAAGCTGCCACTGGTCGCCTGTTTATCTGGTTTGATTCATTAATAGAATTCAGTTTCTCCATCAACTTAAAAAATGTGACCGATCATTGACTCCAAGTAGCCAAAAAGTAATGAAAGAAAAGAAAAGTTTAAAGGTTTTTAACAATTTTTTTTTTTCTGCCCGGCAGTGAATGTCCAACACTTGCATCTTCAATACCTTACTTCCATGTGACCAATGAAGCTGACGAGTCAAGTGGGATTCACCTTATTGTATGTGTCCATGGGCTGGATGGTGAGTTAATGATAGGATGTGTGAAATGAGCTGTGTTTGTTTGTACATTGGTCAATACATTGGTCAGTGCACTGGTCAGTCTAGAAGGGAGACAACTCAAAACAAAAATTCTTGTTATGGTACGTATCTCAGCCTCCGAGGGTCACCTCTCCGTATTAGCATATTTTTACTATCAGGTTAATTAATATTGAGAAGGTGTAAAAATCACAGTTTCAATTTTCAAGAAATGTAAATATAGAAATGTGTTTAACTCTGGGGATCTTAACCTGTGGTCCATGTGTCAAGAGGGACAGAGCCGCATTTCACTTAAATTTTATTTTATGCACTTTTTAAAAAAATTTACACTACGAATCTGTCCGTGACTTTCTTCTGACTGACAAAGCGTTGGATGGAATAAAAATGGTTTAAATGATATATGGGGCAGCATATAGAATTTTAAAAAAATTTTTTGTAGGTAAGCAATCATAATTGCTCTTTACCTCACCCCACTCAACCCTTGTTCAATGAGGGGGACAACCTGTGAACAAAATACTGCTGTGTTTTGAGAGAATAGCACATGTAACCAAACGCTTCATGAGATATTCTGTGGCTGATGTCCAGTGTTGTACCCTTGTGTAAGCCTAGAGAAGTCATCATGTATTGTTCTATTGCAGGCAACAGTGCTGACCTCAGGTTGGTCAGGACTTACATAGAGATGGCACTTCCAGGATTCAGGCTGGAGTTTTTGATGTCTGAGAGGAACCAGGTACACCTGCATTTACTCACTCTCTTTGATCACACAAGGATGTTGCTTTCATTTCTCAAGTTATTTTTAAATGTTTTTTTAGTGTTTTTGCTCATTCATAAATAAGAGCTGTGGCCACAAGCAGCTACCATTTCCCAGCTGTTTGACATCATAACATGTAGCTCCTACCATTGCCCAGCTGTATGACATCAAAACATGTACCATTGCCCAGCTGTTTGACATCAAAACATATAGATCCTACCATTTCCCAGCTGTTTGAAATCATAACATGTAGATCCTACCATTGCACAGCTGTTTGACAATAACATATAGATTCTACCATTGCCCAGTTGTTTGACATCAAAATATATAGATCCTACCATTGCACAGCTGTTTGACAATAACATATAGATTCTACCATTGCCCAGCTGTTTGACATCAAAATATATAGATCCTACCATTGCACAGCTGTTTGACAATAACATATAGATTCTACCATTGCCCAGCTGTTTGACATCAAAATATATAGATCCTACCATTGCACAGCTGTTTGACAATAACATATGGATCCTACCATTGCACAGCTGTTTGAAATCATAAAATAGAGTTTTAAAATATTTGGCACCAGTCAACTGAAACCATTTATATTGAATTTTAAGAGTTTTGAGGCTGTGTGCTATTTAAATAAGATTTAACCCTTTCTGGACGGAGCCAACTGGAGTCTCTGTGCCAAGAAGACGGAGCCATTTTTACAAGCTCGGCACTCATATTACAAAAAAAAATATTAATAATAAACTATTTCATTTACATGTATAAAACTATTTATATTCTTGTAAGAAATTGAATGAAGTAATGCAATCTTTATGAATCAAATTTTAATATCAACATTTATGCAAATGAGCTATCCAGATTTGCATAATTTATGTGTGTAATATTTTTGTTACACTTAGAAAAAAACATGACTTGCTTGTATCATTTGTGTGAATTCATTTGATGGATGAAAACTGAATAAGTCCTAACACTTGTGTTTTTGGCAAACAATGCTTATGGAGGTCCTTCAGAAACCTCTACTTTTCCTGTCCCCTGCTATTAGAGGCATAATTATAGATAGTTTGATCTGTGTCACTGTCTGACATTTTCAATTTTTCCCTGACAAAAGCTAGTCAACTATTAGCAGAGGCTGCCATTAAAATCCCAGATCAATCAAATAAATTAATTTTTCCTTTCTCTTAGCAAGACACTTTTGCAGACTTTGATAAGATGACTGAAAGACTGGTAGATGAAATTCTGTCTTATATGGAGACATTTGGATTTGATATAACAAGAATAAGGTACAATTAGAGTTGGTTTTGATTCATTCTTTTGTTGTTTCATTGTTTGTTGATTTTGTTGATTTTTTACTTTGTTTTTTTGTTTTTTTATTATTCAAATTTGAAACAAAGTAGATCAAATCAATAAAGATTCTTTACTATAACCTAATAGGCCTGATAAAAATGATTTACTACAAAAATAGATATTCTATTCTAATAAAATACTTGCCCTCATTAAACAGGTTAGTGATAGTTCTCTACAGATTTTATATTCATTTTAAGAGAATGGCATTGTTGAAGTAATTCTTTAGAATTACTATATTAGAATGCCAATTATTGAAGAAATTGAAGTAATCTTATAGATCCTACCATTGCCCAGCTATATTAGAATGCCAATTATTGAAGAAATTGAAGTAATCTTATAGATCCTACCATTGCCCAGCTATATTAGAATGCCAATTATTGAAGAAATTGAAGTAATCTTATAGATCCTACCATTGCCCAGCTATATTAGAATGCCAATTATTGAAGAAATTGAAGTAATCTTATAGATCCTACCATTGCCCAGCTATATTAGAATGCCAATTATTGAAGAAATTGAAGTAATCTTATAGATCCTACCATTGCCCAGCTATATTAGAATGCCAATTATTGAAGAAACATATTTATTTCTCTTCTTTTATTGAATTCTCACCCAGTTTTGTAGGTCACTCTCTAGGCAACATCATCATTCGGTCAACCCTCTCCCACCCTAAGATGGTGCACCTTCTCCCCAAACTGTACACCTTGCTGTCCCTGTCAGGCCCTCACCTGGGCACCCTGTATAACACCAGTGGCCTGGTCAACATGGGTGAGTGTCTTATGACCAGTAGCTGTGCTTCTACTGTTTTACCTTATACTACTCTCATAATTTAGATCTTGGTGTTCCCTTGGGTTATCCAGGTGTTCCCTTGGGTTATCCAGGTGTTCCCTTGGGTTATTACTCCTAAAGAAAAATCCCCATGCCTTTTGATTTTGTCCTGTGAAGTCTACACCGTTGTCACATTGTGACAGACAGATGCCCGAAAATTTAGATCTGTATTTTAGGATTCTGACAGTGGGGTAAATGAATGGTTATCCACAGGTTTTAGTTAAGTACTTCATATGAATAATGATCTGAAAAGCTTTGTTTTTGAAGGTTATCAGTGATAAAGTCTACATAAACTTCAGCTATATACGGCCAGGTTATACTGACAACATTAATACAATTGGTCTATTACTTGGTATATTTCCAGCTTCATGGTTTCTGTACAAGTCTAGAACTAACCAATCTGATTATTAATGAATTTACTTTAGAGTCAGTTTTTTTAAAATGTAAAATTGTTTATTCACTCACACACTTATTATTCACTAGGAATGTGGTTTATGCAGAAATGGAAGAAGTCTGGTTCTCTACTTCAGCTGTCACTAAAGGACCAACCGGACCTAAGACAGACATTCTTATACAGACTTAGCCAGAAACCAGGTGAATCAATCTATTATCAAGTTTTTCCCAGAACGCTCAGGGGAGCAAGCTAATCATATTAATCATCATCATACTTATCAAATACAGGGGAAAGGAAATCTTATTTAGGACTAAACACTGAAAAAACATCAACTTTCTTCTTCAGTAACATTTTGTACAATCACAATCATCAAGCGGGTGTGACAAAGTGATGGGGATAGCTTGACTAAAGGTCATTTTACAGCTAGATGTGGCTACTTTCAAATGATAGGGTTTTTTTTTTATATTTCAAATGAATTAAAATATATTAAAAACCTTCTTACCACTGATTAGGAATTCTTTCTCCCTGAAACATTTTGTTTGCTAAAATTGTCTGGTCACATTTTTTTAAAAGATTGCCATAACATGTCTCACCTGTGTACACTGTTTTATTTCAAATATTATTGGGATAACTGGTCTCGTTGGTGTACACTGTGTACACGGTTTTATTTCAAATATTATTGGGATAACTGGTTTCATTGGTGTACACTGTTGTTGTTTTCTTCAGTCCTCCAGCATTTCAAGCATGTGTTGTTGGTTGGCTCTCACCAAGATCGCTATATTCCTTATCATTCTTCCAGAATTGAGATCTGCAGGGCTGCTCAGAAGGACACTAGCACAACAGGTAGATCTGTGCCATCACTTAGATAGAAGAAGTTTACTGTGGTGTTGTTATGATAAAAAAATGTACTCTCCAACCCCTCTCTGCAAGACAACTGTGATTGACAAGTTTTAAGTTTAATAGACAAGTGGGCATATGCCTTACAAATACATTATTGTTATGTGAACTCTGCTGAGTGTCATGGACTTTGTCTTACATCTTTGATACAGAAATTTAATAAATGTGATCTTAAAGTTATGTCTGGGTGGAAGGAAGTGGTGATGCAGGCCAAAGCCCTACATGGGCTTTAGTGCCGCAGGGATGGGTGGAAGGAAGTAGTGAGGCAGGCCAAGGCCCTAAATGGGCTGTAGCGCCACAGGGATGGATGGATGGTCTGAGTGGAAGGAAATGGTGAGGCAGAACAAAGCCCTACATAGGCTGTAGCGCCACAGGGATGGATGGATGGTCTGAGTGGAAGGAAGTAGTGAGGCAGGCCAAAGCCCTACATGCGCTGTAGCGCCACAGGGATGGATGGTCTGAGTGGAAGGAAGTAGTGAGGCAGGCCAAAGCTCTACATGGGCTGTAGCGCCACAGGGATGGATGGAAGGAAGTAGTGAGGCAGGCCAAAGCTCTACATGGGCTGAAGCGCCACAGGGATGGATGGAAGGAAGTAGTGAGGCAGGCCAAAGCCCTACATGGGCTGTACCGCCACAGAGATAGCTTTAAGATCTGATTAAATAGAACAATTATAAATTGCTGGAAAAATGATTTTGTTTTTAAATTAATTTTTTTCACAAATGGCAAATGTTTTAAGACCCAATGTTATATTTTTCCCTTGTTTGACAGCTTATAACTTGTTAAATTTGTTGTTCAACTTTTCTTTGTTATGGTCAAATCAGGGGCTGTTTACAGAGAAATGGTGCAGAACATTCTAGAGCCCATCATCCAGTCTCCACACTGTACACTCATTCGCTACGATGTTTTCCACGCACTCCCCTCCACCGCCAACACCATGATTGGACGGGCAGCCCATATAGCTGTTCTTGACTCTGAGATTTTCATTGAGAAGTTCCTCACAGTTACGGGGCTCAAGTACTTCCAGTGACCTTCACCCTGCCTAAACCAGTTTACTTAAAAGTTGGCAGTGCTTTCCTTTTTAAAAAATCTGTGAAAGTGTCGGCCAAACTGTTGACCTCATCCATGACAGGCAAGGTTGTGTTCAGCACCATTCTTCCAGTGAGAATGGCTTGGGTTAAACTGAAACCTGATCTTGATGTACGGATCTGGTTCAGACAATAGATCATGTGTACAAATAGATGAGAGGTGAGTCAGTGAATCAGTCAGTCAATGCACAAGTGATCAAACATTGAACGTCTCTAGATTCTATTAGACATTTATCTATTTATCAAGATGTGCTATAGAATGGTTTAACTTTAGCCATCAGTATAAAAGGGTTAACCCTATGACAAATATTTCAATCTCCCTGAACAAGCAAAGTGTGTGTACATTGGCATAATTTGAATATTTCAAAAGAATTAACCAAATATTCTTGCAATAAGCATAATAATTTATTTGCAATGTCTTTTCTCTTATGTACCCTCACCTAGCCCCTTTTTTTCTGCCTAAATTCTGCAATGGTTGTCTCTTGTGTATGTTAAAATGTAGTCACAGGACAGGCCTTAGCTTGTTTTTTGTTGAACTGTGTTCTCTCAACTTGTAGGAATTTTATCTCAACATTTGTAGTGTACACTTGATCAATGTCACTCAGCTGGCAGCCATTATCTTTGAATTGTGGTGACTGTCCATTTTATTGAATAAACAAAATTATATGTCAATGTATTGGTCCTGTTCCCAACTCATTTATTTTATTAAGTATTTTGTTACAATTTTATACACATTTTTTTGTTCTTTTTGCAAAGTATTATTTAAGAGTTTGTGTTACATACCCTGAGATCTTGCAGTTAATATGAAATGTATTTTTAGTTGGTTAGTTTTCAAGTTTCCAAGGGGAAATAAGGATTACAATATCTTAAGTCAGAGTGATTTCATCTTGTTTCTGTTTTGTTTTGGTTTTTTTATTTTTGTCTTGTGGTAAATTCCAACACATGAACAAGTTAAAAGATTGCCTTTACAGTCTGATATATTGCTGTTACAGTCTGATATATTGCTGTTACAGTCTGATATATTGCTGTTACAGTCTGATATATTGCCTTTACAGTCTGATATATTGCTGTTACAGCCTGATATATTGCCTTTACAGTCTGATATATTGCTGTTACAGCCTGAAATACATTTTTCTCACCATCTCTCAGTTCACTCTAGTTTCTAACCAGGGACATAAAGTTATTGATTGGTCAAGCTTTAAGAAAACTTCACAAATTTCTATGCTTATTATTCATAGTTTCTTTCTTTAGAGTTGTTTTAATCAATTTTTTAAAAATTTTCCAAAACATTTGGGATGAATAAGAAGCTACAATGTTTACCTACCTGCAGCCTTCTAGCTACAATGTTCCTAATCTGCAGCCTTCTCTTAAAATAAATGTCTCATTGGATAGGCTTTAATTTATAATTTTAAAAAAATCCCTGTTGATATTGTTTATTTGACTAAAGATAAATTACCGGTAAACAAGTTTTGCAGCTACTTTGGTGTTTGGAGAGGGGGATGTGGGGGGGGGGGAGATATAATTAAGGAATTCTTTTTTCCGTTATTTTCTTTTTTTTTGAGTGTGAGAGCTTACAAGTGGTACAGGATGAGAAAGCTCATCAAAACAATGGCTCTCTGCTGTTGAAGTTCTATGGAATGTTCATGCGTCGTTTACATCAACAATTTTGTTCACAGTGGAGTGGGTGTGTAACAATACCCAGTGTCATTTTAATACATGGGGGAAAACATCTTTTCATCTTGACCCACTGAAATTGTGTTGTTCAATGTTTCCTTCCATGTTAGATGAATGGATTATTTTCTAATGGACACGTCCTTCAGACTTTTTATTTTTTTCTGCATAATGTTTGTGTATGTAATTTGAACATTACTTAATTTATTTATTTTTTTGGTGTGTATTTTATCATTTCTAATTGATAACAAATAGTTTTATGTAGAAATCTTTTCTTGTAAACTACCTTTGGATAAACTTATCTAGGCTTGTTTACCTTGATGCAATATTTCAATGCAAAAATTAATTTTTATTTGTTGCTGTTTCTTGTTGCCAGGCTGCAGACTCTGTGTATAGAATGCTTTAGAGAAAAGTTGTAAATAGAAATGCTCAAACCAACAGGATACTCGCAATAATTGCTTTCTTACTCATTGGTGTTATAAGACAGGGGTGGATGTTGACGTTAAATCAGATTTAGTTCAGGGATGGATGGTGACTTCTTAAATGAGATCTAGGTTAAGGCTGTACGCAGAGTTGTTTTGTTCAAATGCCACAATGTCACAGTAACAGGGTTGGCCAAATCCAGTCTAATGCTTCTTTTATCAATTTACAGCCCAAGAGCTAAGAATTGAAGTTTTTTGGGTTTTTTGCATCCTGTAGCTTTTCATTTGCACGCTGCTTGATAATCTCTGCTGGTGTGCCACACAGTTAGAAATCAGGTCTGCTGGTGTGCCGCACAATTAGAAATCAGCTCTGCTGGTGTGCCACACAGTTAGAAATCAGTGCTCTAAATATCCAACAAATTTACCCTCATGTTTTTAAACTTCCACTGTCTACTTCCTACTATTGAACCTCCACTGTCTAACCTACTATTGAACCAGCCATCCCCATAACCAAAAAAAAAATAAAAATGTTTGACTAGTATTTCACGTCTGACCAGAATATAGTCATCTAAACAGTATACAGGCATCTGACCAGAATACAGGCCTCAGACCAGAATACAGGCCTCAGACCAGAATACAGGCATCTGACCAGAATACAGGCATGTGACCAGAATACAGGCATCTGACCAAATATACATGGCATCTGACCAGAATACAGGCATCTGACCAGAATACAGGCCTCAGACCAGAATACAGGCATCTGACCAGAATACAGGCATGTGACCAGAATACAGGCATCTGACCAAATATACATGGCATCTGACCAGAATACAGGCATCTGACCAGAATACAGGCATCTGACCAGAATACAGGGATCAATAAATATAAACTTTTGAGACCAACCCACCCCTGCATGTGGTTGTCTTAGTGTAAATCTCAAAGCTATTTTTGACCATCTGCCGCTAAGAATGGCCTCCCCTGTCCATGCAACATAACTGTGGATGTCATACAACCTTACATCCACTTGTTTTTAATTATCTGGGTTATTAACACCATTGCCCACACGCATTTTGTGTGTGAGGAAAGTAAAAGTGAATCACAAAATGAGTGAAGGAACCTAATGTGCTCCCAGGCGCATTTCATTATGGATGCCAGTGAAAATATAGGACCTTCTCCCTACTTAGTAAGTTTCAACATGACTGCAAATTGTTCTGTTTTTTTTACTACTATCCTCTGGTACCCAGGTCATGGGGCTCTGGTACCCAGTTCTTGGGGCTCTGGTACCCAGCTCTTGGGGCTCTGGTACCCAGCTCATGGGGCTCTGCATTTCTATCCTTTGAAGGGTTGCTTTTATGTGGCACTGATTTCTGTGTTGGAAATTGCAGCATTAATATGTTATCTGTCCCATTGTTTTGTCATCTCTTCAACAGAGGAGTTCATTGAACTTTGTCTAGTTGCCATGTTACAGCATCATGTTCAAGGAAATAAATATCCTTGTCAGGAATAGTGGACATGTTTCTTCGTGGATTTACTGCATGAATATTGGATTTGATTTTGTGGATTAAATTCTGAATAGCAGCTTTTGTATGGTATGGTATTCAAGTATTAGCCACCACTAGATATAAATTAGGCCTCTATTTAACCTTGACTTTCCATATCTTTAGGGATAAAAAAATCCTTTTCATTTTTCCCTGAGACCATACTAACAGTCTTTAATATTTTTAGGAAAGATAATGTGTAATGAAAAAGAAGAAGGTGAAAAAAATTAAGTATCGGAACGAAAGACTTGTTAAGTGGCTGCTTTTCCACCTTAAAGGATGAATCTGTAAACTGTTGTGAATTATTTGCAAAAGTGTCAAGTCTTTAACAAGTAATTATATGTAAAAGGGACAAGTATATGACAAGTTTTCTTGTCAGGACAGCTAGATCATTTTTTAAATTGTATTTCAAACTTTTTTTTAAAAATGATCTAACAATTTGCTGACTATGCAATTTATAATGATGTCTCATCCCTTGGAATACACAGATATGTAGAGTGCATCACATGCCTGATAGAGTTGTGTATTTTATATTGATTGCACTTACTTTGGCTTGTTTCAGTGTGTTACCTAGGTCCAAACCTCTGAAATGGTTGGGGAGGCAGATGACATAATTTGATAGTGTGCGTCCTCAAAGGAGATTTAACTACTTGTTCACCAAAATAATGTTGTTAAATAGTCTACTTGAACAATTAATTGTTGACCTTTAATGAAAAGTTGTTAAAATGCCACTGTTGTAAGTGGTGGGTTGTCAATGTGTGAGAATGTTTTGTATTAAATTTATTAATCATTACCTTAGTAGGGTTGCCAAATTTCTTCTTAATCATTACTGATACCTTAGTAGGGTTGCCAAATTTCTTCTTAATCATTACTGATACCTTAGTAGGGTTGCCAAATTTCTTCTTAATCATTACCGATACCTTAGTAGGGTTGCCAGATTTCTTAATCATTACCGATACCATAGTAAGGTTGCCAAATTTCTTCTTAATCATTACCGATACCTTAGTAGGGTTGCCAAATTTCTTCACAATCATTACCGATACCTTAGTAGGGTTGCCATGTTTTTTAAAAACTGAACATGGAAGATTTTCACTGCAAATAGAATTATGTGGTCACCAAAAA
The DNA here is from genome assembly GCA_964017045.1 of Omphiscola glabra. Classification (NCBI taxonomy): domain Eukaryota; kingdom Metazoa; phylum Mollusca; class Gastropoda; family Lymnaeidae; genus Omphiscola; species Omphiscola glabra. The sequence goes on along the minus strand of OZ024796.1, from coordinate 15,234,384 downwards.
AACGGGGGGGGGGGGGGGGGGGGGGGGGCACAACACCTTCCACTTATTGAGCCATTCAAAGTACCTAAATTCAAAGTTCTTTTTTTTACATAAAAAAGATGTAAAGCTAAAGAGAAAAATATAAGACCTGGCAACCCTATAGATCAGTAACACTATTGTGTTTATAAATATTACATGGACTGTTCCTTGCAGTGTTGATAAATGATCACATGTTCTTTACCAAATCCATTTGATATTATCAGATACAACGTGAAGCAAGTTTTTCTTTAACAATTACTTTTAAAAAAATTAATTTTTTACAAAACTGTTGCCCCAAGGCTTCCAGTAAAGTTAGGGTAAACAGAACCTTAAAACTGTTGACTCAAGGCTTACAGTAAAGTTAGGGTAAACAGAACCTTAACTCTGTTGACTCAAGGCTTACAGCATATTTAGGGTGAACAGTTTTAAACCTTAACTTCCATGACTTAAGGCTTTCATCAAAGTTACGGTAAACAGTGTGAACCTATTTTTCCTCACACCCCTTGTAAAAATATGAATAAAAATTGATTAACGTTATCTTTAAGGCATTCAGCATTATCACAAATATATAGTAAATACTTGGATAGTTAAATATGTAATGATTAAGAAAGTTAATTTAACAGATTTACTTCATTTTAACAATTGCTGTTGAAAGTTCTTCTACACATGAAATAATGTTTAATGTTAAGCAAATGTGTAGTTTAAAATCTAATGGGTATGCTCTAAATATTTTCATAGCGTGATTTAAATATATTATTTTATTGATATTACATTTATTAGATATGATATATATCATACATTTAGTTGTTCAAGTATTTATCATTCCTTTAGTCTATATGATTGTTGCTATTTATGTGGTTTCCATCAATCTGCCATTCCTAGATTTTGTTCACAATATGTAATGACTATTATTTTAAAGTTTTAGACAACTGGATTATATCAATAGTCCCTTTAAATTTAAATGTCCCTGTATAATCAGGTAAGCAATTGTTAAGAACGTTTTATCTGGTCATTGTTATTAGTGTCGGCAAGAAGGTGGATATAAAACATAGATGTATCATTATTGTTTGAAATAGTAAATTGTTGGAACTATTAGAAAATTAAATTGTTGGAACCATTAGAAAAGTACATTGTTGGAACCATTAGAAAAGTACATTGTTGGAACTATTAGAAAATTAAAATGTTGGAACTATTAGAAAAGTAAATTGTTGGAACTATTAGAAAATTAAAATGTTGGGATTATTAGAAAAGTAAATTGTTGGAACTATTAGAAAAGTAAATTGTTGGAACTATTCGAAAAGTAAATTGTTGGAACTATTCGAAAAGTAAATTTTTGGAACTATTAGAAAGAGTGTCATGTTAATTTGAACTGACAACTTCATAAAATATAAATAACGAAAATGCGGGCTGAGTATTGGAAAAATTGTGTTAATTTTCCAAATCTATGAAGTGTGCTATGAATTTGAATGGCATTTTCCTGTGTTCGAGTCTAAATAAAGGTTTAAACGAAGTTTGTGTGATGATGACATCCATATCTGAATAAATATGGCCATGGAAAGCCCAATATAAATTTACTCGCTAAAACATTCATGTTAACCCTAATAACACAAGAAATGTTCTGCAGCAGACACATTCACTGACAGCTCTGGACAACCTGATCAGTGCTTAAAGGTTTGTAATATAGCAAATGTAACAATAAATTTGACAAGGCTGTTATGTTGGCATTTATGTCGACACCCCTTACATGTACACATACTCATGGTATTATCTATAAAATATTAGCTGTGTACAAAATGTCAGCTGTCAATGTTAGCAATATGACATCTGTGTATTTTACTCCATGTAACCCAAGCTTGTAACTTATACATATCGGTTTCAGCCCTATATTGCATTAGGACAATATTATACATTGTGTATCTTAAGATTCAGCTACAACAATCAATAACAGTAGATTGATGGTAAGTTGTAAATGATGAAACAATAGCAACGTGCTGAGACCATAGCGACGTGCCATGTTAACAAGTGGCAAAAATGCGAGATTCAGTTTTTTAACAATCATTTTAAATTATTAGCATATTATGTAAAGAAAATGTACCGAAACATGGCATCATGGTTGTTGGCTGCAATTTTACAAATTCGTTTTTTATTAAACATTGAATTATTATTTTTATTTTAACTTCAACATATGGATATTAATTAATGATTGTAGAAAAGTTTTATGCCTAATTGCATTGTTTCATTTTTATGTTCTTGATTGGTCTATTTCATGAGCAAACAACTTTTTTTTTATTGTTGAGGGTCTAAAATACTGTCATCGAGGAATGGTTGTGTAGTGCTCCAAGCATCTTTTTCTGTTGCTGTGTATTTTACTGTATTTTTTTGTAAGTCCTTCCTTTGATGATCTATTGCAACTAGACATCAGCACAAAATAAGAGGCATCAATATCGTGCAGAGCATTTAGTGGGATTTGATTTCTTTTTCATTCCAGTGTTTCCACCCAATTAAAAGGAGACTAACTGAACAAAGAGGTTTTACTTCATTTTCATTATTAAAATTTAACTGGCCCTTGTTTCTGTACTAATACCAATAAGAGTATCACTATTAATAAATGAAAATTTTACAGTAGATGAATATGTTGATCTTCCAGGTACCGCATAAAATGTATGTGCCAAAACATTCTGATTTTGCTAGTAGTTATCTATATTTTACATTATGTTTTCTGCCCATTTGCTGTGGTATGGTAAGAGGATGAATACATTTCAACTAAAACTATACAGCTGAAAAGCAGGCACATGACTGAGAACTAGGTGAGATCAAATGCATCAATAGTTGTTTTACGCTATAAATATAACAAATACATGCAGATATTGGTTTAATGAAAGATTTATACAAAACTCACATGACTAAAATCTAAATATGTTGCAACGATTTAAACATTTTAACCTCTGCTGTCATTCCCATCATGGGATTTATTATTGATTAAAGTAAGTAAAGGAAAAAACATAAAATTGTATCTTCTTGTGATTCTAGTCTTTCAGGTTCTTCTTTTAGAAGTTGCTTGTCATTAACTCCTTTTGTAATATTCACTCAAAGTAAAACACCACCCATCTATATTACCATCTCAACAAAGCATCGAGAAAAGGATGCTGCCTGTGTGAGATGATTAAGTTTATTAGGTAGTTGGTGAACAGATAGAATTATGTTCAGTGGTATTGAAACAGCAGAGAAAAGTGATGGGCATCTGCAAAAACTGGCAGAGTTGGCCAGAGTTATTATAAGTTGCTGGATACGATATCAGGCATGACTTCTGTTACGAGAAATACTGGCACAACAGGCTTGATCACACTGTCTTTGAAACACTACTGATATAGATCAGGTACGCAGTTGGCACTTTTTGTATCAGAAAACTCTCATAGAAATTTTTCAGAATGTAATCCATAAGTGCACAAACAAATCAATTTTTATCAAAATACATTTTCTAGAGAAAATAAAAAGAATAATTTATATATGAGAAGAAATATTTGCATTTAATTGATGACATCTCATGACAGTGTGTTGTATGGGATTAATTAAATTCATAGGGGGTTTTTTAAATTAAAAATTGTTTTATGTTCCCAAGTGATTGCTATGTCACTATTGTAGAGTATATTTTATTATTTGACAATGGACACTAAAGAGACAAAAAGAATAAGAACAAAAAATATTGTTTTTAATCTCATTTTTTACTTGCTAAACACTTCAGTTATACTAAAATCTCAGTAGGTGTAAAAAAATATAATTTTTGGTTGGTATTTTATTTATTATGGCATGCCTGAAATTGTGGCAAGAAAAAATTTACCTCAATATTTTTTTTTGAAGTTCTTTTGTATAGAGATTTGCACAACTTAAGAGAATGATAGTTTTATACATTTAAGAAGGTTGTACTTTAGATAAGTGACTTTTCAAATCTAGGAAAGTTTAACATCCAATTTTATAAAAATTTATGTGGTCAGTTTTTTATAGTCATATATTTTTTTACAATAGATTTTGATTCTAGATTGTAGTTCTAGGAGCTTGCGATATAATTTCTTAATATTTCAATATATTGCTTAAAACTTAAACGAAAATATTCATTTTTAAATGTGTTTTACCTGTCGGGGCAGTCAGGTTTGTCAAAAGCACCGGTCTGATTTATGCATGATTGTACATGACTTTGATTAAAGGAAGATATTTATTAAGTGATAATTAAAAGTTATGTTTATCCCAGCTATCAATGTCATTTGTTTATTGTTTCCTCCTCAATTTGGGACAATGTGATAATTCTCTCATCTTTACCATTTCTTGCAAAGACACAGATGATTTCCACTTGTAAAAGTTTCACATGTAATACCTATTTCAAATGCTTTGCAGACACTCCATTGTCAAAACATTTTTATACTAAGCAACCACCTGATGTTAAGAGATTTAAAAATTACATAATTAAAATTTAAGCCCTCTAGTTTTTAAATCTATTTATAAAATTAAAAATGAACTTCTTCCTAGTAAATTTGTCGTGCTAAAGAAAGAGAATGCAATTTATCTGTTATCAAATATGCAGGCATTCTAAAATAGCCTTTTCAGTACTATAAAATCCATGACACCGGTATCATGGCAATAAAAGTCGACTACTCCAGTCAAAGTACGGCAGTCATGACAATGTTGAAGTGAGTAGGGATAACGCTCCTTAAGAATCATCCTTTTAGTGTAAAATCAATTAAAAATTTTCAAGAACTCAAATATAGTTTCAGACAAGTTTATTTTAGAATACTATGGCTCAGAGAAGGAACCAATAATATATGTACATTAATGACACCTTTAAAACACTGAAATTATTACATATATTTATCTGACAAATTTATAATAACTTTAACAAAATTATTTACAAATAATACTTCCTTCATTAATTCACACATATATTTGTGTGTTATGAAAAGTTTTTTATGAACTAAATTAAATAATGGAAATTGTAATAGACTTGTATCACAGATTAACAATAAAAGATTTAAAAATCACAAAATTGACTCTTCAAAAAAATTGGTTGCGCCCTCACAGTCTTATCGTTCATAATATAATGTTTTATACATATCTTGTACACTGAATTCTTGCAAACACCTACTTATGTTTTTGTACTTTCTTCAATAACTTTTTTACTTTTTACATTTAGTAGTAGTGCCAGTCTCTTTCCACATTAAAATGATAAGTGAATTCGTTTTAATTAGCATGAGAGCAAAGAACAAATATTGTCATATGCCAATATAAAAGACAAGTGAGTGAGCTGATGGACACTGTGGTAAATAACAGGAAGACAAGAAAGCAATCAGCATTGACCGCACTATAAAATGTCAACATAAAAATATTTGCTGTACATATAACATGAAACATTTTTGTAAGGTCTTTTCTGAAGGTTTATAATTGATTCTTTGTAATGACTGTAGCTAAAATTTCCCTGCTAGATCCACTTCCTTGCAGAGTTGAAAATAAAAGACTGTTTTCCTAACTGCACTGGACGATAGTGAGCTGTAAGCAATGGTTTCACAAAGTATGAGTTCATGTCATTCAATTTTATTTAATTAAACTAAATATTTCACTTTAAGGTGAGAGTTAATACCATTTCAACAAATGATGTTGCTTTAGAAGGACGTGTGACCGAGATGTCAAATGAATGTTGTTAGAGATCTATTATAGTTAGTGTGAAGGAGAAGTACTTACATGGACCAGGCAAGTCTGCATTTTGACCCTGGCCAGTCCAACGTCCTGTTGTTGACACAAATGCTGAGCTGGACATGTAGTGCTTTGGGACATCTTCAAAGTTTCTTGTCTCATACGCTCCTGGACCAGGAGATGGAGGGGTGGCAGGAAGTGGCATCGCTGGGGCTGATATACATAAATAATGTTTCCGCCTGGAAGATAATCAGTAGGAAAAAAATGTGTGACAGGAATAGAGAAATTAAAAACAAATCAATAATGATAAGTTTTTCTGAAAATTTTTGACATAAAAATCTAAATATTAAGTCAATAATCATTGGTGTAATACAGTAAATAATAATGAAATTATTATGGAATGAGGAGATGACATTTTGTAATAGAAGCCGACTGAATTTTAGTTTGGCGCAGAAAGTTGCTATTTGATCACTTTTGGCGTAGTTTTGATCTGGCCGAAACAAATTAAATTTCTGTTTATTTTCGGTTTTTGGTGAAAGTGACTGAGGCTTTCGATCATTTACCATAAGTCAGACTGTCATTCACTGTCTGTTTTTTGGTAATACAATATTCATTACTGTTCAACATCTTGCTATCATCGCATGATATATGACTAATCCTCTGCCAACACTGCTCGTCCAATATTTCCACACAAAAAAGTTCAATTTGGTTAAGGCAAAGTTGAATAGTTTTGTGGAAAAAAAAATTTTTATGTGACATTTATTTTGATTAATCATTATCATGCTCATAAATATTGTCATGGGCAAAGGTGACTAGTATTGCGGGGGAAAAAATCCTAGGGATTTACATCATTATTTTTGTTCTAAATTTTTTTAAATAAAAATTTGGGAATCATAAGCTTATTCAATTCATTCATTTATTGAAATTCATCATTATCATGCTGATTAACGTCGTCATTGACAAAATAAAAATAGTCCACAACATTATTCAAATGTATAGAGACAAATGTAAAGAAAGGGAATAATTAGACCTTTAGTAATATTTACAAAATATCATTATTTATATATTTTGTATAATTAAGCATAAAATAGCCTTTAATTTAATTCACAAGCATGTGCATGTATCACTGTTTCATATAATAATTATGTAGTAGGCCTACTGTATTGTCATACTAAACTTAGCTCAACATTTGTTCAGCTTTTATTTAATCTGGGTCAAATATAAAATTAGCCGATAAATGATAACTGAGTTCCTTCAAGGCATGTATCTGTACATGTTAGTGGGCAGTACCAATCAAATAAATACATAGGCTAAGCTTTCAATCACTACAAAATATGTCTAGGTAGCACTGTAATTATATTATAAAAGCAAAGGCCAGCCAAGGGTTTATTTTGTATGAAGTTTGAACCCCACTCACAAAGTCAAAATTTTCTCTTACCATACTACTTTAAAATACATTTGAATGACTTAAAATTACTTTTTAATTCAAGTGGTAAACGCCAAATGATTCATTAGATTTTTTTCTATTAAAATTCATGATAATCTTATTTTGATAAAAAGAATATAAATATCAATACCAGTTGGTCGCCCCATCATTTTTCAACCTATGTAGCAGGTATGCGCAAAAAGGTTTCAAAATATCTCAATCTTTCTATTTGGACTGGAAGTCTTGTTAAGCTTGGTTTCTGACAAATGTCATTTTCAACTGTTGTTTTGGTTTGAGTTTCTGACAAATGTCATTTTCAACTGTTGTTTTGGTTTGGGTTTCTGACAAATGTCATTTTCAACTGTTGTTTTGGTTTGGGTTTCTGACAAATGTCATTTTCAACTGTTGTTTTGGTTTGGGTTTCAGACAAAATCATAAAAATCACATTCGGTCAGTCTCTTTTATAAATTAAAAAATTAGCTTAAATTGAACAAAATTCATTTTTTTTTCATATTTTAAATAACATTTTAGTGAAAAACAAAGATTTGGGTGGATTGGTGTTATCTTTTCTTACATTTGTTTGTTATCAGTTCACTAAGATAAATAAAACAACTTTCAGTCCCATGCTAAGTTATTAAGTAAAGGTAAGTCAACACAACTTAAGCCTTCATGTACTTAAGTGCAATTAGAGCTTCAAGGATATACATACGGGAAAATAAGTTTGGGTGGATGCTCCACTGGTCCATCAGGGTCATATGCCCCTGGTCCTGGTATCTACAACATACAAGTCGTAAGAATTAAGTTGATATTTAGATGATATTTTTCCTTTGAATTTTAAAAATATCTTTTCTATCCTGTAACTACAACTTTTAACATAATTTTTAAGACAATTCAATAGAAATAAAAAAAGAGTTTCTACTTGCATTATCTATTTTGGCCTGAATCTGTCGTTTTGATTTTGACTTGAAACTTGAAAAGGGTATTTTTGCACTGTTGTGCAGAATTTGATCATTCACCTGGTATTGGCCTGTATAAATGGAAATACACGTGAATAAAATCATGGGTAAATAATTCAGTTAAGTTACTGTAACAGATGAAGTGATGTTATCATACACAATTAGATTTTCCTGTTTAAAACAGATGTCTTGCCTGGGGCAACCTGTTAAAGCTGTTTCAGCCTTTTTATTTAATCTATTTGAAAGAGAAAACACTTTGGGTGTGCGAGGGTGGGGGGGGGGGGTATATAAATATAATTATGTTATGAATTTTGACTTTTTAAATTTAATGCCCGTCAATCTGAAAAGCTAAAAAAAAATCCTTTAAATGAAGGCTGCGACTATTCGCACCCGGATACCAGAAGTGAGAGGTTGGGATTAAAAAACTATTTAAAATATTATTGTTGGATTTGTAAAACAAAATTTGGTATTAAATGAAAGATAATTGAATGGACTATATGTTTGTAAACTTACTTCTTCAGTTTAACTAAAATAAACTACCACAAATGACATCCGAATAGCATTGAGTCTAATGGGACCTAGGTGCAAATGGCGGTGCTGCGTGTCCGGGTCCATTTTGACTAATGCTATTCGATGTCATTTTTTATCCCAACCTCTCACTTCTGGTACCCGGGTGCGAATAGCCACTTCGTTAAATGAAAAAGGTTACCTGGTGCTGGATTATTCTTCTGTTCAGACAGTTCCATGAACTCACGTTTTGATTTGGACTTGAACGATGCATTGGCTGTTACGTTATTACTTTTTCCAACACTATATTTTAATACCTTCAAGAGGCAAAATAAATATTTAGCAGCTCTGATAAGTTCATTTGGTTAGTGAATAAAAAAATGAATGCCACATAAATTTTTTTTGTTGCCAAAATTTTGCAGTGAAGTTCAAGTTTTAATGAAAATAAATTTATGCCCATGTCTGAGTGGACACTGATAAAATATGACCAACTCAACTAATTGTTTTGGATCATAAATTTAATGAATGTAAGCTAGTTTCCTGATGCATACTCAATTTTTTACCTTGCTTTCCTTGATCATTACCCAAAACATGCATTCAAGATTACTACCAATTATCAAATCGATATTGGTCAAAATGAAACTCACAAAAAGTCAATATACTAGTTCTAAGTAGCTTTTGATAGTGTGAGTGTGAGATCTCACATAGCTAAAGGGGTACAGAGTATCATTGAATGATGGTGTGTGGATTCAAAAGCTATAGGGGGACAGAATATCATTGACAGATAGTGATTAGCTTCACAGAGTATTATTGACTGATAGTGTCTAGCTTCAAGGTCAATGATCACTTGTAGATGTGGGTGAGAAACAGAGTGCTAGCAATGAGAACAAGTTAGTCAGCAGTAAAACATAATTTGTCCCCCTAGAATGTCCTGGGATTTTCCAAACTGAATGGGTCACAAACATCCCTGGGATTATTCATCATCAAATTTTGGAACATGCATTAATGTGAAATCTTCAGGGTCTTACAATCTGAAATTAGTTTTATTACTGTCATATGACATTTGTTGACTTTGCCTCACAGCAATGCAGACCAAAAAATTATTATTGAAAAAGATTCATGTCTATTTACAGAGTAAAATTTAAACATAAACTCATGGTTTGAGGTACATAACCAATCTTTAAAAGGAAATAAGATTGATTGTATTGAAGTAATGGTAATTATTGACATGATAGGATATGTAATTATCGTGAACAATTATGCGCCTGAGTCAGATACCATAAGTTATCAATTTTTTTTTTCAGTTTTTTGTTTATTAACATATACATTGCTTGAGTGGATGTGCACTGACTAAACTCAACAAAAACATTTTTTTACAAATTAGGGCATTCAATACAAAATATTCATAATATTATACATCGTTCTGTTGGTAGTGGTGGAAATGTGAAGTCTAGAGGTTTGGTTGTTGTAGTCACTAAAGAAAATAAATCACCTCATATGTGTTCGGTGCAGGAATTCCATTGTTTTTTTCAACAGTCTGGGCGATAGGAAGCTGGAACAGTCTCTCAACCTGGCATCTGTTGAAATCTTTTCTAGTGCTGAGAAGGCTTGGCAGTGCATAGATACCAGGTCCAGGACCATTTGAGAATGTATAGTTCAACTGCCGCTTGGACTGCATCAATAAAACAAAATTGAATGCAATTGATGTTTAAGTGCATCAAACATAGATTGGTCACTACTTATTTTTATAAATAAAAATACATTTACAAATTGAAAGAAAAAGAAAATCTAATGATGTCAAAATATTTTTAAGATCAAGCCATTGAAGTGAATGATTCACTCAATTACAGAGTAAAATTTGAACTTCGAGTGCAAACTTTCTTTAACCTTTAAAACAATAGAAGAACTAGACTGACAGATTTAGCATTATGTTAGAGATAAAGCAAAAGATTCATATATTTTAATAGAAAAATCATAACTCACACCAAACAGTAACAACATTTTAAAATGTACTTTATAAATGACAAACTTGTCACATCTTTTAATGTATTGCTTTTAATTGTATTTACATATTACTTTTAAAATTTTCTTAAATGTATTTAATCTGCTACAACAGATTATGCTGTGAATCTCTTTCAGCCAGCTTAACATGATGTAGATGAGATGTAATCATACATGAATATATAATAAGTTTAACCTTAGAAGCAAATGATCCAGTTCCCTTCTTAGAAAGTGATGGGTTAGTAGTGTCTATTATATTTACATCACCATATGTGCCTGGAGCTGGTGCTTCTGTCTGCAATATGAGAGAATAATAATTATGGTTGCAATCATTAAAAAAAGCCAAAAATTATAGTTTGCAATCATCATTTTAGGGTAGAATGATAAAATGTTAAGATTGAACAGTTATTGAATGAAATATAATGAAATAAAATTGTTTCTTACCAAAAACGAATCATCTTTAAAACGTTTAGCTTTTGTTAGGAAACCTCTCTTGTCACTATTTTCCGTTATTATTGTCTGATACTTTGTTGGTATAGAAGCATTTGCAGCAACAATTGCATGACCTAAAATTATTACATTTTTGGGTATCATTAACTTAAGGCAACAAAATTAACCAAGACAGCAGAGTTTAAAAGTGTTCATCAAATAGGGATTTAAACAAAATTTATGAAGCAATGTGTGAAGCTATTCTAAAAATCGTTAAAACATTGTAACCACTTCTGGGTGGTTCTCTCTTTACACTGCCCAGACACCTATGATAAGGAAAAGTCTGCATTTTTTCCACCTGTAGGCTACATCCCAAGCTATGATTGTACTGACTGATTTATTCATTAATATATAATAATAATAATCAAGTTCATTTGAAAAATCACGCTTCATCCCCAAAGGCTCGAAGCGCTGTACAAAAACAAAGCTGGGAGATAATAACTAGCTGGAAAAGATGGTAGACAACTTCAACCCAGAAGGTGTTTGCGAAATAGATGAGTTTTTAAATTTGTTTTGAAGGACTCCAGTGTCTGCCTGTTTCTGAGAGCGTCAGGAAGGTTGTTCAAAATAGTTGGGCCAGCAAATGCGAACGTGCGCTTTCCGTAAGTCTCAAGGCGAACACGCGGTATTCAGAGTTTGCCACTATCGGATGAGCGGAGTTGTCTAGTGGGTAAATAAGGCGTAATGAGCGCTTGGAGATAGGACGGCGCCCGGTCATGCAAGCAGCGGTAGCACAGAGTTGCGATTTTGTACTCTATGCGAGCGCGGACCGGCAGCCAATGCAGCTCTCTCAGAAGAGTTTTAGCATGGTCGAATTTGCGTTTACAAAGAACAATTCGAGCCGCATTATTCTGTGCTTTATTAATTTTATCCAGGAGCGTAGCTGGAAAACCCACCATGACAGCATTGCAGTAGTCCATGCGTGATAGCACGAATGCAGACATCAGCCTCTTTGATGCATTCAACGTTAAGAAAGGTCTGATATGACTAATTCTGCGCAGCTCTAGAAAAATCGCCTTGCAAATCATGTTAATGTGATTTTCCATAGTTAGTTTTCTGTCTAAGTAGACACCCAGGTTTCGCACTGTTTGAGAAAACTCAATCTGCACGCCTGAGAGAGTAAAGGATGGTGTGTATTTTTTAAAGATTTTAGCTTTTGAGCGGTAGCAATGGGGATCAGCTCAGTCTTTTCATCGTTCAATTTGAGCTTGTTTATTGTCATCCAGTGCTTAACTGACTCCACTGTCTTCTGTGTCATATTAAGAAGCTGAGGGAACTGAGAGGGGATCACGGATTTCTGAAGTTGGGTATCATTCGCCAACATGTGATATACCATGTCAAACTGCTTGATCACTGCATCCAGGGGCTAAACGTACATAGTGAAAAGCACCGGGCCTAAGATCGAGTCCTGGGGTCCTCCAATTCAATAATGGATTTCTTGGAGGTCAAGCCGTTTGCGATAACTGATTGGACCCGATTTGTCAGATATGACCGGAACCATCTCAAAACGGTATCGGTGAAACCGAACGTATTTTGCAGACATTGGAGAAGTATGCCATGGTCAAGCGTATCGAACGCTGCCGATAGATCCAGATAATATGTGAAAATATATTGTCATAATTAAATATTGAATATATTACTACAAGTACTAGTGTAATTATTCTGCTTTGCCATTTTTTCTCTGTGCCCATTTTGTTTCCTTTCAGTTTCAGTCAACTGCAGAGTGTAGCTTTTTTTTAGTTGGTAGCATAGTATATGTTTTATTTATCGTTTGTTTATTTGTTTTTTACCTATTGTTTGAATTTCATGATAGGTAGGCCTACGTTAGGTACTTCGATAAAGCAAGGGAGACTACTTAAAAATTTGTATCGGAAATGGGCGTCGGCGTATTAAAATCCAACTTTTTATTTTTTTAATGTGAGTGTCAATTCATTAATAAATGAGTCCTTTTGACATGTAATTGTGTTCCGCTTCCGCCTTCTCACTTTGGAAGACATATTGGCCTACATTTCAATCCAGCAATTTTGCATTTTCAATCGACATTTATTTTGAAAATCATTGGCATGTATAAGGCATCTTCGCATTCAAAATTTTTTGTGAAATAAAAAGAGCTGATCTTTCATATTATATCGTGAAAAGCATTAGATATTGAAGTATCTTTGTGCCAATTCTCATTGAGGTAGGTCATGTCTCACATTAGTTATCCTTGTCTCCGTAACCTGTATTGTCACTAGGTGGACTAGCCCAATTTCGATTAGGATGTGACCACGCCCCCTTTTTAATGGCGGAAGACGCAGATTAGTTTCAGGTCACTTATGTTGTTTTTGTTTTAACATTACAACACAAATATTAAGAGTTGCAACTAGAAATAACAGTAAAAGCTTAATAAATAACATTGAATAAACATACTGAATATATATGGGTCATGTGGTAGCTGAGTAATGAAGTGAAGAAGTCACTGAGTGACACTGATCAAGTAGTGTAGTGTGCAACCGTTGCCAGGGGCAACTATGGCCGATACTTGGGAAATATTTAATTATTACCACTATTTACATCAAAATATTTGATAAATTATGTTTTAGAATGAACTTAAATGTTATTGAAAGAATTATATTTTAATTTGAGGTTAAAGAAACCGGTAGCGTCCATATTATAAATGATCATAAATTGCAGTGTGCAAAATGTCATGGCCATGCGCATTGGTAGCCATTCAGTCACTTGCAAATGGCTATACCGTAGAATACTATCTCATTTTCATTCATAAAAGGTTGCCGTGTGCAAAACTATCACACAGTTAGTCAAGGCTTTAATTAATTAGTCATGTGCCAAAGTTGAAAGTTCAAAATAAGTAGATCCCAAACAGTATTTTAGGGGATGCATTGCCTTATATAAACTATATAATATAGCATTTTCATATACCGGTATAATGGACTCCGTAGATTTGGTAAACAGAAAAGCCTTATATTAATACATTATATATTAAATTTACTGATATGCATAGTGATAGTTAGATAAATTATAATTGTATAAAATTATTTTTTATTACAGCATAGTTCTGAAAATAAAAGTCGTATAAAATTAAAATTAAAACGAGAGTTATTTCGCTCGTGACGCGAACATCTGAATTGGGTCACAGAATGTGGCGATGCGGTCCATGTTAAAAAAGGACAAATGAAGTCCTACTTTAAAAATTCATAACTTTAAAACTACAACAGCTAAAAATATGATTTTGGTGTTATAATTCTGTAAAAAATTAGCTCTATTCAACTATGCCATTGGTTTATTTATTCAAAATTTTTGAATTTTTTACCAAAGTACCTACCTACGTTAATGATAAATAATTATTATCCCTAAATATCATTCATTATAAATTATTACTTAAATATAATGAATCAATGACAATCACAGTGTATTCAAATTTCAAATTCAAGTAATTTCCAGTCAAATGAATTTTAATAGTTAACTTGTAATCATATAACTTTTTAAATTAAATTTGAGGACCATACAATTATTAAATAAACCTTTTATAGTGTCTACTAACAATTCTCTATTTAACTACCTTTGTGAATATTTCCCGAATGTGGTTTACTATGTTTTGCATAGTGGCTATCAATTAATTTCACTCCATCCGCCATGTCTAAACAATGACCTGCTCACTCTTCTTCGACAAATATGCCGCGAAGCTTATTAAAACAGATTTTGAATAGTTACATTTTGAAGAGTTAAATTTTATTGTAATTTATTGTTTAATTTATTTTATATTAATATCAGATGAATTGCAAGCTCTTATGTTTCCAAACATATCTTATTATGCTCTGTGGAAATAAGTATTATTGCGCGACATGAAAGGTTAGCCTGCTTGGTTACGAGGTCAAACGTTATCTTCTGCTGTAATTTTTCCATGTTTAAAATTGAAATAATAGTTGCTTTTAGTCCACAATAACTATTTATCCTCTATTAAAATTATAAAATTCTGAGAGTTCTTCTTAATTTGCTTTTTCAATAATTAAGTATAAGTTAATTTTTATTATAATTATTGTGTAACCATTCTTTTCGACCTTGACCTTCCAGTCGGACTGTTTCGATATTGTGAAAATCGAGTACGTTTAATCACAATCGGTATCCAGTGATTCAAAAGTTCCGCCTTATGGATCAATACTATTCACAGGGTTTCTCAACTTGTCATGTCTCATGGATATTTTTATTATCTCCGAATCAATGGCAGCGTCATCTTATATATAGTTATGTGAATGATGGAGCTTATGATAAATAACCGTCCCAAAACAGTGAAGTGTAAAGGGGGAGGGGTGATGAAAGCTTGGAAGTTTTTTTTTTATTGGGGGGAGCGGGGGCAAGGACATACAAAAGGTTCGCGGTGTACAATTATATCGGGAATACGTGTTTTAATTTTTAATTAAAATGTCTATTTTGTTTTTGAAAGAAAGACTTTATAAGAGTCAACTATTTAGTTATGACGTCATACTATTCATACTCCCACCCCACACACACAGGGGCGTATCTAGAATATTTGGCGTCCGGGAGGGTAGAACTACTTGGGAATCTTATTAAGTGTGAGCCTTAAACTTAAATGCATGTTTTGTCAAGTAACTTAAGTAAATGGGAAGTTCACAAATTGCGTCACCATTGTTTGGCGGGCTATAGCTAGTACTAGTACATACACTCTCCCCACCATACCAATGAGTTACGTTACGAACAACTGTACGTACCATGAATTTATTCGTAAAATGTTACTTGGTTCACTGTTGACTACGATGATAATAAGATAACAGCAATAAATACGATCAAATAAACAATAAAAATACTATTAAAAAAACTGAAATGATGGCCTTGGGGTGGGCAGTTTGTTAGGGTTGTCATGGTATTCCAATCGTTACCAACTCTACCTTTGTGATAAATTGTGCGGCTTATTTGTGGCAAATTGTGCGGCTCATTTGTGGCAAATTGGGGGACTCATTTGTGGTGTCATGTAGACCCGTTTGTTGGTATCGGTGCATGTTTGTTGTATCGGCGAAAGTTCGTAAGGTGGGAAGTGTCTTAGACGTTGGAGTCAGCCCCAAAAGCAACACTTGTGCCAACGAAAGTCTGTATGAACCAGCAAAATATTCAGAGCTCTTAACAAAGACTTGAAACAGTGCCAGCAAAAATCTTACGTCCAAAGACTAGAGACAGTTTTTATAAAAAATATCACTTTTACTTTTAAAAAACAATGTTTCTTTCATATTTGGTATCAATATTATTTATACTCAAGCGCAATGTTTGACATCTCAAGTTATACTCATTTTTTAGCCCTTCGGAGTTAGAAGTAAACGGCTAGATGGAAGAATGTATTGATAGAATATTATCTGGTAATATTTTGTAACCATTTGGATATGTTAAATAAGATAGTATGATCAGTTATAGAAATGTCTTTTCATGGCCATCACAGATTGAGTGATAGGCCCATCACATATTGAGTGATATGCCCATCACAGATTGAGTGATATGCCCATCACAGATTGAGTGATATGCCCATCACAGATTGAGTGATATGCCCATCACAGATTGAGTGATATGCCCATCACAGATTGAGTGATATGCCCATCACATATTGAGTGATATGCCCATCACAGATTGAGTGATAGGCCCATCACAGATTGAGTGATATGCCCATCACAGATTGAGTGATATGCCCATCACAGATTGAGTGATATGCCCATCACAGATTGAGTGATAGGCCTATTGCAATTTTCAATGAATGGGTAGTTGTTAAAATGGATGTTGGTTTATTCGGCAAAAAAATGATATTTAGTGTAAAACAAAATTAATCAATATTATCAAGTGTATTTTTCACTACTGAAAATCATAAAATACTAGTAAAAAATCAACAAATTCCCCCAATGAAATGATCAGAATAGCACCAACTTTATTTTGTATTTCATAAAATTAAAGTTAAGCTTATATTAGTAAACCCGGACAAAAATAGAACAATATCATTAAAGTCACGTGGGCGATCTGACAATGAACTCATCCGACTTATTGTCAACTCTGCGGGTGCCAAGCTGTATAAGAAATATATCATTTAGGGTTCCCGCCAATCAAACATCTGCGTTGGAAAAAAAATGGGTCAGCTGCATGAATGTGAAACAAATTTTACATGAAAGCTCGGGAGATACGCCAGTTTGGCGCTTTGAAACGGATGCCAAAAGTTTTTTTTTAAAAGTAGGCTACGCGGATAACTTATATTATTGTCTTATAGTTAAAATAGGGCAGCTGACTCCTCTGCTCTGCCCGGTCAGCTGCCTACAGATCCTTCAATAGCTCTCCCTATACTCCTATTCTCCTTCACCCGATTCTTTTTTTTTTCTTCTCTTTTTTTTAATTAACAGAACTGTTTACTCCTGGGTTAGTGTCAGAGTAATTTTCAGCTCTCAAAAACGTAGTTTCAAGCTCCAAAGAGTTCGGTCTATTGGTCAGCGGTGTTTATAATCAAAATACAAGCTGTGTCTGTGTGAGAAAAACGTAGTTTTTTTCAGGCTCGTTGTAGTGCCTTAGTCGTAGGCTTAAAGACGTAGTTACTACGACGAAAGTTAGGGGTAAAAAGGTCTGAATTAAACAAAACTTGAACTCAGCAGAGCCCCCTTTTGACTTTTGGTGGTCCCTTGTGTGACTCTTGGAGGCCTCCCGCCATTTTTTCTAAACATTGACCCATCCCCCCACCCACCCCCGGGTCGCCCAAGCATTCAATGTTGATAGTTTAAATTTTGTCCATAACACAACTATAATAATATAGTAGCCCCCCTGCTTGACGTTTTAAATGATTAACAACCAGTAATATGAATTGAAATGACACCCTATGAAAATGATTCATTTAATTAGCAAGAAAAATAGATGAATTTATTACATTACGGTACATCACCATCACTTTCGACTCATCACCAGTGGCGTAGCGAGCTTAACTCGCGCCCGGGGCACAATACCTTTTTACCGCCCCCCTATTCGAAAACCATACAATATTATATGTAAAATATACCATTTGGCGCCCCTTTGTGAGTAGCGCCCGGGGCATGATGCCCCCTTTGCCCCCCCCCCCCTCGCTACGCCACTGCTCATCACAATCAAGATTATATGTATTATTGATCCAACGCGAATCCTTTAGCCATTGTCTATTCGACCATCTCAGAAGTGTTATTGATTTATATGGTCAACCTTTTCTGTTGTTTTTTTAACGATGTCATCAATTTATGTCTTTTCACAAAAGCTGCTGTACAGAATGAGGACAAAGAAAAGTGGTATCGATATTTATTGTAACATGTAGTCGTCTTAATTTTGCCCTAATGCAAGCCGTTTTTAACCAATGAAAAGGAAGACATCTGTGACCTAGTTATACTAACCAATCAGTGCTTGTAACGAGGAAAAGGCGGGTGTTCGAAACGTCTTTTTTCCCGAACTTTAGCATAACTTGTTCCAACATTTGGGGGAGTTAGACCTTTGTCTCAGACCATTTTTTGCAAATCCGATCCGCTAACTGAAAAATAAATTTAAAATGTCTTCAGTCTCAGTGTTCCGTTACAATGATGCACAACTGAGCACACTAATGAAGGCAGCTAACTTAAATGACGAAAATCAGGTAAATATTTCTAGTCCAAATGCCAAATAAGTTGAATAATTGCGTCATTCACTCTTACTCTTTTTTTGAGTGTTAAATTCTTATTAGTACTTTTGTCGTTTCAAATTTTTATCAATTTATGCGCTCGAGTTCATTCTAATTCTAGAAATGATTAGTAGGGCCTATGTAGTTTCTAGTTTATTTGGTCAGATCATCAGAATCGGTAAACGTTTTTTTTTAAAAATAAAGACACTTCAATAGAAAATGTTGAGGTGGGCGTATCCCGCGCTTTTCATCAATTTATTCACTTTCAATACTTTCATTAAAAAAAATTGCTCACTTTGAATGACCTATCTTATGTTATTTGATCATTATTTCAGGCACCAGTTTCCAAACAAGACCCTCAAACCCCACGTAAGCCTCTGGGAACAAGTAATTTACAGGTAAATTTATTTTATTTAATAATTTACAGTTAGATGATTTGATAAATGAAACATTAAACTCATTAAATTAATTTAGTAATTATTATTAGTGTTACTACTACTCACTAAAGTGAAGTCTCTTACTGTAGTCTTACTCTTAGTCACTACTAGTACTAGTTACAAAATTTAATTAACAATTTTTAGGCACTCCAACTCAAATTTTCAAATACATCTGACACAGACAAAGAGCATATCATTGGAAAGAGCTGGCTTTAAGCTTTCCAATGACACCAAGATAATCTTTCTATCTTTTATAGGAGAAAAGTTATGAATTTTTTAGTGATTTATTTTCCCCCACTATTTGGCTTTGTATTTAATTATTAAAACTGTGATCGCATTATTACTCTTTTGGTACTATTTTGCTTGTATCTTTTTGGCTATTAAAGTTAGAGCTATCAAATTTGGAGGAGACATTTACAATACAATGTTTAACAAAGTAAAACACATGAATTGTGAATTAACTTATTATATTTTATTAAATATGACTTTATGAGCATATGTCGTGGATAACGACAATTGGCGAAAAATTAAATTTTTCAAGAAATAACATAATTACTAAACTAATAAAGCTACTGCTATAAAATTTTCAATACAAACAGATATTGTCCATCTAAAAGTAAGGTAAATTTAAAATAAATAAAATGCAGATCAGAAAAATGTATGTAACGTTATAAAAAATATTTCATGAAAAGCGCCAGCGGCCGAGACACTTTTTACACTTAAATAGATATCTTTTAAACTAATAAAGCTACTGCAATGAAATTTTCTATCCAAACAGATATTGTCCATCTAAAAGCAAAGTAAATTTAAAATAAATATAAGGCAGAGCAGAAAAATTTATGCAATGTTAGAAAAAATATTTCATGAAAAGCGCCCGCGGCCGAGACATTTTTTACAATTAAATAGATAACTTTTAAACTAATAAAGCTACTGCAATGAAATTTTCTGTACAAATAAATAGTGACAATTTAAATGTAATAGAATATTCATATATTAAAAAAGTCAATTTAAATCATGCTATACAAAATTCAAAGTGTCATGTAAGTTGTCGTCATTGATGTACATTTTAAACATTCAGGATATGGTTCGCGGCTTTGGAGCTCTAGCTACTCTTCATCCTCATTAATTGGTAGATTAAAAACATCTTCCACCATTGTCAAAATAAAATTAGGTTGTGTGTTGATCTCCTCCAGGTTGGCAGAGCATGTCCTCATCATGTGTGGAATCCTATTGACAAACACTAAACAAATAAAAGAAGATATTCTGAACACATTAAAAAAAATCAATATTTTTAACAGGCTACACAATTTTCTTTAGTTGATGTACATTATATTTGTTAATAACTAGAGGCTATCTTAATTTCTTTTCATGTCACCTCACTCTAATCTTTCTATACTATAATAATAATACTACTATCAGAATCAGTATCATTTAATATTTTTGAAGCAAAGCCAAAGCCTACTCATGACTCATGTATGGACTATCTAAGGCCTTTAGTCAAATTATTATTGAAATCCTTTATTAAAAGTGTACATTTATTTTTTTATAATCAAACTACTTTATTAAAATACAGAAAATATTTATTAAACTGTTTGAAAAACGTTTCTAATAATAATAATAATAACCACTGTTTACATTAGAGATTAACCTCTTCCGGTAACTCGAGTGGAAAAAAATGGCCGCCATCGGCTGTTTCAAAATTTGTGTCACTTTTCGGGACCAATCCTTAATTCCTGCAATAATCTGTATTGTTTTGAATGAGTGATTCATTTTTTAATATATATGAACTAGGATATTAAGTAGTTTCCAAGTCTTACCCAGAGTTTAAAAAAGTAAAAAAACACAGCGAAATCACTTACCCCACTTTCACTTTCCAACAGATCGGCTCAGAGTAGTCGGATTTCCACTTTATTTATATCCTCGTAACCGTCATGCACCGCGGATTCAAATTAAAATAAGGAGGTTCGTCTATTTTAAGAAATGACGCAAAACAACGCTAAGTCCCAACAACTACCGAAAACAGCCACAGCCAACTGATCACAGCGATAGGCGGCGAGTAGCCCGCGTCTTCCTACCGCTCGCGAAGCAGTATTGGGGTGCCTACAATTTTTAAATGAATAAATAACTAATGACCATCCACATAAGTATAGTATAAGTTAAGCAATAATTAAACAGTCACAATATTTGCATAAATTCTTTACCTTTCCTCCACATTCCCCCAAATTTGTTACGGTCACAACTCACAAATGAATGATAAAAGAAAAATACCATCATGTTCATACTACTTTTACATACTCATACCTTTGCTTTTTGGCATTAAAATAATTTAGCCTACTAATATATTTTTTAAATAAAGTAATCAATCACTTTCAATCAGAATATTTCCTAAATATTGAAAAATGTGCGTACAATCGGTGAATCAAATTGTCATATACTAATCCAGAACAATTCCAAGTAGCCTATTAAATTAGCGTTTCTTAAAAAAATTCTTGCTATGACATGACTTACCTGACTTAAGTTTTAATGAAATTAATGTAAATGGCTTCAACTAAACAGACCCAACAAAATATCAATATATTGCTTGACTTGGTCTTAATATCAATTGAAATAAATGTTTACTGATCTTGTCAGCTTGCATGTTAGAATCACTTGCTTTTAACACAAAAATAATTATTGCATGGTCAATTTAGTAATGTAGAAGTTCTGTCAGAACCGAGTACCACACCAGATTTGAGCTTTGTGTCTAAAACAGCAGATGCTGTCAACCATATACATAATTAATTTCACTTGCTTGTTAAAAAAATATGTCTCACAAGATTGAAATGCGAGTTGAAACTCAATAAAAAAAATTTCTAGTAATGATTTCTTTGCCATGGGGTGCTGGAAAACCTAGAAATTATTTGTATTTATGGTTTGTGTGCTGAGCAATGTTTTAAAATTGAGATGGAAGTGCTTAAAATGTTTTGAAAGGAGTTCAGCACTGCATAATAAGGGTTAAGAATCTCTGTTATGTGGATTAGCTATGGACCATCAACCACAATCACAAGTTATCTTTTTCATGCACAAATTCAAATGAAACATCTGAACTTGCACCTCAAAAGTTTTGTTAATTTATGAACTGCTTCAATTCAGCCAGAGATTTAATTTTAATAAGCCAAAGTTTAGGAAATTATTCATCATTTTATATTTTTACCATAGGCCTTTGTGTCCTATTTACATTTCATATCAAGCCAGCAAAATGTTTATTTTATATATATATATATATATATATATATATATACATTTTAAAAAAAAAATAATTATTTTTTAGAATGTGATATTGGATCAAGAGTCAGAAAAACAAGTTATTAAAGTCAGCAGAGAGGTAAGTCATTTGATGAGTGTTAATAATTTTAGATAAAATATATTGGAGTTGCTTTGGCTAGATGAAAGCCTATGCCTATACTAGGTACTTTGACACCAAATTTAAATATTGTCCGATTGCCATGAATGATACATGATTTTAAAGGGCTAGCAATAAGCTTTATAAAAACACCAATTTCATCTTTCTATCTTTTATAGGAGTGGAGTTATGATTTTTTTGGTCAATTTTTTTTGCCCCTTATATAATCTATATATTTTACCCCCAAAACGTGTGACCCGAATTTCAAATTTCTGTACTTTTTTGCCCACAACATTTTTATTTTTCAAGATAATTGCACAAAATTTTCAGGAGACATTCTCAATCTAATATACAACACAAAGAACAACAAAACTATAACATTACATCAAGACTTTTTATTTTGGATAATTTTCTTTGCAGGTATGTTAAAAAAAATCATGTACAAAAAAATTGTAAACATTATTATTTGTAAAGGCAAAAACAAAAAAATAACATGTTCATTGTATTTTAATTAAATATATGATTAATTTATATTTAAAATAAATTCTTATATTTATAAAAGGTAAGTAGACGTCTTTTTTTAATGTAAAATTGAATGCATGAACTTATAAAAACGACTAAAATCACTCATAAGACAAAACTAATACGAGCATACCAGTACCGTTATGAGATAAAATTTTAAAAGGTAATGGGGATGTTCTGCCTGTCATTTGCTATATAGACTGCTTGGTCTTGTTGATGAGTCCCACGATGTCTCTGTCGTTGTCTTTGCCATCTACATCAAAATGTGCCTCATAATCGATGGGCGGAATTCCACAAAGTTCTTCAATAAAAAGATTAAAATGTTCTTGATTCTTACGTACCCTGTAGACAGAACACTAAATTATAAATATAATTATAATCCTGAATGTAAACACTATCTAATTTCTTTTTAATAATATTATTCAATTTTTGAGTTTGTTAACAAATCTTTTCTTTTTTTTTGTTATTTGATTATTTTGGTATATTAAATATTTGTCTGTCTATGTAAACTGTTTCACTATGTCTGTAAAAACAAACAGTATTAAAATAATATATTAAATTAACAATTAATTAACATTTATAATTAAATACCTTATTAAATTTTTAAAATTGTAGATTTTCATTAGGCTTGTAAGAATATTAGTAATTAATTAGGCTTTTACTTTTATGATCTTATGAATAAGACTAAATGGACTATATAATAATAATTTTTATTGTTATAACTTATAATTAGGCCCAATTTTAGTGATATAATCCCATATGATTTGGCATTAACAAGAGTATGACTATTATTATTATTATTGATGCAATTAATGACGCTAGGATTAATTATTGATTCTATAATTTACAGGTACTGTAATTAAAAAGAGAACCGATAAATTTGGTGGGGCTACACACAATTTTTTAACGTAATAAAACTACGGTAAAACTAATGACAACCCACTGATTCCCAATTAAAAACTTTTCAAGTTCGGTTGAAATGTTTAATTTAATTTTTTAAAATTATTAATTTGAAACTACGTAGTATTATTCAGATGTTAGGGGATTCAACAATTACGATTAAATTCATAATTGACAGTGATAATAGCCGTTTCCGGCATCTCGATCAGAAAATAATAACTTTTAATATGGCGACATTTTCATCCCCACCCCATGCCGCTTTAGGGGCAGCATAACTTTTTTGTGACTTGTTGAAGTATAATAACATAAGAATGTTTAAACTTGCTAATTGAATGTAGTTTAACTTTATCTAGATCCCATTAAATTTTTTTCACTACCTGAGGAGTATATTATTATATATGCTTACCGAGTCGCTATGATAATCCTGTCCGTGACACAGAAAATAAATCGTTGCTAAAATTTCCTAGAAACACCGGAACACAAAAACTGACACGTCACTGATGAGGAAAGCAATATTTAGTAAACAAAGGTGACGTAGAAAGCAATTTTCCAAAGATACCGTGTAGCCGTACGCCATATTGTAGAACAAGTTTTTTCGACATTTTTGGTATGCGCAGACTGCATGCGCGAGTGGACCTTTGACATACCTACCTATACATATGATTTATACTAGTTGTAAAGCCAACTTTATGTATATAAATATATATGTTTGAGGAGAATAAGTGGGGTGTTTACTTATATATAAAGCAATGTCATAGGCTTTGTAATTTACTCGAGGTACCAGTAAACTGATTCAGTTATAGAAAAGTCACAAAATGTAATTAACTGACCAATGCAGAGTCACAAGTTTTGTCCCAAATATGTAAGCACCATAGTGGGCTATGCTTATTAAAACATCTCCATTGAAATTTTATACGATGGTAGCAGCAGTTGAAATCTATGTTTAGAAACCAACATGGCAACTCTCCTTGCTACCAACCAGCACCCGATCTATTTTGCAAAGCTGCAATTAGGCAAATTTGTTAACCCTTTAATTACCGCTGGGTTTTGACATTGATTTTTGCTGACTCAGCAATTTAAAAAAAAACAAAAAAACAACATTTTTTTTAAAAAGAAGAAGAAATTTCCGGCATTTTCATTCTCTATCCAATTTGCTTTTAAACTTCTCTATAGATTAACGAATAAAGAAATATATAGCATTGAAATGTGACGTCCTTGGTATTTCAGGAAAGTTCTTTGCCTTTTTGTTATTACAACTATGTGACATCATTGGTAATTGAAAGTGGGTGATCGTTGTGTCGACGTCATCCGTAGCGAAAAGTAAAGGTTAATTGATATTTATAACAATGCACACAGGAAAAAATTAGGCAACCCCATATTTCTTTCCAAGCAGCAATCATATTTTTGTTAATGTTCCTTATGTTTGACATATGAAGTGAGAATGTTGTTCTATACATTGTACTGTGTTTATTATGTTTTTTAAGTCTTTCAGGTTTACAAAACTTATCTTACAAATCTCAAACACAGTAATGCTTACACAAGCATATTTTATGGGGTCGGCCTTATACTTTACATGCTGTGCTTTTCCTGGCAAAATCTAGTGGGATTGGCTTATGGAAAAAAAATGGCTTTAGATCCAGTAGTTATAAGAATTTTCTTTGGCTAAAAAGCAGGTCATAATAAATTCAAATTGTAATTATTGTATTCTTTGAAGAGTTCTTCGTTGCCATGGCTTCTGAATTTTTTAATTTAAGTCATATTTTATCACATGTATTTTTTAATATAATTTGGTATGCAATTTAACCCATACTTTCTTTTAAAAGAAACAACAAAAAAACCATTTAGTTTAAAATAAGGAAGAAAAAATTATTTAAAACAATCTAAAAATATGAAACCACAATTAATAATTAAATGTATGGCAACATTTTCTTACTTATAGTCTGCATGATGGCCCAAATAAAGTGAGAACAACTCATAGTAATGGGTTTATTTAATACAATTGAATTAAAGTTTTGTCATTTATGGCCACAGGAAATTATAGTGGAATTTTGAAACAATTGAAATTTATTTAGTTAGTTGTTTTTTAATCAATTTCAATGGATATCAGATTTTGAAATTATACACAGATAAATGTGTGCCACATTTATTTTTATTAAAACATCAAGTTTACAGTATGCCACATGAAGCCAATAAAAGAAGTCACATACCACACTTCTCCGTTTGTCTTTACCTGCATTAAATTTATTTATAAAAGGAAAAAAAATTCAACATCTTTTTGATAAAGTTATGGTTTAAATGAACAGAAATATTAAAATAATATATTAAATGAAAGGCGAATTTTCATTTTCATGAAGGTCAGGAAGTGTTTGTCCATTTTCCCTACATTATGAAACACTTCCTCTGTTAGTGTACTGCTCCGTCTGTGGGGCAATCCTTTCATGTATATTATGTTTGGACTTTTCGGTTATTTACAAGTACTTGAAACGTTGTGGCTAAACTGCATAAGGACTATTAGCAATTTTATTTTTATTTGCTCACAGCAAAAAAAGACAGCAAAGAAAGAGATCGAGGAGCCTTTGCTGAAAGAAAACCCGGGAAGATTTGTTTTGTTCCCCATTCAATACCATGACATCTGGCAGATGTACAAAAAGGCAGAGGCCTCATTCTGGACTGTGGAAGAGGTGGATTTATCTAAAGACCTTGATCAATGGGACAAGCTGAAACCAGATGAAAAACATTTTATCTCTCATGTCCTTGCATTCTTTGCAGCTAGTGATGGCATTGTCAATGAGAATTTGGTAGGTCATCAAAATTCATGAATATAATATATACTATTTTCTAAAAATTGTTTAGGAAATTTGATTTTTTTTATTTTATATTACATCAGAACATTTGATGAAGTACCTAATTATCCATACCGTCTTAATTTCAGGTTGAAAGATTCAGTAAAGAAGTTCAGGTGACTGAGGCTCGTTGTTTCTATGGTTTTCAAATTGCCATGGAAAATGTGCATAGTGAGATGTACAGTTTACTCATTGATACATATATTAAAGATCCTAAAGAAAGGTAATTAAGCTGCTGGTATAAACTCTTTTTTTTACTGGTTTGTATTTTGTAAATAAAACTTGTTACTCATTACTAGCTATAGATTTTGCATAAAAATTATTAATTTTTGCAGAGACTTCCTTTTCAATGCAATTGAAACCCTCCCTTGTGTGAGAAAGAAGGCAGAGTGGGCCATTAAGTGGATTGGTGATGATGAGCACCCCTACAGTGAAAGAGTTGTGGCATTTGCAGCTGTCGAAGGGATTTTCTTTTCTGGATCCTTTGCAGCTATTTTTTGGTTGAAGAAGAGGGGGATCATGCCGGGATTAACTTTTAGTAATGAGCTTATCAGCAGAGATGAGGTAAATACTTTTTAAAAATTTAGTAGAATTGTTTTAATTATTTTCCATGGTTTTCATTTATTTATTTTTTGGTTGGTTTTTATCCTTCTAAAACCATTGCACATTTATTCAACCATCATGTGATAGACATTTAAATTTATCATTCCCACTTTTATGGAAGTAATATATTAATTTTTAATATCATTACAGGGTCTGCATTGTGATTTTGCCTGCTTGATGTTTAAACATTTAATCAACAAACCATCTCAAGACAGAGTATATGAAATAATAAAAGATGCTGTTACCATTGAACAAGAATTCCTCACAGATGCCCTACCAGTCAACTTAATTGGGATGAATTGTGAGTTGATGAAGAAGTACATTGAATTTGTGGCAGACAGACTATTAGTTGAGCTGGGATGTGAAAAGGTAAGTTTAGCAAGAAAACATTGTTGGTAGGTTATTGAGCCATTTGTGGATTTTATTGCATTATCACATTTTTTTTAATATATAGAGGAAGGTAAGTAGCAAGAAAACATTGTTGGTAGGTTATTGAGCCATTTGTGGATTTTATTGCATTATCACATTTTTTTTAATATATAGAGGACCTATCTAAGATTGAGTTGAAAGTCTGTCAATTTTTACCTATTTGCCAGTAATAAACTAATGCTATAATTTAACTGAATATAATTTCAGAGTACCACGGTTTGACAATTGAACTTATATAAACTTTAATTTGTATTTTTTCAGGTTTACAATTCAGAAAATCCATTTGACTTTATGGAACACATATCTTTAGAGGGGAAGACAAATTTCTTTGAGAAGAAAGTTGGTGAGTATCAGAAGATGGGTGTCATGAACAAATCACCAACCAGCCATCAATTCTCCACAGATGAGGACTTCTAATTGTGTTCACTTCCCTGACCAATTGATCTCAGGTCATTCATCCCACAACTGCCATTCAGTGTGTGTTTGTGATAGAAATGGTGTGTGTGTGTGCTTAAAATTTTTAACTGAAATATTTCTTGGGACTCTTAAGATTGTTATTCAGGTTTGACTCATTTACTTTATGATGGTCTCAGCTTGTTTTTAATTAGCATAAATGCTTGTGAAGTGTGGCGCTTTTTATAATCTTCCCTTGTATTGAAACACCATAGTGTTCAGTAGATGTTGGAGCTGTTTTTAATGGATTTTAAATCTCAGAACATCTGTAAGAGGCATTACTTTATTTTTTAGTTCCTTTATTTACAATTAGATTTTTAATAGTTTGTAACCTGTCTGAGAACCTGCATAATTTTTACAGTCTGCCCTTGTAGTTCCTTACTGATTGCAATATGTTATTTTAGTATCCACATTGTACATAATATGTCTATTAATTTATTAAAGTCTTTTTCTAAATAACGCATTTGTCTATTTTGATTTAATTGTTTAAATGTATTTGTTCTGTATTTATGCATGCCCGCCCCCAGTACCTTCTAATTGAAAATGTACACTATTTAAGGTTTGATTTGTAGCTTTATTTATCAAATAAATGACTGGCATATTTCAATGACACTGAAAGACTAATAAATTACATGCAAAAATTGTGATGAGATCCCAGTTGTTTCAAAATAACTTGCAAGATAAAAAAAATATAAATATAGTGTTGCGAGGCCCATTAATGTTCTTTTAACAAAAAAAAAAAAAAAGTTATTTTAGCTCTTTGCACTACTACAATGACAAACAGGCTAATGTTTTGATGATGCAATATATATATATTTTTTTTTCTTTAACAGAATATGTTGAGAACATTTAATTCAATACAGTATGTTTTAATTTACATGAGTTATAAAATAAAGGGGTTAAAAAAAGCTTGCTTTCATAACTAGCTTTAAAATCCAGAACTGCAGCATTTTCATTGATGACAGTATTTTAAATATAATGTATAAATTAATATAACATGAATTTTTATCACAAGATGTTGCTGGAACTTTAAAAAAGCATAAACTGAATACAATTAAATTAGACACTTAAAAGAAGTTGCTACAGTACTTGTTAAAAATGACATCACAGACAACATAATTCATCAGAGTATTTAACAGACAACATATCTTTAAGTTAATTTGTCTATCAAGACAGATGTTACACTAGCTAAATTTAAATGAGATCTTAAAATTAACTTTATTCATAATTGATTAAATGCCATGCATTGGATTAACGTGATTTCAAATTCAATAATTTTTGTATGGGCACCCCGAGATATTGAATAAAAATAATAAATCATCACCATTGTGAAGCAAGTCTAAGATTGGATTCCCAAACTGGGGTGCCTTGAAGAGCCAGTAACAATTTTTTTTGTTGACAGCACATGCATTATAATTTATATAGCATGTTAAATTAATTTCCCAAATTTTGGTTGTATACCAGTACATTATAAAAAATAAATTTATTTATAATGCATTTTTACTTAGTTGTGACTCCAAGACCTAGTCAAACAGTAGGGCGGCAGAAAAAAAAAACTGTTAACATGTAGCATAAGGGACAATACAAAAGAGATCTTCAGTACATTTGCTGCTAGCTTTCTGAAAGTCTGTCACTCTCATCAGGGAGTGGGCCCTTTATATTTTTATTGGAAGTTTTAAAAATAAAAGTTATGTAATGGCTTTTGTTGTATATTTCTTGGAAGAAACTTTTTTTTTTTAACTACCTAATTATGTGTCCCAAACAGTGTGCAATCTTTAGTTCATTCAATTTTAATTTTAGGGATTTTTAATTGAGAAAAAATTAAGTTATTTATAATTCAAAACAAATCCTAATTGAAAATCTTAAATGAAAAGAAAATTATCACCTAAAACAATCAGCCCTGGAAACTTTTTAGCAAAATGCATTCAACATTTCCAAGAGAAATTCAAAAATTTCCTGAACATTTTAAAAACTTCAACACTAGATTTTATGACTTAACTTATTGTGTCTATTATTTAAAACATAAAATAGCTCAAATTTTATTCAAACAAAATCGTCAAGCTCCACTTTTAACCAAAGCATAAATTTATATGAGATGAGCATTTAAAGATTATAATTTATATTGATATATAATATATAAAAGACTACAATAATATTTCATATCCATTAGGGCAGATCAACCAGTGAACTCTAGTGTATATATTTAAACCCTATTTCTAATTATATTCAAGGAACAACTATAGCATCAATCACAAGGTTATGCAACAACTCCTTTTTCCCCCAGGAATGAAATATTTAATGTTATAAAATTTAAAATGTTATACATGTGAAAAGAAAAAAAAGACCCACCTCAGATTCCTATCTAAGATTACGTGACATAACTTTATTGAAATTTAAGAAGTAAATTTTAACACATTGTATTTTAATTATAAGTAAATGAACACATTGTTTTAATTATAACTACCAGTGCTGTAATTAAAATTCAGAAATATGGCCCTGGGAATCTTAAAATTTAAAAAAAATGACAGATTTGATTTTCTTTTCTAATTTATAGTGTAGTGAAAAAATATTTGTATATGTTATTAATGTTATGGCTAGAGGTGTAAAGAATACTTTAACCTTTTAAAGAATATACTTTAACCTAACAATACAATAGCTTCAGAACTTTTATAAAGACACACCATTTTAGGTGAAGATCCCCAGGACCGGTAAAAGAAAAATATTTTAATTACCAGTACTCACACAACTGATGATAGATTTTATTATTTTTCTACATGAATTTAGCATAAAAATAAAAACCCTAATGCTACAGCTTGAACTCCCAGGGCAGTCAATGTAATGAAGTTTCAAGAGGTTCACCTTTGGCACACACACACATTGTGATTGACCTTTAACCTAATGTTACAGCTAATTATACAAGAGAATCCCTGAACAGTCAATTCCCTGCTGTAAGTGAGATGAATTAAATTCAACACAAAGAGTCCAAATGAAAAGTCTTAAATTAAGCAAAAGCTACAGATCCTCAAACAAAGTGTATAAATACAAATTTTAAGAAAAAAGAAACCTCCCCAATATTTTAAGTGAGCATATACACATGGTGTTCTTAGGGGTTATCCATTTACCGGTATTTAATACAGCAAAAGGGGGGGGGGGAGGGGGGGAGGTCATTAGGAGATTAGTTTGAAATAAATCTGCCTCAAAATTATGGATCTTACAAAGATTCCTCTTTTTCTATATATATTTTTTTTTAAATTTAAAGGGGGGGGGGGAAAGAAATCAAGTGCCAAAATGTACACTAGACAACTGGAAGGGAGAAAAATGGGAATATTTAGTTTTCACTATAAGGATCACCCCTTTATCACATTTTTTTTTCCACTGGCTTGTACCGTACCAGGACTCTACTGATTTGAGGCAGAGTGAGACATACCATTTACAACATATTGGTGATGGTAATTTGGTGAAACATTTGTGATTAAAATTCCCCAAAATGTTATTTTACTGTGTGTTAGACACAGGACAGAGCACATCATAATCCAGCTGCTGAAGTTGTCAGCTCAAATGTCACACACATACAATTACTCTGATCTCACACTGATACTCAGTTCCGTTGCTACAAAGATACGAAGCTCCAGTGGTATACATATACCCAGATGTCATGCACATTCTCAGTTCTGATGCAACATATATTCTCAGCTCTAATCTCAAAGACAGACAGGTCAGTTATCTTGCACATATACTCGGATGTCAGCTCCTATGTTACACAGATACAGCCACAGCAGAACAAGCACCAGCCCACTGTCTAGTTTCAAGTAGGTGATCCATTTAACATGGAGAGGATGTGTCAGTTTATCAGAACAAGCAACAAAATTCAGAGCATAACTTCCTTTTGTCAAGTGGAGAAGCCATCTCCTTCTTCTTCATCGCAGCACCTGCAAATCTTGCACTTGCAGCACAGGATACAAGGTGCTGCAAGGAGAAGGAAAGGGGAGGCAACCAGCAGTAAAACACCAAATCCAGCAAATATTCCCACCACCTGCAAGGAAAGAGAAAATTGCAATTTTTTTTATAAACATTGTATTTATAATTTATTAAATCACTAGAGATACGAAAAGAAAATTATACATTCCCACTGTTTATATTTGTAACCCTTGATAATGTTAATACAAAGATGGGGCAATCACTTAAGTGGTTAACCACCATGAGCCGGTGGGACCGGCTCTGCGTTTCTTCCATTATCGCCACGAGCCAATGGTAGCGCCAATGTTTGTATTGTATTAAATCAAGTCAAACATTTATACTATTCCGTTCCCGTTTTGCTTCCAGATTTTAATTTACCGACAAGATGTTTATATTCGAACTGCATGCTATCGGCAGAATGTTTTAAAAAATGAGCTGTTAATTAATTTTGTTTTAATTTCCAAGCTAGTTACAAAATTGCAATACTTGTTTACCGTGGCAACAAGTGACAGGGTTACTAAAGGCATATAAGTGTTTGGAAGTGTAAATATTATTCAATTTCTGTGTTCTTTGGTGCATTTTTCTTATTATTGGATATAATATTTGAAAACCACGAAATAAAAGGCTTTAAATGATTTGGAAATTTAAAATTTATACATAAGTTGGCACATATATATATTTTTTTAGTGTTTTTCTGTTGTAAATACTAATTTAACAATTAATAATTTCCCAACGAAACTTAATGTTACAAATGGTTTAAGTTTATCTTTTAGACAATTCATTTACCTACAAAATGGTTTATTTGTCATTAGAATATGTTCATAATTAAGAAAACTGCATCTGAATTTGTACATTCACCTCAAACGAGTAAATGTGACCTGGATTTAATTCGGCCACAGCTGGTTTTTCAATCTGGTAGTTAATCAGTTAAATAATTTGTTAAAAACTGGCTCTTCCTAACTAAACAAAAATAACAATTCAGGTCTTAAGAAGTTCTTTCACTTTAAGTTCTGACTATTTTTTTACTTTCTAAAAAAAATTATAATCAAATTTAATAAACAAATAATTGTGTTTTTTTTGCAATTCAGTCACCAGTGATTTAAATTCAGTACTGTCAGGACCATTCATGATTCAGCTATATATTCTAGTATTAATCAAACAGGGGACACACACAAGGACACACACACCTGGGACAAAGTAAGAGTTAATTAAACTGGTAACTGCTTACCTGGGTCCTGTGCCATATTACAGAGGCTCTGGAGTGTCCAAGTTTGTTCTTACAGGGGCCTTTGTCATAATGTCTGAGCAGAAAGTCATCCTGGAAAACAAGGTATTCAAATTTATTGGTTTGGCTTGGTGATTATCAACTCTTATTTTTATATGCAACTATATGACTACCAAAAGCTGGCCATAAATTTTGTGCTAAAATTTTGATTCAATGCTTTGAAATTTTTAATACACAACTACTACAGCTGAATTTCAACTGAGTAGGAGACCATTAACAAAAACATATTTGTTCAAAAAATTAAGTTGGAATCAAAGTGAGAGGAAGGGGCTTATCATATTCCTTGTCAAAGTGAGAGGAAGGGGCTTATCATGTTCCTAATCAAAGTGAGAGTAAGGGGCTTATCATATTCCTAATCAAAGTGAGAGGAAGGGGCTTATCATATTCCTAGTCACATTAAGTTAAAATTCTAAGTAGAAATTAGTATAAAGAAACTGGAATTATTATTGTTTTGTGTGTAATTAAACAGAGGAAAATCTGCCAGAGCTTGTGTAAAACAAACTGCATGAAATGACTGAAGACAGTACCAACAAAAGACATGTGTTTAGAAAACTGGATATGTTACCAACAAAAAACTTACATCCAAAGACTGGAGACAGTACCAACAAAAGACATGTTTACACCGCTTGCACATCATCTGTGCACAGCCATCATTGCGTTCTATCGGAACATGGCACACGGGACATCTCTTGATTTTGGCGTCATCTGTGTTGTGAAATGGAATTCTGCAGAGAAAACAAGTTATCATGAAAATAATGGTTTTTTTTTGTGCTTTTG
Organism: Omphiscola glabra; assembly: GCA_964017045.1. Lineage (NCBI taxonomy): Eukaryota > Metazoa > Mollusca > Gastropoda > Lymnaeidae > Omphiscola > Omphiscola glabra. The sequence continues at coordinate 15,200,069 of OZ024796.1, read as the reverse complement.
CACCAGTCCTTGAAAACTGACTTGACAAATACAAGAAAAGCTAGATTTCTCAATTTTATCATCTTTTTATGTTAGGTACATTTGAAGCAGAATTATCATAAATCCATTTAATTTACTTTAAATTTGTTATGCAAAAGGAGTTATTTGTCGTTAAGCTCACTTACTTCTATAACTGGAAGAAAATAATGTAGCATTGTTGTTAATTAATATTTTTAAATGCTAGCGCTTGAAAATCCCAGTGAAACTGTGACCACCATTTCATTATGGTAATCTGCATACAAAAAAAAATAATTTAAAAAAATACAATTCATCCCCATGATCCTAAAAAAGGGGGGGGGGGGCGCTCCAATGTACAATTTGATGAACATGATCTGAGGCCCCCAAGGTACTCACCCTAATTCCTCTAAAGGTGCAGATGTAACCACTTCATCACAAGACTTTGGAGCATGCCACTTTGACTTGCATATTGAACAAAACTGAAGACCACACTAGACAGATACAATGGAAAGGCACGTTTAAAAAAAAACCACTCAGATATCCTGATCTAAAGATTAAAATATTTTGTTTTTGTGTAAAATTCAAAACCATTCCCCTTTTTTTTTAAAAACTATCTCTTTAAGGGCCCATGACGTTTCAGTAAGTTCATAAATATTACTCTACATGTTTTAAAATGTGCCTGCACAAAATATTTATATCATCAAATGGCAAGGAATCAAATAAATATTTTTTAAAAATTTAATAATAAAAATTAAAATTTACTAACAGTACCACCAACAAAAGAAATGATATTTAAAAATGTAATTTAAAATATTGTAAGCTTAGATCAGACACAGCCAGAACGACACTGTTGCAGTCATGGCGGCACTTACTGTGGGACACTGTACAGGAATAGAAGCGGTTGTTGAAGCAGCACCACCGCCGCTGTGCGACTGTGAGGAGCAGACATGACAGACAGTCTCACAGCCAATCTCGGGACAAAATGTTCGGTTGGGGTCAAGGTCTACCTCTGAGTAAAATTAAAAAAAATTGTGAATTGAAGATGTTTCTAGGTCTCAACATAATCAAAAAATGTTTTATCAGAGAATTTTAGATCACCTATAATTATGTTTAACAACAAAAATCATTTGAAATTTCAAAATTATTAGTAAAAAAATGTATCTAAAAACTAATCCCATAACCTGAAGTTATATATTGGTCAGTGCAGGTTACTACGCATGATCTCTAGTGATGTCCTTATTTAAAATGAAACAAACAAGTATCAAACCTAAAGGAAAAGAATAGTTCCTTAAATTGGACAAGGTAACAATAGGACTTTAGATTTCAAACATCTAACTTTAAGTACAAGGTACAGGGTTCCTAAGACTGTTAACAAAGTTTGGCACAAGGTCACCAGCTCTCACCTCTTTGAAAATGTAGTCTCTTGTACCTAAGAAATGTCTGTTTATCTACCAATTTTTCAATCTGAAAAACACCAGACAAATTACAGTTTAAAACCAAGTGTATAGAGAAGGGGGGGGGGGGGTGAACCTTCACAACAAACTAATCAACTCATCAGCTATAGCTGTTTATCTGTGCCTAAGGTCTGCTTTGTCGGGCTGTAAAGGCATTTTGTACATTTGTTTGAAAGTTCCAAAATTTAACATTATTTAGATATCCCTATACATTGAAATTGAAATGGGTGACTTAATTTTTTTTTAGTGGATTGTTGAACTGACAGAAAATTTGCAAAAAGTAACCAAACACTGCATCTATTGTCATTGTTTATTCTACAAGTAATACATTAAAATTAAAAAAAAACTTTCAGTAAAAAATAAAACCAAACCATGAATTATTTCATAATAAAGTTGAATAAATAAAGAAAATATGGTGATAAATCTATCCACACCTTCCCCATTATCTTTTTTTGCGACAGTATCATCAAATCAGTAAAAGCAGCCATGAAATCTTTATTTCTTACTTAAGTTGTAAAAAAAAAAAAAAAAAAAATAAAGTTCACCCCTCACAACAGTTTTTAATTTTAAATATGAATCTAAACATCTTTTAGTACTGACCTCATCAGCTGTAATCTTTCCTTGTTTTCTACACTGAGCATCTGGACAGCTGAGATCTCCAACCAACCCTTCAGTGATCATCACAGACAGATACTGCTTCATACACTGGAAATATTTGCGATGATAAACTGCTTACACATTGGAAATATACTTCAGGCAGCTCTCAACTGACAAAAGTGTTCCGCTTCTAGAGGTTGTTTACTATTTGTTTTGTTTTTTGACATGTGTCAAACTGCCTAAACATGCATTTTCTATGCATGCACCATACAGTGTGATCCTATAAATACTATAATATGTTAGCAGTAGCCCTTATTTTGACATATTAAATACATTTATCAAATATCAATTACGTTCCTTTTAAAGTGAAGATATATACAAATAAAGTTGATCAAATAGTCAAAGAAAACAAGTGACATGGCAAACCATCAAATCTAATTAAATAGAACTGATATAAAATGGTTTAATATTTTATAAAATTTGAAAATTGCCAATTTTTTAGATTTTTAAAACTGCCTGTATAATCGATTGTTCTATAACATTCATTAATATTTTCATGGTAAATGCAGATCATTTTTAGAAATAAATTCAAATTGATTTTAGATTCTTTATTACCGGTATGCATTTACTTATCTATTTTTTTCAATAGTTTCTCCCATTAAGGTCAGATTGATAGGTTATTTATAAGCACATGTTGTGAACTAGATTGAGGGGCCTGAATGTTTGGTATGGAAAAAGGTGTTTAGTGTAGAGAGTATATGTCTAGCTGTATCAGTATGCTGGGATTTTGGGTAAGGGGATATGACGTGTTAGTTGGTGTTATGGTTTTGGAATGATAGCAGTGATGGGGTGCTAGATTGTCAGAGTTGTATACTTAATAAAGACGTATGCTCTATAAAACATTGGTTTGATAAGTAAGTTAATTAGCCTAGACAACGAAGGTATCGAACTGGTAATTCCCGGTTCATAACAGCATGCAGCACTTTTCAAAGTTCAACTATTGATTGATTTGAACTGACAAAGCCGATCTTTCCATTACTGGGATGGGTAGAAACTAACAACTACTGACCATTTCACAGAACAGGCACTTGCACTCCAGCAGTTCATACATGTCCACCAGTGGACACTCAGACAGGCATAGTTTACATAATATCAAGGGATCTATGGCCAGGTCAACCGTGTTTTTGGAGGCACAATAGGTTGCCATCGTCACACCTGGAATGAAGAAAAAGGATGTTGAATTATCATGGTAACTTTGTCAAAGAGATTTATCATGGTAACTTAGTCAAAGTGAATTATCATGGTAATTTTTTCAAAGTGAATTATCATGGTAACTTAGTCAAAGTGAATTATCATGGTTAAATTAGTCAAAGTGAATTATTTTGGTAACTTAGTCAAAGTGATTTATCATGGTAACTTAGTCAAAGTGAAGTATCATTGTAAATTAGTCAAAATGAATTATCATGGTAACTTAGCCAAAGTGAATTATCATGGTAACTTTTTCAAAGTAAATTATCATGGTAACTTAGCCAAAGTGAATTATCATGGTAACTTAGTCAAAGTGAATTATCATGGTTAAATTAGTCAAAGTGAATTATTTTGGTAACTTAGTCAAAGTGATTTATCATGGTAACTTAGTCAAAGTGAATTATCATTGTAAATTAGTCAAAATGAATTATCATGGTATTTTAGGTAGAGCAAATTATCATAGCAACTTACTTAAAGTGAAGTATCAAAGTAAATTAGTCAAAGTGAATTATCATTGTAAATTAGTCAAAATGAATTATCATGGTATTTTAGGTAGAGCAAATTATCATAGCAACTTACTTAAAGTGAAGTATCAAAGTAAATTAGTCGAAGTGAATTATCATGGTACATCAATAAAAGTGAATTATCATTGTATTTTAGACAGAGCGAATTATCATTGATAATTAGATTGAACTTATCATGGTGACTCTGATAGAGTGAAAATGTCATGTATTTATATCAACATTTGGGCTATTGTATGTGTGTGTGCACCCATGTCTAACTCATTGAGAATTTGAAGGACCCAGATGACATCTCTTCTTAGCCGACTTCCTTTATCTCAAAACTAAATAAACTTCAACATTTAGGCCTACGTCCATTTACAACATACATTTTGGTCCACTTACAACTGACATTTCAAGCCATTTACAACAGACATGGTCGTCCATTTACATCAGACGATATCATCCATTTGCAACATACACATTCGTCTATGTACAAAAGACATTGCAGTCCTTCTACAACATATACTGAACTGCCTTCCATTTACATTGCCACCAGGTAGGCTTTACTAGAAGAATGTTCAGATCAATATCATCATAGCCATTAATGTTGTCGGCTTAACACACACACACCCGCATCCATCCCCCACCCCGGCCCCCATCTTTCACTTATTCGCTTCCTCAACAACAACTAAAAGTGCAGCGCTAACACTGCGTGTAATCAAAGAGTTTCACAGAAGCTGTCCGGCAACAATTACGTTGGAGTTGTCTTTAGCTGTACCCGGGGGGGGGGGGGGGGGGTGTAGTAAGGGAATTTGTCATTACTGGTGTAAGTGAGGGCTCGATAGTGTCGTCTGCTAATGACATTTCTGCCACGGCCACAGTAAAAATAAACAACACAAAAAAAACGCAATAGATCATCGTTGGATTACAAGTAGAAAGGCTAGTCATAGAAAACACTCTGACGTGTGACATGGTAGCATAGAACACTCTGGCGTGTGACATGGTAGCACAGAACTCTGTGGCGTGTGACATGGTAATACAGAACACTCTGTGGCGTGTGACATGGTAGTACAGAACACTCTGTGGCGTGTGACATGGTAGTACAGAACACTCTGGCGTGTGACATGGTAGTACAGAACACTCTGGCGTGTGACATGGTAGCACAGAACACTCTGTGGCGTGTGACATGGTAGTACAGAACACTCTGGCATGTGACATGGTAGCCCAGAACACTCTGTGGCGTGTGACATGGTAGTACAGAACACTCTGTGGCGTGTGACATGGTAGCACAGAACACTCTGTGGCGTGTGACATGGTAGCACAGAACACTCTGTGGCGTGTGACATGGTAGCACAGAACACTCTGACGTGTGACATGGTAGCACAGAACACTCTGGCGTGTGACATGGTAGCACAGAACTCTGTGGCGTGTGACATGGTAGTACAGAACACTCTGTGGCGTGTGACATGGTAGTACAGAGCACTCTGACGTGTGACATGGTAGTACAGAGCACTCTGACGTGTGACATGGTAGTACAGAACACTCTGGCGTGTGACATGGTAGTACAGAACACTCTGGCGTGTGTCATGGTAGCACAGAACACTCTGGTGTGTGACATAGTAGCACAGAACACTCTGTGGCGTGTGACATGGTAGCACAGAACACTCTGGCGTGTGACATGGTAGCACAGAACACTCTGTGGCGTGTGACATGGTAGCACAGAACACTCTATGGCGTGTGACATGGTAGCACAGAACACTCTGGCGTGACATGGTAGCACTGGACGTTCTGGGGTGTGACAAAGTATATCAGTTTACATCATGCCTGCACAACTCAAAATGTAAGGCGGGCCTTAATAATTTATGAGAACCTTGTGCGGGCCGAAAGAAAACAGGACAGGGGAGGGTGGAAGCTATTAAGCAAATAATAATAATAAAGAATATTTCGTTTACTTTGCGGGCCACAAAGTGGGTGCTGGCGGGCCGCATCCATATGTTGTGCAGGCCTGGTTAACATTGTTGGATTACACATAGGAATGCTAGTCACATAGAAAACTCTCTGGCGTATGACATGGCAGCACAGAACACTCTGGCGTGACACATCTATGTCAAAAGTGGAACAATAAAATCACCTAAGTACATCATTAGTTTAACTTGTGTAACAACGCCAATGCTCGGACAGCCACGGAGTTGTGCCAGAATATCGCATGAACATTTACAGCCACGGAGTTGTGCCAGAATATCGCATGAACATTTACAGCCACGGAGTTGTGCCAGAATATCGCATGAACATTTACAGCCACGGAGTTGTGCCAGAATATCGCATGAACATTTACAGCCACGGAGTTGTGCCAGAATATCGCATGAACATTTACAGCCACGGAGTTGTGCCAGAATATCGCATGAACATTTACAGCCACGGAGTTGTGCCAGAATATCGCATGAACATTTACAGCCACGGAGTTGTGCCAGAATATCGCATGAACATTTACAGCCACGGAGTTGTGCCAGAATATCGCATGAACATTTACAGCCACGGAGTTGTGCCAGAATATCGCATGAACATTTACAGCCACGGAGTTGTGCCAGAATATCGCATGAACATTTACAGCCACGGAGTTGTGCCAGAATATGGCATGAACATTTACAGCCACGGAGTTGTGCCAGAAGATCGCATGAACATTTACAGCCACGGAGTTGTGCCAGAATATCGCATGAACATTTACAGCCACGGAGTTGTGCCAGAATATCGCATGAACATTTACAGCCACGGAGTTGTGCCAGAATATCGCATGAACATTTACAGCCACGGAGTTGTAACAGAATATCGCATGAACATTTACAGCCACGGAGTTGTGCCAGAATATCGCATGAACATTTACAGCCACGGAGTTGTGCCAGAATATCGCATGAACATTTACAGCCACGGAGTTGTGCCAGAATATCGCATGAACATTTACAGCCACGGAGTTGTGCCAGAATATCGCATGAACATTTACAGCCACGGAGTTGTGCCAGAATATCGCATGAACATTTACAGCCACGGAGTTGTGCCAGAATATCGCATGAACATTTACAGCCACGGAGTTGTGCCAGAATATCGCATGAACATTTACACTCCAAGTAATGAGTCCATTAATCCGCGGCAATCTTTTAACTCAATGTCAGTGTTTCCCAAACCTTTGTTTTGCCAGCCCCCCCCCCCCCCGCCCCAAACCCATTACAACCGTTTGATGCTTCCTTAACACTCAAAAGCAGGGGTTAAATAGAGAAGTGTCGCACAATAGCAATAAGACACAACCAATTTATGCAAATATAAAAAAAATATATAGTTATGTTAAGCTTTAGTTTTTTTTTTTTTTTTTAATCAACAAATAAAAACGTTTCGTGTAATGCCTCCATCAATCAGAAAAGAAAGCAACACACAAAAATAGCATGAATTTCAACTCTGTTTTATATTTTTATATGTTTATGTATCGTGCCCATGAAATTACTCAAAGAAAAGAAAAAAAATAGAAAAGAAAATATCGGGTGGGCTAAAGTCCTTCACAAAAACGAAGACGCGAAAGATTGGGTTTCAATTTCGCAGCCTTTTTAGACCTAGTGATTGAGCGTGTTATGAAATAAAGCGATGCGTTGTAGGACGCCGATGGAAAAAAAAAACTTTGTTTAATGTACAATCAACTGGACCGGGACAGTGAGAAATAAGTGGGGATAAAAAAAACTTTGAACTGAAACACCGCTTCAACGCGAACGGAAAACTCTCTCCTGGCATGGCTCCCCCCATTTTCATATGCGAATAATTTTTTTTTTTTTTACAAAGTACAGGTAAATTAAAATATATGCGTTTAAAAACATATTCTCTCTCGTACAACTCAATCACAAATCCACTAAAACTAGAACAAAATCAACATCGCCTGCATGGCTCACTAAACACAATGTAAAAAAAGTGAATTTAAAATATTCCAACTAAAACTCCCAACTCAATTCGTACATAATGTTGTATAACAACATCCCAATAGTAACGCGACCCAGCTGCTAACGCGACCCAGCTGCTAACGCGACCCAGCTGCTAACGCGACCCAGCTGCTAACGCGACCCAGCTGCTAACGCGACCCAGCTGCTAACGCGACCCAGCTGCTAACGCGACCCAGCTGCTAACGCGACCCAGCTGCTAACGCGACCCAGCTGCTAACGCGACCCAGCTGCTAACGCGACCCAGCTGCTAACGCGACCCAGCTGCTAACGTGACCCAGCTGTTAACGCGACCCAGCTGCTAACGCGACCCAGCTGCTAACGCGACCCAGCTGCTAACGCGACCCAGCTGCTAACGCGACCCAGCTGCTAACGCGACCCAGCTGCTAACGCGACCCAGCTGCTAACGCGACCCAGCTGCTAACGCGACCCAGCTGCTAACGTGATCACATTTGATGGACCCATCACATAACACAGAGTTTTTTCTGGACTCGTCTGAAACTTGACATGGTATTTTCTTACTCAACCTACTCTTTTTATTTTGGTACGGGACGATGGATGGATGGAGGGCGGTACAGGAGTATGGATGGATGGAGGGCGGTACGGGAGTATGGATGGATGGAGGGCGGTACAGGACTATGGATGGATGGAGGGCGGTACGGGAGTATGGATGGATGGAGGGCGGTACGGGACTATGGATGGATGGAGGGCGGTACGGGAGTATGGATGGATGGAGGGCGGTACGGGAGTATGGATGGATGGAGGGCGGTACGGGACTATGAATGGATGGAGGGCGGTACGGGAGTATGGATGGATGGAGGGCGGTAAGGGACTATGAATGGATGGAGGGCGGTACGGGAGTATGGATGGATGGAGGGCGGTACGCGACTATGAATGGATGGGGGGCGGTACGGGAGTATGGATGGATGGAGGGCGGTACGGAACTATGAATGGATGGAGGGCGGTACGGGACTATGAATGAAAGGCGGCACGGGAGTATGAATGGATGGAAGGCGGTACGGGAGTATGAATGGATGGAAGGCGGTACGGGACTATGAATGGATGGAGGGCGGTACGCGACTATGAATGAAAGGCGGCACGGGAGTATGAATGGATGGAAGGCGGTACGGGACTATGAATGGATGGAGGGCGGTACGCGATTATGAATGGATGGAGGGCGGTACGCGACTATGAATGGATGGAGGGCGGTACGCGATTATGAATGTATGGAGGGTGTACGGGACTATGGATTGATGGAGAGTGTACGGGACTATGGATTGATGGAGGTACGGCACTATGGATTCATGGAGGTACGGGACAATGGATTGATGGCATTACGAGACTATGGATGGATGGAGGGTGTACGGGACAATGGATTGATGGCGGTACGGGACTATGGATGGAGGGCGGTACGGGACTATGGATGGAGGGCGGTACAGGACTATATTGAGGGCGATATGGGGCTAAACACTATCGGTAAGTTGAAAGGTGACATGTCCAGCCCTTTGAAAAGTAAATAAATACACCCTTATCTAAAAGAGACACAATCCCCCCCCCCCCCCAAACGTAAAAAAAAAATCTTTAAATTGCACCCCACCTCTGAGAGCCATTTGCTCTATGTGGACATGAAAGAATTTTTTTTTTTTTTTTTTAAAGCCTTGACCGTGGCACTCTCTCGAGAACAGGCGACACCCACACGGATGCGTGTCCGGGTTGACCGGGTGAAGATAGTTACGATAAAAGATCTGTGACTAACTTGAAGTAATGATTCAACGGTAGCGACGTTAAAACCACGTCACGGGTGACTGGAGTTCACGTGGCGAGACTTTCTGGTACTAGGCCAGCGGCCAGTAACACAATGAGTTGTCAAGAGGAATAACTTTCCAAAAATTAGAGGGGATTTCCCAAGTAGATGAATTTTCCCACGTAGAAGAGTACTCCCAAGTAGAAGTAGAAATGTAACAAGTAGAAGTAATATCCTTATAATCAGATATCACAGACATAATTAATATCCCATATAGACGATAAATGGCAGAATACATGAGGTATTCCATTAAAAAGGAGATATCCTCTATCTATCTAAATGTATCACAACTTTGTAGCCACCCGCGACAGGAAACAAGAGTGACAGTGCCGGTATTCAATGTTTTTACAGTTCAATGTTCTGTCTTATGTGTGAATTTACCTTACCTTGTATGTGTGTTGTCCCTGATGTCTTACCTTGTGTGTGTGAGTTGTCCCCCGTGTATTACCTTGTGTGTGTGAGTTGTCCCGCGTGTCTTACCTTGTGTGTGTGAGTTGTCCCCCCCCCCCAGTGTCTTAACTTGCGTGTGTGAGTTGCCCCCCACCACATTTTAATTTGTGTGTGAGAGTAGTCCACATGTCTTACCTTGTGCGAGTAGCCCCCACCATGTCTTGACTTATGCGTGTGAGAGTTATCCCCTATGTATTACCTTGTGTGTGAGAGTTGTCTCCTATTTATTACCATATGTGTGTGTGAGTTGTCCCCCGTGTCTTACCTTGTGTATGTGAGTTGTCCCCCCGTGTCTTACCTTGCGTGTGTGATTTGCCCCCCACATTTTAATTTGTGTGTGAAAGTAGTTTCCATGTCTTACCTTGTGTGAGTAGCCCCCACCATGTCTTGACTTATGCGTGTGAGAGTTATCCCCTATGTATTACCTTGTGTGTCTGAGTTGTCTCCTATTTATTACCATGTGTGTGTAGTGTGAGAGTTGTCCCCCATGTCTTGACTGGTGGGTGTGATTTTTCCCTCTGGTATTTGCATTGCCTTGTGTGTGTAAAATGTCCCCTGTCTAACCTTGTGTGTGTAAAATGTCCCTTGTCTAACCTTGTGTGTGTAAAATGTCTCCTGTCTAACCTTGTGTGTGTAAAATGTCCCCTGTCTAACCTTGTGTGTGTAAAATGTCCCCTGTCTAACCTTGTGTGTAAAATGTCCCCTGTCTAACCTTGTGTGTGTAAAATGTCCCCTGTCTAACCTTGTGTGTGTAAAATGTCCCCTGTCCAACCTTGTGTGTGAATAGTCCCCATGTCTCACCTTGTGTGTGTGAGCTGTCCCCCATGAATTACCTTGTGTGTACGAATTGTCCCCCATGTCTTACCTTGTGTGTACGAGTTGTCCCCCATGTCTTGTGTGTACGAGTTGCCCTCCATGTCTCACCTTGAGTGTGTAAGTTGTCCCCCATGTCTTGTATGTACGAGTTATCCCACATGTCTCACCTTGTGTGTGTAAGTTGTCCCCTATGTCTCACCTTGTGTGTGTGATTTGTCCCCCATGTCTCACCTTGTGTGTACGAGTTGTCCCCCATGTCTCACCTTGTGTGTGTAAGTTGTCCCCCATATCTTGTATGTACGAGTTATCCCACATGTCTCACCTTGTGTGTGTGATTTGTCCCCCATGTCTCACCTTGTGTGTACGACTGTCCCCCTTGTCTCACCTTGTGTGTGAATATTCCCCATGTCCAGCACGCAGTGGTCATTTTTGTTAATCCCATCTCCGGTGTTCCATTTCCTCGGACTGCCCGCAAAAGGCGCCAGATCTACGTAACACTCGGACATCATTGTCCACCAATCGACGCGCGGCTAGAGCACGTGCCACACGAAGCCAGGTGATTCATGACAGTCTAAGATAACATCGGTAGTTCCGCCCCTGTCGTCAGCCCGAGGCGACACAGCGAGATGCACTTTGCCGTTCAAATCACGAATCGCTGAAGTTTTGGTAGTCAACTATTTCAAGACGGCTCTATCTTCAACTCCACAATATGAACACACGGAGCATGGCCCAACAGAGAATATATTCACGGTAACTGTGACGACCCCCAACCACTGTCTCAACGCATCGATCAAATCGATAAAGTTGTCGTCGGCTTTGACCGAACCGATTCGCCAAGTTCAAGACACGGTATGATGTAGAAAAGATACACAGACATGCGAATTACGGGTCACTTGTAACGGGACCGTCCAGTGATCACAGCATCGTCACCAACAAACTGACGTTCGTCTGATTCCACCTACTCGAGGCCACACTCCCCACTAAACTAGGGATGCGCAGCACGAGCAGACGGTCGTGTGTTGAAATCCCCCGCCTTGACATTTCAAGTTTACGTCTTCTTCTAATCCTGGACCCTACGTCAATAATGGCGACTGACAGCAGACGTGAGGGGAGGGGGGGGGGGGGAGCGGACGCTTGTAGCTGGTGAAGAGCAAGGGGGCGGACGAGTTGTGGAATAGAACAACTGAGTTTTCAATTTCAGTTATTATTTCTGCCTAAATCTTACAACTTTAAAACCCAATTCACAACAAAACCAAGAAGAAAAAAAAAAAAAAGAGGGGGTGGGGGTGTTTGGGATTGGGTAGAGGATTCTTGGTGAACTTAATGGTGGAGTTTGGTGGACTGAATGGAGGATTCTTGGTGAACTTAATGGTGGAGTTTGGTGGACTGAATGGAGGATTCTTGGTGAACTTAATGGTGGAGTTTGGTGGACTGAATGGAGGATTCTTGGTGAACTTAATGGTGGAGTTTGGTGGACTGAATGGAGGATTCTTGGTGAACTTAATGGTGGAGTTTGGTGGACTGAATGTAGGATTCTTGGTGAACTGATTGGTGGATTCCTTAGCTTCGTACTCTGAACTTATGTCACTATTCCAAACACCATTTGACACCTTTCTATTTAAAAAAAAAAGTTTTTCTGTTTTCGGTGAGTTTGACAATGTTCTGGAGCCCATCAGCACATTCACTGATGTTCTCATACAATTAATAAAACTATATGGCAACATCATAATATATGGTGTACACACCCTCGGGGTGTGCAGTGTCACGTGACAGAATGTCAGGGTAGGATGATGTGTGTAATGTCACGTGACAGAATGTCAGGGTAGGATGATTTGTGTAATGTCACATGACAGAATGTCAGGGTAGGATGATTTGTGTAATGTCACATGACAGAATGTCAGGGTAAGATGATGTATGTAATGTCACATGACAGAATGTCAGGGTAGGATGATTTGTGAAATGTCACATGACAGAATGTCAGGGTAGGATGATTTGTGTAATGTCACAAGACAGAATGTCAGGGTAGGATGATGTATGTAATGTCACATCACAGAATGTCACGGTAGGATGACGTTTCAAAAGTGTGCAAACGTTGAAAAAATAATCTTAATAATAATGGCCGGCACATAGTGACAGTCAGAATGTTACACAGAATGAGAGGGACAGGATATGACAACCAGAACGTGACAGCCAGAATGTGACAGCTGGAATCCAGACTTTATCATCCGAGTAAAGCCAGTGCTGCGATGACTCTGACCCTACAGCACTGAACAAAATAACATTGTCAAAGCCAGTGCTGCGATGACCCTGAACCTACAGCACTGAACAAAATAACATTGTCAAAGCCAGTGCTGAGATGACCCTGACCATACAACACTGAACAAAATAACATTTTCAAGGCCAGTGCTGGAATGACCCTGACCCTTCAGCACTGAACAAAATGACACTGTCCTGGTTTTTAGCATGCCGTGGCAACCTATATTTACAAGCAATTACCCCCCCCCCCTTTTTTTTTTCCAAACCCAACACGTGGATAGGGCAAGGTTATCGGAGTAGTTCAATATCACATTTTAAATAATAAATGCAACACCACAGTGTGACATTAGAAGCAACAAAGAAAGAAGACGAAAAAAAGGGGGTGGGGGGGGGGGGAGTGTTGTTGGTAAAGTTTTGTTCAGCTAGCTATAATCTATATACAGGCCTCCTCACTCTTATTAAAGTCGACAACAGTTGGAACGTGATCACGATAAATCTATCAATCTTGGCCACGAAGACATGGCATGTCACAATAACATTGTTATGACACGAGAGCTAAAGTGCAGTCACCGACAGTCATGGGTCATTATGACCTGTTGGTCGTGTGATTACACTCACACGTAGCTAGTATCTTGATTGTGTGATCACGGCGTAAGTCATCCGCCATTCCGCACATACCGACCCAGGCAGTAGGAGAACCCAGCACTGTGAGTACCCAGCCGTAAATAGACCCCAGTTGTATATATATATATATAGACCGACGACTGATCATATTGGTCCAGCTTTGTGTGCCACACCCCCCCCTTTTTTTCAGTCCCAGCTGCACATCGGCTGGTAATGAAGTTTTAACATTTATTTTGTTAAACCTAAAAGCTTGTCGTGGTAACCTAGCAACGTCTGACCACCTTCTAGGTCCACCCACCCAGAGACAAGAGCGGACCGCTGCAGTCAGACGGCAGTGTCATCAGCACTTGAACTCAGACGTCAGAAGTAATCCCCGACATCCTCCTACGATGACAAAACGATGAAGATGAACAACTCTCGGCGTGGTCACGTGGCGCCCCTGACCTGATTACACCCCACCCCCCACGACGGAAAGCGCAGCGCTAACGAAACAGCTCTAGTTGCATCCAAGTGACCAGGCAGCTGACAAGTGACCAGCCAGCTGACAAGTGACCAGGCAGCTGACAAGTGACCAGGCAGCTGACAAGTGACCGGTTAACTCTTACGATTTTGGCGTACATTGTACGATTTTGATGTGTATAAATTGGTTACCGGAAATTTGATCGAAAGAAATTTCGTCGACGGAAAATTGATCGAACGGAAATTTGGTAGAATCTTTTTTTTTTAGTACACACGTTAAAATTTTCGTCAAATTTCTTCTTGAACGTACTATACTTTATTGTAAAACAAAATAATACGTTCAAAAAGAAATTTGACGCAAAATTTTAACGTGTAAACTAAAAAAAAAGATTCGGCCAAATTTCCGTTCGATCAAATTTCCGTCGATCCAGTTTCCGTAGACGAAATTTATTTCGATCAAATTTCCGGATACGGCAAAAATTATATATACTGTATGGTTTTTTTTACTATTAGGATAGTGTATTTGACTATTTTGAAGTATTTTGTGATGATATTGTACGATTTTAGGAGTTCGAGGGTAAACAGTTCTGCTGCTAAATACTCTCTAAGTATTGGTGGGATGTCGACCTACCCTGAAACGTGCAAAGTAACTGCCACCTCCCAAAACGTGTACTCTCTAAGCCTACACTTATAAACGGCGACATTCAACAATTATGATTATTTATACTTAAGTCTAGCAAACTCCTCACCCATAGGACGGAACCAAGTTAGATTTTAAGAGAGAACCCATCTTGCGGATTAATCAAAATTGCAAGATAGAGAGAGCACATTTTCTTTTTTAAAATAATGGACTACGATGAGTCACTTCCTTGTTTTGTCACGTGATACGTACCAGACATTGCTGGGCTTTCTGCTACACATAACAACACATAACAACAGATAACAGCTGATCAGCCATTGCCATTATCATTAATTTTAAAGCAAAATGTTTGTCTCCATCACCGCTTCCCCAGTGTTAATTAAAAATTTTACTTTTCAAAATATTCTTGAATACACGCGTTTCTTTAAATGACATTCATTAAATGTGACAATAATTATAATTCAGTTATGATTAAAGGAAGAAAGTTGTTTGAAGAAAAATTTGTGAGCGACTAGTGTGTTGCAGACAGCATACCTGGAAGTCTTACTCGTAATTACGCTTATCACGTGACAAAACAATCGACTCATCGTCGTCCATTGTCCTGATTTATAACAAGTACAGTGGTACCTCGGGATACGAATTTAATTCGTTCCGTAACCTTGCTCGTACGTCAATTTGCTCGTCTCTCAAAGCAATTTTCCCCATTGAAATTAATAGAAATGCCATTAATCCGTTCCAGCCCCCCAAAACTGCCACCCCAGTTGTTTTTGCTACGTGTTTTTTTAATAAGAAAAATGTATTCATAGATAACAAGTATTGTATAAAAAAAAATAATAAAAGAGAATGTAAAGAAATAAGCCAGCTTTTATAAGGTGTATATACCTTGGTAATCATCCGACTTGAGCTTACGGAAGATGCTGGCGGGGGGTTGAGGAGATAGGCGAAGGAGCTTCACTTCGTTCACTTACTCGCAACACTTTTAATGCTAAACTCTTCCGGTCACTTTAATTCACTTACTCGTTAAACTCTTAATGCTACACCTTAACCCTAAACTTAATGGAACTTAAATTAAACTTCACTGAATTTAATTATTGCTACTGTAAACGTTTTTGTTACTTTCGCTTAATTTTCGTCATTGCAGCCGGCCGACCCGCTGATCCGGTTCCTCGTATCTCAAATATTTCTCGTATCTCAAAGCAAAACATCGCTCGCACGACGGCTCGTATTAAAAAAATCTCGTAAGTTAGGACACTCGTATGTCGAGGTACCACTGCAGTAGGTTCCACTTTCACAATAATCACTTTAGCATTCTGTCATAAAACGAAATGACGTAAAAAAAATGGTATGTTTACAAAAAAACACATTTCCAGCAGAAGAATACCCGTTGGGGAGTCAATATGATTCAGGAGAAGGGAGGATTCGGGAGGATGCGATGGGGTGGGTGCATTCATGGAGGTGAGGTGCATACAGAGGAATATGGCATCAAGTGATGAGTGCATTCAGGGGGATGAGGTGCATACAGAGGAATATGGCATCAAGTGATGTGTGCATTCAGGGGAGTGAGGTGCATACAGAGGAATATGGCATCAAGTGATGTGTGCATTCAGGGGAGAAGGGAGCACACAACCCAGCCGCCATAATACGTGTTAAATTTGCACGAAGACAGACAAAGCAGAGGGCAGACAAGCACAACAGAATGGCAGATTCTCAACAGATGACAAACACGACAGAAAACAGACAGACATAACAGAAGGGAGACAGAAATAACAAAGGGAGACAGACATAACAAAAGGGAGACGGACACAACAGAATACAGACACAACTAAAGGCAGACAGACACAACAGAAGGCAGACAGACACAACAGAAGACAGACAGACACAACAGAATCGGCATGCAATGGGAAATTTCTGACTCATTGTTACATTGCAATCTTCAAACTTTCGCCTAACATTAAATTACATCCGGCTCGAATGACCCCCCCCCCCCCTCTCTCTCTCCACTCACCCCCACCCCCACACTCAACACTCAAGTTTTTTACATTATTTTATTTACATATTTGTTGAGACTTTTCAAGGGAAATAACATAATGATAAAGTTACTTTTTTGTTTAAATTGATGTGTTTTACGTCAGAACTAAATATAGGAACACGAAAGATGAGCCGCTTGAACTTGAAGCCGTTGCCATTATCAAAATTAATTAACGATTGGATCAGTTCAATTTTATAGACTCTCTAGACCACGGGTTGCCATAACCTAATCGACGGGTTTTCTGTGGGATCGTCTAATGCAGTGGTTCTCAACCTTCCTAATGCCGCGACCCCTTAATACAGTTCCTCGTGTTGTGGCGACCCCCAACCACACAATTATTTTCGGCGCTACTTCGTAACTGTAGAGTATACGTGTTTTCATATGGTCTTAGGCGACCCCTGGGAAACGGTGGTTCGACCCCCAAAGGGGTCGGGACCCACAGGTTGAGAACCGCTGGTCTAACTTAAACAGTGTACTAACATAATAAACACGTGGTTTTTTTTCTCACGCAATTTCCATTTTTACTGGCTTCTTAACTGTTTAATATCATGATACTCCCAGTTGCTTCTATACATCACAGTCAGATTGGATTTACAACGTTTCTTCATTTCAGCCAGTGGTTCTCAACCTCTCTAATGCCGCGACCCTTTAATACAGTTCCTAGTGTTGTGGTGTCACAGAATGAGATCTTCTAAGGTATGGCCCTTCGCGTACCAAGTAATATTGGTGTTGATTAATGCGGGGCTGTACCTCTCTGTCAAAGTTCAGTATCCAGACGTTGAGGATTTTTAACGAAGACAACACAGACGTTAATGAATAACCAAGGAATTCCTTATTAACTATTGTAAACAAAAGAATGTATTGATAGATTAATATAGTCCAGTAATGTTTCTTCAACTTTCAAACGCAACGTTAACCTCCATTAATCTCAACCTCCATAAGCTCTCCCCCAAAACAATCCTCACTTACCCCGGAAATCGCACCCCAACACCACAGCACGTTTTTTCATCAAATAAATGTGGTGCTACATATCGGAAAGTCCCGAACAAAACACATCATAAGTTACATGTGTAATTAATGGTGCGCCGTTGTTCAATCACAACCTAGTCATTTGTGACATGTGGTGACGCCCAACCATACACTTATTTTCGTTGCT
This sequence comes from Omphiscola glabra, assembly GCA_964017045.1. Lineage (NCBI taxonomy): Eukaryota > Metazoa > Mollusca > Gastropoda > Lymnaeidae > Omphiscola > Omphiscola glabra. Next base: position 15,182,062 of record OZ024796.1, on the reverse strand, counting down.
ACTTCATAAATATGTGTTTCCCGATGGTCTTAGGCGACCTCTGTGTAAGGGTCGTCCGACACCCAAAGGGGACGCGTCCCACGGGGTGAGAGCCGCTGGTTTAAACAAATCAAAATGAGATATAACAATAAAATGACGTCACATCCTATTTTTTTTTTTCGATTGCTGTCATATTAATATTTGTAGGGGGCTTAACAGCTTTGGCTCCCAATTCACCAGGGAAGTGTCGCGACTCGAATGCAGCTGTGTTGAAACTTGTCTCCCCTGACCCTAGGAAAAGGACCACCTACAAAAAAAAAAAATGTTGCTCGTTACATTATAAGAGACACCAGCATGGCAGGTGTTTTTTTTCTCTTCTCTTCATTTCTCAGCATTCCTGATATGATTGGAACTTGACGGTACAACTACGTCACCGCCACTCGGGGTTATGTTTTTGTTGAATACACGGGGAATAAGACTCAAAGGGATTATCAGATTTCAAGAAAGGCTGCGACTATTCGTAAACGGGTACCAGAAGTGAGAGGTTGGGATTAAAAACCTATTTGAATATTATTGCTGGGTTTGTAGGACAAAGTTTGGTATCAAGTGAAAGATAATTGAATGGACTATACGTTTGTAAACTTACTTCTTCACTTTAACTAAAATAAACTACCACAAATGACATCCGAATACCATTGAGTCTAATGGGACCCGGGTGCGAATGGCGGCGCTACGTGTCCGGGTCCATTTTGACTAATGCTATTCGGTCATTTTGTCTTACAAACCCAACATTAATATTTTTAATAGTTTTTTTTATCCCAACCTCTCACTTCTGGTACCCGGGTACGAATAGCCACTTCGTTCAAGAAAATCCTATCTCTCAACGGGCCATTTTTATTTGTTTGACTGCGTAGAGCCACGGCTCCATTCACACCCAGGCCCAGGGCTGTGAATAAATCTGTGCACTCCATAAAGCCATTCACACCCAGGCCCAGGGCTGTGAATAAATCTGTGCACTCCATAAAGCCATTCACACCCAGGCCCAGGGCTGTGAATAAATCTGTGCACTCCATAAAGCCATTCACACCCAGGCCCAGGGCTGTGAATAAATCTGTGCACTCCATAAAGCCATTCACACCCAGGCCCAGGGCTGTGCACTCCATAAAGCCCGTCCCAAGTTTTGAAATGTATTCAGGGGATGGTTTTTATTTCACCGTTTCCAAAGACGAAGTTTCATCTCTATCTGAACTTGATGGAAGCGAATCGCCAAGTCGACTGTCTCAGTCACGTGGCGGGATTGGAACAAATCCTGGGCTGACCTATCCCGATAATGATCACAACACAGAAGGTGAGGGGATGGGTAGAGAGAGAGAGAGGGAGGTCAAAGCCAGTATCGAGAACACCCCCAGGCAATCAGTCCATGAACAGCCCATGTCTACACAAGGCTTCAAATTGTATATGTGAACATTCAACTTACAGAACATTATTATTATTATTGGTAGTTTTCTATAGCGTGGAAACCCAGCCTAGGGCTGGGCCCACCACGCTGTACATACAATTTAACAAACATTAAATTCAACTTACAGAACATTCAACTTACAGAATATGCACACCTCGATAAAACTGTACAGTAAATATATGACAGAAATAGATTCGTTTAAATCTATACAGCTATATTTCTCAAAAAGAGACAAAAGATGTTACCGTAGTGTAAACAATTTTTTTTAATGCGTCCGCCCGCCTCTATGTCCGGCTGAGCATGTATGAAAATGCACACCAAAATCTCAGCCCCCTTTCCTATACCCAATACTGGCAGCACGCATACTTTTTTTAAGCATTCTTCTTTGTTTTTTTTCTATACGGACGGTCAGAGGCGTAGCTGGGGGGGGGCAGGTTGTGGGGGGGGGGGTAAGATGTCCCTGTGCGCCAGACAAGTTAAGGGTGCCAAAATGTGCTTTGCTATTATTTTATCGTTGAAAATAATGGGTTGGAGAGTTGAAAAAAGAAGGGGGGGCTCTTTAAAATAAATATTGTCCCGGGGCGCCAAACACTCCAGCTACGCCTCTGCGTACGGTACGTACAAAGAAAGAAACTGGTGAACACCAAGGTGCAAAAAAATAATTTGTTTACAAAATAAAGGGGAAATTAAAAGAGAATAATTTACGTTACAGTGAACAGATGACACCAATATGCTCGCAATGAGTTGGGAATATAGCAGTATAATATTTTGAGTACCGAATGGCAGAATGGGTCTCCAAATGGGTCTCCAAATGGTTCTCCAAATGGGTCTCCAAATGGTTCTCCAAATGGGTCTCAAATGGGTCTCCAAATGGGTCTCCAAATGGTTCTCCAAATGGGTCTCCAAATGGGTCTCCAAATAGGTGCGTTATGCAAACAAGATTAATGACATTCATAGGCATTTATTTGACCTACTGCATTGCTACTTTTGTAGGGGGTGTGTGAGGCTTGTTAAAAAAAATTAATTAAAGGGGTTTTCAGAATAAAGATCTATATCGACCCCGAGGCGGTCAGTACCGACATACCTGGTAACCTCTGATCGAACTAAATACAGGGCAGACAGAGGGAGGGGGGGGGGGCTGGCACTCGGGCATGCCAACATCACCCTAACCCAAATATCAAGTCTTGAAAGCAAAACAACTAGGTGTGTAAAGGAATTGATTTTCCCATATAATTCTAAACTTTCTAATTTAATTCTATTGGCGCCCATCATAATTAATATTTCTGTTATCGTCCATCATACGTGTACGCATCGCTGACTTCTAGATGCGTCTTATGATCGGAAAAGTAGGATTCATTAACAAAAAGAGGGGCACAGAACAGAAATCGAGACCCGAGTCCACAGTGTTAAATAGAACCATCAGTCAACAATATTTCAGCCTCCTGGTCAGGGAGACTCAGTTTGAATATGGTGGCATGTGATAAAACTAATGCCATGTATCGGTATTTAATTTATCCCTGGAAATGCCCCCCCCCCCCCCACTTTTTAAACCTCAGCTAATGATGAGAACCAGTGGCATGTTACAATTGTGATTTCCGTAGTTGTTGAATATCCCCCTTCGCCTCCTTATCGATCCAAGACAGCGGATGAACTAGACAGGATATAGGCAGCACTCGGGCGTCTTATTTTCTATTTCAGGCCGTGTCGTTCATTTAAGAAAGTATGACTGACCAGCTCATCATGGAGCACATAGGATCAGTCGTCCACTGAACGTCTCGTGGGCAGCTCGACGGCGGTGGTGTCTGTTTTACTTTGACGTCACATCGATTATTTACCCCTTTCCAACTAACCTGCAGTTATAACAACTTACAGTAGAAATATGTGCTGTGGTGGGCTCCAGCGTGGGGTCGGAGCTCTGGTCACGTGTCACCAACGTCATGGTTACCCCCCCCCCCGCCCACCCTCATACATCCACACATAGAGGGGTTGGAGATGATAGAGATCACGGCGCATTTTTTTTTAAAGGGGATCCTGATATAGACTTTACAATTCCGATTTGGTTCGTATTCTCCATCCATATTCATCCTTTCTTGGTCCATATATTTTCCGGAGAACTTTAGTCTCCCATAAAAAATAAGTTTTCTGCCTTATTTTGTTAGGGTCCAAGTTTGACTTGCGTATGTTACAGCTGTTCTGATTTACATTTTAATTTTATACATGTAGTTTTCTTTGTTTTTCTTGTAATGTTTTTAATTTTGAGTATTTTCTGACTACTGAAGTATATGCCCTGTTTCCGGCCGATATTCTTTCTTTTACTTCATAAATAATATCCTTGTTATTTTTATTGACTTTCTAATTTTAATGGTTTCATCTGATTGTTCTTTGCTTCACATACCGGTGTCATGTATTTTTTATTTTTTTTTTTGTGGTTGTTAACTTCCAGAGGTGCGTCTTCTAATTCAATAAAGGCTTTTGATATGTCTTAACTACTTTTCCCTAACAGTGCTATGTCATTGGCATATGCGAGATACTGAAGTGGGTCTCCTTGTCTAAGGCCTCGCCTAATCTGAAATACCGGTACCGTTGAATTTTCCCCCTTAACCTTGATTTTGCTCTTTGAGTTGTTTAATGTTACTACATGTACGGTATGAGTCTTGTCAGTGTGTTGGGCATGAATGACAAACTCCTGCAGAGTCTCATTAAGATATGTTCTTTTCATGCTGTCATGAGTCATAGGCCATTTTATTGTTTACAAAGAGCTGATGTACTGCGATATTATATTCGTAACATTTCTCTAACAGATATCAGATGGTGAAAATCTGATCAGTCGTCGATCTGTTTTGTCTGAATCCACATTGGTAATCGCCTGGTATTTCTTCAGTGTATGGCTGTAGTCTTTTGCAAAGTATTTTATAAGTAACGTTAAATTAAGAAATTCCTATGTAGTTTGTGCATTGAACTTTTTAACCTTTCTTGTATTGTAGGATTATTAATGCTGTTTCCCATTATGTTGCAATTTTATCTTCTTGCCAGATTTTAGTTACCGGGTATACGTTTACGTGTCTCGGTGTGTAATTCTCCTCCTCCATTTTTAATAAGTTCTGCTGTGATGAGGTCTTCTCCGGGGGCTTTGCTATTTTTGTTCACATTGATTTAATTTCCTATAAATAAAGGCATGGGTCAATAAAATGTATTGAAAAAAAAATAGGGTAACACAAATTTGTATCGGGTTAAATAAATGGTGTATGTTCACTGAAAGGACGAAACGAAATGGCTCATCAATCTTCTCAACCTAGAATGCTCAGCTGGGACTTCTCTTACACCATGTGTACCGGGTATTTGATTTATACACACTATTCTAATTGTGTGTGTTTTCGAACGTAGGCACTGCTGGCACTGGATGAGAAAGAGTCGGCCACATAGTGTTGTTGTATAATTTGTCAAGTACTAATGCAAATCGAGCCGCTGCGAGAAGAGGGTGTCGCCGGCGGGGAGGTGGAGGATTTAAATAACAGTTTGGTTTACAAGACAAAAAAAATCGGTTCGCATCCGGTCATTCTAGTTTTAATCAAATGTACGCATTTCTGGAGTAGGTAGTGTTGTAAAATGTAAGCATTTCTGGAGTAGATAGTGTTGTAAAATGTAAGCATTTCTGGAGTAGGTAGTGTTGTAAATTGTAAGCATTTCTGGAGTAGGTAGTGTTGTAAAATGTACGCATTTCTGGAGTAGGTAGTGTTGTAAAATGTAAGCATTTCTGGAGTAGGTAGTGTTGTGAATTGTAAGCATTTCTGGAGTAGGTAGTGTTGTGAATTGTAAGCATTTCTGGAGTAGATAGTGTTGAGAAATGTAAGCATTTCTGGAGTAGGTAGTGTTGTAAAATGTAAGCATTTCTGGAGTAGGTAGTGTTGTGAATTGTAAGCATTTCTGGAGTAGGTAGTGTTGTGAATTGTAAGCATTTCTGGAGTAGATAGTGTTGAGAAATGTAAGCATTTCTGGAGTAGGTAGTGTTGTAAAATGTAAGCATTTCTGGAGTAGGTAGTGTTGTGAATTGTAAGCATTTCTGGAGTAGGTAGTGTGAATTGTAAGCATTTCTGGAGTAGATAGTGTTGAGAAATGTAAGCATTTCTGGAGTAGGTAGTGTTGTAAAATGTAAACATTTCTGGAGTAGGTAGTGTTGTGAATTGTAAGCATTTCTGGAGTAGTTAGTGTTGTGAATTGTAAGCATTTCTGGAGTAAGTAGTGTTGAGAATTGTAAGCATTTCTGGAGTAGGTAGTGTTGTGAATTGTAAGCATTTCTGGAGTAGATAGTGTTGAGAATTGTAAACATTTCTGGAGTAGGTAGTGTTGAGAATTGTAAACATTTCTGGAGTAGGTAGTGTTGAGAATTGTAAACATTTCTGGAGTAGGTAGTGTTGTGAATTGTAAGCATTTCTGGAGTAGTTAGTGTTGTAAAATGTAAGCATTTCTGGAGTAGTTAGTGTTGTGAAATGTAAGCATTTCTGGAGTAGTTAGTTTTAAGAATTGTAAACATTTCTGGAGTAGGTAGTGTTGTAAAATGTAAGCATTTCTGGAGTAGGTAGTTTTGTGAAATGTAAGCATTTCTGGAGTAGGTAGTGTTGTGAAATGTAAGCATTTCTGGAGTAGGTAGTGTTGAGAATTGTAAACATTTCTGGAGTAGGTAGTGTTGTGCCGCATTCAGAAAACGTTTTTGGTTCTAATAAGTTTGCGATAGGTTCGCACGGTTCGTATTCACTGGCGCTGAAGTTCGGGTTCGGTCGTCAGCAGGGAGGGCCGTCAACAGGGATCGGGTTTGGTTCGGTCGTCAGAAGGGTTCGAATTCGGTGTGTTCGATTCGATTCCCATCTCTACCCCATGCCCAAACCCACATGAAAACTGACATCTATGGTTCTGCTGCGTTTCGACATGGTTTTCGGCCATCGTCATCTGTTTAAACGCACTTTTCTATTGTAGCATTCAAAGACATTCGCGTGGATTTTGGAGAAAGACATGCTTAAAAGAAGACAGCGGACCCGGTGTAAACATTTCAGTTCAACAGTAAACAATCTGGCCACCAATGAACAACCGTAGAGTGTTAAGTCTGGTACAACTGTCTTTGAATACATCGTAGGATGATAAACCCAGTCATCAGTCAGGGACTTACGATAGCCCGCTTGGATGCAGCTAGTAACAGCAATGCGGCATTAAAATGAAATCACAGTAGATTAAATGAAATCCGGATTATTCTGAATTTGACTTTTTTTTTTTTAAGTATCTTGTTAGTTTAACTCAGTTCCTAATAATAAAGACGTACAATGATGGCGTTGTACTTGTTTTAATTACACAAGTGATGCTGAATTATTTGATTGTTTATGTTGTTTCTTTGTTGTTAATAAACCTTTTACTTTCTAAAACAGTGCTTTAATCAAAGAAATGAAATCAGTATGTTTTTTACATCATGCCGAAATTATTCATTTTAAAATGCACCCCACACACTTTGTTACCACCAAATAAATAAATATATTCCGGCATATAATAATAAATAAATACTGTTTTAAAAAATCGGATTGAATCCGAAATCCAAATTTTAGTCAAGAACCCGAAAATTCGGGTTTTCCGAAACATTCCGAGATGCAATCTATAAACACGGGGTACGGTGAATCTACATTTAGGGACTTAGGATATAGTGCGTGTGTATACAGAATATTACGAGGGATCTTGGCATTAATGGGCGGGGGATATGATGTTAAAATAGGATTGTCGTTGTAATGATACTGTACTCCTAGGAACAGATGTCATTCAAAAATGTGATAGCTAAACAGAGACGGGGTTAACTGAATGTGCAGATGTTGCTAACTGGTGGGCGGGCTGGTAAACAGGAAAAATTAATTTAGCATCGATGTAATTTATGGAGACTGTTACGATTTATTACATTGTATTGTCATAATAACGCCACTACACACAAAGACCACCCTACACACATTATATACTTTATACGTTAACACTAAGGATAAGGGGATATGTCGGATTTCTGCAGGCGTTTGCCCATTGGCAATGACCTGTTCTCCGTACACTCCAACTCTGGTCACCGAACTACCCCCGCCCCACGAACTACCTGACCGCCAGGCGGAATGAATGAACTGCCACTAATGTGTGTCAACTGTCACGTTATTCCTCAGCCAGTCCGATCCAAAGCGAATCATTTCTGATGATACTAGGAATATGACTGAAGAGGTGAGAGGATGGTGGTCTATGATAGGAGGGTGGTCTACTAGAGGAGGTGGTCTATTGGAGGTCGGTGGTCTATGAGAGGAGAGTGGTCTATTGGAGGTTTGGTGGTCTATTGGAGGTGGGTGGTCTATTGGAGATGGGTGGTCTATGAGAGAAAGGTGGTGTATTGGAGGAGGGTGGTTTATTGCAAAAAGGTGGTCTATTAGAGAAGGGAGGATGGTGATCTATTAGATAAGAGATGGTGGTGGTCTATTAGATAAGGGAGGGTGGTGGTCTATTAGATAAGGGAGGGTGGTATTCAATTACAGGTGAGAGTAGGGTATTGGGGGTCAGAGAATGGCGGTCTATTAGAGAAAAGGTGGGTCAACTAGTGAAGGTGAGAGGGTGCTCTATTAGGAGAGGGAGGAGGGTGTTCATTTGGTCCCAAGGCTATGAGAGGATATGTTTAGCCCTCCATTCAAGTGATGACATATAATCTGCTAAAATAAGCCTCTTCTTTGGCTACAATTAGATACATGCCCCGAGTTGAACATGATAACCGTCATCATGGCCAGACCCCAAGGATACGTCCTCTAATTACTGTAATCATTGTTGTATTACTTCCTATAGCTTTCTCAAATAACATTTTTTTTCTTCTTCAAATAATGCACATTATTTTTATGATAGTTTGGTTTTGAATTTAGTGGGGTTAAATTTTGTCATATTCTTTTTACGAAGTGGCTATTGGTACCCGGGTAACAGAATTGAGAGGTTGGGATTAAAAAACGATTTAAAATATTATTGTTGGGTTTGTAAGACCAAATATTAAGGACCGTTATGAATTGAGAATTTAATCTCTTAATTTTAGACTTTGGCTCGTTCTAGAAACAGTCCATAATAAAGGACGATACCAACATTTAAAAATAATAACAAATATAACGACAATCAAAGCCAGAGCTAATTACAATTAATAACTTTTTAATTTGTGAACTTCAATTAAAAAATAACAACAAGAGAAATATGATTGAAATTATAAACTTACAGATTAGCTGGTACCGGTACTGTATATAAAAATACAATGAGCATAAAATTGTATGAGGAAATAGAAAACTCTACACACAACAAAGTATGACACAGCATATCTCGTGATCAAAACAAAATCTCCCTCTCTCTCTATCAGTCAGCCCTTTTTATAGGCATTTCCTACTAATGTCTAGAACCGTCTAATGCATTGTTTTGCTTTCTCGTTTTATCCAGATCCTCTATACGGTTCTGAATAACGAAGCTTTTTGTCAACAAGGGAAAGTTTTTGTTAGCCACACTTCAAAGGCGGTCACGAGAGTTCACGAGGGGTCATGCACGTGGAAGGCGGGCTATGCGTATAAAAAAACACATCATCCCTCATAACACCTCCCCTCTTAAAAGAAAAAATTTCATTTTTCAAAAAATGGAATTATTTTCCATTAAAAATTAAACAAGTACAAGAAAATAAATTTCTTCCTTTCAAAAAATATTAAACAAGCTTCTTAATAGCTTATAATCAACTACATAATTTTTGTGCAGAGAAAATTAATTTCTGGGCAAAGTATCAGCAATCACATTATCTTTGCCTTTGATATGTTTTATGTCCAAATTATATTCTTGTAAAAATAGACTCCATCTTAACAATCTTTGATTTTTGGAGACCATCTTATTCAAAAATGTTAAAGGATTGTTATCAGTAAAAACAAGTACTGAATGTAAAAGAACAACTGACATAAAAATCAAATTGTTGTAGAGCAAGAATTAATCCTAAACATTCTTTTTCTACAGTGGAATAATTTTTCTGATGTGCGTTAAATTTCTTTGAAAAATAACAAACAGGATGATCTACACTGTGGTCATCTTCTTGAAAAAGAACTGCACCAATGCCAACATCACTGGCATCTACAGCTAATTTAAACTGTTTGTTAAAGTCTGGTGCAATGAGAACAGGAGCATTAGCTAGTATTCTTTTAATGTTTTCGAATGCTTCCTGACAGGCATCTGACCAATGAAATTTTGCATTTTTCTTTAACATATTCTTTTAAGTTTAACATGTTAATGTGACATAACTGTTTCTTTCTTTTACGATATGGTGTTAACACAATGTAATTTAAGTCATTAAGTTTGGACTCAACTACATAAGGACCAAAATATCTAGCTTGTAGTGCCTGTCCTGGTATTGGCAAAAGTACAAGCACTTTGTCCCCTGAAGCAAACTGTCTGAATTATGACTTTTTGTCATACCAAACTTTCATTTTGGATTGAGAATCCTTTAAATGTGATTTAGCCAAATTAACGGCATTAAAAAGTTTAGTTTTAAACTTTAGGACATAGTCCAAAAGTCTTTCAGTGGGTGTCGATGACATCCACGTGTCTTTTAAAAGTTTAAGGGGGCCTCGAACCGTATGGCCAAACACCAGTTCGAAAGGGCTAAATCCAAGTGATTCTTGAACTGCTTCTCTTGCGGCGAACAGTAGCATGTTGATCCCTTCATCCCAGTCTTTCTCTTGTTCTAGGCAGTACGTTCTCATCATGTTCTTTAATGTCTGATGGAATCGCTCAAGTGCTCCCTGCGACTCAGGATGATACGCACTCGACAAGCAGTGTTCTATACCCAATTGGTTCATCACTTGTTTGAATAGTCCAGCCTTGAAGTTGGTTCCTTGGTCAGACTGTACAGACTTCGGAAGACCAAAAAATGTAAAAAACTTCGTCAGTGCTTTGACGATGTTCGGAGTCTTGATATTGCGAAGAGGAATAGCTTCTGGGAACCTTGTTGACGCACACATGATTGTCAGCAAATATTGGTGACCTGATTTTGTCTTTGGCAGAGGCCCAACGCAGTCTATTATGACGCGACTGAAAGGTTCTTCAAACGCTGGAATGGGTTGAAGAGGAGCTGCTGGTATCTTCTGATTTGGTTTCCCTACCACTTGACAAGTATGACATGATCTGCAGTAGTCCACCACATCTTTCTTGATTTTGGGCCAAAAGAAGTGTGACGTAATTTTGTGATATGTCTTGTTTACTCCCAAATGGCCTGAAAGTGGTGAATCATGGGCTAATTTGAGGACTTCGTTCCTGAAAAGTGCAGGAACTACAATCTGGTGAACAATCCTCCATTCTTCATCAGCCTTGGCATCTGGAGGTCGCCATTTCCTCATAAGTATGTCATCTTGTAAAAAGTAACAAACAGGGAATTGCTCAGCTTCTTCTTTGGTCATAGCGTTCTCTCGAAGTTTAATGATTTCTGGATCATTCTTCTGCTCTTCAATGAGCTGCGTTCGAGTTGGTGTTTTGTGATCCTTTGATTCTTCATTAAGTTGGGCAAAAAAGGTCGTTCCCAGATCAATTTCAGATTGGATTTTATTACTTTTTAATGAACTCTCTTCTTTGGAGATCTTCAAACTCATTGTCCTGGTAACAGCGCATGCTGTATATATTTCTGGGTCTCCTTCTGGAGATTCAATGAGACAGGGTTCTTGAGTTACGATGGGTTCGGCTTTCACCTTCCCACCAGCTAAGTCGTTGCCTAGCAACAACGAGATGCCGCCCAATGGTAATGTTGGTCGGACATCTACAACCACAGGTCCGGAGACTAGGTTTGATTTGAGTTGGATGAGATGTAGAGGTACATCAATACATCCTAGTTCTACGCCTCTTAACAGGATCTTGCTTCCAGTAGCAGTAGATGCAGATAAGGGAAGTATACCCCCTAGTAATAGAGACTGTGAAGCACCTGTATCCCTTAGGATTTTGATTGGTCGTAGACTGAAAAAATCACCTGGCAGTGATACAAATGCTTCCGATATGAAGGGCATTAAGTCTTGTATGACATCAGTGTTTTCTGATGTGGAATTTTGGACCTTGGTAGGCAAACTCTTGTTGGAGTCTTGAGAACATTCGGCTAGGGTAGAGGAAGTAAAACTCTGTGTAGAGTCGTCAAAACTTGCACTCAAGTCCTCTGTAAGACGCCCTCTGGAGGTAGACCTCTTCTTGGAGCAAAAGGATCTTGGCGACAAGCTCATAAAACTCGCAGTCGAAGCAGGAACTTGGCTGGAGTCGGTAAAACTAGCCTTATTGTTCATTTTGAAACTCTTTGATGAGTCGTGACAAACCTCTTTGAAGTTTGTATGGACATCTGGAGAGCCAAAACTTTTGACTTTTGAAAATGTGTTTCCAGATGTATGACGAGATGTACAAGCGGAGACTTTGTGTGGTGTACCAGGATGTGTGATCTTCTCAGTTTTCTTCTTGAGTTTCCAACATTCATCCCTCGTATGGCCTTCCTTTTTACAGTAGGCACATGTGTCTTTTGCACTCGTTTCTTTTGTACCGGGCTTATATGGTTTTTGTGGAGGTTTGCTGTAAGTCGATGCTGTTACCTTATTTTGCCTGTATTTTCTGGTGTCAAATGGGTTCTTTGAGAGTTGACGTGTGATGGTGAAATCATCAGCTAACACTGCTGCCGTATGTGTCACCTTCGCCACGGTCTGCAATATGTGTCCGTACCTCTTCACGAACACAATTCTTAAACTCTTCCATCAGAATTAGGTTCTTGAACTTTTTGAAGTCTGTGTCAGTGTTCGTTGCGTGCAGCCATTTATCCAGGAGTCGTTCCTTTTCCCGGAGGAACTCAACTTGAGTTTGGCCATCCCGTTTCCACAGCTCCCTAAACTTTTTACGGTATGCTTCGGGGACACATTCATAAGCCTTAAGTATTAAGGATTTAACATTGTTATAATCCCCACGCTGTTCCGCGTTCAAGGACACAAAAACTTCTGCTGCCCTACCAGTCAGAGCCGGCTGCAGTAAGGTAGACCACATGTTTTCAGGAATTTAAAAATTTTGGGCAGTTATTTCAAACTGTGCAAAATATTGGTCCACCTCTTTTTCTGCAAATTTCGGTATTGCTTTTGCAAATTTAATTGCATCGCAACCCTGACCGGCTGGAGCCGTGAGTCTATTTTCCATTGCTCCCAAATTGGCCTTAATTTCCATTTCTTTTAATTTTATTTGTAGTTCTAGCTACATTTGTTTAAGCTCTCGTTCTTTTTCCCTCTGTAACTCTAGCTCCATTCTTTTAAGCTCTCGTTCTTTTTCTTCTTTCTCTCTCTGAGCATCTAGCTCCATTTGTTTAAGCTTCAGTTGGAGCTCCATACTAGGATCTTGAGGTTGTGTGACTGAGGCCAGCTCATCCTCAGACAACATATCCTCATCCACGAAGTGGACAATGATCATATCTCTTACAGTCTTTTTTACTGCTGAATGAGCTACACTTATTCCTAACTCTTTAGCAATGGAAAATAGCTCCCTTCTGGAACACTGGTCTAATGCCTCTACTGATGGATTATTAATATCAAAATCCATTTTGACACAGGCAAAATACAACACTAAGTTTTATAAAAGTTTAAACTTAATGAACACACTTAAAAAAATACTTTTTTTTAAAAAAAATTGCAACTAGCTCTGTTGTAGGTATCGTTAACAATATGGTATCGTATACTAAATTTTAGTCTTAGTAAATTAAAGAAAACAGTGGGTAAAAAAAATCCACAAACACTCAATTTATTATTGGTGTAATAATAAATTTATGGATTCAAAAACATCCGAGGACGAGTCACCCAATTTATTTTGGGGCTTCTTTGCCGGACGATGCCCACAATTTATTACGGACCGTTATGAATTGAGAATTTAATCTCTTAATTTTAGACTATGGCTCGTTCTAGAAACAGTCCATAATAAAGGACGATACCAACATTTAAAAATAATAACAAGTATAACGACAATCAAAGCCAGAGCTAATTACAATTAATAACTTTTTAATTTGTGAACTTCAATTAAATAATAACAGCAAGAGAAATATGATTGAAATTATAAACTTACAGATTAGCTGGTACCGGTACTGTATATAAAAATACAATGAGCACAAAATTGTATGAGGAAATAGAAAACTCTACACACAACAAAGTATGACACAGCATATCTCGTGATCAAAAGAAAATCTCTCTCCCTCTCTCTCTATCGGTCAGCCCTTTTTATAGGCATTTCCTACTAATGTCTAGAACCGTCTAATGCATTGTTTTGCTTTCTCGTTTTATCCAGATCCTTCTATACGGTTCTGAATAACGAAGCTTTTTGTCAACAAGGGAAAGTTTTTGTTAGCCACACTTCAAAGGCAGTCACGAGAGTTCACGAGGGGTCATGCACGTGGAAGGCGGGCTATGCATATAACAAAACACATCATCCCTCATAACACCAAATGAGGTATCAAATGAAAGATAATTGAATGTACTTTACGTTTGTAAACTTAATTCTTCATTTAAACTAAAATAAACTACTACAAATGACATCCGAATAGCATTAGTCAAAATGGACCCAGATACGCAGCGCCGCCAATCGCACCCAGGTAATTAATATTTTAAATAGTTTTTTAATCCCAACCTCTCAATTCTGGTACCCGGGTATCAATAGGTGCAGCCTTCTTTTTACTCATTTTTAAAAAAAGTATTGTTTATTTCACGTGGAAGTGTTTCCCGATAAATCTGGCAATGCAATAAAATGTTTATCCGAGGTGTAGCATTTGTCTGACAAACCTACTATACAAAGCAATTAATGTCAAACATTACCACTTTAACTATTTTTAATCCATCCACTGCTTTCCAAACAAAGACAATCTAGGCAGGTGAGCAAGTTCATGTCAAAATGACATTTAATTTAGCTGTTTACATAGTGTTAAAGTCAGGGAGGGGGGGTGTGACAGAAGGGCAACTTTCCAGAGCATTTAATTAATAAAAATGATTATAAGTAGATATAAAAAGCAGCAAAATTCTTTATTGCAAAAAGGTCAGGCCTGTTGTTGTTATATTGTCCTAGTTGCTTCCCTTTGTTGCCAATGGATGAGGCCAGTGTTTCTTGAATGGAGATGTGACAGGTCATGTTGTTTTGATGGTAGCTAGTCATTAAAAATGTAGACAGAAAGCTGAACTGAGGTGTTATTTTTCCTTGTGTCAGAGTATTACTACATATAACATGGCCCTGATTAAAATAATACTGTTAATAAAATGTACAGTGTTCAGATGCAACGAATTACACTACAGTCTGAGAAGGGACAATAAACCCTCTATAACAGCAAATCTCAACATTTGGGTCGTGCCCCCTTTGGGGGTGGAATGACCCTTACACAGGGGTCGCATAAGACCATCGGAAAACACATATTTATGATGTAGCAACGAAAATAATTTTTTGGTTGGGGGATCACCACTACGTGAGGAACTGTATTAGAGAGTTGCAGCATAAGGAAGGCTGAGAACCACTGCTCTGATAAGATCCAAATAATGAAAAAGTGTTTTGATTACATTGTACATATTCATTTTCAGGATGCAGATGGTAAACATTCTGATTAAGATAACCTTAAAAAAGGGAAAACTTAAACTACAACTTGAAAGTCTTTCTCTGAGAGATCAGTGAATCAATCAATTTGTTACAAGAATGAAGGTATAATCTGAGAGAATGTTGAATCAAACTATGCAGGTGAGAAAGCAACCGTGAGAGAGCTGAATAAACATTCTGAGAGATGAAGTTATCAACAAAACTGATATGATTTTTAATTATTTTAATTTAACATCTGTCACACAGGGATGGATGGATGTGACCCGCACTTTGAACTTACTTGGTTATGGATCTAAGTGTTGTGAAAATACTAAATATAAAGAGCTTATTTTCAAAACGCAGTATCCACCATTTTTTAAAAAATGAAAAAAACTTATTTTTGTAGAGCAAACCGGTCACTTTAGGACATAATAAATTTTATATACTAAGCACATCATATTCCTATTTTATTCTTGTCTAAAAAATGATTTAATTCTCTAAACCATTTTGTAAAAAGTTGAATAATCTCAAAACCTCTTCATATGTTGTTTTTTTTAATTATTGTGTTTTTTTGCTTGCAGCAGATACAACAAATTTGCTTTTAGTTCAAAAATAGAAAAATGGGTGATAATTAAACATAGTTAAACAATTTTAAAAAATTTAATTTTAAAATGTGATGTTTCTTACTGGCAGATTTGCTTTGATTTAAATAATTTATTTCCCATACTATTGTTGGCTTACCTTTTAATTATCCCCAAGCTAGGAATGTGGGTTCTAAAACTTTGATGACTGCTTGTAGAAACCTGAAAATTGAAACAAAGATATTATATCACAAATCTGATTGGGGTAAAATTGACAGTTCATATGTTACACATAAAAATTAGATATAGAGATGAAACCTAAATTTTATTTTGTTTTATTTTTCATTAATTTCTTTACAAAATTTTAAATTATTTTCTACTTTTTAGTACCTTTAATTTTATCTTTTGTAGAAAGTCTTTTTTTTTTTTATTTGTTAAAAATATTATTTTTTTTCTACTTTTAAGTATTAATTTTTTAATCTTCAAATTATTGAAAATTATATAATCATTACCTTATCCCCTGCCTCTAACCCCATCCAAACCACCCCAAACCTACAAACTACCACTCATACAGACCTGTTTACCCTCAAACTCTTAAAATCGTACACTATGATACAAAATCATTCAATATATTATCTTAATAGTAAAAAATAAACATACAGTATATATAATGTATACACCTCAAAATCGTAAAATTGTACGCCAATATCGTAAGAGTAAACAGGTCTGCTCATAGAATGAAGCAGGCGCTATGAACCATGAAACTGAGCAAAATAGTTACATGTGAAACAAAAAAAATTACGCTTCACAAGATGGAAATGTGAGTAGGGAGAAAGTCTTTTATCAGTTATTAGTTATACCGAACTGGTGTGAACCAGCTGAATCCCATCAATGACAATGTGTCTTAACTCTATTATCGCAACTTAACCAATCATTTTTCTATTTAGAGGTACAAATTAAATCAGGGAAGTGGGTGCAGTATTTGCTTTTTGGTTATCTTTGAGATTGGCATTATAATAAAAAATCAAAATTTAACCCTATCATACCAGTAAAACGTATGTAACACGACTTTGCAAATAAGGATACCAAGTACATGGATCAGGTACCTCTACATAAATGTTTCTTGAGTAGAAACCTTACTAGAAAGTAAGGTTTAATTATAAGAATGACTTCTAAAAGGATTTCTACAAACCTCTAAGGTATGCATTTGAATGGGATAATATGAGGGACTTAAGCACAAATCTTAATCTCCTTAGTCTACTACAGGGGTTGGCAACCTTTTTTGAGCAAGGACCCATTTTTATAAATTATATCTGAAAATATTTTGAGCGCCACAGGCATTATTAATTTGTATACAAAAAGAGATGCATTTTTTCCTTCAAAGTGATGCTTGCTGCTCCTAGGCGTCCTGGGAGACAGGTTGTCTGGTAAAAAGAATGTTGTCATATCTATTTGTTTAACGTTAGAAATTGTGTTAAGTGTTATTGTTAGGTCTAAAAGTAATTATACATTTTTAAACTTCTGTTTCTTTTATTGTTTTTTATACTGAAGTCTCTACACTAACAATAATAATTTACAGATATTGCTGTGTGGGGGAAAAGCGGCGCTCTGGGAAAAACCTGATAATAGCACCCACCAATATTGAATATACTGAAAAAGGTGCTGCCCACCGATTAAAAAGATGATTTTGGCACTCCTTTTCTTTGTTAATTTGGCATTTTATAGTTAAATTCAATATAATGTCCTATTTAAAGATGACATTGTCATTCATCATGATGTTGCCCACCCCCCTTTTTTTTCTTTTTGCATAGCCCTGCTTACAGATATTAAGAGGGTAAAAGATAAGTTTCAATAATCCTGAGCAGAGTTGCACCGAGGACAACATTAAGATCTAAAATTGTGCCCCAAAAATGCTGAGACACCTATTTTTGTACAATAAAGATTTACCATATCATTTAGTAC
Source organism: Omphiscola glabra (assembly GCA_964017045.1). Taxonomy (NCBI): domain Eukaryota; kingdom Metazoa; phylum Mollusca; class Gastropoda; family Lymnaeidae; genus Omphiscola; species Omphiscola glabra. Next base: position 15,164,479 of record OZ024796.1, on the reverse strand, counting down.
ACAAGGCAGCCCTGAGAAAGCTGCTCCTAGGCAACCGTTTCATCCCAGCTACTTACTTCGCAAACTAGTTGCGAAGTGGAAACCAACGGTAGAACCCCTCTTAGAGGGTGTCCAACGCTTCCCCGGGAAGGGTGGGAGAAGATATTAGGACGTAAATTTACCATCCCAACTCCTAGGTAAGTCGATCGTGTGCACTGTGTGTATGCATAGTGTTAGAATGACCGGTCGTCCTTGGGTTGGGGCGGCCTCCAGCAGAAACCCCAATCGAGCGGACTCGGGTGGGGGCTGTCCTGGTACCCCAATCGAGCGGACTCGGGTGGGGGCTGTCCTGGTAAAGGGACATTTTCATATTTGGGCTTGAAGGGGGTGCCTTGGGGAGGGCATAAGGAGCAATAGCTCGACGGCCCACTGACGCCATTTCCTAATGTGACATTTCAGTACACAAGGCATGACAAGGAAAGCAGCAGAGTAAGCAGATTAGTTTATGAACTAAATTTAATATTTATTATTTTGTCTTAATAGTATTGACTTACTAACCCTTAAGTTAGGTCCTCTTACACTTGTATAAATTTATATAATGTAATTGTACTGGAGTGGATGTATTGATGTATGCCTACTTTTAATAATATTTTTACTTTTACTAATAGTAGGTTAAGTAAGAGTAGGAGGCCTGAAAAGTTCTAAAGTACATTCAGTTAAAATAGATAGTCCGGACCTGTTAAAGCCTGTTGTTTAGTTTAGGTGAAGTAGGGAGTAGATTCTAGTCTATTGTGAGTTTTGGAGTTAAAATGTGCATTATTATTTTTTATTATTATTATTATGGCTAAGTTAACTAAGTAGTACTAAGTCACTTAAAGTCTACTAAGTCAACAACTAAGTGAAAAGTAGGGAGAAGTGAAGTGAGAAATCTAAATCTAAGTAGTAAGTTAAGTAAGTGAATCTGAATAAGATGTAGAATAATCACATACGCGTCGTGTCATTAAAATACACCATATTACTTTCTATCCTCATATTTCTAAAGTTGATACTTGTAATTCCAAGAAACAGCTTCTTGGTTAAAGTCAATTTTAAAAGAATTTTATCGGAATTATCCTTGAAAATCACCCTTTGTTGTGATGGTGCTTCCTTATAACTCTCATCTTACAGTACAACAATAATTGGCAGATAAATTATAATAATATAGCACGCGATGCCAAAATCTATTTTTGTGTGTTGTCTATCTCAGATTATACTATTTCAACAATAGGCAATAATATTTTACTTTTTATATTATTTAATAACTTTTTTTTTCATATATAAATTGATTTTAGTGAACTAAAGAAACTTTTCAATCTCTCTATTTCAAATAATCAGTTTCCAAACATCACACAGACAAACTGGTCAACTCAAAACTAGATTCCTCGAAACAAACTTTTGTAAAAGGGTTGACAACTCTTGATTTCCTTAAATTAAGTGCTGGGTCAAAATGAATGCATTTTAAGATGCTGCTTTGCCCACTGATTGAAGATTTATGTGTAATTAAAAGTAACAAACACAGACAAACTTACACACACAAATAAATTAATGTAATTTAATAACAGACCATTTTATTTTTTGAATTTTCTATGTATCTGTTGGATTTGACATAAATGGTGGATCCGAAGCGGATGTCAGGGCCAAAAGAAAGGGTAGGTCAGCATTTGTGCTATTAAAGAAAATGTGGGAGTCTAAGGAGCTGACTCTGCAAACCAAATTAAGAATTTTCAACACAAAAGTCAAAACAGTCCTACTCTATGGCGCGAAACTTGGAGAACATCAGCGAGTATTACGCAGAACATACAGACCTTCATACATAATCACTTGTCTTAGAAAGATCCTGAACATCAAATGGCCAAATGCCATCACTAACAAATACTGACTGGAAATAGCATACCAGGAGCCTGTTGCTGAAGACATCGTAAGGAAAATATGGAGGTGGATAGGGCATACCGTTCTCAAACCCCCAGATCACATCCCTAACATGGAATCCACGGGGAAAAGAAAAAGAGAAAGGCCTAAGAATACATGGAGACGCGAGCAGAGGCAGACATACAAAGTAAGGGATACACCTAAATTAACTGGAAAGGAAAGCACAGGGCCGAGATGAATGGAAAATTCTTATAACCGGTCTCCCCCCGGGATTCCGGTTGACAAGTCTGTAGTGGCTTGCCAATTTGGAAGCGCTGGCCACCGACCCCCTCGGCGTTAACCCGGGGCACATTACCACCATTGCGTGTTCCGAGTGGCAGACAAGGGCATGCATGGTAGTTGCTGGAATAAACGGCTCCTACAGGGCTGCCACCTGTGATGCTTCGCAGGGGGAAGAAAAGGCAAACACAGGGTAGGGATCATGATTACAAGTTGCCGTTAAGGGATATGAGGCGATAGGCTGTGGTGGAAGCCTATGGCCGGTGATTCTAAATATGCAGCCCTGAGAAAGCTGCTCCTAGGCAACCGTTTCGTCCCAGCTACCTCGCGAATTAGTTGCGAGGTGGAAACCCACTGTAGAATCCCTCTTAGAGGGCGTCCGATGCTTCCCCGGGACGGGTGGGGGGAGATATTAGGACGTTAATTTACCGTCCCGGCCCCTAGGAAAGTGGACTACGGACGCTTGAAACACAGCGTCTTCGGTCGACCAGACGTCTCCGGGCGGGGGGGGGGGTCTCCGTCAGCAAACTCGATCGAGCAGTTGCTGGTGGGGACGTCCCACGCCGGGGGAGGGTCTCTGGCGCCCCCCCGCACGGCCCGACGCCGGGGACACCCGGCGGCTGGCAGGTGTGGGTGGGCGCCAGGGAGGGCATTAGGAGCGCGAGCTCGACGGCCCACTGACGCCATTTCCTAATGAGATATATAACCGGTCTATGCCCCAGACGGGGTAAAAGGCATACGTAAGTAAGAAGAGTGGGGCAACAAAACTGGTAGAGGATTGGGGGCAATATAACTGGTAGCGGAGTAGGACAACATAGCTATAGCGGAGTGGGGGCATAGCAGTAGAAGTGTTGGGCAAAAAAATTGCTGGTAGAAGATTGGGGCATCAATTTTAAGAAAATATTTGTCTTAAGTACATATTTTAACTTTTTTTGTTTTTTACACGAATAAATTTTTGTTTAGCTCAGAGCAACAAAAAAAAAAAAAAAAAAAAACAACCCTGCTCCATTGCTCCGTTCCAAAATCCTGGACCTACCATGTAGCCTAAATGCTTGAAAAACATGTCAAATGAAAATATGTTATTTTATTTAACTATTTAACCGTTGACTCGCGACTATTCAATAAGATTAAATTCTGAGAAAAAGTCAAATATGAAAGATGGTTTATCTCTTTTTGTTTTAAGTTGTTGAGCTGTTACTGAATGGTAAAAATATTAATTAAAACGAAGCACGCAACTTATGTAAATTTCTCACAAGTGCGTTCAATGTAAGTATAAGGTTGAGTGGGAAAACGTAAAGGGTAAAAGAAAGAGATTTTATGGGGATAGGCTGGGAGGGTAGAAATGTGGTGAGTGGGTGAGAATTGTGGTGAGTGGGTGAGAATTGTGGTTAGAGTTGAGAGATTTAGAGGCAATAGTGGCTACTGAACATTAAACTGGTGAAGCTGCAGTTTAGGAGGCAGGACTTCTCACAAACCCAATTACGGCGGCTTACGAAAAATAATGCGGCTAGAACTTTTGAGGAAACCTTTAGATACTTGTTGTTCCTCATTCACGTGCAAAGATGACCAAAATTAAGACTATAGTCGACCGTTAGTGCGCTGATAGCTTGCCGGTCATATCTTTGCCTGAAAAGCTGGTCGCATATAGGACACACGTGTGTCGGGGTCTTAATTGGATTTTAATCAGTTCTGCTTTTGTTTGCTGCGCGCTTTCTTTTGGCGTAAGCGGTAGTCTACGTTTACTTCCTGAAGAGTGCCCCGAAAGTGATTCTGCCTCTCCAGCTTGTGCGATCCAAAAGCCACCGTTTTAAAATGGAAGGATGATGAATTTGAAATGATTGCACTGAATGGCATAACCAAGACGGGTGCTGGAACCAGGAAAGTTCCACTTGAAATGGGCACAATATGGGTGAATCGAACGATACGAATTTATTTTCAATCATCAAAAAATTCAGGAACTTTTTTCAGGACTTTAATGATGATGAAAGTACAGCCAATTCATTCCTTTGCAGGAGTATTTCTGATGCCTAATCAGGGCCGGATTATGACGAAATTGGGATTGATGCTGCTGCGCAGAAAGTCCTATTTTTTAATCGGCATTTGTGCATGCGCATTCAACATGCACGTGCACTCGGACCGACCAAGAAGCCTTAATTGCTTGCGACACAACCAGCCAGCTAACCAACCAGCCAGCCATCTATACAATCAGCCAGCTATCCAGTCATTCGTCTAGCCAACCAGTCAGCCAACCAGCAAACCAGTCAACCAGCCAGCCTTTACTAAACATGAATAATAATGACGGCGTATTATTGTAACAACCCGAAATTAACTTCAGACTATGCAAGATCAAGCTACGTGGCATCAAGCTATATTACATCAAGCTATGTAACATCAAGCTATGTAACATCAAGCTATGTAACATCAAGCTATATATGTAACTTCCACATTCAATAGCAATTGTCTGACAAGCGCTACACATAAGTGTAGAAAAGGCTAAAACAGAAAAACTTAATCAAGCTCCATTAACTACTACACTAGTGCTGCTTACTTGCATGTATTGCTGTTTTTCGAGCCTTAGCAAGCGTGAATTTTTCGATCGTGCCAGTGAAGTCAAGGCTGTTTGCTGCAGCAGCTCGTGCTTAATGCCATTGGTGACCATATCTCTCCTATGACTATTCCGAAGTTTGAGAAGCTCCGCCCGCCGGAGACATTGAACAACATGCGCCAACCACCATGCACAGATAGATGCGCAATCCAATCTCGACATTTGGAAACGTCTGAAGAAGATTGAATATTGAGAAAAGTATTTACATGTCAATGACGTTAGCTTCGAAATGTTTTGCCAATAGCTCCTAAGTCCGCTTTTCCAGTTCACCTAACAAACAGGTGTTCGAAGTACTGCGCAAGATAAACAGTGTCCTACCCCAAAAATGCTTCACTAGAAGCAACCACAATGGCTCCAGCGACTAGGGGGTCGCAAACCGGGATCCCGACTCTCAAAATTACCGAGATACCGGACTAAAACGAATGCCTCAAAAATGCAGGGATTGGATTTGTGAAAACCGGGATTTTATCCCTTTTTATTTAATTGATTTAAAAGTCTCTTATAATCTTAAGGAAAGCGTGCACAATAAATTTTTTATCTAAATATAGAAAATACCGGAACGCCAGTATTCGTAAAACGTTAATACTGATAATACCGGTTTTAGCCAAATGGACTGGTACTGCGAACTCTTATACCAGTGACCTGGCCATCACCGACATGGTGTCCTGTATCAACATGTCCGCCAGGGACTTTGAATTTCATATTCTATTCCATTTTCTGTCCTCTCGGATACTGCATTACACCTAAGTGTTTGTTGGTTCGCTGAAGAAGGCTTTTTGCCGACACCTTCATTGTTTTGCTGCGTCCATTCTTTTGCCCCAGATTTTCCCATACCTATTTTTTTACTTATTTCTTATCTTTGCGATATTCAGGCTGACTGTGTGATTTGGAGGCTAATGCTCGTACTATTGAGACAACCAAAGATATCGTCCCTGGCAGTCATTTTATAATTATGTGATAAATTCAACGCAACTCCTGAATTAACAAATTAAATTTGACATCATCACGTTTGAGCATTTCTATGCATAACGTAAGGGTTGACTTATAGATAAAAGTTACTGGAGTTAGGGGCGTCATATACATTTTTTAAATACATTTCTTGCAAACTTTTTGTTAATATTTTTTTGGTTCAGAATTTTGTTCACATATTTCTTTCTCTTGAATTTTCCGCCCCTTGAAAAGTGTCGCATGACGTCGGCACTGTGCGTTATATAAGAACAAAGAACAAAAAGCTATGTGCTGCGCCTAATTTTTGTTACTTCTCGATGTCAAAAGGGTATTTTCAAGTACTGACGATACCTACTGTGAAAAGAGAATTTTGAAAGATTCTACTACTCTGATTTTGATGCAAGCTACAACAGTTATCCGAGAAGAATTCGGATTGTATGGAAAAGTGTTTTAAAATAATAATGAATAATTAGGCCTTATTAATACGGTATTTGAAATATAATATATCGAAAATAGATAATGAAATAGGAGCTTTATGCATTTATTCAAACTTTATTAAGACACAAAATAAAAATTTCTTTAACCCCCCCCCCCCAACCCTTTTTAAAAATAAAAAATAAAGTTTAGCCTACTGTTTTGGCTCTTGACCCCACAAAAAAGCTTCTACGACCCAATTTGGAGTCTCAAGCCATGGGTTGAAAAAAAAGGATTTAGATAATGTTATCGATGCTATTTCAATAGCTAGCCTTGAAAGACCATTTAAGTTTGTAAACAAAAAAATCATGTTTGATAGTCACTGAGGCTCAAGGGAGATTGTTTGATCTTGCTCTGCAGTGCATAGAAATATAAGAAACTGAAATATAAATATTTCAGACTGATATTTCAGTTGATAAGCTTCCTGAAAGTAATGCTGTCTGAGAATGTAATTTTCAGCTGTCAATTTTTAGTGCTAATACAAATGTAATTAGGTTGATTGGTACCATTCGTCTTACACACTGGCAAAGGATGGGGTGGAGAGGATGGTCCACCTCGGATGCCACTTTCTTTTATATATTGAGGTGTGACATTTCTTTTATTAAATGCAGAGTTTTTCGAAAAAATTGGATGTGTGGTGGTGGTAGTGCGAGGGGGTGACAGTAAAATATTATTACCGCATGTAGGGATAAAATCCATATGCTCTAATCTCACAATGCGTGAACATAAACGTTTTTTTTTCAAAGGTGATACGGGGGAAAATGAAGTTAGTTTATTTAAACTTTAAATTACAATATCAAAATTTGACTTGGTAGGCCCACCGATTTTGCTATGTTGAGCGCGCTTCATACTTACAAGGCAGGTTTTCAGGGTTTCCCAACATTTTCTTCATTCTGCACCCCACTGTGATTTTCTAAAATAAGTCACCACTCTCTCATTCCTACTTATTTTTTATTAACCCTCACACACTACAAAAGTAACATTGGCTTTTGATATTGGATATACATTGTTGACTTTTTAAAATCCTTTAAATTGAATTAGCGTTTGTTCGTGTGTTTCTTTCTTTCTTTGTGGCAAAATCCTCTGAAGGCTAAATGACCCACTTCCTTTCATTCTATCGAGCTGAAACTCGACCAAAGACGTGTTGCGGCCAATGACAGCACATTAATTCAAATTAATTTTCATACCCACCCACCCCAAAAATCAGTTTTCCCGTTTTTCAAAAAAAAAAAAAAAAAAAAAAAAAAAAAAAAAACAACATGCATATAGACAATAATTTTCTGTCAAAAAAGGGGGGGGGGGGAATGATTTGTTCAATGGATGAAATGTATGCGTGTTTTGGTGTGGAGGTTATTTGTGTAGCTGTTGCTACGTGCTTTGTATTTGTGACGTATTTGCATTAAATATATCTTTAGTCTATTAGGTTTTACATGCACTAAGTTTGGTAAAACCATTCCCATACCAAAAATCAGCTGCTAAAATCAGCTGATAAATCACGTACAATTACATGAATGAAAACAAAATGCATGTAAATGAGTTATACGAACAACTTTGTTTTTAGGGGTTATTAGTTATCTAGGTTTGGATTAAATTGCAACGAGAACTGTAAAACTATGAAAAATAAACTTGTTACTTTTTAGTAGACCTACTAGTTTACATAAGTCAGGCAGCAGGCAATGAAGAAATTAATGTTAAAAAATACACAATCATATAATACATAAAACTCAAACTCAATGGTTACTCTTTTCTTATCATCGATATATCCCCCCCCCCCCCCCCCAAAAAAAAGCCTCTGTAATATCACCTCGTATCCCATGGGATGTTAACACCTAAGGTTGAGAAACCTGTACCCTTTTATTGTAAACTGGGTTAAAATTTAATTGAGTCAACTATGTACAATATTATTTTCATTTCTTTTATTATTATTAGTTGGTTTATATAGTGCAGTATCCTTGCCTATGGCTAGGCTCGCTGCAATTCACATAAAAAATAGCAATTACAGAAACGTATACATTATTACACCGAATATCACTGTATATTTATCTGTATCCCCTTTTCCTAATACATTTATTTCCGTGTCCTTTTAAAAGTCCCCAGAAACAATAAATAGAACAAAAAAGGAAAGTGAGGTTGTAATATTTACAGGATGACATATAAAGTGGCACCGTTTAGGACTCTTGGTGTTTGAAATAGTAATAATTGTTTAAAGTAACAATTCAAATAAATAATGTCAATATAATTGAAATCATTCAAAAAAGTTGTAAATAAATCAAAATAATTTATCGTTTAGAAATAATTGTTATATAAAAATTAGTTTTCTTTTCACATAAAAAATTAAAATTAACGATCCTAGGTTCCATCTTACGCTGGATGATACAAGATCTACCATTGGTTAATTTCAACTCATGCGCCATTTTTCTTACTGTTCAATAACAACATCGACCATGGCAGACGAGGAAAACGATTCAAGATCAGATAGCGAAAAGGTTACTAAAGCTTTTACTATAGTGAAAATTATTGTCTATATGCATGCTGTATGCGTGTTTATTTAAACTTAGAGCTAATTATTAACTAAGATTTTGCTATAAATTAGAAAAAATCTCTATAATGTCCTTATTTCGATAACCTGTAATTTCTGTACTTGAATTTGATAGTCGTAGACGACGTAGTGCCTTTTCTATTTATTTACTACTTTTTGATTAGTTCTACTCCTTCCACTTTATTTGGCCTAGTTTCGAATCATTAAAAACTAATTAGCCTAGTTCATTTTACAAAATTAAAAGTGAACACTTCATTTTCTCAAATTTAAATAAGGCTAATAAGGTGATTGTAGGAACAATCTTGTCTACTACCAAAGTGGCAAATGACAGGCACATTTTTATATTTGATTATGCACTGTAGGTACTTCGGTAAAGCAAGGGAGACTACTAAAAATTTTGTATGGGAAATGGGAGTCAGCGCGCGAAAATCCGTGTTTTTTATTTGTTGATGTTGGTGCAATTTCATTCATAAAATAATTGCTATATCCCACAATTGTGTTCCTTTTCCGGCCTTACGCTTTAGAGGACATCTTGGCCTACATTTTAATCAATCTTTTTTATTTACAATATTTGAGAAAATCCTTGGTGAATATAAGGCAACTTTCATCATTAATATAAGTCAAAGTACAAAATATGTCATTTTCATATTTATTATTCATTTCGGGCATACATTAATCTACCAGTATGCCAAATTTCAAAGCGACATGTCCTTTAGGAGAGACGCCATGGTTCCACCCATGAGCAGTATACTATATTGGTCGCACTACCCAAATTCGTTAGGGTGTGACCACGCCCCCTTTTCAATGGGTGAAGATGCCGATACTCGACAAATATTCAATTATTATCACTATTTACATCAAAATATTTGGATAACTTATAGTTTCGAGTGAACTTTTAAACAAGAATATCCTAATTTGAGGTTTAAAAACCCGGTAGAGTCCATATTATAAATGATCACAATTTGCCGTGTGCAAAACGTTGTACCGGGCAGCCACTTGCATTTGCATAATGGCTATACCGTAATACTATTTCATTCATAAGAGTTGGCCGTGTGCAAAAACTATTAAACCATTGGTCAGGGAGAGCTTTAATTAATTATTCATGTGCCAAAGTGTGAAAGATTAAAATAAGTCGACCCTAAACAGTATTTTAATAAACTATATAGTCATTGCGCATGACGCGATCAGCGGAATGAGGTCACAAGATGTGGGGATTTCGTCCATAGTAAAAAATGACAAACTAAGTCGTACTTTAAAAATTCATAACTTTAAAACTACAACAGCTAAAAATATGATTTTGGTGTTATAATTCTGTTAAAAATTAGCTCTATTCAACTATGCCATTGGTTTATTTAAAAAAAAATTTTGAATTTTTTTACCAAAGTAGCTATGCACTGTATATAAATATATATTAACATCAGTCATCCACTTTGAGAAGTAAGCTTTGTTAGACATGCGATGCGAATAAATATTGTTTACATTATACTCTCTATATATTAACTATTACTATACGGTATTGTGCGATTTTAAAATAGTAAAGAGTACTATTCTGAGACTTTACTGTACTATATTGGTAGTTCCATTGTAACCAGGTCTTTTAACAGGTTAGTTTTTAAAAAATCATCCATTAAATTGTAATAATGTATTCTTATGATTATTTCTGATACAATGTTCCCAGTCATAGCTGATAAACGCAATGTGTTACGAAAGTACCTAATATATAACTATATCTCTGTGAAATGATATTTCTAAAACTTATTTTCAGTTGGCTAAAATAAAACCTGGATATTAACATCCCTTCTTGCCATGTGCAACAGATTGTGTATTTGCATAGTAATCTCTGTTTCAATCAAAACTTGTTTCAGTGAAAACTTTAAAAATAATAAATAACCATAAGCCATAAACTTGAAGGGGTCAAGTCAGAAATGAGGTATTTGCGAAAGTGACGGTGGTTTTTCTGATTATATGTGACCATATTTTTAAAGATATTAACCTATCTAGCGCTCGTTCTGGTACTCACACATGGGGTCGGGGATGATTTTCTATTTAAGCCTGCTGAAAAAGTAAATTAATTTTTTTATTGATTTTAAAGATATTTAAATTAGTGTCTTTAAAAGTTAGCATAATTTCGTTATACAGAATCTATTTTTGATGTGTTATTTTTTCTCACTGTATTATTTTTAAAAAATTATTAAGGTAGCAAGTCACTTTACTTCTGTAAATTTTAGAAAAGTTCATAAAAATGTTGGAAACCTATTTGCTTTAATAAAATAAAAAAAATTCTTTAGAACTTAAGAATTAGGTATCAATTCTGAATAAGAGTTTTTTAATATTATTATTTAACCAAGAGTTATAGCATTTGACACATAGATAGCACAATCTGGGCACAAGCGAGGAAAAAGTAATATAAATTATTAAAAAGTTTTTTTAATAGAACTTTTATAAATTTATATTCTAATTTTCCATATTTGTTTTAAATGTCTTTATTGCTTTAGCCTGAAGTGAAAGAAAGTATATCAGAATCAGAAGAACCTGAGAAGGCAGATGAAGACAGCACTAAAAAGGAGGATTCAAAAAAGGAAATCAAAAGCCCCCAAAAAGACGAAAAATCTCCTAAAAAGGAAAGTAAAAGTCCAAAGAAGGATGAGGGTTCTAAAAAGCCTGTAAAGAATGAGGAAAAAAAAGAGGATGATGAGGGAAATGAAGAAGATTCTGATGAAGATGAGGAATTACCACGTAAGTTTCATGCATTCTAATTCAAAATATTTCATTATTCCATAATTTATTTCTTAATTTCCTGCTCATTATGCAAGTATGGGTATTTCAATCCTAAGCAAAGATAGCTAAAAATGTTTCTTTAAGTTTTAAAGGCAGTGAGTGGTGTTTATTGAGCAATCTGAACAGGAACCAAAAGACCCTTTCAGATTTATATATACATATATATGTCAAAGTTAAAATGCTTTAGATATAATAAAGAATAATATAACATTTGAGGAGTCCAATGGCAAACCTTACTAAGAAACTTCTTTTTGATTTAGAGAAAAATGAGTTTTTGTAAATTAATTTATATAGCGAATATAGCATTTATATATTTTTAAATGGTGAATTTTAGACATAAATAAAGCTTTTTTATCATTAAAATCACAAAATACTGTAGATTGACACTTAATTAACCATCCAAGATAGATAACTCATTTATTTTAAAAAAAAGTGACTTTGCAGGTTTTGCAATTGGTCTCCTCATTTATTTGTGGTAATTCATTTGTCAATTTTAGGCCCAAAGTCAATGTTTTCCTCCAAAACTTCAAATGAACTAACTCAATGTTTTTTTTTTTATAACTCCCTGCCACTGTTAGTGAAAGACTAAGTACAAATAACATAAAACATATCATATAAAAATCAATAATGTATTTGAATTGAAGTTGCTTTGTTAAAATCTATAATTGTATTCCTTCTTTAGCTGGTCTCCTTGAAGTCCCTTTGGTTGTGGAAGGGAAGCGTGAAAAGAAAAAAGTTGAGAGGCTTTCTGCTACCATGATAAGATCTCCTCAAGAGAAAAAAAAAGTAGAGATAGAAGAGGGCTCAGGAGATAAACTTGGTGAAATCCCATTTAGTAAGCAGTAGAGATTTTTTACACTTAAATGACAGGTTTATTTTGAAAGTAGTTATTTCATATACAGTTGTCCCTCGCCACTTCGCGCTTTGATTTTTGCGGCTTCACTCTATTGCGTTTTTTTCAAATATTGTAAATTCATTAAAAATTTGATCGAGACAGTTAAAATGATACAGTGTGAACTGAGTTGTCTGAGTCAATTATACATGTTAGTTGCCGGATGTGAGTAGCAGCAGTGATGAAACAATAATTGTCCTGGGTTTTATCATATAAGTTTGATGAACATGTGGTGCTAACAATACACCCCTGCATTATAATGAAAATGAATATTACAGTACGTATGGACTGTAGGTCTATTTATTCGAGCATATCTTCATCGCTGCTTGCTGCTTCATCAAACAAGTTGTGCTAATATTCATAGGTTAGTGGTTGTGTGTAAGAACTTTGTGTGGCTTTGCGTGTGTACTGATTTAGCCAGGCTAACTGCTGGTCATTGAGCCCAGCCAGTATTACCAGTCACTCTCATGATGGATCAGTCTATGCATGGATATTGCAATAAACAGTCACGCTTGCACTGCTGGTGTTTCTCAAGCAACGATATAACAGTAATTAAACATACAATAATAATATATTTGTAACGTCTAATATGTCTTATTTTGTCTAATATATTGGTTGATACAAGAGTAATGGTGACTAAAGGGTGTTATTTCATGTCTAGAGGCACTAATAATGTTGAAAAAGATATTTAGGATCGCAATCTCGTTTTTCTATATTTAACTACGATATTATTCAATTTATTTAAAGAGAATCCTACTTTGCGGAAATTCACCTATCGCCTTAGAGTCTGAAACTGATAAACCGCGATAAATGAGGGTTGACTGTAGGTATATTATGTTTCTTTAGCTTGAAAGTTTTATTCCAAGAATCACGTTTTCTTTAACCATATTATAAGAGTGTCTAAGTTTAAGGCAGAAACTAAAGATGTAGTTTGAAGCTATCTGACATTGAAAATTCCCAGCAAAGTCTACCACACATTTCTAGCATGAGCAGTGGCTCAAGGTGTCAAAAAAGTCTCTAAGATGGCATTACATATCATTAAATCAATACAAAAGTTACATCTACAGGTACTTCAAAATTGAATAACAAAAAAAATTATGAATCTTAGTCATTACTTGAGGAGTCCCTAAATTTCATTTTAATTCTAGTGAAAGAAAGTTAATTATGAATAACAGTCTTAACATATAATCTAGGGAATACATTTTTAAAAAAAAGAAGAGATGTGGCTTAATAGAGACTTCATTTATTCTGTTTGCAGTTGAACATCAGTTAAACACAACAAAGGCAATAGATTTAAAGCCTCTGCATAAAGTGCTGTTCCTCAGACCTGGTTCCAACACTGAAATAAAGAAAAATATTAGACAGTTCTCTGGGTTCTCACATTCAAAAGATTCAAAAGAACATGAAAAAAGAATGTCGGTTTTAAACAAGTGAGTGGGTCTCTTAATTTTTGCAAGATTACTTATTCAGCCACCTCATAGTTTAAGTGTGCATGTCAGGCTTTGAACAACTTGTCATATCTCCTGTCTCAGATAATCCTGGTCTAATATTTTGTGAGTTTAAAAAATTTGGAAACCGATTAAAAAATTGACCATACTTCCTTTTACAATTAACTATCAGATGATATTCCTTTTTGCTCAGGTAGCAGTTATTTGTTTTACTTAAGTTTAGTATCATTTTTAAGGTGTAAGGTAAATTATTTCAAGTTCGACTATTATTTAAAAAAATATTTTTCATTTTATTATTTTATGAATCTTACAAATAAATTATATGCATCACTTTCTCTCAACAGAATGGTACTGGCGGAGCTTAAGTCCATTTGCTTAGTGCTAGGGCTGGAGCGAGGGGGTACAAAACCAAATTTAGTAGAAAGAATAGAGAATTTTTTAATGAAACCAGAAGATAAAGGCTTAAAAGTTAAGACAAAAAGTAAGTATGTGATTGCTGTTAGCTCAAGAAAAAATTAAGTTTTTTCAACTTTGCAGTCATTATTACATGTATTTTATAATTATGACACACATTTGGAACATTTTATAATATTTTTTTTACAAAAAATGTTTGATGTGTAATAAAGTTATTAAAATTCATGTTGATATAAAATGATAGTAAAATATTGAATACTTGGAATGTCAGCTAACATTATGGAGTATCTTAAAACACATCCTAAACCATATGAGTAAACTATTTTTAATATAATTTTTAATAATTATTTTTCATAATTTTATCAATGCTCAGTATCAATTATAATAATTTGATTCTAGAGAAGTCTAAGTCCGGAGGTGGTAAAAAGGCAGGCTCTAAAAGAAAGCGTGCATCAAAAGGAGATAAAAAGAAAGCAAAAGTGGATAAAGATGATGATGATTCAAAGGAAGACAGTGGGGAGGATGATGAAGAGGACCAAGATGAAGAAGAAAAGGAGGATGAGGAAGAAGAAGAACCTGAGAGTGAAGATGAGGTAATTCACCCATCTGGAGCAAAAAGCTTTATGTGTGTCTCATCACTGAAATTACATAACTGGATTTGAAACTTAACTTATTTTATGATGATTTGTATTAGGTTTTAGTTATTTGGTTTTAAGCAGATATTTGGTTTTAACTATGCATTCCCATCAGTTCCGTATAAAAAAAAGTTTGATTGACATATTTTTTATGATTGAAAACAGCATTTGAAACAGTTGTAGAACAGTTATAGTATCTCTCATTTTTATAAAGTTGACCCATTAGTCAATGACCAAACTTCAACAATCACACTGCTTTCTTCATTTGCGCAGACTTAATATTTTTAGCAGAAAACAATCACATCAGCCAACTCTAGTGTTTTACATTCACATAATAATTTTTTTTAAAAATCTGGATATAAATAATACTTGAAAATATAAAGAAATCTGTTATTGTTTTGTAAAAGAACCCATTGTCCGTTTCAAAACCGGTTAACCGGAACTCAAGGTTTGACCATTTATTGTTTCAGTGACATTGTATCTTACAGGATCTTTGCATGTACCAATGCAGTCTTTAGCTCTTTATTTTCCGCTCTGTATTTGGAATATATTCCCAAAATCTGCTGATTTTTTAAAAAATGGGTTTACTATTGCTTGGGTTATACAGATTTTACATTAAATACAGACCTGCCAACCCTTCCGATTTTGTCGGAATTATACAGATTTTTTACCCCTCATTCCGACCTTCCGACAAACCTCTTAAAATTCCGATTTTCCGAACCTTCTTATTTTGCACCCGTCATAAAAAGCCGAAAGCGACGAAAAAAAAAAAAAAATACAAAATACGACAGGCAATGGTGCATTCCTTTATTTGTTACGTAGTGTCTAGATGCCCGGCTACTGGACGAATAAGTTCTCGAGATATTCACCCGGCTCTTACTATTATATACTTGATCAAGTCACATGACCGCCGTAGCAAAGTTGCGCGAGATATTTGTCTGTCAGCCTTGTCACGTGACCGCTAATAGTTGATCAGTCCGGTCGCCGGACGTGTAGACACTGCCTTGTTTTTATTAAAGCGAGCCGCAATCTCCAAATCATTCTTCAATTATCAATTGATCCGATCGCGATTCATCCTTTTACTAGGCTAAAAAATAATTCAGTTTTGTTGTGACTTTTTGTTTGTTAAAGTTTTTCTTAATTAAATTTAAATGGATAAATCTATTGAAAGTGGTGGGTACAATGATATATAATATTAATAAACATATTTTAACACACACAAAAAACAACAACATAAACATAAAGTTTACAACTGTAGCTAAAAGTGCGGTGAATCTACGACATCCAAGTCTAATTTCTTTGCTAAGTGTTATTGACCACCTGTCTTTTTGAAGGAAATATTTCTCCAGCCAACTCCGATCGTTTTAATGCCAGAGTCAAAGAAATGTTTTCTCACTCACAGATTGATAGAAGATTGTAAAGCAAAATTATAAATAAACAAGGGCAAGCATGAAAGTTTATCTTTCTAACTTGCTTGTATCTAAAATCAGTTTCTATGGTAATTTCCAGTTGTCCAAAGAGCTGTTGGACAAATGCAAAAAGGCCACTAGGGATAGGCAGGAAAACTGAACTCTTAGTCTTAGCAGCCTGTGTGTGTACACATATGTAAATTAAATGGATCTTCTGTCTTGCACTGTAAATCTGTATATTTTCTCATGTTCTTTGGACTCTTCAAAGACAATGGAAGTAACTTTATATTTCTTTATTTGTTTAAAAGGGCGTGTGCATTAGTTTACAGATCTTAAACAACCCCCCCCCCCCCCGTCTGCGTCTTCTGGAGGCAGCGGCCCCACTTTCCCCCTGCATGCACCACCCCTACAAATTTTTTTTCTTGGCAGGTTGGCAGGTCTGTAAATATATTACATTGTTAAAAATGACCTAGATGTTACTGGTTCACTTATATTTTGATTAAATGCCTATATTTAATTACCAGCCTCCGAAAAAGAAAAAGGCCAAAGCAGAGCCTAAGAAAAAGCCAGCAAAAAAAGACACCAAAGAAAATGGGAAAAAAGAAAAAGTGAAGAAGGAAACTAAGAAACCTGCACCAAAGAAAAAGCCTGGTAAGCTTATTTATTAATAAATCTTTATTTAGTTCAAACATTTATTTTGTTATGTGGGGGGGGATGCATGTGATCATTATAGCTTTTGGGGATATTCTTTTTGGAATTTTTATTTTTTAATAGACTGACATTCAGTTGCAATAAATAATGTGAGAACTTTTAAATAGCATGACTACTGCTAGAGTAATACAATACATGTGTTTTAATGACATTGGACACATTTTTGTGGGAAGCCTTTTTAACGATACTAAAAACTACTTTTCAGCATAGTTGTGTGAATTCACTGAATTTAAAATGACTTATTTATAAAGATGCAAATGTAATATTGTTGTTGTATTAAACTTTAAAATTTCTTTCTTAATATTAATATAAAACATCCAGACAGTGATATAATTAGTGTCACTTTTTTTAGGATTAACATATGTTATAGTTTCAGGAAATATTTATGTTAATGGCAGCTGTCTTTGGCTATAATTTTTTACATTTTTTATATTTTGCTGAACATATTCAGCTGCAGATGACGATTTATCAGATAGCTTGTCTGCAGATTCTGACGACGAACCAGTTGCAAAAATCATTAAAAAGTCACCTCCTTCGGTAAGATGAAATCATACTAAATTACCAAAAAATTAATGTTAATTTTGCTTCATTTTAGAGTTAGTTTCATTTTACAATAACTTATTTGTGTTTACCAGAATGATGAGGTGAAAGAACTAGTGAAAAAGATTCTAGATGGGGCTGATTTGGAAAAGGTCACCATGAAAACTGTGGTCAAGCAGGTATTTTTTTCTTCTTATAGATATTGCTGGCTATTTTATTCAAAGCTAAGATTTTGTGAACAACACAAATAGTTCCCAACATTTGACCTGCAACTGGAGTGCCCAAGAAAGATTACTTTTTAATTACAACCTATGCCTTTCACAAGAAGACCACCACAGTAAACCATTTAGGAATCTGTTTCTAAAGGCAGTGCAGAGAAACTATTAAATTTATTTTTTTTATTTCTATTAAATTCCATAAAGAAGACGGAGAAATGAATGAACAGTTTCTGAAAGTAGTCCTGCCTATTCACTCAACATAAAGTTATGAAACTTTATTTTCTGCCATTAGTGCTATAAATCAAAACTGAGAGACCTGTTGTGATGTGAAGCTAGGATTGAGATTATCTGTGACTTCTTTGAGGCCTAATGAAAAAAACAGAACAAGTAATATGCTTGTCAACATTGAAATGTTTTATCTAAGTTGCTAGTGTAATGGTGTTCTGTAAATCAAATGTGATATGGCATTGTGGTCCTCTGATGGGGATAGGCTGGGAGCCACTGACTTAGGCCATCAAAAATGAATTTTAAAACTTTATATTTGTAGTCATGATGATTTAATTGATGCATAAATTGCTTTCATTTTAATTTTTCAAGCAGAACTAACCAGGTGTTCACTCTTGTCCCTCAGGTTTATGCCAAGTACCCATCTTTTGATTTGTCAGATAGAAAGGACTTCATCAAAGACACAGTTAGACAGGTAAGAGAATTACCTTATATAGTTTCAACCAAGATAATGCAGATTTTATTCCAGACTCCACAAGCACAAGCAAATATTATTAGGAAATAGTTTATTTTGTAGCATTCATTTTTTTAAAAACATTTTATGAACCCGAATTACTTTGTTCTGCTGTTATATTTTATTTCTTCCTTAAAGTTTTATCATACTTACATGTAAAACTTTAGTGATGTTTCCTCACCTTCTTGTATAAAAAAATTAATAAATGCATAATTTTTAAAGTATTACTTTCAATACAAACCCTTTTTAAAAACCTTGTCACTGTTTGCACAGCAACTAAACCATCTCAAGTCTATTTCAAATTGTCTAGCAAAGGGCTTTCCATTCTTTTCCCCTCCAGTTGATTTGTTCATTTCTAGAGCAAAAATATAACCTTCTGTTGTCTCTTTGCAGGTCATCTCATGAGGCTTATGATCAACACTCCTTTAGGCAGCTGTGTATATTTTGTATATGTGAAGGAAAGAATGGGGTGTTTTAAAATATGTTACAGTATGTATGCTTATAGCTAGACCATTTTTATCCTTTCAAATCCCATGGTATCTTACTTTGTGCCTTCCCAAAGCAGATTTTAAAAAAATATCAGTCCTGTGTAACATTTATGAAATCAATATTGTCTGTACAAGTTTGTACACATGACTGAAATTGTGTTCAATTTTTAACCCTCTGAGATGGCTGGGCCGATATATCTATCCGCCCAGAGTGTTCTGTTGAAAAAGATAAAAGGCCAAACCATTAGCCCAGTAATAAAAGCCTGGAGATTTGCTGGTCTTTGTACCAGCTTATCAGATTGCTTTTCGCATTTCTTCCTCATCTTACCATTTTAATGACAGCTTTAATTGATAGTTTATGGTGGTCTGTCATTTTATATATTTTTTTTTGTACTTAAAGACCCCAAAAAATGTTAAAGAAATATGCCAAAAGTTATAAGCAGCTGCAAAGGAATATTTTATGTAGTTTTTCACACCAAATCTCATTCAAATATGGGCCAAGACTTATTTAGGCTTCAACAATCATAAAATGTAAAAATAATTCTGCAAGTAAGAGGTTACATTTTTTTACATGCATAAATTATGCAAATCAGGATATCTCATTTGCATAAATGTTGAGATTTCGGCTTGATTCATACAGATCATATTATTTCATTCCATTTCCTGCAAGACAATATATAGTTTTATGTTAGCCAAATAATTAGTTTATTTTTAATAAACATTTTGCAAAGTAAGTTCAGGGCTTGTGAATAGGGATCTGACTTCTTGGCACAGACAGTCCAAAAACGGCTCCGGCTCAAGAGGGTTAAGCATCATAGCTCTTAAATTTTAATAAAGAATAAAAAATATAAAAAAAAAATAAAGTAAAATACTGGTAAAAAATGCATTTTGTCAAATTTCTTAGTACAGCTGTCTTGATGTCTCCAAATAATGATTTGTAAGCCATCAGCTATCTTCATTATTAAAAAAAAATGTTCATCTTTTGTCAGGACTAAAAGTCTCAAATAACACAGTTGAAGGATTTAATGATAGTTTTAAATCAGCTGTAACTTTGTATGTTACATTCTCTTCAAGTAGCACTTATAAATCATTTATCAAGTCAGGAAATATTATTAAATTCATGTAAATACTTTTGTTTTGGGACAGGCAGGCATGTTTGTAAATGTTCATTTCATCATACATGTTCATTCTTGTTTTATTGTTTTATACCTGTTCCTAAATTCAGTTTATGTAAATGAAATATGATCAATACTTACTCACAAAACATTATAGACTTATAGAATGTAATGTCTTGGAAATGAACAAGATACATTTTATTTTTATGTTTGCTATAAATCCTCTGACTTATTTGAGAAATAATTTTGAAAAATTTTTAGCCTCACATGTTTAATATATTTTATATTGTTTTAATTTCTGTGTAATTTTACATAATGCCATGTAATGAGTTAAAATATTAGGCAAGTTGAAAAAAATACCAGTGTGTGATTGTTCGATATGAATCACTGTGAACATGGAGGCCAAATGTTAAAAATATATCAATTTTTTTGGAATTATATTTAATTCTAAATTATTGTTTTTTGTTTGCGTCTCTTTAGTCCTTTTCAAATCTATGTAGTTGTTACTTGACAATATTCACTAAGTGAATAAAATTTAATATGATAGAGATGGAAAAATATTGAATTGGCAGTTATGAAAGATGTGAGTTTTCAAATTTCAGAGAAAATTATACTCTATACAAAACTGACTTCTTTTGTGTGTGTGTGTGTGTAGTAAAACTGTGTCACATCTTTGTGTCACTAAGTTCCTTAATGAAGACAAGTTTCCAGTACAAGAAAACTTGTAACAATTTTATTATTTTGCCTTATGTTGGAAGTATTGCAGACGAACTCCATTAAATGCCATTCCTTAGACAAGAATTGTTGCTGAGGCTGCAGTGGTCCAATAAGTGGTTAATAACCAACTGTTCCCTACTGCTTTCTGAAGCTGTGTGCAACAAGTAGGACCCACTTAGTACTTGGTGTTGTTGGCCTGTACACTTGTCTTTAAAAATGAATGTTTTACAAAATGCAATTATTGTCATCTCATCCATTTTCATTTTCCCCCAATCTCATGGGAAATAAATAACTTTGACACAGCACACGTGTCAGCTTAGCCAGACACAGCACATGTGTCAGTTTAGCCAGACACAACACTTGTGTTTAGCCCAAGCCATATTTTAGTCATTCAATGTAACTGTTTAACTCCACATAACTCATTTTCCATAAGTTTTAATACTTTCTTTGAAAGAAAGCAAAGATCAAAGTTGTATTTAGAAAAGTAGATGAACTCATTATACTTTATACTTATCATGGGGCATTGTCGCATGTGTTTCAATTTTTTAAACAATTCCTTGTCTTCAGTACACTTCTTTCTTCATTCAGTAAGGCTACACTTTTTTTTAAAACTGAGTAAGATAGTAGCGAAAAAATGTCCATTATAGGAAGTGTACTGTAGGTCAGTGCTTCTCAAATTTTCAAGTTTGGTTGACGGGTCAATAGGTTTTTGAAATTGCACAAGGGACCGGTTCCAGATTTATTAATTATATATTTTTATTTGACCATAAATATTGTGCTGACCAGCAACCTAAGGCTCGCGGACCCGTGCCAGTCCCTGACCACTGTTTGCGAACACTGCTGTAGGTAACATTTTTTCTTCTGTCCTGTTTCTTTCTCTGGTTCTGTCATGTCATACAGAACTCATTTATCATTTTAACCACATTTTTAAAAGGACTGACAAAGAAATGTCAGGATGTTTAATTTCAAGGTAAATTTTTGACCCTGTTCATGTTCAATAAAACATTTGTAAAAATGTCCGCCATACTTTTCTTTTTGTACTTGCATTTAAATGTTATTGTAATAAAGTTTGTCAGGTGATTACTGCACAGGCCTTTGTATTTTCTTGTCGTGGATGGGTTACCTACTTCATGGTTTGAGAAAACCTGCTATATAATTGGGGGGGGGGGGGGGGGCAGTTTTGTCATTTGTGTTGTTTGAAACTATACCTGGCGGGTCTGAGGCCAGGGCAAGGTATTTACACTTCAAGAATTATCTATAGAAAAATGAAGCTTGCTGCACCCCATAAATGCTGCATGTATAGATCCAATAAGGGGCGATCTTTATATTGCATAGCTGTACACACAAACAAATAATTAAAAATGAAAGAAATCAACCCTTCTTCCCCAAGATCGGCATGAAAGAAAGACATACTATATTTGTTTGAAGGCTCCACCCTGGTTACGCTTCTGAAAGTATAATACATATGTTCATAAAGAAAGAACAAATCTCGGACAACGCCTAAATGAAAATGCTAAGAATTACTAAGCTATTACTATTAGTATTACATTTTACATTCAGGCTGTTTATCTCAATGAGCTAATCTCTAAACAGTCATGGCTCGGGGAATAGGGGTAAATAGCCCCAAATGGGGTTACGATTTTTAATATAATTCCTATGTATGAAAAAAGTATTTAGTAACGGCGAGTTCGATAGCTTGCAAAATAAAATTCCCGAAAACTGCGCTAAATGAGATTATTATAAATACCGTTAGTGCGTAATATTTTCTTTTGTTTTACGGAGATGGTGTTAATTTAAATATTTAATAAATCTGCGGTGTACTTGGGGGGGTGGGGGGCAATTAGAATATAAATACAGTTGGGGGCGTAAAAAAAAATTTTGCGGTGGCGTACCTAGAGGGGTTAGCACTAACTTGGATTCTTATAAAGTGCGTCACTTGTTTTGTCAAGTGATTTTTAGCAGATGGTAAGTTCATGAGGGCGCAAGAGACACAAAAAAATGCTATAAATTATGTAAGCGCTTTCCTTTGATGCAGCCGCTATTTTTGTTTGGCAGCATTGCGTCTTGCCAGTGTATTTGCACGAAACCCCGTGCGAAAACTCGATGTGCCCCTGCAAGACTCTCAAGAGGACGCTTTCTACAAGCTAGGAACATAAAATTTTGTTTCCAAACAACGCCTATTTCAGAATTGAATTTCCCATTCTACCCCCCTCCCCCCCTTTTTTTCCCCCTTTTTCCGAAATGGCTCATTCTTGAAACCATGAGCATAGAAGAAAAATAACTACGAACCTGGCAGATCGTCTCATGCCATTTCTCCAAATCAAGGAAATATCGGTCGGCGATGGCTATTAGGCGAAAGAGAACATTTTTTATTATTTAGTAAATCACTCGATGCATTTTGGAGTCTACCTGAATTCAAAGTTTTCTATTAGATTTTTCGATTGGGAAACGAATTTTGTAAGAAACGGGGGAGGCATTATGGCACCCAGTGCATAAACTTTAGTCACAAGCTTAAAGTCAACCCCGTACTATTGACCAGCGTGGGGGGAGGGGGATTGGGGGTGTGTGTGCATAAATTGAGAATCCCCAAGACATGAATTCAGTGGGGGGTTTTTTCCAGACAATTTTGAGCGGGCATTTCAGACTTTCTGGCGGGAAGCGCCATAATTAGCCATAATAACGACTAAGGACATATCTAACTCCACCCCAGCCCCAAAAGAACTAAATTCATTCTAGTTGTGGCACCCTTGAGGTAATGCTTTTTGCCCTAGCTTACTCTTGCCTCTTAAATCTTTCTAGTATCCAAAAAATGCAATGATGCATTTTAGCACATACCTGAATTTATTTCTGCAACATTCTACACTTATTTGACGAGCATCGGAAGATACGCTAGTTAAAAATTTAGGTGTGACTCGACCCCATAGCCATCGTGTTGGTCCCGCAAACCCTACAACTGCAGGTGGCCTCGGATATTTCAGAGGCTTAAAGTTAAAGTTGTGATATAGAGACACTTTTTGAATGCAAGGTAGGTGATTCCAAACCCGAAAAGTGGCAGTTGTCCTCGAGACGTCAAATGACGGCTCTGCATGACCTACTTGTATTATACAATTTTTAAAAATATTACTAAATGGTAATGTGGCTTTTATTTTTTAATGTAGTTATTTGGGGGGAACTTCTTAATTAATAAATGATTAAAAAAAAAAATTATTTCCAAAAACGAAGTGGCTATTTGTACCCGGGCACCGGAAGTGAGAGGTTGGGATTAAAAAACGATTTAAAATATTATTGTTGGGTTTGTAAGACCAAATGAGGTATCAAATGAAAGATAATTGAATGGACTATACGCTTGTAAACTTAATTCTTCATTTAAACTAAAATAAACTACTACACATGACATCCGAATAGCATTAGTCAAAATGGACCCAGACACGCAGCGCCGCCATTCGCAGCCGGGTACCATTAGACTCAATGCTATTCGGACGACAACACGAGCTAATGAGCTTGATGACAGCACCACCGTTTCGGTCACCATTGAGAGAACTCCACAAGAGAGCGTCGTTTCGTTTTCGAATAAGACAAAATTCAGTGTTGTTACATCTCCTGTAAGTAAATCAGTGGCGTAGCGAGCTTAACTCGCGCCCGGGGCACAATACCCTTTTAGCGCCCCCCTCTATTCGAAAACCATACAATATTATATGTAAAATATACCATTTGGAGCCCCTTTGTGAGTAACGCCCGGGGCATGATGCCCCCCCTTGCCCCCCCTCGCTACGCCACTGAAGTAAAACAATGTAAATGAATGCCGAACAAAGCCCTCGTTACAATGCAATGTGATTTATTCAACCTTTGTCTGACTCGACCTTATAAATAATGTTCTCACATCATCAAGTGATCCCATTGGAATGCAGCACTTGACAAAACGTAAACAAGGACACATCACAACATTGGACATATCTTATGTTGCATTAACGTTCGACACCCTGGCTTATGGGGCGCTGACAACCTGGCTCCCAGCGAGAACCTGTTGGCATGCAGTAATAATTTGGGCATGCTATCTATACACATTAGTAGCGTATAATTCTATGCCCCATGTACAATGTGATATGCCACACGAAACTCTATGTTATCTAAAAAAATACTGCTATGTAAGGTCTGGTTAAAAAAAGACAGGGGACCACTAATTTATGCACAACATTTGGCTAGTGAAAATTGAGTTTTTCCAAAAAGTACCCGACTACGCATTCTTGCACCAAAGAAATGAACTCTAGTTCTGTTTCTGGTAGGGTACGTTGCTGCATCCATGTACTGGCATATGTGCAACGGTTGGGGAAGCGACGCTGCCATCCTAACGGCTCCTAGCAAATGCCAGGGCAGCCTTGAATCTTTCGATAGGTGTCGTTCGCAATGATTGTGCAACTAACCAATCGACTCGACTCTTTACCCATCTTCCTGTTTTCTGAAACCGTACATATTATTTGATTAACTTTACCAAAAAATATAAATTAACAATATACAATAACTGTTTCAATAACAACTAAATTGCTTTTGTGCGCAACACTTCAGGAGACAGCTTGAAAAACTATTTTTGAAAGTCATGTTGATTGTACCGGTGTACAGCAACGTGAGGCTCCGGAATAAATGCGCATCTTTTCATTTTGAGTTATTAACAATTTAATTATTTTACTATAAAATTAGGGAATAAATAATTTAAATATTTTTTACAAACAATGTACCAGTAGCATGTTGCACACATATAATTTTGAAAATGACTCTTCAACATCCCCCCCCCCTTTTTACCCAACATTTTGCCACTCCTGAACTATTCTATGGTATGGCCATTTATCCGATATATCCATTAATGAAATCATACCTCTTGTCTCATGCACATGTTTTAAACGTGAAGTCGTGCGTAGATATGGTATAAATATAAAGTTGTTGTGTCCAGGGGTAGTGAATATTATCAGCGTACAGTTGGGACCTCTTGTTTTACACCCCTCTTCCCCCAGTCACGCTTCGAAGTATCACACCTCTAAAGGGCGCGGATATGATCCAAAGCTTTGTTTTAGAGACTACTAAATTTAGGTTCATGGAAATGTCAAGGCGAAGGAACATCTAGAAATTTATCGCTTTCAAACATGCCCCCACCCCCCAAACTGATATATGGGTCCAGTTTAAATTAACAATTTTCATAGATGGTTGAATGGGAGCTTTCTCTGTGTTCAGCAATCAGAATTATAAAAGCAATGTTTTAAGATTATATGTGTACTTCAATTATTGCCCTTAGTACTTTTTTTCTTCTTCTATACTCCAGATGTACCCGTAAAAATCTATTTTTTTCTAGACCGTAGACACCCCCATCTTCAGATACACCCGTAGCCTTTTAATTTTTCTACAGCCCTCGTCTGCAGATGCACATGCAGCTACTTACTTTTGTCGAGAACCCTCATCTTCAGATGCACACGTAGCTATTTAATTATGCCCCAAATGTGAACACATAAAATCAACTCATCTGCCTCGAATCCAAAGTATGCGGATTGAATTTTCATAAAAGTTCTAATACATGTTCATCTAAGACACGATGGGACCGGTCTTCAAAGATAACCGATTTGGCGTTATCTGAATACATAAGACTTCAAGAAGTGGATTTGCAATGAAATGCATGGGAAAACCTATTCATCCGGACGAATCAGTGCCCGAATATAAGTTATAAAATACATTAGCCGAAGTGTCTGTATTGTAAATGCACCGAACTGTTTGGAAGAATTGCCATATTTTAAACAACACTAAACTTTCGTTTCTTTCCTCGCGGAGCCGTATCCCGCCACCAGTGGATTAGGCTTGCTCAGCTGCGGCAGCTCCCCCTGCCAGGGATCTTCTAATCCGATGAAAGCCCGACTTAAACCATCTCTTGTTTCCGTATCGAGCTGCCGCCTGACTAGAGGCCTGCTGAGGTCAATGACCTGAGACTCGCTAGCCTCGCCCATGCAGTACTCTCCAAAACTCGAAGACTTCCCGCCTTCTGAATATATTTCGTCATCGTCGTCGTAAGTGTACCCCCAGCGGTTCCCGTAGTTTTCGCAGTCGTCCATATTGAGCAGGTCACTGTCCACCTCGTCCATTTCTCCGTAATCTGAATGCCGGTTCACCTGGTCACAGTAAGTGGGGACCACTGCACTCTCGGTAACCTCGAAAATACTTTTGGGACTCCCGGGACCGAAATACGTCTCTTTCGGCAACAAGTTTGATTTCTCGTGCACCAAATCTTCTTCATCCTGTTTCGAGAAACTCCTGAGAAAGTATTTGAGGTTTTTGAAGACCCCCGATTCTTCCGTCAGCATGGTGATGTTACTTAATAACTTCATCATTTCCTCCTCGTCGTTGCTCACAGATTTGGACAGAGAGTTGAGAATAGATTTCCCATTGGTTTTTAGGTCCTCTTTGATCTTGCCATTGCTGTTTGAATGCGTGAATCCGTTCGTGCCGTGTTTTGAGGAGCTGTGGTTAGTACCGTCGTCGTCCTCAACTTCATTGGCAATGGACAAAGTGCAGGAGAGCAGCGACGTTCTCTCAGAGAGGAAGTCGCTGAGATCTTTGTGCCTCCCATCGCCGTCACAGCTCGGCTCGCGCCTGTCACTGGTAGTGCTGTGGGGTTTCCCCTTGGGGCTGCCCTCGTTTTGGCTGGCGAACAAATTGTTAGTTCCCCGCATGCTAGTGGAATAATTGAGCAAGGACTGGCTCTCGGCCTCACTGTCCAAGTTGGACAGTCCGTCAAGCGTGTCCATGTCATTGCTGGTACTAAAGGCACCGAGTGGGGGCATGTTGGCCAGGAGCTCGGACACTTCTAGCGAGCACGAAGACACAATGGCCTGCTCTTCGGGGTGGCAATCCATTTTGGACCGGTAGACGCGATTTTCGCTGCTTCCTCGCCCGGGCAAGGGAACGGTTTGAGATTTGTTGACTTCATCGGAATCTCTCTCAGAATCACATTCGATGATGGGAAAGAAAATGCTGTTGTCTCTCTCGAACATATAGAACCTCTCGTTGTCGCTTCCCTTGAGTGGGTTCACATCGACGGGAGAATTTCGTCCCGGGTTATTGTATAGGCGGATTTCGACAGCACCGTTGTGTTTTGCTTTGTGGTTGCTGCAAGGCACCTCGCTCCTCCCATCGCCCCAGTCTATCGTCGGGGCGCCCTCGGACACGCATTTCGAACACAGCTGTTTGTTGCAGAATTTCTTCCCGAAGAAACCTTTTTTACAGAACTGATTTTTGGCACTTAGAAACGTGAAACTCTCTTTGCCCCTCTTGTCGTCCTCGCACTCAACCAGCAGCCGACTGAACGTGTTTCCGTTCCGTGTCATTGTCTGAGCCTGGTTGACGTACTTGCTTCCAGTGCTCGAGGGGGAGATACTCCCACAGTCGTCTTCGATGGCTGCCGCGTTGTTATCCTCCCTTGATCCACCCCTGCCAAATATCCGCTTCATGAACTGCCGATTTTTATATTGGGCCGAGCGGAATTTTTCTCGTGAGACGAACTCGTGGTAGTAGTTACGTAGGTTGGCCTCCTCCCTCTCCCGGCGGATGTACTTGACCATCAGGACAACAATGCTAAAGGCGTAGAACATGAGAACTATGACAATGTAGAGGAGGGCGTCGAGGGAGCCGGGAAGCTTGACCGCAGCTGGGGTCTGAGACGACAGGGCGTCACCGCATGGTTTGTCTGACATTTCGGCATAAGGCAACCCAGTGGTGTCCCCGCCTCGCTCTTCAAGGGCGGAGGGAATTGGGGAGAGCGAGGCAGGTGACGTGACGTTGATAGGCCAGTCGCTGGCATTCATTTTGGCGTTGGGGACTTAGTAGCTTCTCGTGGCTAGCGCATTTCTGGGTGCAAGTGGGCAATCTCTGATGGAAAGACACAGCTTGATGAAGAGGTGATGCTCATAGACGGCATGTAGAGATTTCGTCGCTGTGGGACAATCACTATCATAGACGTTAGCAGAGCTGAAAGCTGGCAGACATTTTGACGTCATTCAAACCGTTGACACCCATAGGATGAAAGCTGTAAACCATTTCAGATTACCAGAATTAAGCCTGACTCCACCAAAGCACAATCCATACGTAACTTGGGGATGATTTTGTTTGTGCATCTAAAACACCTTGTACATAACCAGTCCATGTTACTCGCACGTAGGTAAGTATTGTGAAGATTACTGTCAAGTCTTGACTCAACTGAAGCATCAGATGTTCTGTTTTTTTTTTCATACAAACACAAATCGCCTAAAAACTTCTCCTGAGAATGACCATTCTAACCCATGGTTCTTGTTATGGAGGTGATGTGTAAAAACTGTTGCAAGTGTGAATTGTGCCGGTTTCTGCACACGGCCTTTGAGTATTCGTGATCCATTTGTTATATATATATCTAGGTCACCTAATGATGTGTGAAGACGTTAATTTACCGGCATTAACCGCCACAGCATTATCTGCCCCTTCTCGGTTAACAGCTTATCTAATGACGTCACACACCCAGTGAGTTTCCTAGGCTCCATAATTGGCCGCCCTTGCAGGAAGCGTGCACCCTCGTCAAGGCGAGGTAACTCTTCCTGTGTCCCTGCCTGAAGGAGCAAAACGTGATTGCGTCCTACGTGCCCGGGTGGCATGCATGGATAACTCTCAGCGATGGGAAGATGGTGATTCCCTGCTCTTTATCTGCAAAAAGGAAATGGGGAAAAATATGAAGATAATTGATGATAGAAAATTGTCATGACTGGTATAAAATATTAAAATAAGGAACTGCGCTAAAGCGAGACACTGTCAAAGCAAGACACGGTCAAAGCAAGACACAGTCAAAGCAAGACACAGTCAAAACTAATCGATGTTTAAATAATGCGATTAATTTGTGATCGATAACAGGAGGTCAATCTTCTTTGCACTGGTGGAGATAATGAGGTCTGGGCTCGACAGACTAGGCGGTGGGGAAGGCTTGGGGAAATTGGGAAAGGTTGACATATGACGAAATATCTTCTGGTTAGGTCACGTTTCTTAGCTGCCTTGATTATAAACCTTTCCTAAAATAATTGAAGTCCACGAAATAACATCAACAGGATAAATGACAAAAATATTAGCACCAAGATTAATGGCGAAAAACATCACTAAGATAAATGAGAAAATATTAGCACCAAGATAACTTACGAAATAACAGCACCAAGATAAATAAAGAAATAAAAGCAGCCGGATAAATGACGATAACAGCACCAGGATAAATGACAAAATAATAGCACCAAGATAAATGACAAAATAACAGCACCAAGATAAATGGCGAAATAACAGAACCAAGATAAATGACACAATAATAGCACCAAGATAAATGACAAAATAACAGCACCAAGATAAATAGCGAAATAACAGCACCAAGAAAAATGACAAAATAACAGCACCAAGAAAAATGACAAAATAACAGCACCAAGATAAATGACAAAATAACAGAACCAAGATAAATGACAAAATAATAGCACCAAGATAAATGACAAAATAACAGCACCAAGATAAATGGCGAAATAACAGAACCAAGATAAATGACAAAATAACAGCACCAAGAAAAATGACAAAATAACAGCACCAAGATAAATGGCGAAATAACAGCACCAAGATAAATGGCGAAATAACAGAACCAAGATAAATGACAAAATAACAGCACCAAGATAAATGGGAAAATATTAGCACCACGATAAGTGACGAAATAAAACCAGGAGAGTGAGGGAATGAAATCCGAATGTTAAACAATGCAATACTATTTCTCTACAAAGTTCACTTTATTTATTCGACGTCTGGCACACATTTAAGTGATGCTAACCGAGTTGTTTACACCAGAATTCATGTAAACAATTCTAGTCAGCTGGAGTCAGTCCTGAAGCCTAAAGCGCATGCGCATCTGTGCTGCCCCAAGTAAACATGTTTGGAATCTGAACTTATTTCTCCTGAGACAGTTAAAAAAAAAACAACAACAACAGACATTTGACCACTGGTCAAGTGCAATAGTGGAGTGGGACTCAACATCCGTTAGCTGTAGCCTTCAAACGCAGATTGTTTATCACAAATTAGCCGAGATTGCCCGGTAGAGCTAGAGTCAAGGGTCTGCCGATAAAAACAACTACATGACTACATGTGCAGTGGCGTAGTGAGGGGGGGGCATCATGCCCCGGGCGCTACTCACAAAGGGGCGCCAAATGGTATATTTTACTATAATATTGTATGGTTTTCGAATAGGGGGGGGCGCTAAAAAGGTATTGGGGGGGGCGCTAAAAAGGTATTGTGCCCCGGGCGCGAGTTAAGCTCGCTACGCCACTGTACATGTGTCCCAGACTCCAGCTGCTACAATAGCCTTACTAAAAGATAATGTTAATAGGCGGCTCACTCTAGCACAGAGGTTCTCTATCTGTGGGTCGCGACCCCCTTAGACGGTCGCACTACCCTGCCCCCAGGGGTCGCATGAGACCATTGGAAAACGCGCGGAACTCGTACTCTACATTTATGAAGTAGAAAAGAAAATAATTTTGTGAATATGAGGAACTGTATGAATGGGTCGCGGCATTAAGAAAATAGAGAACCACTGCACTAGCAGAAACTACATGACAATATTCTTGACTCTCTTTTTTTTTGTTTAAAGAGATGCAATATAGTCAAACAAAACAATCATCTGATAGATCTACCCACATATTCTTGACTTTATAACTGGTTTAAAATTAACGAAGTGGCTATTCGTACCGAGGTTCGAATAGTCGCAGCCTAAAATTAAAGTGTTTGTTTATAAAAGGAAACTACCTCATATCTATTTCAATCACAAATAACATATACTTTCCAACTCAACATGCTGCACTCGAACAAAAACACTAAACGTGGAAAAAAAAGGTCTTTACAATTCTTAATTTTTTAAAAATTCCTAATTGAATTTTTTCCTTTAAAATGTGACCTAGTTAGACCCAATCATTCGAGTGGCCAGCCTCCTAACAACGAAAAAAAGTGGGAAAAAAAGGGTGGGGTGGGGGAGTTTAAAGAGATATGTCATAAAAAAACCACCAAAAAACAAGTTGAGCCTGTCTGAAGTACACTCCAGCAGAAATCGTTAGGAAGAATCGATCAGTTTGCCACTTGTTAGGGGCCATGTGTAGTTAGGTAGTAGATTGTTAACAAGCGACTGTTGTGTAAGACGGCCGCTGGAAATTATCAGTGAAAGGGCTACGTTCTTAAAAAAAGACAAAGTTCAGTGTGTAGGCTAGCGAACTACTTGGAGAGGTCTGTGTGTTCGTTAACGAGCAACATAGAAAGGTCAGGGTGTAGGGTAACGAGCTACCTGGAGAGGTCAGTGTGTTGGGTAACGATTGACCTGGAGAGGTCAGTGTGTTGGGTAACGAGTGACCTGGAGAGGTCAGTGTGTTGGGTAACGAGCTACTTTCGTATCCGAAAATCGACCGAAAGAAATTTCGTCGACGGAAAATTGATCGACGGAAATTTGATCGAACGGATATTTGGTAGACTCTTTTTTTTTTATTTTACACGTTAAAATTTTGCATCGAATTTCTTTTTGAACGCGTTATTTTGTTTTACTATAAAGTATAGTGCGTTCAAAAAGAAATTTGACGAAAATTTTAACCTGGGAACTGAAAAAAAGATTCGACCAAATTTCCGTTCGATCAAATTCCGGTAATCAGCTACTTTGAGTGATCAGTGTGTTGTGTAAGGAACATCGTGGTGACCAAAGATCTGAATGTCTTACGCAGCACACAAGTCAAAACAACAGCAGGTTATGGCGTGCAGACTAATAATAGTGTTAATTTCTTTTTATTTTAAATTCCCCTTTTAATGAGCCCTTTCACACATAGAACAATGGGGGTAAATTATGATTTTTTTCATATTTTAAGAATTTTACAATAGTACATACGATTTTGAAACTTTCGTTAGTGGTTAGGGTGGGTCGCGACATACGCAATGACAGTAAATTAATACTCATAAATTGCAGCCCGGCAAAGTAAAGCTTGCCACTTTGAGAAACCCTGCTCTAGCAAGCCCCCAGTCCACGTGGAGTTTTAAGACTCACTGTGGCTAAAAGTTCTGCAGAGTACAGAATTTGGAGGCTCAGTCCACAGACGACACTCTGTCTCTCACTAGTTCACAGACGACACTCTATCTCTCACTAGTTCACAGACGACACTCTATCTCTCACTAGTTCACAGACGACACTCTGTCTCTCACTAGTTCACAGACGACACTCTGTCTCTCACTAGTTCACAGACGACACTCTGTCTCTCACTAGTTCACAGACGACACTCTGTCTCTCACTAGTTCACAGACGACACTCTGTCTCTCACTGGTTCACATACGACACTCTATCTCTCACTAGTTCACAGACAACACTCTGTCTCTCACTAGTTCACAGACGACACTCTGTCTCTCACTAGTTCACAGACGACACTCTGTCTCTCACTAGTTCACAGACGACACTCTGTCTCTCACTAGTTCACAGACGACACTCTGTCTCTCACTAGTTCACAGACGACACTCTATCTCTCACTAGTTCAAAGACGACACTCTATCTCTCACTAGTTCACAGACGACACTCTGTCTCTCACTAGTTCACAGACGACACTCTATCTCTCACTAGTTCACAGGCGACACTCTATCTCTCACTAGTTCACAGACGACACTCTATCTCTCACTAGTTCACAGACGACACTCTGTCTCTCCCTAGTTCACAGACGACACTCTGTCTCTCACTAGTTCACAGACGACACTCTGTCTCTCACTAGTTCACAGACGACACTCTATCTCTCACTAGTTCACAGACGACACTCTGTCTCTCACTGGTTCACATACGACACTCTGTCTCTCACTAGTTCACAGACGACACTCTGTCTCTCACTAGTTCACAGACGACACTCTATCTCTCACTAGTTCAAAGACGACACTCTATCTCTCACTAGTTCACAGACGACACTCTATCTCTCACTAGTTCACAGACGACACTCTATCTCTCACTAGTTCACAGACGACACTCTGTCTCTCACTAGTTCACAGACGACATTCTATCTCTCACTATTCACAGGCGACACTCTATCTCTCACTAGTTAACAGAGGATAATCTTCAATCTCACTAGTTCACAGACGACACTCTATCTCTCACTAGTACACAGACGGCACTCTATCTCTCACTAGTACACAGACGACACTCTGTCTCTCACTAGTTCACAGACGACACTCTATCTCTCACTAGGTCACAGATGGCACTCTTTATCTCACTAGTTTGGTGCTGAATTAAAAAAAAACAACAACGGTGGATCATTTCCGGTCAAGTTTTCTCGAGCAGACGCCAAAAAACAAAATCTGAATCGACAAAGGCGCGGTGAACTGGTCATTTCAGACGCCTCTGGCAGCAGACGCCTAGGTCAACAGTGGTGGCAAACACACACTGGAACCAACGCACAGACAGACACATCAGCAACGATGTATCCGACCTGAACAGGCTTCGAGTTTCTAGCACTTTTTGGAAGTAGAAGATGCCGGAGTTGGACTGAGAGCATTTCCTAATTGTTTGCTCGTGTTGGGACCAACGCTTTGACGTGCGCGGTGCTCGAAACCACTTTTGATTGGTTGGAAAGTCTTCCGTTCAAACCATATCAATTACAACATCCAATCAGAAACCATACACCCTGTGAATTGTAGATTCAGCTAGTCCCGCAGTCCCACATCGCAAAGAAAGCGCAGAGCTTCGTGCAGTGACTTTTCAAAATGAAACGAATGTTGACGCTTGTCAGAAATATTTTATTTAATTACTGCGAGAAACTTGTCACGATCGTGTTGTTATTTCCCCCCTTCAAATCTATTTACAACTCTTAAATTCTGATTGATGGGACATAACTTTGTTGCTAATTTGAGAAATGTAAAACAGTGAACGTCACACGGTTGAGGTCAAGGCTAAATAATTCAAGTCACCGTATGTAAAGTGGCAATGTTTAAATTGTATTGAATCATGCCATTCACAGGCCAATTCCAGAGGGCCCTTAGCTATTTATTTAGCTCAATGCAAATCAACGTATTTGTTACAACAACGCTCCTGCATTAATGCAGTAACTGATTCATAGTTGTTGTTTTTTCAACGTACAAATAATACCTAGAACATTCACGAGGTTAAGTTTCAGAACCCGTTGATTGATCAGTAGGGATCGCAAATGGCATCTAAATTAATCCGCACCAAATTCCCGAAGAAAACCACTTCAACAAAACAGCATGCTTGAAGAATTTGGTAAACTGGCAAAAGTAAAACAAAAAGTTATCTTATAGGACACATACGGATCAGGTCGTTGCATCCAAGCTGGTAGAATAAATCAAATAGTGAGTATAACGTGTGCGAGAATTCTGGCAGCCATCTTTTCGAGGAAACCTTCTAAATTTATCAGTTCGACACTTTGGCTTCCATTGGACAAAAGCCCCACCCAATCATGACATTACTAGTCTGACAAAAGTCCCACCTAATCATGACATTACTAGTCTGACAAAAGTTCCACCTAATCATGACATTACTAGTCTGACAAAAGTCCCACCTAATCATGACATTACAAGTCTGACAAAAGTCCCACCTAATCATGACATTACTATTCTTACAAAAGTCCCACCCAATCATGACATTACTAGTTTGACAAAAGTCCCACCTAATCATGACATTACTAGTCTGACAAAAGTCCCACCCAATCATGGCATTACTAGTCTGACAAAAGTCCCACCTTATCATGACATTACCAGTCTGACAAAAGTCCCACCCAATCATGACATAACCAGTCTGACAAAAGTCCCACCTAATCATGACATTACTAGTCTGACAAAAGTCCCACCCAATCATGACATTACTAGTCTGACAAAAGTCCCAAACAATCATGACATTACTAGTCTGACAAAAGTCCCACCCAATCATGACATTACTAGTCTGACAAATGTCCCACCCAATCATGACATTACTAGTCTGACAAAAGTCCCACCCAATCATGACATTACTAGTCTGACAAAAGTCCCACCCAATCATGACATTACTAGTCTGACAAAAGTCCCACCCAATCATGACATTACTAGTCTGACAAAAGCCCCACCCAATCATGACATTACCAGTCTTTCACAAAACTGGTTAAAAATAAAAACAAAAAATTTTTAAACTATATAATTCATGAGTCGGAAAATGGTTTAAACTTAAAAAGCCTAAAAAAGCGACAAGCAGATCCCTTTGACATACTGGCATACAGATCTACACCAGACGCACACATAAGTACTTGCATTCAGATCTAAAAAAATAGCCACTGCGTTCTAATATAAGTACTCGCATACAGATCTACATCAGAGCCACTCATTTCTATTATACATACTCGCATACAGATCTACAAGAGATACACTCAGTTCCATCAAACAGCAGAGCCACTCAGTCCCATCAAACAGCAGAGCCACTCAATCCCACCAAACAGCAGAGCCACTCAGTCCCATCAAACAGCAGAGCCACTCAGTCCCATCAAACAGCAGAGCCACTCAGTCCCACCAAACAGCAGAGCCACTCAGTCCCGCCAAACAGCAGAGCCACTCAGTCCCATCAAACAGCAGACCCACTCAGTCCCGCCAAACAGCAGAGCCACTCAGTCCCATCAAACAGCAGAGCCACTCAGTCCCATCAAACAGCAGAGCCACTCAATCCCACCAAACAGCAGAGCCACTACCTCCCATAGAACAGCAGAGCCACTCAGTCCCACCAAACAGCAGAGCCACTCAGTCCCACCAAACAGCAGAGCCACTCAGTCCCATCAAACAGCAGAGCCACTCAGTCCCACCAAACAGCAGAGCCACTCAGTCCCGCCAAACAGCAGAGCCACTCAGTCCCATCAAACAGCAGAGCCACTCAGTCCCACCAAACAGCAGAGCCACTCAGTCCCGCCAAACAGCAGAGCCACTCAGTCCCATCAAACAGCAGAGCCACTCAGTCCCATCAAACAGCAGAGCCACTCAGTCCCACCAAACAGCAGAGCCACTCAGTCCCATCAAACAGCAGAGCCACTCAGTCCCATCAAACAGCAGAGCCACTCAGTCCCGCCAAACAGCAGAGCCACTCAGTCCCATCAAACAGCAGAGCCACTCAGTCCCATCAAACAGCAGAGCCACTCAGTCCCATCAAACAGCGGAGCTAATAATCACAGTACACGGATAAGGTCGTACATTGATGAATACAAAAATGTATTGTATAAAAAATCCGTTTCCATCTCCGTATTGATTGCACATGTATTTCAACGGTTTCTAGCAGTTTAAATAAAATACCGCTCTTCGGGGACTCGCTGTGTTTGCAGAAGCAATTTCATTTCAAATCGAGTTTCCAAATTCCTGACGTTTTTCCACACTGCTAAAGTTTTTCCAACATTCTGAAAATTTTCCAAAGTGCTGAAGATTTTCCGTATTGCTGACGTTTTTCCAAAATAATGAAGTTTTTCCAAACTGATGAAGCTTATCCAAACTGCTGAAGATTTCTAAACTGCTGAAGTTTTTCCAAACTGCTGAAGATGGAAACCCATTAGCTGTTTGGACGTTCCATCAAATCACGAAGTGAAAGAGAAGCACAAGTTGATGGCGGGCCTACTAGGGAAGTAAATGCAGCGGTTTCAAAGAGCGTGGTTGGGGGGGGGGGGGGGGTCAGTGAGAATTGTTTTCCCCACATAACCCCACCCCCCCCAGTGCTCGTGCCGGAATGTTGTTTTGGAAACCAAAACTATGTATGAAAGAAAGAATGGTGTAATGGCGAGTTCAAAGGTGCGCAAAATAAAATTCCCGAAAACTGCATTAAACACGATTGTTTGGCGCATAATACATTCTTCTACATTACGGAAATTGTCTCAAAACATAGTTCAGGGGCGTGAAAAATACACAGTTGCTTACGGGGGGGGGGGGGGGGGGTGGTGTCAGCAGTAATTGGGATTCGTATAAAGTGCGTTAACTGAATGCATGTTTTTTAAAAAGTAATTTTAGTTGGTGGGAAGTTCAAGCATCGTCGCCGCCATTGCTCGGCGGGCTATTACTGGAATAAATAAATAATTATTTAATAATATTTTATAAAGTCTACATGAGATACTTGAAGTGTACTGCATCAAATTTTACTTCCATGTGAAGCCTTACACTTACACACGTACACATTACTCGCGACATACCGTCTGCTACAATACCGTCTGCTACAATACCGTCTGCTGATTGATTCATTTCCCGTGTCATTGTTACGCTTACTGGCAATAACCCGCCTAACTATGGCGTCAGCAATGGGTGAACTTTTCATTTACCAAACTCACTTGACAAAACATACATGATCCACACAAAACTCAGGTCGAATGTGGTGCATGCAGTCAACCGAAACAGCCGCCCATGTAAAAACGTAAGTGTATCAGACCCTTATCGTTTGATCAGTTTTCAATCTCATGACCATTTTACAATTTACATGACCAGCGCTTTGTTTAGCTAATGATGGCGAGTGAAAACAAGAAACGGTGTTTCCGATTGTTTTTATTTGATTGTGATCTCAATCGCTGTTCCACTAATCCATTTCTTCTCTGAAATTGAGAGTGTATTTAAATCCTTTATTAAATTAACTTGCGGTGAGCAGCAGGGGCGTAGCTGGGGGTCACTGTCTCCAGGGGCGGGGCAAGATTTTGCAACCCCCAATTCCTCGAAAAAAACAAACACCTATTGTAGGCGGAATATGCCGGCCCTCAATATAGAGGAAAATTGACACCATGGTGATGGTCCCATCCGCCCCATCTTTCATACGCCACTGACAAGCAGATAACTTACGTATGTTGTTACAAACTGATTGGGGTTTCGTGGCAGTTAATAACAATTGTACACAAAAATTGTACTAATGTAATAAACTGTACTAAGGTACTGAAATATTACACTCACTGTATGGGACCGAGCTATTGCTCTTTAGTGGCCCCGGCAAGTAAGGTACAGGCCTGCCCCATCTGTTGGGCAGTCCCGTAAATCAGGCTCTCGACACGGTTGGCTGGGAGGACCCCAGTCACGCTAGTCGCTAGCGTCGAACGCTCGGCTAGTAGGTCTCCGGCGCCTGTCCACAATGACTGCAGCTCGGGTCCCGAAGTGGGGGCAACCTGTTCAGATAGGGCGGTGCTCTGTCCTCATCTGCGTGATGAGGTTCTGCTGATGGCGTGTAAGACACCACCACTGATCGCCCTTGGGGTTAGTTTTCGGCATGCTCCGGTAAAGTTTACGGGCAGTGGTCCTCTGCTCCCGTTCTTTAGTCCATTCCTCATGGAAGAAGTCCTTGATCCAGGCCTCGAACCCACAGATGGAAAGAGGTTGGGAAGAGCCTTACCTCGCAAGATAGTCGGCTGTATCTTGTGGTGGGATCCCCGCATGTCCTGGGATCCATTGAAGGGTCACTTTGCTTCCGTGAGAATGTATGTGCTCCATTATTGCGTATGCTATTTTCGTGTTCAGAGAGCCCCTCTTCACAATTTCGAGAGCACACTGTGAATCGGTGAACACTACGATGGATGGAAGTGTTTTACGTCTGGCTAATCTACGACGCACTTGTTTCAAGCCCATTAATACGGCCTCGATCTCTACCTCAGTTGCAGTGCTGTTCGTGTCGCTTGGGCCTGAAATCACACCATTTGGAGGTACCCCTTTTGGGTACTGAATGAGTGCGCCGTAGCCTGACCGCTTTTCGCTGGCGAGGTACGAGCCGTCCGTGAAGATTGTTACCACGTCGTCTGTATAAGACTCAATCGTCTCTAGTGCGGCTCCCTTTTGCTCATTTTGGGGGCTTGACTTGTTAACTGCTGTGTTGACAGGGTCAGACATACATCAGGTGGTTCGCAGCCATCCTGGGCGTATTCTCTCCCAGTTTCCTGTTAAGGGTGCTTATTCTCAAGTGAATGGACCGCATCCGTAAACCAGGGTCTTTTAAGCATTGTCTTCTTTACCCAACGGTCTTGTAATTGGAAACAGGGTTCCGTTCTTTCCATTCGACGGTAACGCTCTACGGTCGTTAGGCCTTCCTGATTAGTTTTGCTCATTTAATATATATATATATTAAACAAAAGTAAAATCATTTTTAAACAAAATATAAAAATTTAGTGATTCATATTTCCAAATATTACAGATATATAAAAGAGGGCAAAAGTGTGTATTGATTTTTATTGCTAGGTTATTTAAAGTGGTCATATTACAATAAATTCTTTAGTAATTATATAATTTTGTTCAGAAGATAGGCTGCAGGGGTCTCTGATATTTAAGTGTCCTATATTTGTGATATGGAACAAAATTCTCCAATTAAAATTAAAAGATTAAGTTTGAATACAAGTGGCACACAGAGCCGTTCTTCAGGCATAGGCAAATTAGACGCCGGCGTAGGGCCCCACTGCCAAGAGGGCTACCGCCGGGTGCTTTTTCTTATAGCCCACAACTTGCAAGCCCATATATTTCAGAAGTACACATTTTCTCTAGTGGCGGAATTATCAATATGGTTCGTGGTTCATCATCATCATCATCATGATGTCCCTTAGTCCTTGGACCGTTGGGACGCCACAGATGACATGAAAACTATCCTTCTCCATTCCTCTCGGTCTTATGCACTACGCATAGCATCGCCTAGTTAGTGGTTACATGCGAGCAAAGAGGAAACAGTGATGAAGCCAGAGTGGAGGTGCCTCAGTGGTGGGTCGTGTTTTATCCTCAGCTTCCGGGGCCCCCTACCTACGCTAAATGCATAGGGCCCCCAAAAGATTAAAAACTGCTCTGGTGGCACAAAACCAAAAATTCACGCGGCGTCTCTGATTGTAACTCTCTTCTGAAAAGTTACTAATTAATGGACATTTGCGCATATTGCAAAATTCTTGGATTTAATGCAAAACATTTCGTCCCTTCGTCCGAATTTTTTGTTTGTTTAATTGACGAATATTCTTAAAACTATTATTAAAAAAGGAATCGATTTAAAAATATAAATCATGGGAAATCTACTCCAAATGGCACTTTGAATGAAAGTAAATGAAATTGCCTATAGCTATTTTAATATTCATTAACACTATGGATGACTTGATGCCGTAGATGCGCGAGAGCCAAGGACGTGTGAGGCCCCGTAGAAGCGTGAGGCCCCCTAGAAGCTTGAGACTTCTAGAAGCATGAGGCCCCCTAGAAGCGTGAACACTCTTGAAGCGTGAGGCCCCCTAGAAGCGTGAGGCCCCCCTAGAAGCGTGAACACTCTTGAAGCGTGATGCCCCCTAGAAGCGTGAGGCCCCCTAGAATCGTGAACACTCTTGAAGCGTGAGGCCCCCTAGAAGCGTGAGGCCCCCTAGAAGCGTGAGGCCCCCTAGAAGCGTGAACACTCTTGAAGCGTGAGGCCCCCTAGAAGCGTGAGGCCTCCTAGAAGCGTGAACACTCTTGAAGCGTGAGGCCCCTTAGAAGCGTGAGGCCTCCTAGACGCTTGAAGCTTCCTAGAAGCGTGAGGCCCCCTAGAAGCGTGAGGCCTCCTAGACGCTTGAAGCTTCCTAGAAGCGTAGGTCTTCCTAAAAGCTTGAGGTCTCCTAAAAGCGTGAGACCCCTAGAAGCGTGGCGCCCCCTAGAAGCGTGAGACCCCTAGAAGCGTGAGACCCATAGAAGCGTGAGACCCTTAGAAGCGTGGCGCCCCCTAGAAGCGTGGCGCCCCCTAGAAGCGTGGCGCCTCTAGAAGCGTGGCGCCCCCTAGAAGCGTGGCGCCTCTAGAAGCGTGGCGCCCCTAGAAGCGTGGCGCCCCTAGAAGCGTGGCGCCCCCACGAAGCGTGGCGCCCCTAGAA
The DNA here is from genome assembly GCA_964017045.1 of Omphiscola glabra. Classification (NCBI taxonomy): domain Eukaryota; kingdom Metazoa; phylum Mollusca; class Gastropoda; family Lymnaeidae; genus Omphiscola; species Omphiscola glabra. Next base: position 15,122,791 of record OZ024796.1, on the reverse strand, counting down.
GCGTGGCGCCCCTAGAAGCGTGGCGTTCCCTAGAAGCGTGGCGCCCCTAATAGCGTGGCGCCCCTAGAAGCGTGGCGCCCCCTAGAAGCGTGGCGCCCATGCTAAAGACGGCACTGTCTGTCATGTTTCTTAACTTAAGTACGTAACTTGCTGATGGTGATGACTTAGACGACGACGACATCAAGTCATGTCAAACAAACTTGCTGATGGTGATGACTTAGACGACGACGACATCCAGTCATGTCAAACAAACTTGCTGATGGTGATGAGTTAGACGACGACGACATCCAGTCATGTCAAACAAACTTGCTGATGGTGATGACTTAGACGACGACGACATCCAGTCATGTCAAACAAACTTGCTGATGGTGATGACTTAGACGACGACGACATCCAGTCATGTCAAACAAACTTGCTGATGGTGATGACTTAGACGACATCAAGTCATGTCAAACAAACTTGCTGATTGTGATGACTTAGACGACATCAAGTCATGTCAAACAAACTTGCTGATGGTGATGACTTAGACGACATCCAGTCATGTCAAACAAACTTGCTGATGGTGATGACTTAGACGACATCCAGTCATGTCAAACAAACTTGCTGATGGTGATGACTTAGACGACATCCAGTCATGTCAAACAAACTTGCTGATGGTGATGACTTAGACGACATCCAGTCATGTCAAACAAACTTGCTGATGGTGATGACTTAGACGACATCCAGTCATGTCAAACAAACATCTCATGTTTTCATTTTAATATTTTCAACCAATCACATCACTACTTTACAAAATAGGTCAAAGTTAAAAAAAAATTGGATACAAAAAAACAAAACAAATTAAAACAACAATAGGATCCGGCTTGAAAAATTGTCTGGTTTCAGCTGGTGATACCTGACAGACACTCGTCTGATACCTGACAGACACTCGTCTGACTCCTGACAGACACTAGTGTCATAATTTTCAAAACAACAACTCAACTTGACAATTGGTGCTGTTAATAAATGTGATTTTAACACTAATGAAATAAAAGAAAGGTTTCCCTCACAAACACAAAGTGACCATTCGCAGTTTTTCTATCCCTGATTTGTCGTAGGCTGGAACCAGTAAAGTTTAACACACACTTTTAATTTTTAAATTAATTCTTAAATTCATCAAAAGATCGAGTACATCTGATATCCAGGCATAAATACAGAACAAAACTAAAAGGAATATAATCAATCCAAGGCAATGTGGTGATTTCCCCCCCCCCCCCCCAATCCAAAATAACGCCTCCCGGACAGAAGAGCTCTCTGTGTAATTTTATTGTTTTTGCGAAACGCCATAACAAGTAGGAGAGTGCAAACAAGTACATCCAATGTTGGAATTGAGGAGAGTGCAAACAAGTACATCCAATGTTGAAATTGAGGAGAGTGCAAACAAGTACATCCAATGTTGGAATTGAGGAGAGTGCAAACAAGTACATCCAATGGTGAAATTGAGGAGAGTGCAAACAAGTACATCCAATGTTGGAATTGAGGAGAGTGCAAACAAGTACATCCAATGTTGGAATTGAGGAGAGTGCAAACAAGTACATCCAATGTTGGAATTGAGGAGAGTGCAAACAAGTACATCCAATGTTGGAATTGAGGAGAGTGCAAACAAGTACATCCAATGTTGGAATTGAGGAGAGTGCAAACAAGTACATCCAATGTTGAAATTGAGGAGAGTGCAAACAAGTACATCCAATGTTAAAATTGAGGAGAGTGCAAACAAGTACATCCAATGTTGAAATTGAGGAGAGTGCAAACAAGTACATCCAATGGTGAAATTGAGGAGAGTGCAAACAAGTACATCCAATGTTGAAATTGAGGAGAGTGCAAACAAGTACATCCAATGTTGAAATTGAGGAGAGTGCAAACAAGTACATCCAATGTTGAAATTGAGGAGAGTGCAAACTGGATACAGCATCAAACTCCAAATTTAAACGATCCAATCTCACCGTGGTGGCAAGAACATTCGCCAGTCGAGGAGCTCGTCATAAAATTCATGTCAGTGCCAAGTTTAAAGTACGATAAGATATTTTTTCAATACGAGCTGGAATCAAATCAAGGAGGACATACATCCTGCTATCATTTACCCAGATAGAAAATCATTTAAAAAGCCATTTTAATTTGTTGCACGAAAAATCAACTGTTATCTGGGTAGAGTCTGTTTAAGGCAGAAATCAAAAGGATGTGATGCAAAATTTAATCTTCAAGTTTCATTGACAAATCCACTGAGTGGGAATATGCAAAACTTATCCGAGCATTAAAGGCAGTTGTGAAACTAATGACCATCCGAAGCAAATACCTATTCCGGAATATAGCCTACATATTCAGGAAAATAGGTCTTCAGAAAAATACATATTTAATAAAACACCGATTCCGGAAAATACCTATTTAGGAAATGTATAATATATTCTGGAAAATTCCTATTCAGGAAAAGATCTATTCAATAAAACACCTATTCAGGAAAAGATCTATTCCATAAAATGCCTATTCATAAAATACATATTCAGTCACTCCAAATTTAGTTACTGAAAAAAAGTGTAACGGTCTCCTCCCAACCAACCCTTCCCCCACTTCCCCTTCGATGCTCTACATTTTCCTCCACACCTTCCCCACTACCCCCCTCATTCCCTAGAACTATGGCGTCAACAGCCCCCCCCCCCGCCTTTCCCCTCACCTTTCGAACTCTACACACGCGTCCTCCTCAATAAAACCCCAGAAACCCAACAGCCCTACCCCCCCACCCGATCCTTCAATCGACTGTCCTCTCTCCTGTGTTCTTCCCAGCGTAGTCTCCGTGCACTATCGACTAGCTCTATTTGGTATCAATATCCTGCGAGTTTACTACAAGGTGTAAAAGAATGGCACCAAAGAAAATAAGTTTTACCGTAAATAAAAAGTAAACACAAAAAAACCAAAAACAACAACAACAACCCAATAACTACTTATTTCCATTATATTGATCGGAAAAATACCCTGAAATCAGTTTAGTGTATCGTTCCGGAACTCAACAATTTGAAAGTTTGTCAAGTTGTATGAAAATATCGTTCGTGACAAATCTGTATACTTTTTAACACCATTAGCAGGCAGCTGTAGGAAACGCCGCTTTAGTTTTTAATAGGCGATGATGAATCACGAATATTATAATATTATATAACTAAATCGGTTAGTTTAAAACAAAAAAATGTTACAAACAATTTTTAAAAGTTAATTTGAGCTGAAAAGTCTACCTCGATTTAAGTCGGTGAATCCGTTGTAAATTAAATTGTTTCTTTAGGGATATCTTCTATTGTGTGAATGTCGTATGTTCATTTCTGGCATGGCATCCGTCCCAATGTGACTGTAGGTTAGACTTGGCATGGCATCCGCCCGTCACAATATGACTGTAGTTTAGACTTGGCATGGCATCCGCCCGTCACAATATGACTGTAGTTTAGACTTGGCATGGCATCCGCCCGTCACAATATGACTGTAGTTTAGACTTGGCATGGCATCCGTCCCAATATGACTGTAGTTTAGACTTGGCATGGCATCCGCCCGTCACAATATGACTGTAGTTTAGACTTGGCATGGCATCCGTCACAATATGACTGTAGTTTAGACTTGGCATGGCATCCGTCACAATATGACTGTAGTTTAGACTTGGCATGGCATCCGCCCGTCACAATATGACTGTAGTTTAGACTTGGCATGGCATCCGTCACAATATGACTGTAGTTTAGACTTGGCATGGCATCCGTCCCAATGTGACTGTAGGTTAGACTTGGCATGGCATCCGCCCGTCACAATATGACTGTAGTTTAGACTTGGCATGGCATCCGCCCGTCACAATATGACTGTAGTTTAGACTTGGCATGGCATCCGTCCCAATATGACTGTAGTTTAGACTTGGCATGGCATCCGCCCGTCACAATATGACTGTAGTTTAGACTTGGCATGGCATCCGCCCGTCACAATATGACTGTAGTTTAGACTTGGCATGGCATCCGCCCGTCACAATATGACTGTAGTTTAGACTTGGCATGGCATCCGTCACAATATGACTATAGTTTAGACTTGGCATGGCATCCGTCACAATATGACTGTAGTTTAGACTTGGCGTGGCATCCATCCGTCACAATATGACTATAGTTTAGACTTGGCAGGATGATATCACAGGGCCTGGGATGTCTCTTTAGGAGGATAAGCTGCTTCCCTAGACAGCATAATCATATAATATACACTGGCTTTTTGGTCATACTAATGAAAATCATTTTTCCATAGCCCCAAAGTCCTGTTGAGTTAATGGAGAGAAACCGAAGTAACAGAACTTAGCCTGAATCATAGCAAGAATTAATTGAAGGTGCTAATCATTGGTCTTCGCCGACCACAAAATAAGATTGTTTTTTTCAAAGAGAACGGTGTCAGCTATGCATGACAGACTTATGCATGACAGACTTATGCATGACAGACTTATGCATGACAGACTTATGCGTGACAGACTTATGCGTGACAGACTTATGCATGACAGACTTATGCATGACAGACTTATGCATGACATACGTACTCGTGACAGACTTATGCATGCCAGACTTATGCATGACATACTTATGCATGACAGACTTATGCGTGACAGACTTATGCATGACAGACTATGCATGACAGACTTATGCATGACATACGTACGCGTGACAGACTTATGCGTGACAGACTTATGCGTGCCAGACTTATGCATGACAGACTTTGCGTGACAGACTTATGCGTGACAGACTTATGCGTGACAGACTTATGGGTGACAGACTTATGCGTGACAGACTTATACATGACAGACTTATACATGACAGACTTAAGCATGACAGACTTATGCGTGACATACTTATACATGACATACTTATGCATGACAGACTTATACATGAAAGACTTATGCATGACAGACTTATACATGAAAGACTTATGCATGACAGACTTATGCATGACAGACTTAGATAGCATCGTACACTTGAATATTGTGAAAGTCAAAATTTGTTTACGGATAGAAATTACACCTTGGTTCCCCCCCCCCCCCAAACACACACCACACAAAGAAACATACCCCCTCCCCCACTACCTCTGCCACAAGGAATGAAAACACCCGGCTCATCAAAGTTTCTCCTTACCCTACCCGTCCCTTTCCTTACCACGGTAACGGTAAATCAATTACGAAACACAACAGCCCGGGGAGTGATGTGGTGGTGGTTTGGGGGGGGGGGATGTGACACCGGGGACTGGCCATGTGCTCTAAAAGCCCTAACGCTAATTCTTGTTTTCTTTTCAGGATGAAAATTAATTTACATTTTTTGTTTAGAGCTGTATATTGCAACGAGTGGGTGGTGGGGAAGGTCAACACTGTCTGTAATTACTAAACGCTTATGTGTGGAGATGGATCACATTGACCTTTGGATCCAACTCGTAAATAAAAAGGTGCTTCCGGTCTGGTGAGAATTTTAAAAAGTTGGAACATTAAATAGACGGAAACGAACGAAAATTGGTTGTGATGGGTACGGGCCGCCCCGATAAAAAAAAGATGGCCGTTTGGGATTTGTTTCATTGAGTTACGGGAAATTGCTGATGGGGGGGATTGAAGATGGGGGACAAATAAACGCTAAAAGAATACGCATAGTGAGTAGGAATGTGAAACAGAAAAATTAAGCATAGCGAGCAGGACTGAGTAACAGAAAGATTAAGCATAGTGAGCAGGACTGTGTAACAGAAAGATTAAGCATTGTGAGCAGGACTGTGTAACAGAAAGATTAAGCATTGTGAGCAGGACTGTGTAACAGAAAGATTAAGCATAGAGAGCAGGACTGTCTAATATAATTAATAAATCTGGATATCAGATAGAGAGACTAGGAAGAGAAAATCAGAGACAAAACATACAGAGACAGGCAGACATACAAAGATAGGCAGACAAACAGCGAACGGCTGAGCCACCAAGAGGAATATATGGCCATCCACCTGTAGCGGTCAGTGACAAACAGCAACCGACAGAAACAGACAACCCCACAAAAAGAAAAAAAAACAGACTCCTTGCATGACACAGACAGACGAAGACAGGGGCGACGACAAAGGTTTGGAGACGGACACATTCCAGTCTGTTGTGGTGTTTGCAGACATTCCAGCCTGTTGTGGTGTTTGCAGACATTCCAGTCTGTTGTGGGGTTTGCAGACATTCCAGTCTGTTGTGGCGTTCGCAGACATTCCAGTCTGCTGTGGCGTTCGCAGACATGCAAGATTTCACCGTGCACCGAGATGAACTCAGGCTTAGAAACGGGTTAAGCCGTGGATGTAGAAATCTTAAAGCAGGATGCCAGGCGACGTCGACGGCTGAGTAGAGAGACGTAACCATGTGTTAAACAGCAAATCAATAGTGCCAGCACCAACAATTTGGGTCTTGTTTTTTCGCCAGACGGACGATTCGACCATGGTAAGGATAAGGATTTGTCTAAAGGTTCGTTGGGGGGTTTTTTCGGTTGGGGGGAGGGGAGGGGCAGTCGTCGGGTGATATCTGTAAATGAAACATCCCTAAATAAAAGTTGTTCGTAGCAGGGCCGGCCTTAGGCCATTGGAACCGATGCGGCCGCAATGGGCCCCGCACTTTCATAGGCCCCGCGCGAATTTATTTTCTATTACAAAATCTTAGTTTTCACTTATTATCCTTATCCTTACCCAGACTGGGCCCCGCGCAATCCGTTTCGCATAGGGCCCCGCAACTGTTAGGGCCGGCCCTGGTTCGTAGTATAAATCCTTTATAAAATATAATATTGAGCAATTTGGCGTGGGGCTAAAAATCTCGAAACTGCATATTTTTTTAACGCCCCTCAACTATATTGATATTCTAATGTCCAGCCCGCATTTACGCCGCAGGTTTACTATACAATTTCAGTAAAACAGAAGAAAATATGATGCACCAAAGGAACTTGCGATATTTTTTAAAAAAAGAATGCCCTTTAGCGCATTTATCGGAATTTTTATTTCTTGAAATCTGTGCCGTCTGGTGGCGTTAGAACTGATGTTTACGGGTTGAGAGTGTCTGAACATTTTGAAAGAATGTTTTGCCATCGCCGATGAGTCTATGTGCCAAGTTTCAGCTTGATAGGTTGACGTGAATTAGCCTCCCGAAGAGTTTGCCCCAAACACAGAAAGAAACCACGAACAAAAGCCAAGTTAGTAATAAGGATTTTTCGAAAAAAAATGTTCAAGAAAATCTTGAAATAGAACGAGTTGATTACGTTTGTAACTTCATTTTCTATTTGAAACGAGGGCTAAAGGGAGGAAGCCAGTTGATTATAAAGATGATCAAAATGGATTCGTCAAACAGTCGAAGGAAAATAGATGGATGTGTGGTTAGTGGATGGACATATGGGTAGTGGATGGATATGTGGGTAGTGAATGGATATGTGGTTAGTGGATGGATATGTGGGTAGTGGATGGATATGTTAGTAGTGGATGGGATATTGGGTATTGGATGCATATTTGGTTAGTTGATTGATATTTGGGTAGTGGAAATATATGTGGGTAGTGAATGGATATGTGGGTAGTGGATGGAAAAAAGGTAATTATGGATAAATTGGTAAATTATGTTGGAAAGAAATGTTTAAAAAAGTTGGAACATGAATTTTACAGAAAAGGAATGAACATTTGCTCCGAGGCTGCGTTCGGTTGATCCCGGTAAAAACATGTTGAGATTCTGTGTGAATCCTGTTGATAGATCTGTGGTGGATGATGTTGATAGATACGTGGTGGATGGTCTTGATAGATATGTAATCTATAGTGTTGATATATTTCTGTTGATAGATTTGTGTTAGAGTGGTGTTTGTTGACTGTGTGATCAGAAACTGGGCTGGCCATTGCCTCTATGCATCTAAGAACCGATCCATTGATTAAAATCGGCCTTAAAAAGGCAAACCGGCCCAACTTGATCACTTAAACAAGAGAAGTAAAACATGCTCTAAGTTCTATCCACCCCCCACCCCCATAACCACTTTTTTTTTTGTCCCAGCGCGAGACAAGGAAACTAGTGGCGGGAAACTTTCTCCCGACTAAAGGGAAACATTTGTGCTAGGGGACAAATGGCGATTGGAGAGACGCCAAACAATAAAAACAATTGGTAGACCAGACGGCGAACAGGGCGGTCAGTCATGCTGACCTATCGAGAAGAAGTAGGACACGATGGAAAAAAATACAAAGGGAAAATAAAAACGGAAGAGAAGGTTAAGGGTTTATTTTTGAGAGAACGTTGGGGACCGCTGAACTGACCACAGAGTGGAGCAGTAAGAGAGGTTATGGCACCAGGGCGGGCCTTAAAATTTGCTGCCCCTAACACACGAAACATCACGAACCATACAGAGTACACATAAATCTTTATAGTACACACAAAAATTACAGAATACACATAAAACATACAGAATACACATAAAAATTACAGAATACGCATAAAACATACAGAATACACATAAAACATACAGAATACACATAAAACATACAGAATACACATAAAACATACAGAATACACATAAAACATACAGAATACACATAAAACATACAGAATACACATAAAACATACAGAATACACATAAAACATGAGAGCATATAAAGTGAAAATAAAAGCTTCCCCACAAAAAAACAAACAAACAACAAACAAAAAAAAACAACACAAAAACCAGCATGTTTCACCCTTCCCCTTAAAACACACATGTCTGCAGTGGCGTAGTGAGGGGGGGGGGCAAGGGGGGCATCATGCCCCGGGTGCTACTCACAAAGGGGCGCCAAATGGTATATTTTACTATATATTGTATGGTTTTCGAATAAAGGGGGGGGCGCTAAAAAGGTATTGGGGGCGCTAAAAGGGTATTGTGCCCCGGGCGAGAGTTAAGCTCGCTACGCCACTGCATGTCTGTACATCAACATATTGCCCGAGAGTTAATAACAACGATTTTTTAATATTAAAAAAGATGTAGATAAAAATGGACACACCATTTTACTGGTCACTTTCGTAATGAGAATCGGGATTGTACGTGGGATTATCGTTGAGTGTAACGAACAAATTGTGCGTATCTGTAACATTATAAATACCGTAAAGGGATTGTAATATAGTCATTGTGTAGCATGCGCTTATTAAATGTCAGAGGTCCCATGAAATGCTGAACATTGAAAACTTCCCCTCAACCGACGACACCAGAAGATGATTAATTAAAAATGCGAAAAAAATGTAGCAAAGAGTTTGGGTACTCTAAAGTAGTGGTCCCAAAATAATGGCACGCGGACCACCACCGACCCACGAGCCTCTCGTTGCCGTTCCATGAGCCACACGTTGCCGGTCCATGAATCACTCGTTGCCTGTCCATGAGCCACACCTTGCCGGTCCATGAATCACTCGTTGCCGGTCCATGAGCCACACGTTGCCGGTCCATGAATCACTCGTTGCCGGTCCATGAGACACACGTTGCCGGTCCATGAGTCACTCGTTGCCGGTCCATGAGTCACTCGTTGCCGGTACATGAGCCACACGTTGCCGGTCCATGAGCCACTCGTTGCCGGACCATGAGCCACTCGTTGCCGGACCATGAGCCACTCGCTGCCGGTCCATGAGCCACACGTTGCCGGTCCATGAGTCACTCGTTGCCGGTCCATGAGTCACTCGTTGCCGGTCCATGAGCCATACGTTGCCGGTCCATGAGTCAATCGTTGCCGGTCCATGAGTCACTCGTTGCCGGTCCGCACGGCATGAACATTTAAAATAAATAGAAAATATATGATAACTAAATCCGGCGCCTGTTCCTTGTGCAGTTTCTAAACTTGTCCACCGGTACCACCAAACATAAATATTTGGGAACCGCTGCTCTAAATAATCACGTTTAAATTCATTATTGCTAAATTTAAAAACAACAAATATATAGTTCAAATGGAAACTTTTTATACTTATCCTAAAAATATCACAAAAAAAGAAACAGAAAATTTTCTGAAAGTTTACTGGACATGGTGCTGTTTAGAATCTAGAAGCGTGAGATCAGTGTCTCTTAACGTGGAAATTAGTAAAACAAGGTATGGTCAAACCTGAAAAAAAAAATGGAACGCAACAACACAACGAACGTGTCGGCAGGAAGCCTTCGTCAGCGAACAAACAACAGAAAAAAAAACTGAATAAAAATAAAATTTAAAAAATTGCACTTAAGCTGAGAAGTAGACTAGTATCCGAGAGGGCAGCCAAAGACTTGTGACAGAAAATAAGTCGGTGAGAGATCAACAAGGTGGTGAACACGCCCCACAGGGGGCAGTATGAAATTATAAGGGGAAATTCACTCTTTACAAAATTTGTTGGAGATGGCAAATTTAGACAGGGCACTTATTTATAGGGTAACCGCTGTTTCTGTTTGTCATTTATTGCAATGCAAAATATTTCATATTTTGTAAGTGTTAAGTTTTCTCCAACAGCGTAAAGCCTCGAGACGTACACTGACAACGTCATAAGCATTCAATCCTTCTGACCACGGCGGCCATGATGTCTCTTAAAAAAAAAAACTTTTCAACCTTTAAGTTGAAACTTTCAGTTCAACTTTTAAGTTGAAACTTTCAGTTCAACTTTTAAGTTGAAACTTTCAGTTCAACTTTTAAGTTGAAACTTTCAGTTCAACTTTTAAGTTGAAACTTTCAGTTCAACTTTTACGTCTAGACAACAATCGGGATCCCACCTGCCGGTATTGCAACCTGGTCCCGGAAACGCTGGCGCATCTGTTGACCGAATGTCCCTCACTGGAGCTTCCGGGGGAGGCCAGGGCGGAGGGGGAACCCTATGTGAGGAAAATGTTGTATGGCACAGCTCAGCAGATGCAGCTGATTGCCAATTTACTAGCGGGGGCCTTAAGAGAGTAATCTCAGCCCCTCACCAGAATATGTGTGTTAGTTAGTTCAACTTTTAAGTTTTTGAGGTGGGGCCACACACAAAATGGGAAACACAGTGTAGAAGAAACGTTAACTTCAGTTTAGCTACACCATCGTGATGAAATTAGTGTATACGTGATGAGTGGTGACGCGATGAGTGGTGACGCGATGAGTGGTGACGCGATGAGTGATGACGCGATTAGTGATGACGCGATGAGTGGTGACGCGATGAGTGGTGACGCGATGAGTGATGACGCGATGAGTGGTGACGCGATGAGTGGTGACGCGATGAGTGGTGACGCGATGAGTGGTGACGCGATGAGGGGTGACGCGATGAGTGGTGACGCGATGAGTGGTGACGCGATGAGTGGTGACGCGATGAGTGGTGACGCGATGAGTGGTGACGCGATGAGTGGTGACGCGATGAGTGGTGACGCGATGAATGGTGACGTGATTCGTGGTGACGTGATGAGTGGTGACGCGATGAGTTTATTGCTAATCAGTTTAACGGCTCACATCATTACATCTGTGTCCAAGCCTTTCCATCGGATTTATTTTCGTGTATTAAAGAAACAACGTGCTATACGGATGTTGTATTGGATTAAATCCTCCATTGGCCGTGGAATAAAAAAAAATTATAATAACTACGGGGACTCAAGGAAACAAAGTTAGAGCTTTACAACTTAACATCCTCCCATCAAAACGAAATCCTAGACGTCCTCCATCATTAAAAATTCCAGTTTGGAAGCTTTATTTGCCCTGGTCACGCACCGGACTAATTTCAGCGTCTGTGAGACTTCCGGTGTATTATGTGGACCAAGAGATGCAGCGGTAAAGACAAACTGGGCCGGAATACAAAAAAACCATTTTGGCATTTCGTTCGGCCGGCACCTTGATTGGCCAGATTTGTTTTACACGTGCAATAAAAATGTGGATTGATGGCGTGATTGGTTCAATTGTAACGAAACAAATAAACAATGTCTTAGTTGCTTCTAGAGAGGGTTTCGGGTCAAATAAGAATTCTATAAATACGGCCTATTTTTATATTTTATTATTTCAAAAAATAAAATAATACGTGTATAATAGACGATGCAAAGTTAAACAAAGATTTGGTCTACAACTTGAACACACTACGTGACGTGCAAGCTGTGTGTTCATAATATGTTGTAACGTGCATGTAAACAATCGTAAGTTACGGTACTGTGTATACAATCTTCTAATATGGTACTATAAAAACCTAATAGTACGGTACTGTATAAACGACCTAATGGTTCGGTACGGTAAAAACAACCTAATGGTACGGTACTGTATAAACAAGCTTATAGCACTGTGCTGTATAACTGAAAAATGTGGTTGGCCGTTTCAGCATAACCAAATCAGTGTGTCTCAATATAAACACATAGTTGTGTCTCAACATATCCACATCAGTGTGCATCAAAATATCTGTATCAGTGTGTCACGACATGTTCACACCAGTGTGTCATGACATGTTCACATCAGTGTGTCTCAATATAACCATATAGGTGTGTCTCAACACATACACATCAGTGTGCATCAACATATCTGTATCAGTGTGTCATGACATGTTCAAACCAGTGTGTCATGACATGTTCACATCAGTGTGTCTCAACATATCCACATCATTGTGTCTCAACATAACCACATCAGTGTGTCTCAGCATAACCACATCAGTGTGTCTCAACATAACCACATTACATTAGTGTGTCTCAGCATAACCACATCAGTGTGTCTCAACATAAGTGTGTCTCAACATAACTAGATAAGTGTGTCTCAACATTACCACATCAGTGTCTCAACATATCCACATAACCGTGCCTCAGCATAACTACACCAGGGTCTCTCAACATAACAACATAAGTGTACCTCAACATAGCTACATAAGTGTGTCTCAACATTACCACATCATCGTGTCTCAACATAACCACGTCAGTGTGTCTCAACATATCCACACCAGTGTCTCAACATATCAACATAAACGTGCCTCAGCATAACTACACCAGGGTCTCTCAACATAACAACATAAGTGTACCTCAGCATAGCCACATAAGTGTGCCTCAACATATCCACATCAGTGTCTCAACATATTCACATCAGTGTGTCCCAGCATAAGCAAATCAGTGTGTCTCAACGTAACTATATCAGTGTTTCTTAACACAATCATGTAAGTTTGTCTCAACATATCTTTTGAAAACCTGTAAATCAAGAGATATTACGAGTGATCCTGGTGATTTAACACAGAGTTTAGCTAGTTACAACAGAACGCTTCACTTTCATTGGAAGAAACTTATCCACTATTCTGGGCATCCAATAAACTTGGATTATTGATCATTTAAATAAATATTTATTACACTTTGCAAAGCTTTTAAGAGATTGTAGCTTTCCGATGCCTTGGACGTGATTAGAAGATCAGCACACTCCCTAGGGAAGTTGTGCACGCGAATCTGTATGTATAATATTGGAACATATTTACGGCTTCAACAGACGGGGGGTATCTAAATCTAATCAGCATAATTGCACTCTAGAGTGATGACATTGAGTGAGGTGAAATGAGTAAAAACAGGATGTTGAATTTGGGGGGGGGGGTGGGGGGCATGGGTGGTTGGAAAGAGGGGTGGTGGGATTGAGGTGTTGCGAGCTCCTGAAAACTGTTAAAAGCCTCGACACGTCCTCCATTTGAGAGTTGACGAGGGTAGCACTCTGGTGCTGACGAGGGTAGCACTCTGGTGCTGTTCTCTTATGGAGTAGCAAAGCTAACGTAGGTGTACGTGAAAAATGGCATTGCACTTTGGATATTTGGACACACGTGTTAGGCTAACGCATTTGCAATTTTTTAAAGAAAAGAATCTCATTTAGCGCAATTATCGGGAATTTTAGTTCATGAAATCAATGACGTCATTTCCTTTCATTTTCCCCCTGAAAAACAGGAGAAATTGATTTTTCGGAATTGGGGCTGAACATGTGATATAACGGGCTTTCATCGGAAACGAGTCTATGTGCCAAGTTTCAGCTGGAATAGGTTGACGGAAAGTGGGTCAATTAGCCAACCGCAGATTTTACCAGCCAGTGACAAACAAAAGCGAAGCTGGTATAAAGGATTTAAAAAGACTTTTTTTAAAATTAAAGACGAGTTAAAAACGAATTAAAAAGTAAAAATAATTTAACACTTCTTATAATGCATTACGCAAAGAAAGACTTCAGAAGTGTAAATTTTCATTCTATGTAGCCGTCTCGTCTTGGATAGAAATTATTTTCTTTTTAAAATTTCATTTAGATATATTTAAATTGTCTACTTTTAGTATCAAAATTGTAAACTTTTTTACACATCGAATGCTTAAAATTCCCTGTAATAGTGACTTAACTCCTTACCTAGGCATTTAACTAAAAAGTAGATCTAAGCTTAACCACCCACCCGTTCACTCAGCCAAGCAGACGCGGTCAACCATAATAATTTGAGTAACAGTGTCAATCCGCCACTGTCGACCCAGTATTATTTTCCAGCCGATCACCGGGTGAACACTGCACGAGAAAGTCTTAATATGACATAAAGTAAAAAAAATAATTACGTTCCACAAGATGGAAATGTGAGGATAGAGAAAGTCGTTAAAGAAGCCAAGTTTTAAAATTCTGTATTTGCTTTGCATGTCCACCTTACACACTGGTATTTTTATTTTGTAAAATCAGAAATTATACGTTAGATAGATATTTACGTTAGCATGACCTATTTCTTAAATGAAGTTTGGAATTCCCTATACAAATCCCGCCATATTCAAAGCTCTAAGTCATGAAAAATAATGTAGTTTTTTTTCAAATCAGCTGAAAATGGTTTGTATGACATTAGAGCGATGTCACTCCTTGACACTTGCATGAATTTTTTTTTTTAAATGGAAACCTTCCCTCTAACTCAGCGGTTCTTGAACCTTTGGGGGTCGAATGACCCTTTTCCAAGGATCGCCCAAGACCATCGGAAAACACATATACTCTACAGTTATAAAGTAGCAAGGAAATAATTTTGTGTGTGAGAGTCGCCACTACAAGAGGAACTGTATTAAAGGGTCGTGGCGTTAGGGAGGTTGAGAACCACTGCTGTAACATAAGTTTTATGCCCTCCTAAAAATATGACATGAAAAGTTCCGAAACCATTGCGGTGAATCAGTTTTTAGATCAGTCTTGCTTGTCGTCTTCTATGATTTGTGGGAAGTGTCTCATTCCGGAAACGGGGTTGATTAATTACCTTGAATCTCAATTGATCTATTTACACTGATGGCTCGTATGTGGCAGGACGGCTATTGGTCATTTGGGAAACACGATTAACATGACAGGGCGGCTATTGGTCATTTGGGAAACACGATTAACGTGACAGGGTGGCTATTGGTCTTTTGGGAAACACGATTAATGTGACAGGGTGGCTATTGGTCTTTTGGGAAACACGATTAACGTGACAGGGCGGCTATTGGTCTTTTGGGAAACACGATTAATGTGACAGGGTGGCTATTGGTCTTTTGGGAAACACGATTAACGTGACAGGGCGGCTATTGGTCATTTGGGAAACACGATTAACGTGACAGGGCGGCTATTGGTCATTTGGGAAACACGATTAACGTGACAGGGCGGCTATTGGTCTTTTGGGAAACAAGATTAACGTGGCAGGGCGGCTATTGGTCACTGGGAAAAACGAATAACGTGACAGGACGGCTATTGGTCATTTAGGAAACACGATTAATGTGACAGGGTGGCTATTGGTCACTGGGAAACACGAATAACGTGACAGGGCGGCTATTGGTCACAGGGAAACACGAATAACATGACAGGGCGGCTATTGGTCTTTTGAGAAACACGATAAACGTGACAGGGTGGTTATTGGTCTTTTGGGAAACACGATTAACGTGAAGGGTTGCTATTGGTCTTTTGGGAAACACGAAAAACGTGGCTGGACGGATATTGGTCATCGGGAAATCACGCCGGATATCAAAATGTTGGACGGACCAGACATGAACAGAACAAAATTTGTAATGAAACCAACACAAGAAGACAAAAATGACACAGAGTTTGGATTGATTTTTTATGACTTGTGAGAAATAGGTCTTAGGCGACCCCTGGGAAAGGGTCATTTGACCCCCAAAGGGGTCGCGACCCACAGGTTGAGAACGCTGACTTAATCTAACCAATAATAACAGATTTTCAAAAGTTGATTTTTATATTCAAGAATTTCCCATTAAAATGAAGCCCTTTCTTTGAGAGGTACTCATATTACTTTGTTATTGAAATGGTGTTCCAGAGATAAAGTATGGCGGCACCGGAAGGAAGTCTGACAACAAGGAAGTTGTTCCTGTCTGTCTCTCGTGTTATCAAAATATCTGGGATGTTCACTTCGACGAATCATTTTGCTTCCGGTGGAGCTATGATTAAAATACGACTTGATATCAAGGGATTTCTTGGGGGGGGGGGGGGGGGGGGGGAGTGGATATCGAGGGCTTTCTGGAGGTTTTGGCGTGTATGAAAATTTGAGGTGAAAATGATTAATTTTTAAATGCTTGGCTAAGCTGGTGCTATCAGAGATAAGCGAGGTATAAAGCATTTTTAAATGCTTGGCTAAGCTGGTGATATCAGAGATAAGCGAGGTATAAAGCATTTTTAAATGCTTGGCTAAGCTGGTGCTATCAGAGATAAGCGAGGTATAAAGCATTTTTAAATGCTTGGCTAAGCTGGTGCTATCAGAGATAAGCGAGGTATAAAGCATTTTTAAATGCTTGGCTAAGCTGGTGCTATCAGAGATAAGCGAGGTATAAAGCATTTTTAAATGCTTGGCTAAGCTGGTGCTATCAGAGATAAGCGAGGTATAAGCATTTTTAAAAATAGGTATTATTTTAGGTTGCTCAAAATTTTGTATATTTACTTAATATGTATTGGATGTATTGCTACTGTAGAAGATGTCATCGGAGTATTACCGATGTGGATTATGTAATGTAGCCGGGTGGTTACAGGTTAAAACACAAACAAAAAGCAGGTCCTGAGAACTATAGCGTTGTTTAATGTAAAAGGTACAATCCGTTCACACACAATCTCCTCTCCACAATTTGCAACACATCAACCCGCCATCATGACTGCCCCGAGTTCACATCTCCCCTCCTTAACTAGTCACCCTGTGTCCACGTCATGAGCTGTTTTACCATTTCCCCGTGGGACAGGCATACCCAGCTCACGACGTGGATGCCTGGCAGAAAACCTCGTGTGACCCATAGGTGGCACCCTGCAACATAGGTGGATGCCACCTTATGCAAACAAATTATACATAGAAAAAGTGGCACATTGCCACAGTAATAACAAGAAGCGTAAGTTATCTCCAAAACAATGGATGCTGTCCCATTCAAGTTTCCACGTTATTTTTATATCCATTAGCCATAGGCCGTGGGCTATACGCCATAGGTGCACTCTCAAAATGTTCCAGGCGCTTGTGTATTTAAGTAATTGAAGGAAGTTATGGAATTGAGCTGGATTACTTCAAGGATTCTTCAGTGCAGTGACGTAGAACTCTTCTGCCACCCTGACCTCCCACGCAACATCCAGGGCAGGGCACGAAGTCAAGAGATGCGCTAATGTCTCTCGTTACCTTCCGCATTATCATAAAGATGCATGGTTAATAGGATACAAATAAAAAGCCCAATTTTTAAAATGTTATTTATTAATTCTAACTTGGTATTAAAGGCTTGGATGTTATTTTCAGGACTTGCATCTAGTTAACAAGCATCTAGTTAACAAGCATCTAGTTTTAACAAGCATCTAGTTAACAAGCATCTGGTTAACAAGCATCTTGTTAACAAGCATCTAGTTTTAACAAGCATATAGTTAACAAGCATCTAGTTTTAACAAGCATCTAGTTAACAAGCTGAAAAGCCGTAGCCAAGTTGATGTCATCTTGAGTAGTTTGTTTCGATTTGAAAAAGCGTTTAAAATTCACCCTTAAATTGGTGAGATATCTGAAGCTCTATAAGGTAAATGAAAGGTAACACTGAATGCCAAGGATAGATATATTCTTTATGACTGATACAAAGCACACCATTTCTTTTCTTGGAATTTTTTACCATTGGCAGAAGAATCGTTCCACAGATTCAAAAAATTCATCACTTGCAAAATAAAAAATAAAATATAATAATAAAAATAACAACAATTGCCCAGTTGATATATTTCTTACGACCTAAAACCACAAGTAAAAGCAGAGGCGTAGCAACGAAATTAGGCACAACGGGCACACTGGGCAAGACTATAACAGCGCGTAACCCTCCCCCCTCCCAACCAGGGTCGTCTTTACTGGGCAAAGTAATGTACTGATGCTCTTTATTCCTCTCTAACATATTTCAGCTATGTTAGGTAAAGAATTAGTGGCCCAGGTCGGCCCATGCGTAATGACCAGTGTTTCTTTCAGACATTTTCATCGAAAAGGGGGAGGGGGGGCAAGGCATTTTAAGGTATGTTATTGGTCCAAGCTTAGTTTTGCCCACAGGATCTATATAGTCCATCTATATTTAACATCCAGTACTAACATCTAGTACTATTTTGTAGATATTAAGGTGCCGACACTGTCACTTTTTAGCGGGAGGGAGAAGTAATTAAGGGTGCCGAAGACTCCCGAACGCAAATGGAGCTAAAATTAGGGGAGAGGTACATCATTTGAATAAATGAATTTAAAGATAAATCCGTTACAAAAGTTGTTCATAACAAAAAGGTCTGCTAATAGCCTTACACGCGATGAACAAAAAAATAAATAAACGAAGCTCTAAGTATTATATTTCCGTGTTTCTTTCTTCGTTTTTTTTTTTGGTTTCAAACATTACAAAAATTTAGCTTTTTGCAAATTTACAGGAACAATTACCCTTTTTTAAAAGAAAAGGTTCATAGCTTTTTTATGACTATTTAAAACTGGCCATTTAAAAAAATAATTTGTATAGAAATGGCATAATTATGTAACACAGATGGGATATGTTTATAGAAGAAACCACATATGTATATATAAGAATAAGATAGGATGACCGTAACGCCAAAGAACCGAAAAGATTTAAATACGTTCGGATTCTTTAAAAAAAACAATTATAGTTATTTTCTATTATTTTACGGAAATCGAATAAATTTAAATGTGCAAAAATATTATATATCCGCTTTTATTTCAGTAAAAGTTCAAGTATTATTTTTATAAATTACAAATACATTTAAAGTATCAACTAAGGAACTATTTTAAGCGTGTTATATGCTTTGAAAGTTATGAAAACAAAATTAAATTAAAAAAATATGATCAAAGAATTACACCTTTATCAAATTTATCGGGAAAACCCAAACAGCGGTTGTGTTGTTTTTTTTTTTGCGTTTTCTAGTGCGTTGTTAATATTGCAAAATAATATTAAAGTTAATTTGTTCTAAATAATAAGCAAATAACTACATAGCGCAAACTGCCTATTTTGCCAAAGCTAAAAGTTCTTTGATTTAATAACTGCGCGTGACAAAACTGACAATTTTCCCTTGCTTAACAGTAAAATTAATACATATGATTGATTGCTTTTTAAATTGTTTTTTTTAAAAAGTTAGCTTTGTATTTTTAACATTTAATACATTTTTCCATTTTTTAAATTCCATAAAATATGCTTCTATTAAATTTATAACGTAATAAAAACGTAACCTTTAAATGTATTTCTAATAAGAAAATGAATGCCGTTTAAGTCAATCAGTGCAGCGAAACTCCATAGCCAACTAGCATTCACTAATGTACTTATCACTCATCAAAATAAGAACAAACCACGTGAAGTGCAACAAATGTGTGATAGCGTATGGATGGGACTACAATCCAGTGGAAGAATTTTTTAATTAATTTTATTAATATCTCGGAGGAGGGGGTGGGATTGGTCGATTTCATTTTGCCCCAGGCAGCACAAGATACGTCTCGGAATAAAGGAATGAATTTGATAAATAATTAACCTTCTTGGGTACATGCATAGCGGGGGTAGGAAATAGGATTTGTACATTTTTACGTGGATGACAATATATTTAAATCCTGTGGTATTACATTTGTGAAACAAAAGATGTTACATTCTCTTTTTACAAATAAACGTATGTTTACCAATTAAGAAAATCAATGACGTTAACAAAACGTGGGTACATTTACACAAGTACATCCATGAATATCAAAACCCAATCATTTTACACACTTGAAAATTTAAATTTGAAAAAAATATAGATGTGTTAATTTTTTTTCTTCAAAAAAGATAATTTTTAAAAAAGGTTAATTTTTTTCTTCAAAAAATTCAAATACACTTTTGTTTTTACTTTTGTAATGTGGGTGTATTTTTATGAGATTAACAACGTTTTTTTTTTAAAAAAGACACTCAAGTCTCTTATACAGTGTTTCTTTCAGGCATACCTCCGGGGAGGGCACTGCCCCCCGGAGCAAGTCTAGTGCCCCCCCGGGGGAAAAAGTGTAAGAAAAAAAAAAAAAAAACTACTCTAAATTTAATTTTTATAACATTTTTAAAGTTAGTGAAATGTGTGCCTTTAATCGATTACAATTATTGGAACAAATAAAATATTGTTTTGTTCGATATATATTGATGATCCATAGCGTTCAGGTTAATCTTGTTACAGGCTCGCAGAAATCGATTATAAATATCGTATTGTTTTGAAAATTGGCCGCTCCTGATCATAAGCTAAAACCTTACTTTTTCTGATTCGCAGATATCGGTATCTTTTATTTAATTACATTTTGCAGCTGCAAAAGTTGAAAGACTTTTTAATAACCCTGTATTAAACTACCTTTTCATCGATATAAATCGTCTGTAAATTAAAAATAGTTCTTGCTAAGAAATAAACATGTGCAATCTGTTTTCAAATTATATTGTATAATAGCATCATGCTTTAAAAAATCATTTTTAGCAAACATTTTAATGTAGTAGATTCCATAGATGTATGCTGACATAGATAAAATGAAAATTAAAAAAAAAATAATTATAATTTTAAAACAAAAAATTAGGAATTTACCGGTTACATACAAATAGTGGACATTTCATCATTATTATTAAATCGAGTGTTTCTAATTTTTAACACAGTTTCGGGAACAGAGTAAAATGATTTTTAAAAAAAGTCTTTATTTATTAAATCACCAATGACTTTTCTCTGTTAATATAATAATAATAATAAACAATCTTCCCCAGCTGTTTGAACTATTTAAAAAAAAACATTTTAAGATGATAATCCAGTAGAAAGAATATAATATATATTTAAACAAGAAATTAAAAAAAATCTAGTATTTCGATTATCTTGTAAATGCCCTTTTTAGTTAAAAAAAATTATATGGAATTGGTAAAAAAATTGTTTTCAAGTATAATATCGAAGAGGCAAGTTGTAATGATCTGAAGCAAATTATAGTAGTCTAAATTTCTTAATTAACATTTCAATCAACTGAATATTGAGAATTGAAACTTTAATAATTTATACGAAAAAAAATCACACATTAATAAATATATGAGTCTTTTGTAAATAGTTCTTGACTTCTGAACAATTATGTTGGTTACATTTGATTTATAAATAAATACCAATTTTGAAAACCCATAAAGATATAGTCTTTAGCCTTTTGTACAGAAAAGCTTTTTTTCTTTTTTTGACTTTGGTGAAACTTGGAAATATTTTGAAATAAACGTATGTTTTTGGTTTTTCTTTTTCGTTCAAAATGTAAAACTATTTTAGCATTTCTTTTTTGGGATGGTTACCTTTTTTGGAAGGAATTCTTTTTTCTTAATTTTAAAAATATTTTGTAGTAAATTCATTATTTTTATGTAGTTGATCCCTAAAATATTTTAAAATAATAACTTTAAAAATACATTGCTTTTCAATTTTGAAAAAAATGTTTGCATACCACACTTAGTCAAGCAGAGACGTCGCTTGACTTTTTATGGCACCCGTGCTACTTTTCGGTTTTTTCCTTCCCTACCTAGCAGTAAAAGTTGATAATTTAATGTAATTACAGCCCAACTTTAAGCCCCTAAAATATACGAGACCCCATGCAGTTATGTGGGTTGCAGACCTCACACGATGGCTCTTAGGTCAAATGACACATAAAATCTTAACTAGCATCTCTCCCGTTGCTCTACAGTTAAGTGTATAATGATACGAAACTAAATGTAACTACGGTATGTAAAAAAATGCATTCTTGCATTTTGAATTTATCAAAAAATTTCCGGGCCCTATAAAGTTTTAAGGGGCAGTCTAAGCTAAGGAGTATCTCTCGATAAAAAACATACCCTAAGGGCTCCCAACTGGACTGAATTTATTTAATATTGTGCTGGTGGAAGAGTTAGTGATGTCCTGTTATTATCGTTATTTCTAGCGCTTCCCACCCAAATGTCTGACATGTTTACATCAGTGGCGCTTCATCCCATTTAGGGCCCTGGCCTGCTCCACCCCATTCTTCCATTGGGATCGATCCATCGCTTTACACCTCCATGTGCGAACCCCAAACTTTGTAAGCCATTCTCTACATCGTCAATCCATCTCAGTCTTGGTCGACCGGTGAGCCGTCTGCCACTAGGTTTCTGCCTGTAGATCGTTTTTGTTGCGCCAGAATCCGGCATACTTTCAATGTGTCCTGCCTAGATCAGTCTACCTTTTTTTTTATATTGTTGTGACTATGGATGGATATTTGTACAATTGATATAGCTCTTAGTTTGTACGGATTCCCAAAACAAAATTGTCTATCATCGGGTCATATATTTAGCAGGTTCTCTGCTTTTCTGGTAGGAACCAAGTCTCACTACTGGTCTTGTAATAGAGTTGTGTACTGCCTTCTTTGTTCCCTTAGCGAGATTTTTGCTTTGAAGTAGCTTTTGTAAATTGAAATAAGAACGGTTGCATGCTGTTATTCTTTCTTGCACCTCTGATTGTATTTCCTCTTGCTTATTTATAGTCACCCCTAGATATTTGAAAGTAGCTACCCTCTCAAAGGCGTAGATGTTCATATTGATGAAGTCATCAGTGCGTATTTCCTTACATTATCATAAATATTGCCTTCGCTTTATTTACATCAAGACCAGCCTTGACCGTCATATCTTCAAATTCCCTGAAAGTTTTAATTATATCATCAATGCTGTTTCTACCAAGTAGCGCTATATCGTCTGTGTAGGCCAGGTATTGCAGTGGCTGGTTTTATAAAGTTCCTTATGGTTGTTCTGTACCACTTCTCAGGTGCTCACACGTATGTTTCTAATGCTTTTTCTAAAGTGATGTTGAAAAGGATACACGGATTTCCTTGTCTGAGGCCCAGATTGATTGGGAACTCCCTCAAGTACTCCCTCTGTACTTTGATTCTACTTTTGTAGTTATCCATCGTCATATGTATGAGTCGGGTAAGTTTGTTAAGGACTCCAAGTTCCAGCACAGCATCGTTCATGTATTTTCTGTCTAAGCTATCATAAGCTGATTTGTAGTCCACATATAGTTGGTGTATGTTGATGTATTTTAGCATTTTTCTACGAGACATCTAACAGTAAATATATGAACGTTTGAAATGCCCCTTCACACATTGTCTTAAAGATACATTGAAACCAGTGCATGATACCCTCACTAGGTAACTCTTGTTACCAGTGAAATATCCGCATCAACACCAGGCACAGAAACATTGCAAATCCCATCTACATTCATAGGAGCCATAATGATCAATAAATTGATCGTGGGCCCTTAATAGACAGAAAAAGAAGAAGAAAAATTTGCATCACTGCATTTTGAATTTATTATTTTTAAATTAAGGTGACCACTGCCCTCACTTTTGCTCAAACTCTTCGGATTCCTCAATTTCTGCAACCCCCCCCCCCTTTTTTTTTCCCTTGACGTCGATCAATGTGACTACCGAGTTGAATCTAATCTTGTGTCAAATGATTTTCTTCGGCACACCACAACCAGAATGAATTTAGTTTGTGTCTGGCACTGGTCGCCATAATGCCTCCCACGACACTTGAAAAATTATTTTCCCCGATCAAATGAAAGTCTTATCAAAACATTCCAATCATGTATACTCCAAAATGCACCTCTTGATTGTTAATCAATCACACATTTTCTGCTGCCCTACTTCCCGATAAAAATTACTTGCCATGACAGCCGAATTTGGTGCTGATATATACACTGCCCAGCGGCGTGCCTAGTGTTAGCGCCACCCTAGGTGGGTTAACATTTTTGCCACGCTACCTTTCTCGATAGAAACTCTGCAGATGTCCGAAAATTCCGCCGCTCTATCTAAAGAAAAAATGACACCTGGGAAGACCAAATGTTCGACCCCCGACTTCTACGTCACTGAAGTGAGTCTTGGATGACAGGGGACAAGATTCATTTTTACACCCCCCACCCCCCCGCTAAACTCTGAAACCTATTATTTTCGTCCATTAACACTTTAGCCAATTAGATGCCCCCGCTAGTCTTACGCCCGGGGACATATGTCCCATCTGCCACCCCTTAGCTACGCCTCTGGCCACTGAAAAACTGGCACTGCCCCCCCCCGAACGTCAAAAGTGCCCCCTCGGGGGAAAATTTCTGAAAGAAACACTGCTCCTATAGACGTGAAAAAACGGTTGCGAGATTCTTCTGAAGATAAAACAATTTTTTGTTTCACAATTTTCCGATAATGTATAATTTTTAAAAAGACAAAAGGTTGTTTAAGTTTTTGATGACGATATTAATGTATCAAATTAGGTTAATATAAAATATATTTACATCATATATAGAGGTTTTGTTATAAATTTAAGCTAATTGTTTCACAATTTTTAGAAAAATAATTTGTAGTTTAATGGCCCGAAAAGGGGTTAGGGTTAGGGTTAGGGGTAGGGTAGGCCCAACGTTTAACAATTTAAAAACACATGGCATCTAAATAATTTATCAAGCGTAGAACTCGTCCCTCAATTAACTTCTTTAGGGACAATAATGATATAATGAGTGACAATTTAGATTTGGTAATTTTATGGTCATGTTTAGAGGGGGAAAATGTAGTTTAGGGGCGTGAAAGGGGGTATGGTAGGTGTATAATATACAGAAGATAAATACTTCTCAAAACTTAATGATGTTAGAAACGTAAAATCATTAAATAGATATTTCCTTTTAAAGTTAGGCATTGTGATGATTTTTTGCAATAGCAGATAGACATTATAGCAAAGAACCTACCATTATTAACCCTATAACATCGGGTCATATATTGTAGTTTATTAATAATTGATTTATCTGGCGGAAGTTGTAACAGTTAAATTAAATTTAAACAAAAAAACCAGATCAGTTAATTGAAAGGTTTGTTTGAAATTTCAAAATACTTTAGCCAGAGGCATCACTAGGGTTAACTCATGGTGTCATTACACCCCCGGCCAGATCCCCCATCCCGAAACTTCAATTTAATTAGATCATACAGAATCACTGTCATCGTCAACGAAAAACAAAGGCAACAATAAACACTAGACAATAGACACTAGACACTAGACAATAGACACTAGTCGAAAGCTTAGAATTTGGAGGTTGACAGCGTTGACAAAAAATGTAACAAAATTACTTTTAACTGACACATAAACGTAGCTATAAAAAAGTAATAAGTAAGTCCATCCCGGAGACCCTTGCGTCCGGAGACCCTTGTGTCCGGAGACCCTTGTGTCCGGAAACCCTTGTGTCGAAAGACTCTTGAATCCGGAGAGCCTTGCGTACGGAGATATTTGCGTCGTGGGCAAAACAATTGAACATACACGACGGCAATTATAATTGTAAACATAACAGAGACGTAAAATAACCCTTCAAATTCTGGTGTAAATAAAATCAACAATATTTAAAAGGAAAGAAGATTTTTTTTGCTAAAACTAATAAAATGGAATCATTATGACAAAAGGGGGGAAAAACGTGTGCACAAAATCTTGGGAATCCTGCTCCACTGCACTTTGAAAGCAACTTAAATAATTAGCCAAATGATCTTTCAATATTCATTAACAATATGAGCAACGTGAGGCCCCGGGCAACTCTTCAGAGTGCCATGCCTTAAGACGGCACTAGCCCCCACCCCCCCCCCCCAACCCTTTTTGAGCCTAGAGCACGAAATGTTAAATTTCCCTGTGTCAAACTTTCTGACCTGACGTCTGAACAAAAACGAAACACATGGCCTTAAGCAAAATATATTCAGCGTTAGCCTTTAATTATGCATGTGGGTTTGATACACCGGAAGAACGTGTCAAGAACAGCTACAGACAATTGCAATGAACAGAATGGGTTTCAATACAAAATAAAGTCACGTGAACATAGGATTCAATATAATCATGTGACTTCGAACTTCAGTTGCCAGACCCCAACTCCTACACCCCCCCCCCCCCCAAAAAAAAAATCCTCTTTTTGTGATCATCGGTAAATTGAATAAACAGCAATGAAAAAATCAGTATAACATCTAAATAGTCCAAGGCACTTAATCATCAATGTGTGACAACATCTTTCATTTTCAACACTTCGAGATCTTAGAATCGACTCCGAATGGATTCATTAAAGACCAGGCCGTGACAACAGCAAAGTTTGAATAAGTTGATTACCAGGCCGTGACAACAGCAAAGTTTGAATAAGTTGATTTCTAAACCCGTCAAATAAGTTGATTCCTAAACCCATGAAACAAGTTGATTCCTAAACTTGTCAAAATAAATTGATTCCCAAACACTTCAAACGAATTGATTCCAAAACCTAAGAAATAAGTTGATTTCCAAACACATCAAATTAATTGATTCCCAAACCTATGACATAAGTTAATTTCAAAACTCATTAAAAAAAAGGTTGATTTCTAAACCCAGAAAAATTCTAAAACTAAATGCTATAACTATGACCATCTTTTCAATTAAGTTTAAAGAAGGACCCCAGTTGGGACCCATTCCATAAGGCAGTGGCAAGTGGGGGGGAAAGGGGGGCATCATGCCCCGGGCGCTACTCACAAAGGGGCGCCAAATGGTATATTTTACATATAATATTGTATGGTTTTCGATTAGGGGGGGGGCTCTATAAAGGTATTGTGCCCCGGGCGCGAGTTAAGCTCGCTACGCCACTGCCATAAGGTACCGTTTTAGTTATTCCTGAGGTATGGGGCTCTATCTATAAAAATCTCCAAGATAAATAACGGAGTTAAAATTTTTAAGTATTCGCACTCAAATTTAAATCAGTTAGCCTGAAGAGTCTATTACTGAGAAGTTGTGATTTTATATAGCGATTAATTTTATGGTATTACTGACCACTATTCTAAGCTGAGAGGGCATCGTTATAGAAGCTAGTGTCAGCTTATGAAGAACGCAATTATCTCTGCTCTATGTCTTTGCCTTTTCTGTATCTTTAATTTTGACAATGGCTCCAACAATGTTGCGACCATTGTCTCTCCATCATCAGTACGGACTTTTCTAAATTTGTAATGGGGTGGGGGCTTGGGTGGGAGTGAGTACAGGCTATCTCTGAAAAAACGATAATCTTTACAAAAAAATGGTTTCTCTTCAAAAATGTTTCGATATTGAAAGCTTGTTATTTATTGACAGAGAGTGCAAAGTCTATTCGGAATAGGTGAGCCACGAATAGAGCACACTGCAATAACCTGAAATGAGTTAATCAAGAAATCAAACCAGCAGAGCACTTTCATTTAGTAAAGGTGCGTCTGGTGCGAAATGACATTTAAAAAATCCGCATTAAATAAAGCGGTATCTGAGCGCTCCGAGTACAGCTTTTGCTTGTCACGGCCCTCGCCGTGCGCAGCCATGATTTATATATTAAGCCGACTACGCTGCTGATTAAGGGGCTCAAAATCTAAGATGGTTTTAGAAATCAACTTATTTGATGGGTTTAGAAAGAGAGCGAAAAGAGAGAGAGAGAGAGGGAGACAGAGGGAGAGAGAGAAAGTGAGAGAGAAAAAGAGAGAGAGAGAGGGGGAGAGAGTGACGTAGAGAGAGGGAAAGAGAGAGAGAGGGAGTGATAGAGAGGGAGAGAGAGAGAGGGTGAGAGGGAGGCAGAGGGAGAGAGAGAGGTAGAGAGGGAAAGAGAGAGAGAGGGAGAGAGAGGGGGAGAGAGAGGGGGAGAGAGGGGGAGAGAGATAAAGATAAGGGGAGAGAGAGAGGGGAGAGAGGGGGAGAGAGGGAGAGAGAAAGCGAGAGAGAGAAAGAGAGAGAGAGAGGTAGAGAGAGGGGGAAAGAGAGAATCAACGAAAGCTTTTTCGTTGACAATTTTAAACCGGATGATGATGAAAAGTCTCCCTGAATCTAATGTCAAGAAATGTATCTTGTAAGACTTGACAGTCGTCACGAGTGAGACATGACGTTGTCACAGAGATGACATGGCACAATCCACAAGTCTCTGACATAGCTTTGCATGATTTATGCTTCAGCCTCGTTGTACCGTCCCGTTGATTGTCTTGTACCATTAGGCTTTGTCAACAACAGCCCTGAGATTATTTATTTTGTTTCAAAAGTCCACTTCGTGTAACCTGTCCTGACTGAACTCTGACCTTTCGATGACATGCTCACTTCTGGTCAAGATCAAGAGATAAAGACAACAACTCATTCTGTGCGAGGTTCACGTTAAGCATCAAGATTATCCATCTATTAGCGCTAGGGCCGTTGTGTGATGCAACTTATTTAAACTACTTTCCTCACATGTCAATGGTGAATGTCAATGGTTAATGTCAGTGGTTAATGTCAATGGTTCATGGCATCGGTGTCAAATAATATTTGGAGCTCTTGTTCTGTCGTAGCGTCATTTCCAAAATCAGCTGAATTGTTTCTTTGTAGAGCGTATAATTTATTTTATTCATAGTCAATTGAGAAAGACGCAAGTAGACAAAGACTTAGTTTAGTTCTATAGGAGGCCATCACCAACTGCGGAGTTCGTGGTACGAAATACATTTGACATTTCTTGTAATTTTGTCTGCAAGAACATACTTTAAAAAAAAAATTAAAAATATTTTTTTTAAAATTATTACTTCTGTTTTTTTGAATTTCTTGTTTAAAAAGAATTCTAACTTTCTTGGAAATTCTGGAATGAATTGAATTCTAGCGTGAATTTAGATCTCCCAATAAATGCTAAAGAATAGTTGGATGTGAACGATAAAGGGAAGGATGCGACGATCTTTAGGTGGCTAGTATTAGGTCAGTCAAGACCAAGATAACACATACAGTTTCATAGTGTCTGCCAGCAAGTGTCTGCCAGCACCTCGTAACACCCGGGAATAAGTAGGTGCGCGATTAGCCAAATATGACATTTATAAATCTATTATCACTACATTTCTTTAACAAAAGTGATTCACATGAAGATGAATATTACTTCCAGGATCTGTAGGTCTTTATATAATAAGGCGTCTGTATTCTTAATTAGGATAAGTCTAGTCCAATGTTTTAACCTTATCTGTAACCTTATATGTATGTGTATGTGTATGTATGATACATGTGGTCACAACATATGAAAGTGCAAGTACAGAAACCGTCTTCACATTAAAAATTAACAAAAGTGACGATAACATTACATCCAGACAAGACATAGTAATAGTCTAACATCCAGACAAGACAGGGTGATAGTCTAACAGCCAGACAAGACAGGGTGATAGTCTAACAGCCAGACAAGACAGGGTGATAGTCTAACAGCCAGACAAGACAGGGTGATAGTCTAACAGCCAGACAAGACAGGGTGATAGTCTAACAGCCAGACAAGACAGGGTGATAGTCTAACAGCCAGACAAGACAGGGTGATAGTCTAACAGCCAGATAAGACAAGGTGATAGTCTAACAGCCAGATAAGACATGGAGATGACCTTACAGCCAATAAAGATAATATGTTGATAAAGACAATAGAAGTGAATAATTTTTACAAGAGTAGAATCGGTGATACTGCTAGTAGCAGAAGAGAAGACACGATGAAACAACCACCAGGAGAAATCAGACAATTATTCAAGTATCAGACAAGAATAGTCGATAATGTTGTGGTACTTATAACTAGACAAGGACAGACGATTGGTACACTCGGTGGTTCAAAGGTCAACACATGATTTGAATATGTCTGTCTGCCTAATAAATCATGTCAGACGAGATTTGTCGATTCTTCTAAATTTGAACTTGACTGAACTTCTAATGCTCTACCAATCATAACTTCTAATGCTCTACCAATCATAACTTCTAATGCTCTACCAATCATAACTTCTAATGCTCTACCAATCATAACTTCTAATGCTCTACCAATCATAACTTTTAATGTTCTACCAATCATAACTTCTAATGCTCTACCAATCATAACTTCTAATGCTCTACCAATCATAACTTCTAATGCTCTACCAATCATAACTTCTAATGCTCTACCAATCATAACTTCTAATGCTCTACCAATCATAACTTCTAATGCTCTACCAATCATAACTTCTAATGCTCTACCAATCATAACTTCTAATGCTCTACCAATCATAACTTCTAATGCTCTACCAATCATAACTTCTAATGCTCTACCAATCATAACTTTTAATTTTCTACCAATCATAACATCTAAGGATATACCAATTATAATATTTAATGTTCTACCAATCATATGAACATCTAATGCTCTACCAATCATAACTTCTAATGATCTACCAATCATGACATCTAAGCATCTACCAGTCATACTATTTAATGTTCTACCAATTATATGAACATCTAATGTTCTAACAATTATAACATCTAATTCTCTACCAATCATAGCATCTAATGTTCTACCAATCATCTGAAAATCTAATGCTCTTCCAATCATATGACCATCTAATGCTCTACCAATCATATGAACTTCTAATGCTCTAACAATGATAACATATAATGAACATAACACAAGGGCATATAACATGAGAGCACATAACCCGAGGGCATAAACATGAGGGCACATCATACGAGGGCACATAAAGCGAGGACACATAACACGAGGGAACATCACGTGAGGGCACATAACATGAGGGCATAAACACGAGGGCACATCATACGAGGGCACATAACGCGAGGACACATAACACGACGACACAAACAATGAGGACACATACAATGAGGACACATACTATAAAGACACGCAAACTGAGGAGACTTGAGAAAAGGACACATTCACTTAGGACATGTACAATGAGGACATATTAGATGAGGACACATTAAATGAGGACACATTAGATGAGGACATTTAAAATAAGGACAGAATAACTTAAGACACATGACATGTGACACAGTGTTTATTGTTTTTTTTTTTTTTAAAAGACGCGTTATGAAGAAAGGGTGCAAACAAGACAGTACAACATATTAAAGAAAAAAAAGAAGAAATGCCATATAAATGAAGAGGTTTACCTGACAGCAAATATCCCAAGTCAAATGTATAAATCTATCTATATATCCAAGATCATATTGCTGTTAAAAGGAAATCCTTTATCCCAAATGAAAGCACACGAAACACATGATGCGTACACCATATCCCCTGTCAAACTTAAAGGGTCATCTGATAGCCACACCTCATTCGCAAAAGAACTACAAGAACACTGGACAGGATTCCGTCATGGCGTGGGATCAATTTTTCCAAATTGCTATACATACTTACACGAGGCGCCTCCCTGTGCCTCCCTTAACATCCAGGCAGAGTTCAGCCACGGAGACGGAGCTGAACGTATGTTAACCCTTGCATGATTGGCCTGAGAACTGCCCGAGCTTTCTCCCACGTCTGTCTGCCCCCCTAACGCTGTATTTTACTCACACACCAAAATAACGGCCGTGTGATCGAGGGCTGTTTGTCTCACAGTGAAATGTTGTAGGTGTGTGTGGGTTGGGTGGGGGGGGGAGGAACCAATTTTATTTTTTAAATTTTGAAATCGATCATCAGACGTTTTATGATTTATGGTTTAAGGAGCAGTGGTAAAAGATTTATGCTTTTATTTGTACCCACTTTTCTCTTGTTAATTATTTCAATACTTTCCATCAAGAATATAAACTGTTATGATCTGTTAAAACCTGGATATTGTGTTGGCATTAAAAAACAACAAACATTTCTTCCAACTAGAGAATGTCTTTAAGGAAACAAGGGTTATTTAAATGCTAGTGTTAAACTAAACTATAACCAAAGTCTACCCACCCCTCCCCTAGCCACCCCACTACCACACTTTTTTCGACAAAATCGCTTCCCTTTAAAAAAACATAAAATAATAAAAAAAAATAACCTTTTTACGCCTAGTAATCGTCTCAAATGCTTAGCTCCCCTGTGTTAGCACTTCCGGTCAAACCAAATAAGATCATGAACTAACAGGCGATCTCTGTTACAAGACCAACCAAATAAGATCATGAACCAACAGGCGATGTCTGTTACAAGACCAACCAAATAAGATCATGAACCAACAGGCGATGTCTGTTACAAGACCAACCAAATAAGATCATGAACTAACAGGCGATCTCTGTTACAAGACAAACCAAATAAGATCATGAAATAACAGGCGATGTCTGTTACAAGACCAACCAAATAAGATCATGAACTAACAGGCGATCTCTGTTACAAGACCAACCAAATAAGATCATGAACTAACAGGCGATGTCTGTTACAAGACAAACCAAATAAGATCATGAACTAACAGGCGATCTCTGTTACAAGACAAACCAAATAAGATCATGAACTAACAGGCGATGTCTGTTACAAGACAAACCAAATAAGATCATGAACTAACAGGCGATCTCTGTTACAAGACCAACCAAATAAGATCATGAACCAACAGGCGATCTCTGTTACAAGACAAACCAAATAAGATCATGAACTAACAGGCGATGTCTGTTACAAGACCAACCAAATAAGATCATGAACTAACAGGCGATCTCTGTTACAAGACAAACCAAATAAGATCATGAACCAACAGGCGATCTCTGTTACAAGACAAACCAAATAAGATCATGAACTAACAGGCGATGTCTGTTACAAGACCAACCAAATAAGATCATGAACTAACAGGCGATCTCTGTTACAAGACCAACCAAATAAGATCATGAACTAACAGGCGATGTCTGTTACAAGACAAACCAAATAAGATCATGAACTAACAGGCGATCTCTGTTACAAGACAAACCAAATAAGATCATGAACTAACAGGCGATCTCTGTTACAAGTCTAACACAAAGACAGCAAGCTAAGCACCTATCATATAGGCTACACCCGTAACAAACCTGTTACATAATTAGTATTCTGCTATTCGCTCTATGAATATCATACGCCATTGTCAGGAGTATGGCTGTAACAAATATCATACGCCATTGTCAGGAGTATGGCTGCAACAAATATCATACGCCATTGTCAGGAGTATGGCTGCTAAAAATATACGCCATTGTCAGGAGTATGGCTGCTACAAATATCATACGCCATTGTCAGGAGTATGGCTGCAACAAATTCACTGTAAAACTCTTATAACTTATGCAAAATTATATTCCATCTTGTGTTTTATTTGCTTCTTAAACGCACCACACAAAAACGCAAAACTTCCAATTCCCACTCACCCAACCCCACCCTACCTGATTCCCTACCCGCCTTCTCCCCAAAAGAATCCCACCAAACGTCCCTCTTATAATTCCTCCCTAAAACTCCTCATTACATCCGGCTTTATCATTCTATAACAAATCCCCCCAAAATGTCCCAATCTCCATATAACAATTATTATCTCCTCCTTAATTTCCTTCAACCAACCTCCCCCCTCCCACACACACTTTTTTTCACGCACACACACACACACACACAACGCATCTCCCACCTAGTGGCAAGAGCACTTACTGACGTCACCGTTCTATTTCCTTGCACCGTCTCGCATCTCGACGTGAGCGAGACGTGAAGAGACGAGAGTAGAAGGTCCCAGCCACCTTCCCCTCCTGGTACACCGGAGCCTTTGGGGCGCGATCGCTGGTTGTAGGGACTGGTGGGAGATCAATGATTTCTGTCCATCGGTCCGTCCGCCGTCGTGTCGTTGTCAGACGGGAGTGACAGAAAGAAATTCAAATGCAATAAACCTGACATTATAAAGTGGAACGTAGATATGGGCGGGCCGGTGCAGAGAGTCAGTGTGTGTGTGTGTGTGTGTGAGAGAGAGAGAGAGAGAGAGAGAGAGAAAAGATAGAGAGAGAGATGGATGAGAGAGAGGGGAGAGAGAGAAGGTAAAAATAAGACAATAATAGGGAGAAAGACGGGCACGTGTCCAGAAAACTAATACAAAGAGAATGGCATTTGGCTGGTTAGACCGACGGATAGGTCAGAAATACGGATAGGTCACCCATGGATATGTCATATTTAGAGATAGGTAAGACTTAGGGAAAGGTCAGATGGACGGGGGGGGGGGCAAGATGAATGGCTTAGACTGATGGACAGGTCACAAAGACGGATAAGTCACCCATGGATATGTCATATTTAGAGATAGGTAAGACTTAGGGAAAGGTCAGATGGACGGGAGGGGGGCAAGATGAATAGCTTAGACTAATGGACAGGTCACAAAGACGATAGGTCTAAATGTCATTTCTGCACAAAGACAATGCTCTTTTTTAAAACTGTTCTATGACACAAGAAAAAACAGTGCACACGGACGTTTTCAGAAGTTCAGACGCCATGCGCACTCGGACGTTTTCAGAAGTTCAGACGTCATGTGCACTCGGACGTTTTCAGAAGTTCAGACGTCCCGTACACTCGGACGTTTTCAGAAGTTCAGACGTCATGTGCACTCGGACGTTTTCAGAAGTTCAGACGTCCCGTACACTCGGACGTTTTCAGAAGTTCAGACGTCCAGTACACTCGGACGTTTTCAGAAGTTCAGACGTCCAGTACACTCGGACGTTTTCAGAAGTTCAGACGTCCCGTACACTCGGACGTTTTCAGAAGTTCAGACGTCCCGTACACTCGGACGTTTTCAGAAGTTCAGTCGTCCATAATTCAGAAAATAACGTCGCCACAACCCCCCCCCCCCCCCAATTCATTCAAACATCATCATCGCCCCATTCATTACGCATCAACATCGTATGGGCCACATATTCGCACTGTCTCATTAACAACATCATCGCGTCGCCTCATTCATTACACATTCCAACCGTTTAATTCATCACATATTCACCACCATGTCTCTTCTCGCTGTTGTCAAGAATTTACATAGCCATAATCAAATAAATGCCACAAAAAATGAAACAGATTTTTTGGTGGTAAATTTTTTTTTTACCATTATTTCTCCTTTCCAAGGGTTTGCTGTTTTGATTAGCGTCGATAAAACAGGAATGTCATTCTGGCTTCAGAAGCTTCATTCAATATTCTCAATCTATTGATTTTTGTATTCAGGCCTGTAGACATTTTTATGACCAGTCACACGACGAGGCCCTCGTCCGGAGAAAAGCATAAATAGAGCCAGGCTTACAAAACAAATAGATAGGCAAACAGAACTATTCAAAACTATTCAACCCTTGAGGTTTGATTGGAGATGACGGCGGCTTATATTGGGGGGGGGGGGGGGGGGGGCGCTCCCTAGGGGTGGGCTTGTCCGTCCAGGGCGGTTGGGATAGTGAATCCCAATCACGTTTGGGTTGTTTTGTGTGTATATGACGTCACTTCCTCTAATTCAATGGATGGTGGAATAACCGACTAGATTTTCGTGAAAGAAAATTTGCCGAATTGGAAAAAAATGGAGGTGGGCGGTTTGGGGTTGGGGGGGTGGGGTTGCTATTGCAACTAACTTGCACGTTTCTGTCAATGATAAATAAGTTGTTTGACCCTATATAACATATAAAGAGTCTTTAATCTATTTATAACATTTTTTAATTTAAGAAAATGATAACAAATTTACCGGAAAAATATAAAGACTTTATTCCTCATACTTACAGTCTTTTTTCAACGCAGATGATCATGTTTGAACAGCAAGACCTAGACCCATTGAAAGGGGAGAGGATCATGTTTGAACAGCAAGACCCAGACCCATTGAAAGGGGAGATGATCATGTTTGAACAGCAAGACCCGGACCCATTGAAAGGGGAGATGATCATGATTGAACAACAAGACCCAGACCCATTGAAAGGGGAGTTGCTCATGTTTGAACAGCAAGACCCAGACCCATTGAAAGGGGAGTTGATCATGATTGAACAGCAAGACCCAGACCCATTGAAAGGGGAGTTGATCATGCCTGAACAGCAAGACCCAAACCAATTGAAAATGGAGATGATCACGTTTGAACAGCAAGACTCAGATCTTGTTTTTTAAAGGAAATAAATAGCATGAAATAATAATAATAATTTTCATTCATTATTTGTTGGTTACATGTGTAAACGATGCCCAAACATTGTCTGACAGGAAATACATCGATCGTTGCGATTTTCTGAAGGTACAGAAATTAACTAAATATTGAATGCCAAGTGGAATGACTGGAGAATCTTAAAATTGAATGAGGCACGGCTGGGCCTACGGTTGCTGGCGCCCGCCCCAGGCAAGCTCAATTTTGGCGCTTCTTTGAAGTATTATGTTAAACATTTTTGCGAGAAAACAGCGAGGGTTTAGGTAATGAGTTTATTATCTTCAATATGTTTTGTAATCGTTAAGGAATCTGCAGTATAGTTTCACAGAGGTGTCCTGCATAGTTTTGCTGATAACATTTACCCTGGCTAAGTGATCATACGAGACATTAATCATCACTAAAAAAAACTATCTAATCTTCTATTTTAGATACAAGTGTTTCTACTTCACGCCGCACTACAAAATCAGACGCAGACATTACTGAAAGTTAATACATAGATTATAGAATTCCCGTAAATTCACCTTTGATAGCTTCCACACATTCAATTCTGCACTCCCATCTAGACTCGCATAAAGGTTTTACAGTGAGGCAGATAGCGTGTTTTTTTTCCCTTCAATAAATATCACCGACCAGGAGGGGCAGAAAAAACAAGAAACTGTTTTAATCACTGTCAAAAGAAACGGGCACCGTGGCAAAGAGAGAGGAACTCGATGCACTTTGCACCTACAAAGGAAGCAGCTGCCTTGGTCAGCAGCGACTTTTGCCCACACTTCCTATGCATGAACATACGATTTATGAATAGTGGCATACATAAAATTATTTTACTTCCATGGCGCGCACATGTGATGCTTTTTCCTATTTTGGAAGATCGTTGATGGCGCCCTAAGCACGCGGCGCCCCGGGCAGCTGCTCGAGTTGCCGGTAACTTGAGCCGGCTATTAAAAGAGGTATCTATAAAATAAAATATGAATAAAGTTCGTTAGTACTACAACAGTCACGTAATGGTTTCGTCAAACAAATCAGAAACATCATTTCATTAGCAGAACAGGTCTCGTGATGGAATCGGGGGTTGGGGCAAAAAGTAAACGAATTCCTGTCAATTATTGGAAGGTAATAGATAACTAACAAAGAAGCCAACCATGTTGCATATTGTCCTGATACATTCAAATATGTCAATTTCTTCTTGAATGTGAAGACACACCTGGCTAATGTTAATGTCTGTATTTTGAAAGTCATGAGAATAAGACATACTCTCCGACACTGATCGAATTTAGGACCTTATCACATTATAGACCAGGGGTCATCAAGCTTTTTTCACGGCGGGCCGGTTGAACTCACCGGATAACAGAAAAAATAACGAGCACGGGCCGGAATTTCAAGAACCGTCGGGGGGCCGGATGAATGGCCTCGCTGGCCGTAGTTTGGTGACCCCTGTTCTAGACATTGAGTTACTCTACTACATTGACATCTCTTACACAGGTCTGCCCGATTGAGATGATTGATGATGGCCTCGTTCTATAATACTAGACGGTGTGTGAGGCTGCACAAATAGATAGAAAAGGTATACACACAATTATTGTTCTTGTTCATAAAACACCTGGAAGGAAGAATTTTTGTAAAAGTTCTAATACGTTCTTTACACCAAGACAATAATTGTTTATAGTTAACCACCCCCCCCCCCCTCCAACACTTTCATCTTTTCTTTCGGAGTGATCAAGAGGATATTAGCCCCTCCCACCTCAGATTAGATCCTCCCACCTCACATTAGCGCCTCCCACATCACATTAGCCCCTCCCACATCACATTAGCCCCTCCCACATCACATTAGCCCCTCCCACATCACATTAGCCCTCCAACATCACATTAGCCCCTCCAACATCACATTAGCCCCTCCGACCTCACATTTGTGTGGGAGCACTCTTTTAGCGGGTTACTTTCTAGCCATATTTTCATTATTCTGCATTTATTCGAAACATTATTGCTGTACCCAGTGTTGTTTATTTCCTTTAAAACCACTTTCTAAACGCCATGTTTCCTTAAGTTCTGGAAGTTCATGCATAGCACTAGCCGCTAGCCTCTAGCCGATAGTCTCGTGCCGCTAGCCTCGTGCCGCTAGTCTCTTGCCGCTAGCCTCGTGCCGCTAGACTCTAGCCAATGCAGTGTAGCACTAGCCACTAGCCCATGCAGTTTAGCACTAGCAGCTAGCCTCTAGCCCATGCAGTCTACCAACTTCCTAGAAATGGTCTGAGAGTGGGTTAAGTATATGTGGAAATAATCATCCCAAGATTAGGGACCACGATTACAGCTGTAGTTAAGGAATTATGTGTGTCGATATAGTACATCACATATTGAAAAATAATAAATTTAAAAAACAAAATATTCAGTTAATTAAAGGCATATGGTGTGCTATGATATCGTTATCACATGTGTCTAACTACGAACAGGAGCAGCCTCCAATACATCTTAAAGGGTGATCGTTTATCGCCCGTGGCGAGTACAGTATGAGATCTGAAAAGGTGATTGGTTGTTCCCTGTGGTGAGTAAAGTATTTATAAGACTTATGGTCCACCTTTGGGCGTGAAACATTCGCTTCCCCGGTTTGGTCCGCCGTATGGCGGCTTTGCGGCCGAAGCGAAATGGGTCCTAGACACGAGTTAAATAGGGGATTTGGCCAAGGTAACCTAGGGTTACACACCCACCTGATGTTTCACATTGATACTGATAATGTGGGGGCCCATCATCGGGCACAGATGTTAGATGCTAGGGTTAGGACACAAGATTACAGCTGCCGCCAAAGGATCGTAGATAACAAAGTTGTTAGAGGCTAGAGTTAGAACACATGATTTCAGCTGCCGCTAAGGGGTCGGAGATAACAAAGGTGTTAGAGGCTAAAGTTAGGACACATGATTACAGCTGCCGCAGAGGATCGTAGATAACAAAGGTGTTATCGATGACAAAAAAGCAGCCCCTCTCTGTAAACGGAGGGGAGGTCCCACGAGATGCGGTTCCCGAAAGGATCCATAAGAGCTTCGGTTAGGGTCGATGTCATTCTATATGTAACATTTACAGTTTACAGCGTGAAATAAATGGTCCAATAATTTCTCAGGAAAAATACCTTAAGATGCTTGTCAAAGTCCCCCCCCCCCCCCCCCCAACTTTGTTGCACTATTGCCTCCACGCGTCTGAACTACAGAAATATTTATATATCTGGTTCTACACTGTACCTACCCAGCAAACTTCCTTTACCCCCATTTAACCCTGCCCCCCATACACCACGCTCTACCAGAAGACATCCCTTATTCTCGTTAACTTGAATCAGGTTCCACACTTGGCTATTCCGGAAACTAAAAGTCTTCTTTGACGTTTAAGGGGCTCTTCATCTAGAGAGAGCCAAAAAAAAAGTGTAAAAAAAAATAGGTCAGCAAATTAAGACCAGACTGATTTATTGATGTCGCTTCAGTGGTCAGTTTTTTTAATAAGATATATTTCTCCACTGGTCATTTTCAATAGCTGGTGTATGAACTCTTATGGTTGGTTCTCGTGTCATACAATGTAATTGTCGCTTTTTAAGTTTACGGATAGTTTAGTTGTTATTGCAGTTGCCTGGTTTCCCGTTTTCTCCAAAACACATGTGATAAATTTTACTTTTAAGACAGTTTTAGTGGTAGCTTTGATAAACTTTATAAGAAAGTATATTTTTGTAACAGACATTTTGTGTGTGTATAAATCCACGATATATATATATATATATATCTTTCATGGTAGTTGTGTTTATAACGCGCCATCTTTAAGACCCTACCTCTCCCGTTTATTGAGTTTGTTTGGCTTCATTCATCAAATCATCGTGCGGTAAATTGTGCCTGGGAGAACAGCCAAGGAACTCAACTTCTGCCTGTCAGGCTCTGCTGTCGGGACTTTGTGCACGGCCAAGCGTCTGTCAGCCTCTGCTGCCGGGACTGTGTGCACAGCCAAGTGTCTGTCAGCTTCTGCTGCCGGGACTGTGTGCACGGCCAAGTGTCTGTCAGCTTCTGCTGCCGGGACTGTGTGCACGGCCAAGTGTCTGTCAGCTTCTGCTGCCGGGACTGTGTGCACAGCCAAGTGTCTGTCAGCTTCTGCTGCCGGGACTTTGTGCACGGCCAAGTGTCTGTCAGCTTCTGCTGCCGGGACTGTGTGCACGGCCAAGTGTCTGTCAGCCTCTGTTGCCGAGACTGTGTGCACGGCCAAGTATCTATGTCGCAGATCTTTCTGCGCCAGGTCTCCCTTCTTTTTCCCGGGCAGCTCAGCGTGGTGCTGTCCTTAAAAACTGACCTTGCTGGCGTTCTACAACCGTGACCTTGCGCTATCCAGCGACGCACGTGTCAAGTTTCTGCAATGAGTGTGACTCTCGGTGGATGTCTCAGTTCTGTATTGCAGACTGTCTTTGATCAGAAGATTCTATGGACCCTTCGTAGAACTGTGGTCGTGCAACTTCAAGTTTACGCTCAGATATGTTAGCGGCCCTCCAGGACTCTTATCAACAGAAGACTCAAGACTTTAATTGTAACAAATCTGATCATAGATCATAGTTACAGGATTTACAAGGCGCACGATCTCCACACGTAGTCATCAAATTTGCTGATGACACCACTTTCTTTGGCTTAATATCTGAAGGGGAAAGCTTACACCTCAATTTAGTTACAAACTTTTTCTGTTGGTGCGATGAAAATTTTCTTCTGTTGATTGTCCCAAAAACGAAAGAAATAATTTCCGGAGGAAGAATCCCCCAATTGCAAATCTCACAGATAATGATATTATGGAGCAAGTAGAGACAAATAATAGGACACGGTATAATGAAGATCCTCTTGTTATATGAAAGAATAAAAAGGTCAAGGTATAAAGAAGATCTTTTGGTCATGTGAAAAAATCATAGGGCAAGGTATAAAGAAGATCTTTTGGTCATATGAAGGAATAAAAAATAATAAATGGTGAAAACTAACAGGAAAAACAACCCACATCTTGACGTCTGCCATCGTTGTGTCAACAAGGTCAAAGGAGGGGCCGGGCTATCAACCGGAAGTTGTCGAAGGGCTAAGTTCATTATTAACTTCGATACCCGAAATCGTCTGAGCAGGGTTGGGGGGGGGGGGGTTGTTGGGAGGGGGGGGGTCCACATAACGTGTTTGCCATAGAGATTCATGGGACGGTGGTGTAAAAGAGAAAGAGGGAGAAAACAATACAAGAAAGTTGGAGTGATAGATATAGTGAGAGAAGAATAGAAATAAAGAGCGAGATAGAGAGAGAACGAAAAATAGATTTGATAGATAGATAGATAGATAGATAGATAGATAGATAGATAGATAGATAGATAGATAGATATATAGATAGATAGATATATAGATGGATAGATGGATGGATGGATGGATATATAAATATTTAGATATATATATAGATAGATAGATAGATAGATAGATAGATAGATAGATAGATAGATAGATAGATAGATAGATAGATAGATAGATAGATAGATAGATAGATAGATAGATAGATAGATAGATAGATAGATAGATAGATAGATAGATAGATAGATTGATAGAGAGAGAGAGATAGATCTTTTATCAGTTAACACGTTAAAAGTTTCGTCAAATTGTTTTTTGAACGCACTATACTATACAGTAAAACAAAATAATGCGTTCAAAAAGAAATTTAACGCACACTTTTAACGTGTAAACTAAAAAAAAAGATTCGACGAAATTTCCGTTCGATCAAATTTCCGTCGACGAAATTTCTTTCGATCAAATTTCCGGATACGAGAAATAAGGTATTAGGCCGAATTGATGAAGTCATTTGATTGATATCCACATTTCAAGCCATCTATTTATTTCACTAGTCTTTGATGATCTCACAGACACACAACCTGTATGACTCCAGGGGCGTCATTTGGGTAAGGCAGAGTGGGGCATTCACCCCCCCTCCCAAATATGTAGGTTTTTTTTCAATTGCTATGTACTGTGGCACTCCCAGTAATAAACAACTTAACAAGCCGACCAAGTTTTGTTTTTGCCTCTCCCTGAAAAAAAACTGAAATGACGCCCCTGTATGACTCGCACACGCAATATGTTACAGTAAGCACAAAATAGCATCTGTGATGACAAAATGTCAGATCTTGTCAAACATTTCTCCTGCTGTGCCAGCTCTTTTGGTGCTCACTCTGACTTTTCGACATCCGCCCGTGACTTTGTCTTCCAGTTCCTTAACCTGTCACAACTCTCACTGACATAAATACCATTTACCCCTGTTTTAACCAGATCTGTCAAACTTTTTCCCCATTTGTCTCCGGACGTTTCCCCATTTGTCTCTGATACAGCGTTGACTGTAGATGATATCTCTGTGCCCACCATTGGGTAAACAAAGTATCGATTTACTTTTTTTAAATGAAAATAAAATTAAAGATCAAATCAATGTTAGATCTAAAATATTTTTATTTATCGATTTTAATTGTTTAAATTCAGAAAAAGGGGGGGGGGGGAAATGATACTCATCCTGTATAGCATTTTATTGAGAATCTTTGTTAAAAACTGTTAAGTAATTAATCAACATAAGATACATCAAAGTCAGCTGGAATTCCCTGTTTAGATTTTAGACTGCTACAACTGTCAGAGAGTAGTGTGGTGAAATTGAAATAATCGGTTCTAAATATAGACCACACATCACGTGTTCTTTCATGACGTGGGCGATGAAATCCTGGGAACATAATCCAAGATTTATTGTTGCTGTCGAGTAAGACATTCGAGAACTTGAAACAAGGCTTTATAAACAAAACGAACATTTCTGGAATTTAGGGAATCTTGGATTTGTTAACCCACATAATGTGAGAACATGCAGCCAGGTGTATATTATGTATGGTCATAAATATTTGTATTTCTGTTTACTTGCATAACGCTATGTATCTTTTTGGCATCTTTGTCGAGCTGTCTCATATTGCGGGAGTCGAACATTAAATTCTAATAATCTTATAGACAGTTTCTTGTATTACTAGGGCTTAACTGGATGCAGTTTTTTTTTACACGTGTCCGAGGATTTTGAGAAAATACCCATAATGGGTCCAAGTGTTACACACACCAAAAATATTTAACTTCTCTTTTTCTATAATATGCAACGAAATCTACTGCCCCGTGTCGTAGTGAGAGTGCATTGCCTTCGAAACCGGTTGTGTCAAGAAATAACCCAATGATAGGAACAGACAAAAACACGTCGGCAAAGAAGATACTGTCGTTCATTTTATAACAAAGACTTATAACGAAACACCAGTCGCAGTATAATGAAAATAGCAACACTTTCCTGTACCAGGCTACGGAAAAAGACTCACAGGCGCACTCATGCCCGAAGTTAAGGACGGCACATGACCCGGTTATGTGTGGTGTGCAGGCCCAGAAAAAAGATGTGAAAAACAAGGACATATACAAACAAATAATTCATTTCTAAAAATATATATCGACCTTTTTACCGGATTTCAGACGTTACGAATGAAGCTCGATGCGTGACAGCCCCCCCCCCCCCTAACTCAGTACTATTAAATATAAAGCATATGGAGTAGAGGGAGGGCAGTTTCTAAGAGGAAGCAGAACGCACCAAAAACAGTGTAAATGTAAGAGATTGAAAACACACTTTTATAAAAAGTTCCTACCTTGCTGAACTAATTTCATTAGTTTTTTTTATCATTCAAAAATGAGCCTGAATAATCGAATCTCGAGGAATAACATCAAAGAAAACTGAAATTTCAGCATAGGAGTTTTTAAAAGTAAAATTACACACTAACGTCATTTGACGGTTAAAAAAAAATCACGTTTATAAAAAATAATAAATTGAAAAAATAGTCATTATGTTCATGGGCTGAAAGAGAAAAAAAAAGTTCTTTTTTAAAAACCAACACAACTTTACTTCATAAATCCAAAAGAAGAACGATGAGGCCAGCTCGCTCTTGTTACTGGAAATGG
Organism: Omphiscola glabra; assembly: GCA_964017045.1. Classification (NCBI taxonomy): domain Eukaryota; kingdom Metazoa; phylum Mollusca; class Gastropoda; family Lymnaeidae; genus Omphiscola; species Omphiscola glabra. The sequence continues at coordinate 15,078,604 of OZ024796.1, read as the reverse complement.
CTGCAAAATTAAAGGCAACATTTTTTTATTAACAAGACGAAGAAAAACAGTCCCTGCAACATTAAAAAAATTGTAATTCATCTCAAGCTCAAACAAATATTATGCCAAGAATGTCCTCGAGAGCACGCTAAAGACGTGGTGATGTCACCATACCGTCATTAGGAGTGGCCCGATTTAGAGGGAAAACGCGGCCAGAATAATGTCAAAATCTGTTGGTTTTTTTTGGTTATCTTTGGGCTAAATATGACTTCTCTATTACAGCATCGTGTCGCAAGGCGAGTTGATTGAAAGTAGTTTGTAATATTGGCGTTTGTCTTTTAGCACATGGGGTTTGGGTGGTTGGGGGGGTATGTGATTTGGTGTATGTGAGTGTGTGTGTGTATGTGTGTGTAAGTGAGTGGGTGTGTGAGTGTGGGGGAGGATTGTGTGTACAGTGTAAGGTGAGACGTGTGAAGTGTCTTTGACTATGTTAGGATTGTATATGTGTGTAACTTGGCAGAAATGAGTTGTGAGTTGTTAGTGCTATGTTGTGAGGGCTATGTTGTGAGTGCTATGTTGTGAGTGCTATGTTGTGAGTGCTATGTTGTGAGGGCTATGTTGTGAGTGCTATGTTGTAAGGGCTATGATATTTTAGTGCATTGTTATGAGTTATGAGTGCAATGTTTTGAGTTCAATGCTGTGAGTGCAAAGTTCGTTTATTTTTAAATGCATAACTCCACTTACCTCCCAGTAATTTCCTTGTCCAAATTGTATATCATTCCTACTTCTCAGACCCCCCTACCCCACCATTTTTTTTCAACTAACTAAATGCATTCTTTCAAAACATTAGATGACGTCATTCGACCTTAGTTGAATTTATCCGATTCTCTTCCAGTTTTCTAGCACATACAAGGTTTGATACGCCCTTCTAGAGTTTCTCACAATTTCTTACTTGCCCCACTCACCCGCTCCACCCCAACCTCTTCAACGCCCCATCAATTTCTCAAGTCTCTAACCTAATTTATTTATTTTTCTTCACTCCATCACCCTCCTCCTCCCCCTCTCAAACCCCCCCCCCCACCCACGCTTGGGGACTTAACTCTGGAACGTTTACAGTTATCCCCCTGAATTACTTTAGATTAAATGGGGCGCCAGGAACCTCAAGCTTGAAGGGCGCCGCATCCAGACGTAAGTTAAAGCTTCTGGGGTACTCGGGTGTTTCTTAACTTGTATCATTGTTACTCTGTGTTTGACGTGATGACTCTGCGTGACTCGTCACGACTCTTCGGTACCATACTGTTGTATGTTACATTGTTCCTATCACAAGTTTATTTGACAAGAGGTGTAATGGCTGTGATACTAGGGACGAGCTTTGAGAAAACTTGGACAAATGCCGCCAGTCTCTAACTTATAATTACACTATGTCTTTGTGAGACGTTGTGACTTAGTTACTTTGCGACTCTTTGTGACTTTGTTACTTTGTGACTCTTTGTGACTTTGTTACTTTGTGACTCTTTGTTACTCTTTGTGCCTTTGTTACTTTGTGGGTCTTTGTGACTTTGTTACTTTGTGACTCTTTGTGACTTTGTTACTTTGCGACTCTTTGTGACTTTGTTACTTTGTGGGTCTTTGTGACTTTGTTACTTTGTGACTCTTTGTGACTTTGTTACTTTGCGACTCTTTGTGACTTTGTTACTTTGTGGGTCTTTGTGACTTTGTTACTTTGCGACTCTTTGTGACTTTGTTACTTTGTGACTCTTTGTGACTCTTTGTGACTTTGTTACTTTGTGGGTCTTTGTGACTTAGTTACTTTGTGACTCTTTGTACCCTATATCAATTGTGCAAATTTACATTAGTTTGAACGTGCTAACTTCAGAGTAGTAAGTAATAGTAATAAAAGTTTCACATTTCTTTTGTCACAACGGCAGCTTTCAGGCAGTCAGAGAGAATGTAGCGTGGTCTGAAAATGATTTTTTTTTTTGCTGGCATCCGTCCTTCACAATGTGACGATAGTGAGGACTTTGCAGGACGAAATCCACAAGGCCTGGTATTATTCTTCTAGGATTATAAGCTGGTTCCCAAAAGCAATTCGCCTTTCTCCACGCCGCTGGATAACCCAAAATAACATCATTTGGATGATACAGCTTGGCACCAGCGGCGTCGCAGGAGTTGTCGGAATATTTCATTGTATCCTTGTTATCCGCCTACGGGACTCCATCTCCGGGTTTGAATTAAGAGTTTCCTTCTCTTAGATGAGTTGCCGTCCAAGGTTAACGAGTCCCATCCTTCCCATCTAATCTTTTACTGCTTTATATAAAAATGTGTCGTGACACTATGTCATACTCTTTTACACCTTGGGAAGTTATAGCCTTGGTCGTCATTTTGAAACGTGATGGATACTTCTTTGGTGAAATTGGTGAACTTATTGGATAATTGTATTGCAGACCTAAGGATACTTGTGTTACTTTATTGGTAATTTTTTAAAAGAAATAATAAGTTGACATACTTCAATAATTTTTTTCAGAACAAGATCCAAATGAAAGATTGGAGTATTTGTCGAGTCAATGGTGGGTTTCTCACTTTCTATGAAGCTTGAAGCTATTCCTCACTCAAAGACAACTGGTCGCACATCAACCTTGGCCCCCCCCCCCCCGGTGGTGGATCATGCACACAGAAATAATGCTAATAGTAGTAATGTATTATCCACCAGGGTGTCAAAGCCGGAGATTGAGTCCCGTGTGCGGCATGACATTGACACAAAGAAAATTCCTGTAACTCCTGCGACGCTACTGGTGCCAAGCTGTATCATCCACATATGATGTTCCCTTGGGTTATTCAGGCGCGCGGTGAGAGGCGATTTGCTGTCCAGGGAACCAGCTTATCCTCCTGAAGAAAACTCCCAGGCGATGTGATTGCGTCCTGCGAAGTTTACACCGTCGTCACATTGTGAGGACACCTGCCAGAAAATAATGCGCATAGTAATAATGCACATAGTATTAATACACATAGTAATAATGCACATTGTAATAATACACATAGTAATAAAATGCACATTGTAATAATACACGTAGTAATAATGCACATAGTAATAATGCACATAGTAATGATGCACATTGTAATAATGCACATAGTGATAATGCACATAGCAATAATTGATATAGGAATATTGCACATAGACATACTGTAAATAGTACTAATGCACAAGGTAATGCTGCACATACTAATACTGCACATAATAATGCACAAGGTAATGCTGCACATACTAATACTGCACATAATAATGCACATAGCAATAATGGATATAGTAATATTGCAAATAGGAATAATGCGCATAGTAATAATGTAGCTATACATTTCCCTCTCATCTGTTCACAAGGTCCGACTAAACTCAAGCCCTTGCCCTGTACGACCCGAACTCATTGTGTACACGCATTCCATCGATTTGTGTACGAGTACTTTCTTATGCCCCCCCCCCCCCCCCGCTCTTGGCCCGAATAGAAATGCACTCACGCCCCGAGACAGGAAGACTAACAAATGGGCTCATTTTGTTTGTGTGTGAGATCCCTCCCCCCCCCCCGGGACGCCTGGACTAGCCTCCATTAATATAGTTGGGTGGAAACACTGTGTCAACTCACACCCCACCCCCCTCCAACACAAACTTTCGATATGAACACCGGCCATCTTCTATAGGGAGAGCAATCCAGAACTTCAATATGTTAACAAAAAATAAAAATTCTCTAGGTCTGCATGTATGGCTGTAACGTTGTGTTCAATGTATGCATGTATGGCTGTAACGTTGTGTTCAAGATATGCATGTATGGCTGTAACGTTGTGTTCAAGATATGCATGTATGGCTGTAACGCTGTGTTCAAGATATGCATGTATGGCTGTAACGTTGTGTTCAACAGGCGACCCCCAACCAAACAAAAACAAAATTTAAAAAATTTGGTATTCTTATAACAGACCTGTATACCCTCAAACTCTTCAAATCGTACAATATCAGAACAAAATCGTTCAATACATTATCTTAATAGTGAAAAAATAAACATAGAGTACATAAAATGTATACACCTCAAAATCGTACATTATACGCCAAAATTGTGAGAGTAAACAGGTCTATTATAAAGTGAATCTCTTAAATGCTTGTCTTGTCAAGTAACTTATTAAATGGAAAGTTGGTTAACGTCAACATAACCCGAAACAGAAAGTGGTTGTGGCCAGGAATAGTGGGTATTTTGTAGTGATGGAGTGTTTCATTTTTAGGGCACCATTGCAGAGTTCCTTGTGCCCGACACAACTAGTTATTTAAATCGGTTACTGTCACAGTTAAACAGCAACAGCTGACCTGTTCACAGCATCTTTACGTCGTGCCCCCTTGTTGGTCAAGAGAGGGTGACTCATCCATTTCTATATAATTCCGTGTCCGGAAATTTGATCGAAAGAAATTTCGTCGACGGAAAATTAATCGACGGAAATTTGATCGAACGGAAATTTGGTCGAATCGTTTTTTTAGTTTATAAGTTAAAATTTTGCGTCAAATTTCTTTTTTAACGCATTATTTTGTTTTACTATATAGTATAGTGCTTTCAAAAAGAAATTTGACGTAAATTTTAACTTCTGAACTGAAAAAAAGATTCGACCAAATTTCCGTTCGATCAAATTACCGTCGATCAATTTTCCGTCGATGAAATTTCTTTCCATCAAATTTCCGGTAACCATATAATTCATGTACTTATCTAGCGGGAAAAGGAAAGAAGAAAAAAAAAGTGGGAGGGGGAGGGGGGGGGGGTTTCAGGTATGAAATCCTTCCCCATTTGAGTGAACACACGTGTTTTGTGAAAACTTTGACTAGAAACTAAGACCACAAACAATCATATAGAATAACAGCGGCTAGCAAATTAGGCCACCAAAGTAGGCCATCAAAGTAGGCCATCAAAGTAGACAATCATTGGTGAAAACTTAGTTTGACAACAGCGACAACGGTGACATCAGTGCTAACGGTGACAACAGTGCTAACGGTGACATCAGTGCTAACGGTGACATCAGTGCTAACGGTGACAACAGTGCTAACGGTGACATCAGTGCTAACGGTGACAACAGTGCTAACGGTGACATCAGTGCTAACGGTGACAACAGTGCTAACGGTGACATCAGTGCTAACGGTGACATCAGTGCTAACGGTGACAACAGTGCTAAGGGTGACAACAGTAACAAGAAAATCTAAGTAACTTTGCACATTGCAAAAAATTAACCAAACACCCAAAACACTGCAACTAATTATACTGATAACAAAATAACAACAACAACAAAAACCCAGAGTCATCTATGGATTTGTGTAGAGCAAACCAAGGGCCCTTAGGGGCCATCCATAAATGACGCATGCATCTAGAAAAAATAAGGGGAGGGGCGGTTGTGTCACGTATTTGTGACGATGTATGACGAGGGTGTCTAAATTTTTGGTGACAAATTTATTACGATTGGGGTAAAGCATCGGCCGAAATCTGTGACGTCATTTGCGGATTGCCCCCCACCCCACCCCACCCAAACCCCTAAATGCGTTCAGAGCTGTAAGAATGAGTTTGAAAAGAAATTGAGAGAAAAGGCAAACTTTATCGCCTCATCTCCTCCCTCCAAATGTTCATCGTTGCATGGCTTCCAGGAGTTTTTTCCCCCTAGGTTTTCCTCACAAGGCCTTTGAAAGCTCTTCAATCCAGTGCAAGTACCCCCTGTTGTCTCCCCCTATCAACCTCCAGTGTTTGTACTCCCCCCCCCCCACCCACTGGCATGTGCTCACGAGTTTTCCCCATTGGTTAAGCTGGACGATTATATTTGTCCTGGTCCAGGAACATCCCCGCACCCAACCACGCCCGTAGCACGCATTTGCGTGAGAGATCAGACTTCATCACCGCCATGACACACAAAAAGTAACCACGTGACACTGATTTAGCCAAAAGAACATTTAAAATTTAAAGAGAGGAAAGACGTTTGCCCCAATTCTTTTGCTGCCCTCTCGGACACTACGTCTCAGCTAGGTGCAATATTTATTTATATATATATATTTTTTTTTTTAAATTCCTTTTTTTTCTGTTGTTTGTTCGCTGACGAAGGCTTCCTGTCGACACGTTCGCTGTTCTGTTGCGTTCCTTATTTCAGGTTTAACCTTACTTTATTTCACTCATGGCCAAACAACTCACACTTTTGACTAGTGTGTCATCTACACATCAGATTTTTGCTTGAAGCACATTGACCACAAGGGATGTTTGAAATCACCATCATCAATTGCTCATTATTACGGACCGTTATAGATGGAGAATTTAATCTCTTAATTTTAGTCTATGGCTCGTTCAGAAACAGTCCATAATAAAGAACGATACCAACGTTTAAAAATAATACCAAATACGACAATCAAGGCCAGAGCTAATTACAATTAATAACCTTTTAATTTGTGAACTTCAATTAAATAATAACAGCAAGTGAAATATGATTGAAATTATAAACTTACAGATTTGCTGGTACCGGTACTGTATATCAAAATACAATGAGCACAAAATTGTACGAGGAAATAAGAATCTCTACACACAACAAAGTATAATGACACACAGCATGCCTCGTAATCAAGGAAAGGAAAAATCTCTCCCTCTCTATCGGTCAGCCCTTTTTATAGGCAGTTTCAGATGATCATTCTGGAAATGGAACACACAGTCTTACTGCTTCCAACATTTTCTAGATTGTTCTATCATGTTCCACAGAAACGGACGATAGTAAACAAAAGTATCATCAAAGGGATATTTTTTTCTAGCCGCCCCAACACGGGACCGACTTGAAAGAAGTCATGCACGTGGAAGGCGGGCAAAGAGTCTTAAAATACGTCATCCCTTATAACACTCATAGATCACTGGTGCAAGGACACGCGCGCTTATCATTTGGAATTCCGACATGTATCACATACATTAAGAAAGAAAAAAAAGAGATAAACGGCTATAAATAAAGAATATATTTGACAGCTCAGTTCCCAGGGGCGACATCTTTAAATACGTGACAAATTCGAGGGGCTGTCGTGTTTTGATGTAAGAAATAAAGTGTAGCCCCATTAGGTATGCGCCGGCGTGATGGGAGGTTTCAAACGGGGATAAATCAATCAATGAGACAGTCTCCCTTTTATAATTGACGTTTTATATTGCATTTGTATTTTATGGTGTCCCTTTGTAGGCCGATGAGCTGAAATATTGATTGCTTAATGCCTCTCCGTGTTCAAAGAACTTGTTCAAATAAATTGTTCGTATATCTTGTTCAAAAACTTTGTTCAAGTACCTTGTTCAAAAACTTTGTTCAAATACCTTGTTCAAATACCTTGTTCAAAAACTTTGTTCAAATACCTTGTTCAAAAACTTTGTTCAAATACCTTGTTCAAATACCTTGTTCAAAAACTTTGTTCAAATACCTTGTTCAAAAACTTTGTTTAAACACCTTGTTCAAATAACTTGTTCCAATACCTTGTTCAATTACCGTGTTCAAATACTTTGTTCTTTTAATTTCCCTACTTCATCGCATCTTTTAATTTCCCTACTTCATCGCATCTTTTAATTTCCCTACTTCATCGCATCTTTTAATTTCCTTACTTCATCGCAGTCTCATATTACCGTCACAGGTGGCATTGCTAATAGGAAATCTTGCGAAGCATCGCTGCTACATTGAAAAAAATATGTCACGTTTAATGTTCTTTTCAACCCGAAATTGTGTACTGTCACAATTTCACGGCAACAATTGTCTACTTTCACAATGTCACGGCAAAATATGTCTACTTTCAAAATTTGCCGGCAAAAACAAAGGTATACATTTTTAGGATACAAAAAAAAAAAGGGGGGGGGGGGGGAGGTTACATTCGTTAAAAATCAGGTAATGAACTTGGCATTTTGATCCAGATATAACTTATCATATGTCATGTGTGTGTTAGCGCGGGGGGGGGGGGGTTGATTCGTTATCTAAATGTAGAACATTTTATTTCGAAATCCTAATGCATCCGGCTCACAAGGCTGAGCAGTGGTAGGCAAACTCATTAGTCAAAAGAGCCAAAAATCAGCAGCAGGAGGATTAAACAAACTTTTTAGAGCAAAATTTCGTTTCAAGAACCATGTTTTTCGGAATCAAACGCGATTTGGGGCCGACTGGCCTATCCGCAATCAGGTTACTAAAGACTCGCATGCGGCTTGCGAGCCGCGGTTTGCCGATCACTGGGCTAAGTTATTCAACCACAATGGATATTGTATAAAGTTTTATCATTTTTTTTTTCCTTTTGAACTTACGTCACCACGTTAAAAAAAAAACAACAAAAAACAAACAAAAAACAAACAAACTAAATTGAACTTGTGGGCATAGTTTTATAGCGGACTGGAATAGCACTAAGAAATCATGACCATATTGGATCTTTCAACTTTCCAAACACATATTCATTTATCCATATCTATCCCTGTTATTCACATGCACCCATAAATTTCACTACATTTTTACGAAGCAAGTCTATTTAAATAATGCTCGGTCTTGAAATCAGAGATTCTTCAGATGTAAAAATGAGCTCCCCTGGGTATTAAAAAAAAACCAACAACCTCTTCTAATGATGAGCCTCTACAGTTGTGTACCCAAACAGAGTGAATGCCCTTTGGCCATAAGAAACAATGAAGCTGAATTCTAAAGTACGGAAAGATTTCCATTTATACCCAAACCAGTATCTATTTTCACGAGGAAAAACTCCACAACAGACAAAGGTCAGAGAGTGAGAGAGAGAGAGAGATTTTTAAAATAAAAATGCGAGGGGGCGTAAAAAAAGATCCTCCCAGGGCGCCAAAAGGAGATGCCGGGGTGTTATTCTAAGGCTTGAAGATTCTAGGGCTTGACTTTGAGTGCAACATTAAAAATGTAGAACTCGGAAGAAGAAACAAACCGAAAGTGTAGGAATACAGCAGAATAGAAATAAGGCGTTGTGCGGTGTGAGATAGCACGCATAATGTGTGTGGGCGAGGAAATAGCGATGGAAACGTTGTGAATAAAAAATATCGGGACCTTGTAAGAGAGACAAATTCTAACTTTAATTATAAACCGTTTATTCTACTGTTATGTAGGCGACGCGTTTACGCCATCTTTCCTCGTGAATGAACTTTAGCTGACCCCAAGTTCGGTACCGCGTTTTTGGTTGCGGCTAATTAAAAACAGTCTCCCTTGACCTTGTTCACAAAAAAATAAAGTCTATGGTCTGTAAAATTAGAATTGTGTAGAAATATCGAGACTAATAAGGAAAGGAATTCAATGTGTAAGCCCGTTCTAGAAATGTACCTGAAACAGACTATATATCAGCCTAGGGAGAATTAGTCAAAAGAGATTTTTGCTATCTCAATACAAGACGAAGATTTGTTTATTCATATTTGTGGAGGGTGTGTAAGTTCCTTTTTCAACATTGTACATTCTTCAACATTGTACCGATACACGTCATCACTGTATTGTAAGTCCGTAGATTTAGTTTTATTTCTTTTTGATTTTGTAATTTATTATTTACTTAAGTTGCTTGATATCAAGTACAGCCGGAGTACGCGTGACGTAGAGGTGGCGGGGGAGGGGGGCAGATCAGAGTACATTTAAAAAGGTAATGAGACCATATTACAACGTGCTTTTTTTGAATCGACAATACATAAGCATCACCAGGACATATTGTATTTGTGCATAAACATACAAAGTAAATAAATTAACATCTGAATCTCTGAAATGTAACTTTTAAAACAAAATTCAAGCTAGTAACGAAAATGCTTTCTTTCTTTAAAAAAAATGATATATTGTATTAATATTTTGTGTATCTTCGTAGAAATAGGGTTTCAAAAGTAGTCTCTTCTGAAGGTTCTTAAGTTTATCTTTTTCTGAGTGAGATAGTATTTAGGTCACATGGTTTAAACATTTAAAAAAAGGACTCTAAAAAGACATTGAGTTAGAAGAGAACAAAGGTCCATATCAAAATAAAGGCCCCGACTTTTACATATTATGTGAACCAAATGTAGTATGCGAATGACAGCTGAAACCAGCGAGCTGCGTCAAGTAGAACCGAGGCCAGTGTCTCCCAAAACTATCATCTCACAGTTGCAGGCCATAACTCAACTTGTCCTACTCTGAGCAGAAGTGACGGTTTGCCGTGCTGATGCATTTCAACGACAGCTCTCCTATAACTTGTAACATTCCGGAAAAAAACAAAAAAACATTTTGAGCTGGCAGCAGACTACCGACGTCACTTCCTGAACGAAAAAAAGACAGCAAACCAGCGGGCAGACAGTACGACTCTCCCACATCAGGCACATTTCTCTGTGCTGTGACGCAGATGATGACAGCTGAGACCCAGCAGACTTTGAAATATTACATGGGGAATGCATTAGGAACACACACAAATAATTAATTAATAAATCAAAAGAAAGGGTGACCGAGGCGTGCACAGGAAACACGTGATCAAGTTATGGCTTTAGTTTCTGACATATTTACAACAAGTGCAGGGCAGCAGTTTATGACATATACTCTACAAAATGTTTATAACGCACGAGCCACTGTGTACATATTTTTATATAATTTTCTCTCTCTCGGTAAATATATGCAAGTATCTCCCAGTGAGTAAATATTTTATGAGAAGAATTGAGTTTGAAGAATCTCAATTTAATCTGAAGAATCTTAATTTAATCATAATGTCCCCACACCGCCCTCCCCCTCTACTTTCTCAATTTCACGTCAAAAATTGTCTACTTTCACAATTTCACGGCAAAAAATTGTCTACTTTCACAATTTCACGGCACAAAATTGTCTACTTTCACAATTTCGCGGCAAAAATTGTCTACTTTCACAATTTCACGGCAAAAAATTGTCTACTTTCACAATTTCACGGCAAAACCAAAGGTATAAATTTTCAGGATAGAAAAGGGGGAGGGGGCTTATACATTGGTAAAAATCAGGTAATGGACTTGGCATTTTAATCCAGATATAACTTACAATATGTGTGTGTGTGTGTGTGCGGGGGGGATGGGTGGTCCGTTGGCAAACCCATTAATCTAAAGAGCCAAAAAATGCGAATGACTGCTGAAACCAGTGAGCTGCTCCACCACTTAAAAAAAACCAACCCAAACTAGAACCAACCATGATGTTCTCAGATGCTCCACTAAAATCATGTTCATATATTCTTGAACGAGTTTTGATTGCTCGTGTTCATATCCATCTGATAGCAGCGTCATTTACTCCGCTCTGGAACATCTCCGGGTCAAGGTTCACTAATTCCCATCCATGCCCCCCCCCCCCCCCCGATCTTTGCGCTACTACCCACGTCCACTAGATATAAACATCCCAAACAATAAAGGCTTAGCTGGACACCATATGGCCATAATCTTTTCTGGTCCCGCGCTGAGTGTCAGAATTATCCAAGAGTTCGACCTCACAGGGCCTGGGATTATAGGAGAATTACACAAACCCCCACCCCTCATCCACACACTCACTCCCCCACACACTCACCCCACACACTCAACCACACACTCGTTTCTCCATACAATGGACGTCAAATCATCTCGGATGAGAATTGATTGTGATCACGAACAACTCTCCGGTACTTCGTCCCTGAGTAATCAGAGGTCTTCAATATGGTCCCTACCGGTATTTCAGCTGAGAAGTTTTGGCATTTAAAATCATCTTTGCTTATCAAAGAAGATAAGTGTAATATCATGAATTTGCACTCATCAATCAGGATAAGTCTAATATTCTGAAATAGCACTCATCAATCAGGATAAATATAATATTCTGAAAGTGTACTTATCAATCAGGATTGTGTTTACATTTCATGAAATTGTACTTATCAATCAGGATTGTGTTTACATTTCATGAAATTGTACGTATCAATCAGGATTGTGTTTACATTTCATGACATTGTACTTATCAATCAGGATTGGGTTTACATTTCATGAAATTGTACTTATCAATCAGGATAAGTCTATTATCGTGAAACGTTACCTATCAACCAAGATAAGTCTGATATCATGAAGCTGTGTTTGGTGATCAGAAGATGTCTAAAATCATCAATTATTGCTTATCAACCATATTAAGACTCATATCATAAAATCATGTCTATCAATCAGAATAAATATGTGCCTAATGTCACGAAGACAAGGTTATAAACCGCCCATCCGGGTTTAAAAATTAAACTGACCTCAAAATAAAAGATGTCTTACAATGAGGTTTCCCTGTCATTTTTTTTTAAAGGCAGTAGTTCTCAACCTTCCTCATGTGAAGGCGACCCCCAACAACAAAATTTATTTTCGTTGGTACTTCATAACTTAAGGGTACATGTGTTTTCCGATAGTTTCCCAAAAGGGTCGCGACTCACAGGTTGAGAACCGCTACGAGCGAGTGAGCTTATCTGCAGTCAAGATGAGGATCCTCACGGTCACAAAAGTCCGCGGGAAATAGAAAGAGAAACTGGTCTACCACGGTCGTCGGTTCGACGTATTGTAACGCAAGATTTACAACTTAAAACGTACAAGCGTGTGATCGGGCAGAAACTCAATGAAAATGTCAAGTTGAAACGTTTGCAACGCAGCCGTGAGCTACTTGAACGATTTCCCAATGAGAGAAGTGTACGAAGCATCTGGTTTACAGACGAAAAGACATTCACCGTTGCCACGCAAGTGAATTCTCAAAATGATCGTGTTTATTCCGCAGCAACAAAGAAAAGTATGGTTCAAGAAAGGCGGCTTATGCGAGAGCGCGACCATTTCAGTCGCGGTATCATGGTTTCAATTGCTGTGTCTCGAATGGGGAAAACTAGTTTTGTGTTCACTGAACCAGGCGCCAAAGTAAACAGTGAATATTGCTGTGAACAAGTTCTCAGACGAGGATTGCTGCCCGACATTCTATCGAGATGTGGTCGACATAACTGGACATTGCAGCAAGACGGAGCCGCATCTCACACAGCCAGAAATACAATCAACTGTCTTCGTCAGGAGAATGTTAACTTCATCGAGCTAGACATGTGGCCACCGAACAGCCCAGATTTAAACCCAGTAGATTATGCCATGTGGGGTGCTGTACAAGAAAAAGTCGACCTTCGGCGAAAATTTACCACGGCTGAGCAGCTCAAGTTGGCAATAATCGAGGAATGGCGAAATCTGGGGGCAACGTTTCATTGACGGAAGCATAAACGAGTGGCATCGACGTTTAGAAAAAGTCGTTGAGAAGCAAGGAGGACACATTGAACATGATTTCTGATTAGCTAAATATTTCGCGAAAAAAGGTATGAAGAATTATAATTAATTAAATTATATTTTGAAATAACTCATATGCTACGAGATGTTCTCACTTTTATTGGCCCACCCTGTATGTAAATGTAGTTTATCATTACGCCATGTTTAACATCAGCAGTTGTTTTGGGTTGGTTTTTTTTTGTAGAGGGGGGTGGGGAGATTAAAAAAAAATAATGAAGGTTAAACGTTTGTGTTTATAACCAGTTGATTATATAATTGTAACTGTGTTACAACCAAGAGGAACAGTGGGATTTTAAAAAAGGGTGGAAGGAGGAGGGTGAGGGGGTTGACCGGGGGGAGGGGCGTTGTGAGACTGAGTTTTGTTAAAGGATGAGTTATCACCCTTGAATTGATGGCATATGTTGAGATATTATAGTGGTAAAACAAATTGACCCCCCCCCCAACCACATGCCCACTTTTTAAAAAATTGTTAGCAGGATGATAATTAATATGAGGGACAGCGCTCAAGGCGTGTGAAGGTGAAATTGTGTAACAAAATAGGTTTAGGCTCGAGGTGAATACACAGGACAAAGAAAAGGACGTCTCGGCCACAAGAAAAAACAACAACAAAAACAACAACTGATGATTAGAAATCCAAAACGAATGTCCGTAAATCTCAATGAACTCAGTGTAAGTGTAGGTGTAAGTGTAGGTGTAGGTGTAAGTGTAGGTGTAAGTGTAGGTGTAAGTGTAGGTGTAGGTGTAAGTGTAGGTGTAAGTGTAGGTGTAAGTGTAAGTGTAGGTGTAAGTGTAGGTGTAAGTGTAGGTGTAAGTGTAAGTGTAAGCCGAAGCAGTGGCATTCCCAGTGACGTCAGCTGCTCGCCTCTTTTTAACTTTGTAAACTATTCCCACATCCACCCCCACACCCCGGCCAAATGGAGCCTGGAGCCTGGCAGAGGGGGGGGGGGGGAAACCGTGTTGGAGGTGGTGTCCAATTTCAGTGACGTAATATTAGCTCCTTTTCGAGGTCATTGGGTTCAATAAAAAATTTTTTTTTAAAATCCCGCCAACTGACAGATTTATTTCCCTGTATAACACGTGATTCTAATTCCCCTTCCAGGAATGCAGACTGCCCCCATTTATTGACAGGGTAGTGATAGGATAAGATAAAATGAAAATTATTTCTGAGAAAACGTGGCAACAAATCCAAGATTAGAAGCGGCTTCTGAACACTTGTATGTCGTCACCGAGGAACACTGTCGCCAGGGTGGGCCGAAGATGAGACGGGCGTGATCGACTTTCGCCTTAGAGGAGATAACAATGACGGGAGGAATCGATACGTGGGAGGAAGGAGGGAGATGCAGAGGAAGAGAGTGAGGGTTGGATGCTGAGCCGGAAGGATGAGAGAACGGTTCAGTTTTCTCTGACAAAAAGAGAAAGTGACCCCGGAAGGGACGAGGTGCGATACATTTCGGGATGAGAACGGAGGAGGAAGTGTAAAATAGTATAGGAGGATACGATGGGACCGAGAGATAACAGTAAGTATTAAAGGGAGGGATGGGGGAAAGATAATGGATGAGAAGGGAGGATGGAAATAAGCCGTGGGGTATGAGTGAGTGATGGGAGGTTGAACGGAACGACGACACGTGAGACAAGAGGAAATGAAAATAAAAATTAGGATGAGAAAGGACGAAGCATGATCGAGGGATAAGTTTGGAAGAGTTAAGTGGGAAAAAAAGTGTAAACGAATGTGACAGGTGGGTGAATGAGTGGGAAAATATGAAACTTGTATAGGTGGTAAATAAGGTTGGGAAAAAAAGGGGTGGGGGCTTGATGGCGGATGAGGGTAGCTGGATCACAAACATAAGAAACATACAAGAATGAGAAAGGACATAGGATGTGAAGAGGAGTAAGGAGTGGGTGAGAGGAAACAGACAGGGATATAAAAACAGGACGGGACCGGAAGGACGAGACGGTCATGAGGCATGGGATTGGAGGGAGCAGGGTCAAATGTAAAAGAGAGGTGATTGAAGGTTGTAGAAAGAATTGAAAGAGGAGAGAAGAGATTGACAGAGAAGAGAAGGAATAGGTCGAGGATATTAAAAGAGGAAGTAATGGATTAGCAGAGGATATTAAAAGAGGAAGGAAGGGATTGGCAGAGAAGAGTATGGATTAGTAAAGAAGAGAAGGGATTGGCAGAGGAGAGAAGGGATTGGAAGAGAAGAAAAAGATTGACAGAGAAGAGAAGGGTTTGGCAGAGGAAGGAATGGATTGACAGAGAAGAGAACCAAAAAAAGAATTGAAGCCGTGTATTCTATTGGCCATACATAGGGGACAACATGAAAGGCGTGTCTGCCATACATATAGGGGACAACGTGAAAGGCGTGTCTTGAAGGGAGTCCTCTGACCCCGGTGACAAGCATTTCATGTATTCAGATGAATATCTTGTTTTGAAACAAGTGAATCTCTGGGGGTCACTTTGATAATGAAGCCATTCATCAATCGTCTGCCAGTCCCGTAGCTCTAGCGCTGTTTAAATAACAGTTTACTCCTGGGCAGTGCAGGCCCTTGGCGTAATTGTGTGCTTGGAAGCAGTGGACACCAAATGGAGATTGGACTAAATGAAAAGTTTATTTATATGTTATAGTATAACACAGAGAGATGCTTAAATCGTATTTTACATTTCATTTTCCGAAACAGATCATATTTGCAGAACGGGCCTCTCACGGACATATCGCGTGTTGATGTTATGTGTCTGTATTTATAATTTTAATAGTAAGAAAAGATGTTTTTCCTTTGGGAATTCCCCATACCCGGTATATCGCACAAAGTGTAACATGTCATGAATGCGCTATGACGCAATTCCGTTGGTGCGATATAGGGTGTCAGAATGGACTACGATGAGTCACTTCCTTGTTTTGTCACGTGATATGTACCAGCCATTGGTAGGCTTTCTGCTACACATAACAACACATAACAACAGATAACAGCTGATCAGCCATTGCCATTATCATTAATTCTAAAGCAAAATGTTTGTCTCCATCAGCGCTTCCCCCAATGTTAATTAAAAATTTTACTTTTCAAAATATTCTTGAATACACGCGTTTCTTTAAATGACATTCATTAAATGTGACAATAATTATAATTCTGTTATGATTAAAGGAAGAAAGTTGTTTGAAGAAAAATTTGTGAGCGACTAGTGTGTTGCAGACAGCCTCCCGGAAGTCTTACTTGTTTTTACACGTATCACGTGACAAAACAATCAATAAATCGTAGTCTATTGTTGTTATGGACGTCAGACTGAAATTGTTTCTTTTATAAGGAAAGAGTGGGTGTTTTGTTTCTCTGGTATCTTTCAATAATGAACAGCATTTGTACCTGATTAGTTTGTATACGTTGTGTCTTGGCACACAGCATTGTTCCTGATTAGTTTGTATACGTTGTGTCATGGCACACAGCATTGTTCCTGATTAGTTTGTATACGTTGTGTCTTGGCACACAGCATTGTTCCTGATCAGTTTGTATACGTTGTGTCTTGGCACACAGCATTGTTCCTGATTAGTTTGTATACGTTGTGTCTTGGCACACAGCATTGTTCCTGATTAGTTTGTATACGTTGTGTCTTGGCACACAGCATTGTTCCTGATCAGTTTGTATACGTTGTGTCTTGGCACACAGCATTGTTCCTGATTAGTTTGTATACGTTGTGTCTTGGCACACAGCATTGTTCCTGATTAGTTTGTATACGTTGTGTCTTGGCACATCAAGTAAGCAACTAAAGAACAGTTATTTCAAATCATTTCTTAAAGTTTTTATCAGACAAATCAGAGAGAAAGACAACAGAGCTTATGCTCTGATTCGATTGTGTGTGTTTCTGTGGCCATTGGAAGGGACCTAACCCCTAGACGACCTTTCCGCCACAGGGCCGTTCCCATTTCGTGGGTCTTAATGTTAAATCAAATTAACTCTTTCAACAGTACCGGTACAAAAAGTTACTTATTTGCTATATGCAATAGACGAAGTTGACATTGGGCGGTAAAGTCACAATGATATTGTTAAAGTCTATACCAAAAGTTGACAATAATATTGCTACAGTCTATAGACGAAGTTGGCATTGGGCAGTAAAGTCACAATAATATTGCTACAGTCTATAGACGAAGTTGGCATTGGGCAGTAAAGTCACAATAATATTGCTACAGTCTATAGACGAAGTTGGCATTGGGCAGTAAAGTCACAATAATATTGCTACAGTCTATAGACGAAGTTGGCATTGGGCAGTAAAGTCACAATAATATTGCTACAGTCTATAGACAAAGTTGGCATTGGGCAGTAAAGTCACCATAACAGTAAACGTTTATTAACTAAACAAAAAAGAGTCAATGAAATATTTGGTAAATATTTTCACATCTGCAATTCAAATTTAGTCCTCATAAATATTTGCCACCAATGTTGTGGGGGACAACCTAACACTGCCAGCTGAATATTACCGTATTCTACTTTCTAAGAGTGCGAAGACCACGTGACGACTCTGGTTACTAGTAGGACTACGGGAATAACAAACTATCTAGTTGTTTGATCGATTCTGGTAGGTTTTGGTAACTTGGACGATATTACGAAGTTGGAGAGTATTCTATGATCCACAGAGGCTATGGATATGAGACGATGTTAACATGTTTGGATTTAGGAGACGATCCAGTGATGTTGGATAAATGCGATGATCCTGACAATTGTGGATATGTATGTTTATCCAGAGGTAGTTTTTTCGGGCAAATTATTATGGTCAAGCAATTCGTCATTAATGGATGAAATTTAGAATACTAGGTTTTTAGATCAGTGGTTCTCAGCCTTCCTAATGCCGCGACCCCTTAACACAGTTCATCATGTTGTGGCGACCCCCCCACCCCATTCACAAAAGTAATTTCGTTTCTATTTCATTACTGTAGAGTACATGTGTTTTCCGATGGTCTTAGGCGACCCCTGGTTGAGAACCGCTGTTTTAGATGCATCAATATAGTAAATAAACTTTCTGGTCAGCGTATTCAACTGAAGACCTTTATACGTGATTAGTTCCTAATGTTTTTTTGTTCTTTCCTCTTGAGAAACAAACTAGGTTATTTCGATCCCCTCTAGCACACCATCCAGATGTCCGACCACGGTGTTGGCAAACCAACAAGATTCCAGCAAAAGGCGTATCCAGTAGGCGGCGTGCGTGAAATTATAGCGACGCTGGTTGGATGCTAAGTTGGTTGGATGCTAAGATGGGTGGCTCTTCTCATCGCCAGCAAGATGGTCGAAATGGAAAGATAATCAGATTTGAGCCCTTGCAAAGAAAGCTTTCTGGGTTAACTGCGCGTGCATAGACTTTTATTGACTTCCTTTTAAAAATAGATCGTCGTCTCGGAGATATGTCTGGTGTCTGGGTGTCTGGTTGTCTGTATCAGGCTCCGGTCAATTATATCTCATCGACGGTCAATTCGTTTTAATCTCTACGACGTGGTGGTCAATGGTTAATCTCATTGCCTTCTCCGGTATGTAAAAATTTAATCTAAGAGCAACTGAATGACAAACTTCATTTTGTGTTTTGAAAAAGAAATATTTTGATACAATTGAAGACGTCATGGTCTACATATTTGTAGGAAAATCGAGTGGCACCTTTTTTTTGAGTCACTGGTCGTTGAGAGCTTCTTCTTCATTAACTTTTACTCGTTTTAAAACGTTTTTCAGTACTTCATTTTCAAACTGTTCATTTAATGCTTGCTTCACATCTTTAATTAGATTTTAAAAATATATCATTTAAATATAATACTATTAATACTATCAATGACAAATACTGTCCGAAAAAAATCTTATTTTTGACTGATATTTACTAGTTAACAGGGATATTATGTCTGCGGCTGGAAAAGATCGTGCGTCGTATAGGGATTCACGGCCCACCTCACAAAAATAGTTCATCGTATAGTGAGACACGGCCCACCGAGCACAGATAGTTCGTCGTATAGGGAGACACGGCCCACCGAGCACAGATAGTTCGTCGTATAGTGAGACACGGCCCACCGAGCACAGATAGTTCGTCGTATAGGGTGACACGGCCCTCCTAGCATAGTTAATTCGTCGTATAGTGAGACACGGCCCACCGAGCACATATAATTCGTCGTATAGTGAGACACGGCCCTCCTAGCATAGTTAATTCGTCGTATAGTGAGACACGGCCCACTGAGCACAGATCATACGTCGTGTAGGGAGACAAGGCCCACTGAGCACAGATCATACGTCGTGTAGGGAGACAAGGCCCACTGAGCACAGATCATACGTCGTGTAGAGAGACACGGTCCAGCGGTGAAAGTTGAATCTTGAAAGTAATTTGATTTTTAAATTTCCTATAAGAGTTGAGAGATAATAGGTGAAATGTTGAGAGATAATTGGTGAAGATGTGTGAGCGTATTGTTGAACCGATGAGAAATTAGTGGTTCAAATATTGAGATATGATTGGTGAAGATGTGTGAGCGTATTGTTGAACTGATGAGAAATTAGTGGTTCAAATATTGAGATATGATTGGTGAAGATGTGTGAGCGTATTGTTGAACTGATGAGAAATTAGTGGCTCAAATATTGAGATAAGATTGGTGAAGATGTGTGAGCGTATTGTTGAACTGATGAGAAATTAGTGGTTCAAATATTGAGATATGATTGGTGAAATGTTCAGATATAATTGGTGAATTGTTGAGATAAAATTCGTGAAATGCTGAGATATGATTGGTGAAAATAGGTCATCGGCAGACGTCAATGTTTTCCTAATGAGAGCGTCTTTAAATTTGTGTCGTCTGGGGCACACAAATCTATTCCCCACACGGGAGCCATGTCCGACTTTCATTCATGGGCATTATTCTCAAGGTCACGACTTCCATCTGCCTGTATCTACTTGAAGGGTGACTTAATGATATCAAGTTGGTTTAGCTTTAGACGGAGAGTTGGGGGGAGGGGGGAAGCGAGAATGTACTCAGACCAATGATGTAGTCCTGGAAGACCCGTACAGAAAAAATGGGTCCGGAGATTGCCTTATTGGTAGTAACTAGTACTTTTCATGGGGCACACAGACGGATTTCAACACAGAACGTTTGGCGGCCACTCAAGCGTTGGGTAGAGAAGAGCAGACGAAACGAATTTATTGGTTGAAAAATTGGATCACTGGAAGAAATTCCTCATGTATCGATCCGCTCGTGGGTTAGGCCGACGTGTTCATTCTTCAACAACAAACCTGGGGGATGAATGTGGGGGGGGGGGGGGTGGTGAGACAGACCGGAGTAAGGGGGGTGGGTGGGTTGGGGATGCTGCTTTAGTCACACTTACATTTCTGGTGAGAGCGCCGCTTTAAGACGCCAAAATTAGCGAGTAACCGATAAAGAAATAATTGAGAAGATCCGAAGTCAGATAAGACAATAATTGGGAACAATAAGAGAGAGAACTGGAAAGTTGACGAATGCTATACATTAAGGTGAGGGAAAGTTGACGAATGCTATACATTAAGGTGAGGGAAAGTTGACGAGTGCTATACATTAAGGTGAGGGAAAGTTGACGAATGCTATACATTAAGGTGAGGGAAAGTTGACGAATGCTATACATTAAGGTGAGGGAAAGTTGACGAGTGCTATACATTAAGGTGAGGGAAAGTTGACGAGTGCTATACATTAAGGTGAGGGAAAGTTGACGAGTTTTATACATTAAGGTGAGGGAAAGTTGACGAATGCTATACATTAAGGTGAGGGAAAGTTGACGAGTGCTATACATTAAGGTGAGGGAAAGTTGACGAGTGCTATACATTAAGGTGAGGGAAAGTTGACGAATGCTATACATTAAGGTGAGGGAAAGTTGACGAATGCTATACATTAAGGTGAAATTGAAATGTCCCTTTGTTGTTTTGTTATCTGTTACGCGGGAAGAGCTTGGCCGTGATTGGAAAAGTTCACTGAGACAATGTCCGTCTAATATTTTCTGTGGGATCCTTTAAGTTGGGTTAAGGCTTATGGGTCAGATGGGGCACCAGAGTTGGAGTTGGTAAGGTGGCGTCCGAGTCAAGTCGGCGGTTACATGACAATGTCTGTCCACATGTCCACACAGATGTCTGACCACAAACCCATTTGATTCGCCTACCTTAGGACATGCTTTAACTTTATGACAACGGTAAGTACTTGCCCTGTGACCATTGGGGTCATGACAGAGTTCGGATGTCCAGTTTGGGTGTCCAGTTTGGATGTCCCTTTTGGGTGTCCATTTTGGGTGTCCATTTTGGGTGTCCACTTTGGATGCCCAGTTTGCATGTTCATTCAGCAAGTCTTTCAAAAGATTGAGATTCCCTGTGTTCTTTCCTTCACCATATATCACTTAATAAAACGTTGGAAACAACTACTTTTAATATTTTAAAAAGTTTTTTCAATGAAACAACACCTAGAAACAACACCTAGAAACAACACCTAGAAACAACACTTTTAGTATAAATCTTTTAAATGCATTTTATTAGTTTATATTGATGTTCTAATGGACACCCGCTTTTACAGCGCAGATTTATTGCACCAAGTATTTTAGGAAAACAAAAGATAATATTACTCGACAAACGCACTTACGAAGTATTTTTTTTATTTTTTTTTAAAGAATCTCATTTAGCGCAGTTATCAGGAATTTTATATCGTGAAATCAGTGTCCCATTTCCTTCCGTATTATTTTGTTTTACTATATGGTATAATGCGTGCAAAAAGAAATTTGACGAAAATTTGATCGTGTGAACTGATAAAAATCAACCAAGCTTCGGTTCGACCAAATTTCCGTTCGATCAAACTTCCATCGATCAATTTTCCGTCGACGACATTTCTTTCAAACACATTTCCGTTAACCGTTTCGTTCATATTCAGGGGAAAATGTTTTTTTAGCGGGTTGTGGTATGGCACTGATAATTTGACAGAATGTGTTGTCATCGGCAACGAGGCTATATGTGACAAGTTTCAGCTCGATGGGTTGACGGGAAGTGGGTCAATTGGCCATCTGAAATTTTCAGACCGACAGAAAGCAACACACGAACAAAAGCGAAGTTAACATAAAGGATTTAAAAAAAGCAAAACTGTGTGTGTGTGTGTGTGTGTGTGTGTGTTCCATTCTACTTAAAAAGATTAAGAAATCTCGAGACCTCGGTGCGGCCACGCACTGGAGTGTCAAGGCGATTAGTGTACCCAAGCAAGTAATGTGTTCCCTGAGCCATGGAGGGTACACACCCACAGATTCCTTCCACCAGACCAGAATTAAATCCTTTAAGCCATCCACCTCCGTCCAAAAAACAGATGATTAGATATTTTTACAGAGATGGTGATGTATTAAAAGTATTCACACACTCTGTAAATAGGATACATTAATTGTTTCGATACAAACAAATCCGGGGATCCAGATATGAGTAAGCAAAATCTTCAAAATCCGAAATGAAGGAAGTATGGGCAATAGGGGAGGCAAATATCGATAACAGCGGTCGTGTAATTCGGTTGTTAGGGACGTCTACAAGGAGGTGTACGGTAGGGGAAACAATTATTAGTTGTTTTTTCTTTCTCTCCCTTTAAAAAAAAAAAAATTAAAAATGGAAGTTCAGTTTAACTTTTAGGCCAATCGGCTGCTTGGGCCCTTGTAAATAATTCAGGGGACGCAAACTAAGAAGAGTAAATTTAAAGAGAAGAAAGATCATGATGCAGTCCAAGCTGCAATAAAACTATTATATGATATATATTTTTTTTAAAAATCAGAATCAGACAAATCAACACCGACTCAATGACGTAAGCTCCACCGGTGGAATCAGTGACCAGATAAGCTTCACGGGTGGAGTCTGTGACGAGATAAGCTCCACGGGTGGAGTCTGTGACCAGACAAGCTGCACAGGTGAAGTCTGTGACCAGACAAGCTGCACAGGTGAAGTCTGTGACCAGACAAGCTGCACAGGTGAAGTCTGTGACCAGACAAGCTGCACAGGTGAAGTCTGTGACCAGACAAGCTCCACGGGTGGAGTCTGTGACGAGACAAGCTCCGCGGGTGGAGTCAGCGGCCAAATGATTTCAGTTCTCATGGTATGTACAAAATCCAAAAGGTTTAGGTAAAGTCGCCTACAAATGAAAAACGAACTGCCAGTTGTTCTAGTAGGATATTTTCTGGAAAAAGTCTACTTATGTCATTGTCCTCAATAACTTGTCTATTGCATTTGTATATTTGTATACACTTACTGTACGTTATAATACAATAAAAAGTGTGCATGACATTTATATATAATATGATTGCAAAAAGTTTTAAATGTGTCCCATTAAAATGTACACTCTGTTATCCACCCCCCATAAAGAATAACACGAATATCAGCCAATCAAATGCCAATCAAAAGGAAGCTTAATACTAAGAATTCCCCACCCCACCTCTTTTTGCATTTTGAAGTTAAATTTTTTTTTTTTTTTTGTGTGTGTGTGTATCTTTTAAACATAAAAATAAGCGATTTAAAAAAAAATGACAAACACGAGCTATCGAGTCGCCAGATTATGAGAAAAGAACGACCCCGACTCTAGAATTTCAGATCAGATTGTCACAAAACTTGTAAGGGAAACATTGTATCATTTTAAATCGTTCCACGATATCTCTGAATATTTAAAAGGGGCTGAATTTCACTCAACTTTTCCTTACTTTAACCATTCGTCAAGGCAACATTGTGTTTAAACAAAAACAAAAAATCTGGCAAATGGCAGTTTTAAAATATAAATAAGTTGCGCGCGCTCACGTTTCTCATGATCGCACGAGGCTGGCATTTTAAAAAAAATGCCGAAGACAAAAAAAAAAATTATAACAATCAAGACCATAGTTCCCTTGGGGGGGGGGGGGGGGATTTGTGATGCCACGCGAAAACAGCAACCGCCCCTCACCCCCAATTGTGGGGATTACCGTAAGTGATTACGGGTTACGTAACAGATCACGTGAAACAGATTATGGGACACAAAACATGCAGAAAGATCATGGGGAAAGATCATGGGGAAAGATCATAAGGAAAGATCATGGGGAAAGATCATGGGGAAAAATAATGGGAGACATGTTCTAGGAGACAGTTACGAAATATTCTGTACTTATTATTTTCTTAATAGTTTTCCCCCTTGTCCTAATATCTTTTGGCCCGCACAAGTTTTTCATAAATTAATACGACCCGCCTTACTTTTTGAGTTGTGCAGGCCTGTGGTAGATCAATCAATAATGAGGTTGGTATTGAAGAATATCAAAGAAATATTCCTCCTGGTCATGCTGTCCCTTGAGCGATATTGTTTTCCTAATTCATTGCCATGAGCCATTTTCGTTTCCCGTTGTCATTTCTATATTGAGGTCACTTTAGACAGAGACGGATTTAGTTGCCCTAGGGGGGTGTTGACTGCTTTCTGACAAGTCGCTCTCAACCTTCCTAATACCGCGACCCATTAATACAGTTCCTCATGTTGTGGTAACCCCCCCCCCCCAACCATAAAATTATTTTCATTGCTACTTCATAACTATGTGTTTTTCGATAGTCTTAGGCGACCCCTGTGTAAGAGTTGTTCGACCCCTCAGGCGACCCACAGGTTGAGAGACACTGCTTTAGACAGACAGGGTTTAGTTACCCTAGGGGGTGTATTGACTGCTTTCAGATTTATAGGACTATTTCCCTGATTACTCTGCATATCATTACTTCTTAGGATAACTTTCTTAGGGCATTATTTTTTACACCCCGAAACTTGGATCATTATTTTTACACCCAGAAACACGGTCATTATTTTTACACCCAGAAATACAGGTCATTTTTTTAACACCCAGAAAAGCTCTTATTAAAAAATCCATACACCACCACGCCATAGATAATTATCCATACTTTAAGTCTAATCTCACCCCCGCCCCTCTCTCTCTCATCCAGATTGATTACTCACCCAGCCAATTTCTCAAGAAGACATATTTGGAAGATTCAACACCGACAAATTACCTGCAGCTTGTCAACTGGCCCCCCACTGCCAGAGACACAAAAAGGACATTTGGGAATGAGCCCGTCACACTGACCACCTCTTCCCGACACATGCGCTCAGATTTCTGTCACAGCCGATAGAGTAATCTCGAGGGGTGGGGCTGGGGGAGATGTGCTTAAACCTTGGGAACAAGAGGAATGTGTTAAAGAAGGGTGACGCAAGTCCGAGCATTAAATCGAGGGCTCTGTGTTTTTACCTCCCCTTCAAATCGAAGGGTTTTAAGTTGAGTGATTTTTAAAAATATCAATTTGAAATTGGGAGGAAAAATCACTTGAATCGATGATTAAATCAGAAGGAGCTGTCTTCGTTAAATGTTAAATATAAAATCTTTTGGCGCCAATTTCAACATTATGGGCAGTTTCGTATTCGCCATTATTTTCTTATAAAGTTATTCTTCTCTAACGTTACTGTATTTTTGTGTGTTGTTTTTTTAAAGGCTCAAGTCTCAACAAATTGCAGACAGGAAGGAAACCACTTTTTTTGTTGTTGTTGGTTTTGGTGTGTAGGTGTGTGTGTGGGGGGCGGGTTGTGTGCCTTGGAGATGGACAAGATTTGAAGGTGACACAGAGATTCGCTTCGAAAGTTGAATAGTAAATCACAATGAAAATGGGGTCAATGTTTCTTCATTAAACAAAACAGACGGCAATATCATTGTCACGATGTGGGGCAACCCCTAGAAGGGGGGGGGGGCAACCCCTGGAAAGGGGGGTAGTATGGATGAGGGTTCGCTGATATTGGCCCTGATAAATGCACCTATAAACAAATGCGCTCGCCTTTTTCAATCAAAAACTAATTCACAGTCCTGCTGAAAACGAGTGCGTTTGTTTGTTTGTTTGTTTAATTTTATGGAAATTGGTATGTGGCTGTTTGTCTGATTTAATAATGTATGAACACTTGACAGAGAAGGCAATCATTAAAATCTGTAACATAACAATGTTTTCCCCCCATGATGTCAAGGAAACGAGGCTCCTTGTCAAGCCTAATGTGAGATCCACCAACTGCTCACAAATCACGGGATTTATTATTCAGCTCACATACAGACGTGCGTACAGTCAAGCAGGCAGCTCCCATACAGACGTGCGTACAGTCAAGCAGGCAGCTCACATACAGACGTGCGTACAGTCAAGCAGGCAGCTCACATACAGACGTGCGTACAGTCAAGCAGGCAGCTTACATACAGAAGTGCGTACAGTCAAGCAGGCAGCTCACATACAGACGTGCGTACAGTCAAGCAGGCAGCTCACATACAGACGTGCGTACAGTCAAGCAGGCAGCTCCCGGTTCTCACAGAAAGGCATGCAACGAAATCAAACCAACGTCACAATGCCAGTGTCTGGACAAACAATCGGCCATCTTAGACTAAGATCGTGTTCATCAGTGAGGCTATCGTGTCAGGCCTCACATAACAAGTCCTGGCACACGCCACCGTAATGTCACTCATCCCCCGTTGATGCCAGAGGAATGTTTGGATGGGGAGTGGGGGGTGGGGGTAAGGAAAATTCTGAATTTGAAGTTAAAGAGCCACTGAAGGTTTGTTTCATAAACATCAAAAAATGGTCGCCTAATACTCTACTCTCATATTCTCATACTCTACTCTCATACTCTACTATCATACTCTACTCTCATAATCTACTCTCATACTGTCATACTCTACTCTCATACTGTCATACCCTACTCTCATACTCTACTCTCATATTCTCATACTCTACTCTCATACTGTCATACTCTACTCTCATACTCTCAAACTCTCATACTCTCATACTCTCATGCAGTTAGTTACTATCGTTGCCTTCGTCACTTTGTTTTTCCCTTAAAAAAAAAAATTCGCTCCTGATTGGTTAAGTGAGCGGTTCTCAACCTGTGGGTCGCGCACCCACTTAGGGGTCGCGCGACCCTTTCGCAGGGGTCGCCTAAGACCATCTGAAAACTCATATACTCTACAGTTATAAAGTAGAAAAAAAATAATTTTGTTGCTGGGGGTCGCCACAACATGAGAAACTGTATTAAAGGGTCGGGGCCACAGGAAGGTTGAGAACCACTGGGTAGGAAGATTGAGAACCACTGGGTTAAGTGATCACCCTGTCAGCGATAGATGCAGGGGCGGCACA
The DNA here is from genome assembly GCA_964017045.1 of Omphiscola glabra. Taxonomy (NCBI): domain Eukaryota; kingdom Metazoa; phylum Mollusca; class Gastropoda; family Lymnaeidae; genus Omphiscola; species Omphiscola glabra. Next base: position 15,051,229 of record OZ024796.1, on the reverse strand, counting down.
TGGGTGCGCATCGCTGGGTTGTTTAGATTGAATAGAAAACTTGTGAAAGTTGCAAATGAGCTATTTGTTTTAAAAAACAAACTATTACAACCCAACAAATGTATTTCTATTAAGCCCCGGTCGTTGTCTAATTGGATTTTTATTTTTTTCAAATCTGATTTTGAAACATTCAACTGAGGGTTCCCGTACACGTCCGTACACTGGCCCAGAGGGCCGCCCTCCATCTGCGGATCAAGAAACATGATGCCGTACGTGGGGTCATTGATAAAACGAATACGCCTTTGAATGATATCTGGCGTGAGATTCAAACATTTATTGCACATACCTTGCACTAGATACTCTGATTGAGAAGGGCACTAGATACTGTGATTGAGAAGGGCACTAGATACTGTGATTGAGAAGGGCACTAGATAATGTGATTGAGAAGGGCACTAGATACTGTGATTGAGAAGGGCACTAGATACTGTGATTGAGAAGGGCACTAGATACAGTGATTGAGAAGGGCACTAGATACAGTGATTGAGAAGGGCACTAGATACAGTGATTGAGAAGGGCACTAGATACTGTGATTGAGAAGGGCACTAGATACTGTGATTGAGAAGGGCACTAGATACAGTGATTGAGAAGGGCACTAGATACTATGATTGAGAAGGGCACTAGATACTGTGATTGAGAAGGGCACTAGATACTATGATTGAGAAGAGAACTAGATTCTATGATTCAGAAGGGCAACTACATAACATGATTGAGAAAGGCAATATATACTGTGATTGAGAAGGGCACTAGATACTATGATTGAGCAGGGCACTAGATTGTATGATTGAGAAGGTCACTAGATAATATGGTTGAGAAGAGAGCTAGATTCTATAATGGAGCAGGGCAGGTTAAGTTTGCAAAGAAATAATCCCATGTTCCATGTAAGACGTTTTGAATGAGATAATCTCTTAATTATATTTTGCTTCTGATGTGGCCCGCTTCCTCTTCAAAACCGCCCTTCCCCCAACTCTACATGAGACATGTTATAGTACTGAGTGGAAAACAAAGCTGTCACGCATAAGGTGTAAGAATGTCAGTAGGATTGTTGTTAAAAGGCCGGCAGGTGGGGCGTAGGACTGACTGTAGGCCTATTGGTTAAAGTCCGGCAGGTAGGGCGTAGGACTGACTGTAGGCCTATTGATTAAAGTCCGGCAGGTGGGGCGTAGGACTGACTGTAGGTCTATTGGTTAAAGTCCGGCAGGTGGGGCGTAGGACTGACTGTAGGTCTATTGGTTAAAGTCCGGCAGGTGGGGCGTAGGACTGACTGTAGGTTTATTGGTTAAAGTCCGGCAGGTGGGGCGTAGTACTGACTGTAGGCCTATTGGTTAAAGTCCGGCAGGTGGGGCGTAGTACTGACTGTAGGCCTATTGGTTAAAGTCCGGCAGGTGGGGCGTAGTACTGACTGTAGGTCTATTGGTTAAAGTCCGGCATATATTATAGAAAATGATAAGTTAACTACTCTTTTTTTTTGGGGGGGGGGGGGGTGAGATAACACTTGGATTCACCGGGTATTTTGATAAAATACCCGGGCCCGGTGTAAAAAAAAACCTGCAACCGGATATTGACATAAATTGCAGCTTATGGCCATCATTTTCAAAACGGTGGATACAGATCTAATGAATGTAACATTTTCTTGAGGCTGATGTAAGATGGCTTGTTTATCGATGCTTCAATTTTCCATTTTTATTGACTTTAATATTTGGCATAATGTAAGTGTGTTAAGGAACTTCCAGGAGGTCATTCGGTTTTTTAATTATTACTAAATTATTTTTTTATTTTTTTAAATTTTTTTGTGTGTGGTGTTGTACATGTCAATAAACTTTTAGATAAAACTGTACATAAGTGGATATCAATCAAATGTAAGACAATATAAAGGTTTATATCGCTCAAATGTAATATAGTATCGATACAATAGAGGATATCACTTTAATGTAAGACAGTATAAGAGTGGATATCCCTCAAATGTAAGGTTAGCTTAACAAGGGCACATGGTTTAAATTATACACATCAAGCCTCTTGAAAGGCGCACCACACAGGTTATCCTCTTTACACACAGCTTACCAGCTTTACACACATCTTACCATCTTTACACACAGCTTACCATCTTTACACACAGCTTACCATCTTTACACACATCTTACTATCTTTACACACAGCTTACCATCTTTACACACAGCTTACATCTTTACACACAACTTACCATCTTTACACACATCTTACCATCTTTACACACATCTTACCATCTTTACACACAGCTTACCATCTTTACACACATCTTACATCTCTACACACAGCTTACCATCTTTACACACAGCTTACCATATTTACACACAGCTTACCATCTTTACACACAGCTTACCATCTTTACACACATCTTACATCTCTACACACAGCTTACCATCTCTACACACAGCTTACCATCTTTACACACAGCTTACCATCTTTACACACAGCTTACCATCTTTACACACATCTTACCATCTTTACACACAGGTTACCATATTTACACACAGCTTACCATATTTACACACAGCTTACCATCTTTACACACAGCTTACCATCTTTACACACAGCTTACCATCTTTACACACAGCTTACCATCTTTACACACAGCTTACCATCTTTACACACATCTTACCATCTTTACACACATCTTACAATCTTTACACACAGCTTACAATCTTTACACACATCTTACCATCTTTACACACAGCTTACCATCTTTACACTCATCTTACTATCTTTACACACAGCTTACCATATTTACACACATCTTACCATATTTACACACATCTTACCATCTTTACACACAGGTTACCATCTTTACACACAGCTTACCATCTTTACTTCTCAAGAAACTCTAATAAATTAAGAGACTTTGACATTGACATGAACATTAAATTACCCAGGCCCCGAACTAAGAATTACCAGTTCACTGTTCGTTGGAAAAGGGGGGGGGGGGACGTCACGGGATGTGGGGTGACCCCTTTTACCCCTGCTTCGGGAAATTTTGGTTTTTAAAAAAATCTGCTTCGCAGTTCAAGAAGCAGATGCTTGGTCCATGGTCATCTCATGGTGACAGTTCAAGTAGCATATGTTTGGTCCACGGTCATCTCATGATGAAGGGCATTAACTCATCGAGCTTGAAAGATCAACACTTGACACTATTCCATGAGTGTTATATTATAAAAAATGTAGGTCAATGCAACGAGACGTGTGTTGTTATATGAGAGTTCAAATCTCACCACGTCAACATTGATCTAGCTTATTGCAAATAACCAGAGCCGGATTTACACAATTCTAAACCCCAAGCCAAGGCACATAATTTTGTACCCACACTCCCTCAAATTAAAATAAAAAAGGTTGGTTTATAAAGTCAACTTTAATACTTTTGAAACATGGGCACTTGATATACGCTTTGAAACCTAAGCCCGTAATGTAATCTTGGAAACATAAGCACTTTATATAATCGTTGAGACCCATTATATGTCTAATTAAAACCTACACTACTTATGAAATTGAATCAAATCAAAACCTACAAACAAAAATGTTCCATTGAATGTCTTCAACTCTTTTTAAATATGGCTAGAAAGATTGGAATGGTATGGCCACGTGACAAGGAAACAAGGGCTCGCCAAAGAAATCATGCAGGGCACAACGAGAGGAGGGAGAAGAAGAGGACTTCAGAGAAAAAGATGAAGATAACATCAAAGAGTGGACGGGACTAAAATTAGGCTTATGTTGTGCGAAGTGCAGAAAACAGAGACGAATGGAGGACAGTTTTCATGTCATCTGTGGCGCCCCACAAGGACTGCGGGACATGATGATGATGAAAGATTGGTCACGTAAATTTACTTGTCAATTTATTTCATGTATATGGATGATAATTAATTTTTTAAATATTTATATCATTGCCTTTCCATAATAATAATGAACATTTTGTAAATATTTGGTTGTCATTTCTTCTTTAAATACGCACCCCCCCCCCCCCCACAAACTGCTGCAACCTAGGACATGACCTAGGATCGCCTTATGGGGAAGTAACCCTACAAATAACCATCATCCGCCCACACAAAAAACAAAACGTATTAAAAATGTATTGTTCTTACTTCACGCGCGAATATGACCAAGGCAATATTCGACTTGAATGTCGTAGCCTTGACGTGAGCTGTACTTCGTTTAAAGTGAGGGAGAGTTGCTCATTTCGTCAACCCCAATCTCTCTCTCGTCCTTGCCTATTTGGTCCAACGGTATGTCTTAATCAAGACGACTGGAAATCGACCAGGATGAGGTAGATGATCAGCTGTGTTTCTTGTGTCTCACTGTGCTCGTTTTGCGTTCCATGTCGCAGGAGTTGTCACAATTTCCATTAAGTCACTACCATACTGCCTACGGGACTCCCGTCTCCGGGTGTTGATTTCAGTTTGTCTTCTCTTACATGAGTCGCCATCCAAGGCTAACGAGTCCCATCCAAACAGGGCGCTGGTGGTCTTTTTGCTTGTCAAGGCTTTTGCTGGGGACTGACCGCTCAGCCACCCAGCAGCCCCAACAGTATCCCATCGCACACTACAGCCAACTTCATTTCGTCCACACATATCCGCCATTTTGTTTCTTCTCACGAGTGGCGAGTTCCGGATTTGTAAAAGCAAATGAGCGTTCAGTGCACAAGACATCTGGGACATAGACACCGTGACATTTGTAACAGTAATTAAAAATTGTAACCAGGTGGTGACGGATTTAGTTGTTGTGTTTAAAATCTGACATTCATATAACGCGTACTGGGTATTTCATTGACTTGGCTACGTCATTAGTAAAGAAGGGGAGAGCAGTCGTAGAAGAAACAACAATGGCCGACGTTTCCGGGGCAACAAATGGACAAGTTGAGATCATTGTATCCCCAACTTCCGCTGCGTGATGTGTCTGAGATCTAGAGACGAAAATGGAATTTTCAAATGTTCACCATACAGCAGAAAAAGCAGAAAAATCTCCACACAGTTATACAAACGGATATTTATTGCACAGATCAGGTCAGTAGTTGAGGTCTGGAGGACGGACAAATTCAGGACTGGCAGACGCTACGATATTGGGAAACCTTTGACATGCGAAAGAGCTGAGAAATTTCGTTCGAGGGTCATTCTTTATCGATCGCGCATGTCCACTTACCCTCAACCGGAAGTAGAGTGTTTGAATCCGAACCCTCCAGCATCTTTAAACATTTGCTTTAGTGTAACGTCTTTTTCTCTAATAGAAATGGAGAAAGTCAGAGCTAATGTAGCAAACTGGAATACGGACATGGGAAAAGATGTTTGAAGGTACAAAAATGGTCAGACCGAAAATATCGAATCCATGCAAACATGGACCGCTGTTTTTTTTGTTTAAAATATTCTAGCCCCCATTTTTTTTTTTACATTTTACGTTGTTATTTCACTATTTCTTTCGTCTAGGTGATGTCAACAAACAGTCGGAGAGAAATGTTTCTGTAACTCAATCCAACGTTGAAATCTGAGAGTTTGAGCTCGATTACTGCAATGTTCTTGTGTTCTTTACACAGTTACATTTACATTTCTAGATATAAAATACCAGTGAAACGTTACAAGTGTTACTGCTAACAGTGTAAGGGCACACGCACATGCGTAGGGAGACTGGGGTGGTCGGGGGGGGGGGAGACAGAAGTTAGACAGAAGTTAGACATTTGAATGGAAACAGAAGTTAGACATTTGAATGGAGACACAAAAAAGACATTTGAATGAAGACAGAAGTAAGACATTTGAATGGAGACAGAAGTTAGACATTTGAATGGAGGCAAGTTAGACATTTGAATGGAGACACATGTTAGACATTTGAATGGAGACACAAGTAAGACATTTGAATGGAGACAGACGTTTTCAAAGGGGCCACGGTGGAGTGAAATGAAATGATTCGAGACAAAGTGTGTCACAAAACTAAAAAGTTATTGTAAGTTATATATAGCTGTAGACGCGCAATTTTTTTTCTAAAATCTACACTAACATAGATTATAGATGTGTGTGTAATTATTTCAAATCAGAGATGGATTTCGGGGGGGGGGGGGGGGGGGGTGTTGCTAATTATGTCTGACTGGTTTTCTAGCTAGTGGAACCTATTAAAAGTAAGAGCTTTAAAGATGTTAAGCCGTATTTGTGCGCCATTATTTTCTGATATTAACATTGTACACATTCTCTTGTTCATTGTACACATTCTCTTGTTCATTGTGCACATTCTCTTGTTCATTGTGCATATTCTCTTGTTCATTGTACACATTCTCTTGTTCATTGTGCATATTCTCTTGTTCATTGTACACATTCTCTTGTTCATTGTACACATTCTCTTGTTCATTGTGCACATTCTCTTGTTCATTGTGCATATTCTCTTGTTCATTGTGCACATTCCCTTGTTCATTGTACACATTCTCTTGTTCATTGTGCACATTCTCTTGTTCATTGTGCATATTCTCTTGTTCATTGTGCACATTCCCTTGTTCATTGTACACATTCTCTTGTTCATTGTACACATTCTCTTGTTCATTGTGCACATTCCCTTGTTCATTGTACACATTCTCTTGTTCATTGTGCACATTCTCTTGTTCATTGTGCATATTCTCTTGTTCATTGTGCACATTCCCTTGTTCATTGTACACATTCTCTTGCTCATTGTACACTTTCTCTTGTTCATTGTGCACAGTTTCTTGTTCATTGTGCACATTCCCTTGTTCATTGTACACATTCTCTTGTTCATTGTACACATTCTCTTGTTCATTGTGCACAGTTTCTTGTTCATTGTGCATATTATCTTGTTCATTATACACATTCTCTTGCTCATTGTACACTTTCTCTTGTTCATTGTGCACAGTTTCTTGTTCATTGTGCACATTCCCTTGTTCATTGTACACATTCTCTTGTTCATTGTACACATTCTCTTGTTCATTGTACACATTCTCTTGTTCATTGTACACATTCTCTTGTTCATTGTACACATTCTCTTGTTCATTGTACACATTCTCTTGTTCATTGTACACATTCTCTTGTTCATTGTACACATTCTCTTGTTCATTGTGCATATTCTCTTGTTCATTGTACACATTCTCTTGCTCATTGTACACATTCTCTTGTTCATTGTACACATTCTCTTGTTCATTGTACACATTCCCTTGTTCATTGTACACATTCTCTTGTTCATTGTACACATTCTCTTGTTCATTGTACACATTCTCTTGTTCATTGTACACATTCTCTTGTTCATTGTACACATTCTCTTGTTCATTGTACACATTCTCTTGTTCATTGTGCATATTCTCTTGTTCATTGTGCATATTCTCTTGTTCATTGTGCACATTCTCTTGTTCATTGTACACATTCTCTTGTTCATTGTACACATTCCCTTGTTCATTGTACACATTCTCTTGTTCATTGTACACATTCTCTTGTTCATTGTACACATTCTCTTGTTCATTGTACACATTCTCTTGTTCATTGTACACATTCTCTTGTTCATTGTACACATTCTCTTGTTCATTGTGCATATTCTCTTGTTCATTGTACACATTCTCTTGTTCATTGTACACATTCCCTTGTTCATTGTACACATTCTCTTGTTCATTGTACACATTCTCTTGTTCATTGTACACATTCTCTTGTTCATTGTACACATTCTCTTGTTCATTGTACACATTCTCTTGTTCATTGTACACATTCTCTTGTTCATTGTGCATATTCTCTTGTTCATTGTGCATATTCTCTTGTTCATTGTACACATTCTCTTGCTTTCAAGTTTAGCGTCAGGAGAGAAACAATACACGAGGAAGCAACACAAATAATCTATTGGGCTTCCGTTAATTTCTCTACAGGCATCGGTCAACTCATTAAAAAAATATTATTATTATTTGCAACATTGACAACTCTTCCATTAAGTTTAAATTTTTAAAAAAATATATATATATTTTAAAAATACTAATTTCTCCCTATTCATCCAACATTTTTTTGCAAGTCACGTGCACAACCGGGTGCGACAAACTTGAGTTGTTTCATTTACTCTTACTGTGTTTGTAAGTTTTTATTTTATCCTAGCGAGCACGCGCTAACGAATGAGTTCATACAGTTTATATGGCCTCGATTAATGAGTTTTAAAAAAAACATCTTATTACAATTAATTTGACACAGAATTGAACAAAGATTGTTTTATGGGTGCAGTCTATTTGTTATACAAACTGGGGTTGTTGTTTAGACCCCGAGGGAGAGTGATGTGTTGGTTTTCTTTTTGATTATTAAACCATTTCGACAAACAGACACGTTTATCTCCATCTTTCTCTCATTCTCTCTCTCTTTTTCTCTCATGCAGTCCTTCTCCCTATATTTTTCTTTCATCTGATATTTTTACCCTATCTGCTTTTTTTAGTTGCTCTCGGTCCCTCAATGTCTCTCACTTTCTCTGTTTAATGACATTCCTCCCTCACCTAGTCCATTTCACTATTAAATTCACTATCTCTCACTAACCAAGTCCATTTCTACATTTAATTCACTATATTTCTCACGCACCTAGTCAATATCTACATTAATTATCTCTATCTCTCACTCACCTAGTCCATTTCTACAATTAATTCAATCTATTTCTTACAACTGGTCCATTTCTACATTTAATTCACTAAATTTCTCACTCACTTAGTCCATTTCTTCATTTAATTATCTCTGTCTCTGTCCCCTTGTCCATTTCTACATTTATTTAACTCAATCTCTAACTCATCTAGTCCATTTCTCCATTAATTCACAATATTTCTTACTCACCTAGTCCATGTCTCCATTTAATTCACTATACTTCTCACTCACCTAGTCCATTTCTCCATTTAATTCACTCTATTTCTGCCCCATCCCCAGGAAGTACTCCTCTAATATCTGGTATAAAATAGCCCTGGTGACTGTTTTCCCAGCTTCCGTCTGAGACGTGACAACATAATACCATCACCAAATTAGTGACACCAAAGTGACAAAGTCTCTGGGTCACGTGTCCCCCAGGCCGCAGCTTACATGGTGACACCAATACCTCCTCCCAACCCACCGCTCCTTGCCCGGGGGGTGGAGAATATCCATCGGCGCCCTGACTCCCATCAGGGTTAATCAATGCCACCACATGACGAGAATTCTGATCACATCCCGATACAGTACGAAGATTACGCCGATGTCGGGCGCACAACTCTTTTCAAATCTCTCGATTTCTTCTAGGGAAATTAACTCCCTTTGAACAACGGAAATGAACCTTCGTGGAAAGTTTCAGCTTTTGACCGTTTGGAGGAAGAGTGGGGGGGGGGGGGAGGGGGGGGGGAGAGAGAGGATACTTTAAACACTGAAAATACGTAAATGTGTGATGCCTCAGTGATGGGGATAGAATTTCAGACTCCCGTTGCACATTATTAGACCACCGCCAGAACCAATAACGGGGATGGATGCCGTCTGCCACTGGTTTAATTTATTGGCCTAATCTCATCTTGAAACAAGATTTTTTTTTGTTTGGTCCAGTCGAGACATTTAAGTAAAATATTTATGAATACCCATAGAATGCCCTCCATCCACTTTCTCGCATCCCCATCTAACTTCTAAAAGATCTCACTTGCACTATGTACTGGTCGAATAAACATTATATAATAGAAAGAAAAAAAACATGCGAGGTACCGGTAACAGACAAAACAAAAACTGCTTGTTTAATCTCTACGCGAATTATTAGCAGTGGTGCCGATATACTCCAGTCATACTGGTATTGTTCAAGTTTGATTTTTTTTTAAAAATGGTAATCGAATCTGTGCCACTGTCGGATATTCCCGATGATAAAGTTTGTATTGTGGAAAAGTTAAAATGTGTCTCGTGTGTCAATCCTACTGTCCAGAAAGACAACAACTTTGTTTTGTTTGGACAATAGCAGGATGTCGGTCCCAAAAATGTGTCGCCTGAGGTGGACACCCCTCTCCCTTACAAATTATCGCCTGGGGTGGACCACCCCTTCTCTCTTACAAATTATCGCCTGGGTGGACACCCCCTCTCCCTACGCTGGTGTGGAGTAATTCCCAAAGACTCTTATTCTTATGAGTCATAATTATTTATTTTGACTTTGACACCTAATTTCAATGACCCCAATGTTCAAGGCTGTTGACCTTGACCTCAGACCTATTTGTGTACCATCCTGCATTGATTGACTCCATGTCTGTTTGTGGCGCCCTCCAAGGATTTATTAGAGTAACGCCCTCAAGTCATCAATCTGACGCCCTCCGTGGACGATCCTTAATATCTAGTTGTAACGCCCTCAGTGGATTAATCCATACATCATAATATGACCTCCTCGTGGCACGGGGCGCATCTTTCCGACACCCTTTACGGATGCCCCCCCCCCCCGCCCGCCTCCAATTCTATTACTATTTGTGACGCCCTCTATATGGGTGACCTACCATGCCTTGTAATTAACAATAAATCCGACCAGTAATCCGATAAGTCCGGGAGGCCGCACAACTCGGTACCAGCGTGGTATAGGACATTAGAGCCATTGATAGCATTACGCTCAAAGTGAGAGGGAGTACGTCGCCGGAGCCAGTGGCTCATCAAGTCTCCCGTGCAGACACAAAGAAACCGCGGACTACATCGGTAATACGATCTCCAACTGTGTCCAGCTATTGTCTGATACTTCGGGGTTCTCAAACCATCACGCCTGAGGTATAATCATCAGGTGATAGGTTGGTGACAAAATGTGTGTGTGTGTGGGGGAGGGGGGAGGTGTGCGGGGGAGAGAGAGCTAGTCATGTGACCATAAAGAAAGTTGTAAAAAATTATCGAGTAGATATAAATAATCCCAATAGTAACAAATACAATAGCTACAGTGATCTATTTCACGTTGATTCTTAATCTTAGATTGCATAGAGATATGGTCTTTTTTTTTTTTGGTTGATTTTCATTTTGATAAATTTATTTTGAACGTAAGCCACTGTGGTGTCAGTTTCCTAAGTCTTTTACTGGAACATGTGAGTACACAAAAAACATGCGGAAATGATCGAGTGAACTGCTTGCCCTTTGTAATTAACGTGGCCTCAAAGTGTAAATTTGAGTTTTGTAGTAAATTGGGTGTTGTAACGGCCTTTTAGAACAGGACGTGAAAAATCCACGTACAAGAATGACACATGTCAACAAATAGAGTGAGGGCACTTGGACCAGAAACCACTGGCCTCAGCACAAAGTCTCCACATGTGTGAAAAATCTGAGAACTGGAAAGACACTGCGAGTAGGTGTCAACGAAAGCACGCAGACGTCTTCAACTTAAAAGTGGCGGAGATCTGACCTTTCCAAGGAAAGGCAACCCTCTCCCGCAGGGCTTCATTAATTTTGCATCAGATTTCTCGAACTTGGATTTGTTTCTTCAGCGCTCTAGGGATCATTCATAGGGTTTTTTCAGACGATTGGTGGTGGAGGGCTCGAGTCACGTGTGAAAGAAACCCTTCTTTAGTTTGCACCCAACAAGAACACTTAGGCCAAATATTGCAGGGTGAGATTCTGGTGGTGTAGTCTGGCGTTGTCAAAAAAATGGCTGGAGGAGGGAAAATGGGTTGAAATCTGATCCAACAGGTGCTTGAGGACAACCAGGGTGTGGATCGTGTGAGACCTCGTTTAACAGGTGCTCGAGGACAACCGGGGTGTGGATGGTATGAGAACTACTATATCAGTGTTTGGGAAGATCAATGTTAATAATGTTAAACAACTAACAATGTTGACATCAAGAAATGAATTAAAGTGAATGGAACATCCACTAAAACAGAGCTCTGCAACCGGTGTGCCGCAATGCTAGGCAGCTACACACTGGCGAACCACTGGTGTGCCGCACAAATGCCTCCACGGGGAGAAAAAGCACAGAGTCACGTAAATATTGTCAAGCTGTGTTACTACAAAAAGGACATTGGTTAGCCTCATACCAAGCAATCATACACTGGGGTAACAGAAAAGTGTTCAATACTAACAGGTTATATGAATCATATAGCGCAATACCTTATTACAGGTCATTCTGAATGTTGACTAGTGTTCTTTGTGGTGCGTCACAGAATTCTGGGCAGGCCCTTAGATGTGCCGCCGCATGTGAAAAAAAGGTTGCAGAACTCTGCACTAAAAGATCATAGCCCTCCCCCCCATTAAAAATCCCCCAAAAAATCAAGTCAAATACTTTTTTTTAAATATAAAAATTTTGTCAAGGTGACTGCTTTAATAATATTTATCTTACATTAATTTACACATTCTGTACATGGCTGGGACAAACTCAATACATTTCTGGACCAGTATCTTTATATTCACCATTTACATCTACACACACACACATCTCCACACACACCTCTATCCCCTGAAGATTCACCATTATTCCCTCACAGAAGACCACTAGCACCTCAGCATACACCCCAGCGTACACCTCAACATACACAACAGCACCTACATCCCTAGTACTCCACTTACACCTCTAGCACCTCCCCATACTACCCTAGCACCTCCACTTACACCTCTAGCACCTCCACTTACTCCTCCAGCACATCCCTATACTACCCTAGCACCTCCACTTACACCCATTGCACCTCCACTTACACCTCTAGCACCTCCCCATACTACCCTAGCACCTCCACTTACACCCATTGCACCTCCACTTACACCTCAGCACCTCCCCATACTACCCTAGCACCTCCACTTACACCCATTGCACCTCCACTTACTCCTCCAGCACCTCCACTTACTCCTCCAGCAACTCCACTTACACCCATATCACCTCCACTTACTCCTCCAGCACCTCCCCACACTACCCTAGCACCTCCACCTCTAGCACCTCCCCATTCAACCTTAGCACTCTACACAACTGTGTTTATATAGTACAGTATTTCTCCAGGTAATAACTGGCCATGTCTGGGTTGCCAGATTTGTTGTAGATGAGGGCCAAACTGTAGGCAATCTCACGGCTCAGGTCAAAGGTCCCCTGACAAAAACAATTTTTATACCACTCATAATGATAAGAATGAAGAAATTATATTTGTTCCCTGAATCGTCCGTGTAGTATCAAATACTAACTTTGTTCCCTGAATTGTCTGTGTAGTATCAAATACTAACTTTGTTCCCTGAATTGTCTATGTAGTATCAAATACTAACTTTGTTCCCTGAATTGTCTGTGTAGTATCAAATACTAACTTTGTTCCCTGAATTGTCTGTGTAGTATCAAATACTAGCTTTTTTCCCTGAATTGTCTGTGTAGTATTAAATACTAAATTTGCTTAACATGAAACTTAAAATGCTTATTTCTTGTGTGCATGTGCCTGCATGGGTTGCCACCTGTCCATAAATGTATAGTCTGTAAAAATTTGACATAAAAACATGCCTAGACAATCAAAAAATCTTTGGGATGTCTGTAAGAAAAGAAAAAAAAATGGACCCAAGTCTTTTAAAATGTGTCAGTCAAGATTTTGAAGCTTTAAAAAATGTGTCAGCAAATGATCCTTTGTTTGAGATGGCAACCCTGGTGTGTTTGTGGTTTCATTAGGTGGGTGTGTGGTTGGGGGGTGGGTGTGTGGTTGGGGTGGGTGCATGTGGTTGGGGTGGGTGCATGTGGTTGAGGTGGGTGTATGTGGTTGGGGTGGGTGTATGTGTGGTTGGGGTGGGTGTATGTGTGGTTGGGGTGGGTGCATGTGGTTGGGGTGGGTGCATGTGGTTGTGGTGGATGCATGTGTGGTTGGGGTGGGTGAATGTGGTTGGGGTGGGTGCATGTGGTTGGGGTGGGTGCATGTGGTTGGGGTGGGTGCATGTGGTTGAGGTGGGTGTATGTGGTTGGGGTGGGTGTATGTGTGGTTGGGTTGGGTGCATGTGGTTGGGGTGGGTGCATGTGGTTGTGGTGGGTGCATGGGGTTGGGGTGGGTGTGTGGTCAGGGTGGGTGTGTGGTCGGGGTGCGTGTGTGGTTGGGATGTGTGCATGTGTGGTTGGGTAAATGTGTGAGTCAATTGACCAAAACTATGTATTGTTTGTTTTTTTAAAATCAGTAAACCAAGTGAAAATGAAATAACATTTGTTATTAAATAAGTTGTTATTTTCTAATGTTAATGGTATGTTATTTTATACATTGAGTTACCTGGTCATCAGCAACAACAGGAGGAAAGGTCAAGGCTTTCTTGTAATAAAACATGGCTGCATATATAATATCTGAAACAAGAAGCTGTTCCTAATAAGGCTTACCTGAGAAACACAAAGCACATACAATACACATCTAACATTACAAGAGACACATCAAGTAACTTTTGACACTTTTTTTTAATCCTCCACATCGCTCAGATTCTGACAACCTACTCTCCCACCCCACATATCAACAAATATTTCTAAAAATCTTTATTCCATGCATACCAGCTTTCTATTTTCTGAGCACTTTCTTTAAACAGGCCAAATCTTTAAACAGACTGATCTTTAAACAGAATATTCTTTAAACAGACCGATCTTTTAACAGACCAGTCGACTGAACTCGAAGACTAAGACGACTCACTGAGCTGATGCAGGATTCTCCCGAAGTTGTAGTAGGTCTCCTGGCATTCTCCACGCATCTCCTTGTAGGCATTCATCAAGCAAATAACCTGATGGAGCAATCACTTGGGAATTTCAGCCAATCATTACCAAGTGGCAATAATACATAATTATTCCTAAGCCCTTAGATGTGTCTACATAAACAGCCCTTAGATGTGTCTACATAAACAGCCTTAGATGTGTCTACATAAACAGCCTTAGATGTGTCTACATAAACCAGGGTGTGGAATTCTCTGGATGAGATATAAAAAGCATTTATAAAGTCAAATGCCCACAATCAATGCCTTATCGAATCGGAATCCATTTCATTGAGTGGGGGTCTAAAACATTGTGGCCTTCCAAGATTGCTTTTTTTCTCTGAACCATGACGTGATTGGTGTCACACGAAGTATAAAACTCACATTGTCTGTAGTGTTTTAATACTGTTGTGTGTTTTATTACAAAATTCCCCCAGTTTGTGATAGAAAAAAAATTTCATCCAAAGAATCTAGATTTGGAAGACTGACATAAAAGTTTGAGAACATATTGGTCAATTTTGGGAATATCTTCAAAGTATACTTAAAGTAATGCATTTCCTTGAATCAACCAATTCTATTGTTTTCATGGATTACTTGCAGTAAGTCTAACCCTAATAAAGTCATTACTTACTTGTATTATGTGTGGATTCTTCCTGCTGGTGAAGGACTGTGACGCAATGTGGGCCAGGCACAGGGCTGAGCACAGGAGGGCCATATCATTGTCCGGAGTTCTTCGAAACACAGACAAGTACTCTCCTACGTCATAGATATGAACTTAATTATCGAATGTCCAATGTGTGGTGTCTGATGTGTGGTGTGATGTGTGGTGCCTGATGTTATTTTGATATTGTAGCTGCAGTCCAGACATAAACAGCTTATCTCTTATTAGATTCACATTTTAATGAAAGATTTGTTGAAATTCTTAACAAAATTTTTTTGCATTTCCCACATTATAAGTTTCATGGTCAGCAATTATAAAAATAATGCATGGTGGTTGACACTGAGTCCAAGGTTCACACAAACTTAAGAGAAAACTCTATTTGATTGACTGCATGCGAATGCTGTGTATTTGGGTGAACGGTAAGTGTATAAACCCTGGCAGTTATGTGACATGACTTGGTCATCCATGTGACATGAGTTGCTCATCCATGTGACATGAGTTGGTCATCCATGTGACATGAGTTGCTCATCCATGTGACATGAGTTGGTCATCCATGTGACATGAGTTGCTCATCCATGTGACATGAGTTGGTCATCCATGTGACATGAGTTGCTCATCCATGTGACGTGAGTTGGTCATCCATGTGACACAAGTTGGTCATCCATGTGACATGAGTTGGTCATCCATGTGACACAAGTTGGTCATCCATGTGACATGAGTTACTCAACCATATGACAAAAAAGGTTCTCATAAGCAATATTGAATTTTTTGTTTTGGAGCCCCAGGGCCAAGTTACAACAAGCAACCAGTTTGCTATGGATTTTCTAAAGAGCCATGAAGACACATTTACTAAATGATAAACATTCAACAAATAAATTTACCCAGAGCCTGTTTATAGGTTCCTGAAATCAATCGGGAATTTCCATTAAGCATTCCGAGGGCCAAGCTATTGGGATTCTGAAACAAAATTATTCAATTATGACAAAAGACTTTTTTTCTTCAAAATGTTGCTTTACCCTGCACTTTACACCCTACAACATACATAACCTCCAACCCTACAACATACATAACCTTTATCCCTACAACATATATAACCTCCAACCCTACAACATACATAACCTCCAAGTTATTATTTTTGTTAAATTTAAAATTGGAACCTTGTCAAGTGATAAGAAATAGTAAAGCAAAGTACGTTGAAGCTTGAATCAAAAGACATGACAATAACAATGGAGATCTCTAAAGTCTTTTTACTGTGCTCTGTTTCTTGTGGTACTCCTATCTGTTCTGTTCCCCAATGAAGGCTCTAAGCCGAAACGTTCACATGTTACTGTCCTGTCTTTGTGATTATAGCTCCAACATACCTTGTTCTCCTCTTTCATTCACACAGCTTGAATGCAGTCCTTCAGTTATTATCAAGTGATAAGGGAATTAATAAATATCAGGTACAAAAATTACAAACACCAGCATTTGACAATTTGCACCAAAAAGTTATTTTCAAGAATAGGGTCTTCAGCCATCGACAGATCGGCCCCTACTGTTGGGCACCAGCACCACCTATGCCTTACAAGATCTCTGAAATAGACAAGCACTTTCCTACCTTCATGAGTCCCCTGACAGCATATCGCAGGTCAGTGACCTCCTTGAGACGAGTGACCACATAGCAGTACAGGTTCCAGGCTTGTGGATTGTCTTTTTCCTGACGACAGAGAAACAATGGGCCATCAATATAAAGAATTGTGCCAAGTGACTATTGTTATAAATATATATACAGGGTGGGCCAATAAATGTGAGAACATCTCGTAGCATATGAGTTATTTCAAAATATAATTTAATGAATTATAATTCTTCATAAATTTTTTTGTGAAATATTTAGCTAATCAGAAATCATGTTCAATATGTAAGTATGTAAATCATTAAACTATTTAATCTAGTATGGGTATAGTTAAAAAATTTTATAATGTGAATTTGTATTGGCCAAGATTTACTCACTATAAAGAACTATTAAGATGTACTTAAAAACAAGATGGACTTACTTCAACCATCAAACCTCTTGCCAGGTGGTAGATATTCATCCCGACAGGACACATTTTTAAACAAAGAAACTCTGCATCCTGTAAGGTAAAATAAAATATATTTCAATACTTTGCACATTGCAGAGCAAACTTAAGTAATTAATGTTTGTATTCATGTAATTCTATTTTTTAAAATCCTAAATTATCATTGATTTACATACATGTTCTTATTTGGACCTTCTAATCATTCTTTTAACAAAATTTATATATTTTTAAAAAAAAATCTTTGGTTACAATTATTTTTTTATATTTAAATTTCAATATTTTCTTAGGATTTCAAATATTTTTGTTGGCCACATAGAAAATTCTTGGGTATTTGCATGTGTGTAAAATAATATATTTGTGTACATTCCCAAGTTTCATTCGCAGTGAATTTTCCTCTTTTGCCAACAATGCAGCTAAATATTTACAGAAACATGCCTGTGGGGATGTTTAATGTTTTTGTAGTTAATAATTACCTTGACCATTGTTTGATCATAAGAGAAAATTGGGCAGACCAAACCCAGAGAGGCCGTCTCTAGAAGTTCACTTGTCATTCCTTTGTCATGCATGGCTTTGCAAGCCTGCGGTTAGAACGGAGGAACACATTAAGAAAGCACATGGGTATCTTCTCATAGAATCACAAATAATAATTACTCTCTCTGTATGTGTGTATTACTGGAACGCTGCTTTGAACAGGTGAGCAAAAATAAAACTCCAAAACGTTAGCACTAGTTCGGATTATTATAAAGTGGGTCACCCATAGCTCACCCATTTCTGCTCTTACAACCATGAGAGAATGAAATGTAAGCCATGTCGTCCCTCGCCATTTTCGGGGATTCACTCTATCGTGTTTTTTTTCAAATCTAACATGTATTCATTAAAAAGTTGATCAAGATAGTGAAAATGATACAGTGCGCGAACGGTTGTCTGAGTCATTTATTCTTATCATTATTATTATTAGTTGTCTTATATAGCGCGGTACATAAAAATATTAGCAAAAGAGACATAATCATGACAATAAGATAAAATACATTTATGTAATAAAGAACAGCTGTATAAAAACAAAACAAAAACAAATGATTATATACACCCACGTATTACAAATAAAATTACAGCACGTATGAGCCAGGCCTGTGTATTCAAACACCCCCAAAGGATACCACAACGTTAAAAACCGTATTTAGAAGGCAGTGTACAGGTTTCCTATATTCTAACTAAGAAAATATTCGAATAATAAATAAAGAATTGTCGTGGTAGAGTCTGGAACTGATTAACTGCAATAAATGATGATTGTATATAATTGCATAAAAACATCACAAATAAGAGATAAATCTGTGATATTTTTTATGCAATAAAAAAAACAAAAAAAACATCACAAATAAGAGAGCCAAACATCACAGACGCCTTGAAAAGGATAAACATATTTCACAAAGAATGAACTGGACCTAACTGTATGTTATGTTGTTCCATATGGTACACAGAGATGTAAAAAAATTACATAAAAAAAAAAAAAAAGGCTGAATGACTTCATATGCACATGGTGGTGCTTGCAGTTTTTAAGTGGTGCAACTACAGTAATATTTAGAACGCCAGAAAACTAGACCAACAATAAATTGCTTCACTCACCTTCACATACACATCCCACAATGTGGCACGAAATTTTTTCGCCTCCCCTTCTTTAAAAGTTTTATTTTCCGATGTCTCTGTCTCTGAAGGCTTGTCTTAGAGGAAACATAAATTTGAGGTCATAGAGGGAGGAAGAGAGAGAACATGATATCATCAGATGAACAAGTAGGTCATAGAGGGAGAAGAGAGAGAGCATGATAACATCAGATGAACAAGTAGGTCATAGAGGGAGGAAGAGAGAGAGCATGATAACATCAGATGAACAAGTAGGTCATAGAGGGAGACAATGTCATGTGCAGACAATACTTTTATATGACTTCATACTGTTGGTTCTAGTTTCTATTACTATACCTTTGGTTGATTTCTTAGCATTGCCTGTCATCTGTGGTAAAATGTTCCTTCTACTTTTAGTGGTTCTCATACCCAGCAAAACTGAAACAGAGAGATAAAAAACATCAGCACAGGCCAGCAGACAAAGTTCTTACGTAAACCCCAAATTAAAAAAAATACTTTAAACAAACAACCTTATTACTTTACAGTTTCAAATAAAACAACAGCCTCATCTTCATCAGAAAAATACTGATTTTAAAAAGCAATTACTGAGAAATTTTACTCTTTGTTGTAGTTCCACATAATGAACACCATCTGAATAAAATATCAAGTGTTATGTTTTCATATGTTTTAAAACTCCGAAATTATTTATTTGAAATAAGAAAAAAAAAAAATAACGTAGTCTGAAACAATAACACAGGTTTTTCAGCAATATATTTGGCCATATATTTGTTTTTTATCTTGACCACAGACCTTTGATTAAGTCAGGTTTCAGCAGTCCAGGGAAATGGTAGGACAGGAGTTTTCTGGCAGTGTCTATGAACTCATCCATCTTGCCCTGGGAGTGGAGCAGCTGACACTTGTGAATCAACAACAGCTGGTCAGCTGTGGCTTCCCCTTCTTCTGCCGGGCCTTTAAAAGGAATCAGATGAAAATACAGTTAATATTATTAGGGCACTTTATAGAAACTGCGTATTTTTTAAACAGCATGTATAACTTAAATGTGAATTCTGTTTAAAAGATAAATAATGGGCTAGTCCACTGCTCTGGCATGAAACAGAAACTCATCCCTCTCCCCCATAGACAGCAATGAGGCCATGACAGGCAGTTCCGGCTCATACCAGCGAGAAGCCAGTATAGGAACTGCTCATTCCTGTCAAAGACAATCAGGGACTGGAACACGCTTTCAAAAGGAACAGTTGAGGCGACAACACTTGACTCATTTGCGTCTATTGCCTCAGGCCTTCCAACCCCCATTGCATGATACCCTCACACAGTTACTCTTTTAACCAGTGAAATATCCTCATCAACACCAGGCACAGAAATAGTGCAAATCCCATCTACATTCATAGGAGCCAGAATGATCAATAAATTGATTGTGGGCCCTTAATATATAGAAGAAGAGGAAACAATTTTTTAATCATAAGAAAATAATGAAGACCCAAAATTTAAAAAGGACAAGAGAAGTCAAAATTATTGAAGAGAAATCGAAAACAAAAAATGTAAACTTACCTTTAGACAGTACCTCAAGTGCAACTTCATTTTGTCCCATCTGTTGCAGCAGTGATGAAAGAATAAGTCTTGCCCCATAATGTCCAGGAGCCATTTCCACTACCTGTGTGTAGGCTTCAGCAGCAGCTTTTATGTCTCCCAGGGCATTCAAACACTGACCATAGGTCAGCCACACAGCAGCCTACAACCAGTATGAAAATTCAAGATGGGGTTGGGGGGGACAGAATTCACTTAATGAATACAACTTGGGCCAAATAGACAACTGAACTAATAAAAAATTTACAAGTCCAAATTTCCACACAGTGGAAAGTCTTGTACCTTACAATGGAATTCTTTGTAAGGTAACTTGGACCATAAAAACCAAGCCAAAAAATATCTCAACTGATCAATTGTCCTACCTTGCTATATTTCTCTGAATGCACCAAAGAATTAAGAATAGGCCTGGCATCTTCTGGGTAGCCACACTCCACCATGGTCTCAGCTATATCGTAGTGTATGTCCCCATACTGCTCAACATCAGTATCAAGCAAGCTCTTGATTAAATCCTATTGTGAAATTTTTTTTAACAATTACTATTTTTCAAGATAATTAAGATACTTTCTTATTTATTCTTAAGCAAAAAACAATTCTTTTGTTTAAATGTAGACTTGTAAAAGGCAAATAGTACTAACAAATTCTAGTAAACCATTTGCACAAAAAAAAACCCAGACAAGATGACCTTTCAATACTAATCCAAGTAGGATGCTGTCTTCTGGCTTTTGTGGTTTTGTCTGTTTAGTCATTTTTTCCCCACTCCCCAAGAACTGGTGCATTGGGGACAAGTCTATTCCACAGATGTTCAAACCAGCTTTCTACTGGACATGAACCAGTTGCACTACAATTGCAACATAGGGCCATCAATACATTTTCTGGAGTATTTAAGTTTGATATCATAAAAGTTGATATTTGAGGAACTGACATAAGTCAGTTAAACTTGCCTCTATAACATGTAATGTGGACAAAGCTTTGGTGAATAACAGACACTGGACAAGTTTTGATCTCAGATCAATTGGCATCAAGACTGGAAATTTTAGACTAGGGAAAATAAAAAACACAAATTATGTAGATATACGTATAAAAAATGATATTCAATTTTTTTTTAAAGCCAAGATAGAATTACATTTTTTTGTTTAAAGTGTATTAAAAATTTATTTTGTTAACATCATTTTAAATTTACGTCAGCATCATTGATTTACCACCGGAGGCGTAATTTTTTAAAGAAGTTTTGTTTAAGTTTTTTAGTTAATCATATTATTTATTAAATCAAAACTGACCTATCTAACGTTATCTCCTTGTTTGCAAACTTCTCAATTTGGGTCAACAGCTCCTCAGCTGCAGGTGAGCACCCCTGGAACGTGATCTCAACTCCACAGTGACGAATAATAATCTGACCAATAAGTAAACACAAATTATTTTGCAGCCCTAAAAGCATGAAGAACAAAACAGTTTTGCTGCAGTCTCAGTTTATGAATTGCCCTAAAAAAATAATTACATTACCCCACATTTCAAAATACCTCCAAACTTTTTTCATAACTTTTTTGTGACATCAGAAGTTCAGCCAAATTGTGAACATCTACAGAAAACAAAGAAAGTAAACAATATTTTGTTCACATTTTAAAAAAGAGAAATCACATACAATTGTAAAACCAACTGACCAATAAAGAAAACATAACATCTAAAGAAGTGCTATGC
This sequence comes from Omphiscola glabra, assembly GCA_964017045.1. NCBI lineage: Eukaryota > Metazoa > Mollusca > Gastropoda > Lymnaeidae > Omphiscola > Omphiscola glabra. The sequence continues at coordinate 15,028,967 of OZ024796.1, read as the reverse complement.
TATTCATGATTCATTTAGTTTGACACAACAGATAGATTTCCAAATGATGGTTCCCAAAGCAACATACACACATCACCAACTGCCAATTTTTTTTTATTAAAAATATGAGTATGTACCTTCAGAGTCAATTTCATTTGGAAATTCCTTATGAATGTACTGTAAGACAGAAATGGCTCCATCTTCCTCCTTCAACTCCATGTAGTCCTGTCAATATTTTTAAAGATATTTTTAAAATCTGAGATCTTTTAAGATTAGCGTTTCAACAAATGTTTTATTACACATCCAATCACACTTCATAAACTGATTCATTACAATCAAATGTAAAATGCATAGATTTTTTATGAAAATAAAGTTTTAACAGATAGTTTAATTCCCCAGCAAAGTTCACCAAAACATTTTGTCAATTCACCAAAAACAACAACAATTAAAATGTATTAAGCTGAAAGGAAATCATTGTGAGCACACGCTCATACTAACATTGGCTATAAGCTCATACTAACATTGGCTATAAGCTCATACTAACATTGGCTATAAGCTCATACTAACATTGGCTATAAGCTCATACTAACATTGGCTATAAGCTCATACTAACATTGGTTATAAGCTCATACTAAAATTGGCTATAAGCTCATACTAACATTGGCTATAAGCTCATACTAACATTGGCTATAAGCTCATACTAACATTGGCTATAAGCTCATACTAACATTGGCTATAAGCTCATACTAAAATTGGCTATAAGCTCATACTAACATTGGCTTTAAGCTCTTACTAACATTGGCTATGTTTCTGGCTAAAGTGAGTATTGTGCTTGGACTTGTTTTGTCCATGAACTGTAACATCTGTTCCCTGCACTGAAGAACCTTGACTGGATATTGTTCAAAGAAGTCACATTTCCTTGTCAGAACCTCCAGCTTCCCAAGATTGGTTGTAGCATTCTTCATGGCTAAAGGTAAAAATATTAAAACTACAGTTAGTGGAAATAAAATCTTTTGGTCCCGGCAAAATGCTGCATGATTTTTAAATATTATTTCAAGCTGAACACGCAAGGTTGACCCCCATCTTGGAAGAAAAACAAACAAAAATACTGGCTGCTATGTCATCAACAAATAGTTCACATTTTTATGACTCGAAGACAACTTTATTGACTTTACTGAGCCTTCAACACCATGGTGAGTGAAACCTGTTCTACTATATGGTGCAGAGACATAGAGAACCACTGCTGTAAATATGAAGAGAATCCACTCCTTCATCAATAACCGCCTTAGAAGGATTCTCGGTATTCACTGGCCTGACAGAATCAGTAACCAGAAACTGTGGCAGCGGACAAAGCAGAAACCGGTAGAACAAGGGATCCTCCAGAGAAGATGATGGATCAGCCAAAAGGAAACCTGCCTCCAACATAACTAGACAAGCCTTGAACTGGAACCCTAAAGGAAAACGGAAAAAAGGCAGGCAGGGGAACACTTGGCGCCGGGAAGTGGAAGCAGATACCAAGAAACTTGGCCACACTTGGGGGAAGCTGGAGAGATTGGCTCAGGATCGTGATGCCTGGAGGACTCTTGTAGGCGGCCTATGTCCTAGGAAGCACCACAGACATCGATGAAGTTGGGCTGCTGTTCCTCGAGGACGAAGAGGCGAAAGAAGAAGAAGAAAATGCTATATGATTTTTAAATATTATTATTTCCAGCTGAACACGCAAGGTTGACCCCCATCTTGGAAGAAAAACAAACATAAAATACTGGCTGCTATGTCATCAACAAATAGTTCACATTTTTATGACTCGAAGACAACTTTCTATTGACTTTGCTGACAACTGATAATAAACAAAATATGCAAAGATACAAGACAGAATCCTTAATACTAGATTTATATGGGATCAACATTTCCTCTCAGTCTTTTGTTAGAGTGACTGACATGTAAAAAGTGGTGACTTAATTTAAGTCAATTTTTTTAAAACAGTACATTCAAACCCCCCCCCCACCCCCATCCCCGCACCTGGAAATTTAAGATGGAAACAAAATGCTGTTTTGCTAAAGGTTAAAATGGAATTGCTTTGAGCTGAAGATTTAGGGAATTCTTCCAAAACACATGTAAAAAAAAAAAAAAAGTTTCAGTCAAAAACTCTATTAGAGAGTCTATTAGGTAGCTAAGAGGTCTAAACTGAGTCCATGCCAAGCTTGTTAGAGCGTCTATTAGGTAGCTGAGAGGTCTAAACTCAGTCCATCCCAAGCTTGTTAGAGAGTCTATTAGGTAGCTAAGAGGTCTAAACTGAGTCCATCCCAAGCTTGTTAGTCTATTAGGTAGCTGAGAGGTCTAAACTAAGTCCATCCCAAGCTTGTTAGAGTCTATTAGGTAGCTAAGAGGTCTAAACTGAGTCCATCCCAAGCTTGTTAGAGAGTCTATTAGGTAGCTAAGAGGTCTAAACTGAGTCCATCCCAAGCTTGTTAGAGAGTCTATTAGGTAGCTAAGAGGTCTAAACTGAGTCCATCCCAAGCTTGTTAGAGAGTCTATTAGGTAGCTAAGAGGTCTAAACAGTCCATCCCAAACTTGTTAGAGAGTCTATTAGGTAGCTAAGAGGTCTAAATTGAGTCCATCCCAAGCTTGTTAGAGAGTCTATTAGGTAGCTAAGAGGTCTAAAAACTCCATCCCAAGCTTGTTAGAGAGTCTATTAGGTAGCTAAGAGGTCTAAACTGAGTCAATCCCAAGCTTGTTAGAGAGTCTATTAGGTAGCTGAGAGGTCTAAACTAAGTCCATCCCAAGCTTGTTAGAGTCTATTAGGTAGCTAATGGTCATCTACTACATCCTGGTCTTTTTTCCAATCTTGACTAGGTCTTCCCAATGGAACAAATAGGTAAGGACGAGAGAGTGAGGCCAAAAAAATTGAACAACGCTCCCTCACTTTAAACAAAATACTACTCAAGTTGAAGCCTTGGCCATCTTCGCATGCCAAGGACAAACAAATAATGATAATAATAATAATAATTAGATACCAACTTTCTGCAATGTTTGAGAGCATAAAAAATGGACACTCATCTCAACTTCTGTTTTAATGCTTTTTGATTATCACAACATCATAAACACCAGTAAGGGTTGTTCTTTTCCCTTACCTGTAAATCTGCCAGTGTATTATTTAAAATGTATTTCCAATCTATGTTGTTGGGTAATGGGAAAAAAAGCAAATAAAACTTACCTCTCGAAAAGCATATGACGGCCAGCTTTTCATCGTTCAGGCTAATGCACATCTCAGCAAGGTGCATCCACTCAGTGGCATGGGAACCTCTAAGGTTGGCAGCTACCATATAAAACTGCCACACAAAAAATAAATTGAACTTAAACTCATTCAGACATTTTTGCCCTAGGAAACAGAAAGTAGTGTTCAGCTGCATTAAAAAGAAAAAACAATAAAACCTTCAACTACTGGGCAACAATCATTTAAAAAAAAAAGCATTGGCCTAATATTAAAGCCTTGTGAGAGTCATGTAATGAAATGTGAGAGAGCTTCATGTACCTTGAGGGCTTGCTGCAAGTCCCCTTTCTCCTCATGTATGCTGCCCAGTGTATGGTATGGGAGTGCAGCTTTTGGAGCTGTGGTAATACAATTTGCAACATGTTGGCTGAATGTTAAGAAATGTAAACATAATAAGGAAACAGTACTGATGAACATAAATGATCAGTACATGGTAAAACTGCACATTTTAACCTGCTCTACCATCAACACTTTTTCTAATTTCAACGAGAATTATTGGGCTAAGGCCAAGGGTCCATAGTTCTAAAACCCACATTGTACTGAAGTGTAATTTATTTTTTTAGTTATAAATACCAAAGTTATACGAGTCATTATAAAAAAATATAAGCAAATCATTATTTCAACATAAAGAAATAACTTAACATTAATATTTTAATCTGAAAAATTTAGGTTTAAAAAATCATAATATATTAAAACATAGGAGCCAGAAATATCAATTCATTGATCGTGGGCCCTCAAAATAAAGAAGAAGAAGAAACAAAATTTTCATGCACCACTTTAAAACATCCTTCAGGATCCATTTAACAATGCAACACTATGATAAGTCAATCATCATTACAAGTCTCAACAAGAACCTGTAAAATCCTCACACAACATGTTGATACATTTAGCTATATTAACATGCACATTTCATAACAGCTGAAACAATGATGTTTTTAAGTAATCTTTTATATCTCTATGCTGCACTACAGTAAGCTTAATTGGAACTCATTATAGCAGGAGAATACAATACACTATTGATGCATTTTAAGCTTTATTCCAATTTGACCTACCTCTGTTTATAATGTCATATAAAAGGCTGACAGCATCATCAGTTTTTCCTTGTGCCCTCATCAAAATTGCCTGACCAATCAAACCTGCCATCTCCTTTGGTAAATCAAATTGTTTTCTTTTCTGTAAATTAAAAAAAATAATAATTAAAAGACCGAATCATAAAGTCCCTAAAATTATTTAAATTTTTTAAATGTTGACTAAACATGCTCTCAAGCCCAACATGCACAAAACATTTACCTACAATTGAAGCACAGTCATGTCATCTGTTCCCTGCTTCAAAATGTTAATTAAAACTGATACTGTTTTTCTTCTCAAAAGAGACTAAGATTAAGTGTGAAAATGGTCTATATTTTTTTGTCAAACGCCAGTTAAATAGACCTACACGTTGAAAAATACACAATGTCTCATGAATGAAATACCTTTTTTCGTTTCTTTTTAACTTCTCCAAGAGTCTGGTTTTTCTTGTCTCCTTTAGAATCTTTACTCTTTCCCTTTTTGCCTGTCAATAATAACTAGGGTTCACTTCCATAAAGCGTGAAGCTTAGGATTTTGTATATTTATAATTTATAAAATATTAAAAGAATGCATGTAATGAAATTATTTGCTTTTAAAAATCTCATAACTAATTGTTAGTTAAATTTCATTCCTGAAAAATGTTTAAGATAAAACAGAAATACAGTAATGACTAGGTGGTAAAGCAATTGATATAATAGCAGCACCCTTTGACCACCCTCCCACCCTCCTCAGTCACCTACTTCTGTGCATACAATAATAAATAATATACAATATATAAACAATTTTACCTTTATCTTTTTCTTGTTTAGATCCCCTAATCTTAGGTACCCATTCCTCATCATTTTTGTCTGCATATTCCTCCCCCTCAACAATTTCGCTTTCTTCGTCATCATCCTCTTCTTCCTCATCCTCCATATCCTCTTCATCACCCTCTTCTATCAACTGGTCAAAAGCTGGAATATTTGGAGCTGAAGTTGCAGAGGTGGATGCCTCAGATTTTGGTTTGGACTTTGGTTTGGACTTTTCCAGTTCCAAGCAGAAATCCTCCAAGCTCAACTCCCCTAAAATTAGAAGGAGAAAATGAGGTTAAAAATTTTAAAGTCCATTTTATTTTGAAAACGTTTTTAAAAAATGTTCCTGCCTTTAAGGATTGGATATTGATTATCATGGAAACCATTAAGAATTAAATTAACTAACATAAATTTTAGTTCCCAATACCTGTAGGATTATTGATATTCATATAATCTCAATTTTATTATAAAATAAGATAAGGTCCCCAATTAAAAAGAAAACATTATGGCTTATACAGAACAAAAAAAAATTTAAAATTGTTTCTACATTTTTTACTTTCACACTTTATTTTCTCATTGTATATTGTCAAGGGTATGAAATCAATGTAGTTATGTTTGTAAGTAAATCATGTTGAGTTAGAGAGTATAGGTGTAGCATTGTATATTGTGCGTGAATGTTATGATGTATTTGGGTAGGGGAAGTGACGGATTAGTTTAGTGTAGTGTAGGGAGTGAAATGTAGATGGCGGTTGGACAAAAGGATGTTGAATAGTGAGGTGGTAGAACCTTAGGAAAGAGAGCTGTGTGCCTTGTGTTTCCTGATAATTAAAGTTATAGTTATGAAAAGGACTTGAGTTGTTACTAATGACTGAATTAGTTGAAGAACTTGATTGAATGATCCAATCCTGAGGACATAGAAGTTGACATTGGGGGCTCGTCCGGGATTGGAAAACATCATTTTCTTACTTGAGGTAAAGTCCAAGAACTTTCTTATACTTTTGTGAAGTTACAAGTATCGTCACTGTCCCGTGTTTCAAGGTCGGAGCTCTGATGCCACCGTGTATCAAGTGTGTATGAGTTGCATACACCAGTGACTCCATTAACTACCTACGTCCTGTATCAGGCTAGTTATGTTAACTGCGCCTGGCCGTTATTCAAGTTAACTACGTCCTGCCCTGTATGAAGTTACGAAGGTGGTGTCCAGTTACAGTGAAATAACAATGTCCTGCCCTGTATGAAGTTACGAAGGTTGTGTCCGGCTCCAGTGAAATAACTACGCCTCGCCCTGAAGTTACCAGTGTCGTCGCCCGAACAAGCTGTGTGTCGTCGCCCGAGCAAGCTGTGTGTCGTCGCCTGAACAAGCTGTGTGTCGTCGTCCGAACAGGCTTTGTGTCGCCTGTCCAAACTCATCTGAGTCTGTTAAGTAAAATCCTTGTCCGAACTCGTCCGAGGTGTGAAGTATTCTGACCCATCCGTCCGAAGCTGTGTGGGGTGCTCGTCGTAAGCTGTGTCTCCTGTCCCAACCAAAGCACCTGTCGGATGCTATGAGCCGCTGATCTGTGTATTCTTCTGAGCTTTACACCGCCCTTTGCTGTTACCACCGCTGACATACCACGCTGTTGCTGTAGACCGCAGTGGTTATTGACCATCGTTGCTGTGCAGTATTAAGCTGCATATGAACTGTCTAGTGTCGGTGAGTGCCTACATCGTGTCCAGTGAGCTGTCGATGTCCCGTGGCCCTGTCCGGTCACCCAGTTGATCAACGTCCTGTATCATCGAGCCATTGACGTCCTATCCTGCATCACGCTGCCTATGCACCAATCCTGCATTGGGGAGTCACCCACGAACTGTCCAGTGTCGGCGATTCGCCTACATCCTGTCCAGTGAGCTGTCGATGTCCCGTGGCCTGTCCTGGTCATCCACAACCTATGACTGTGTCTCTCGTGAATTGCCATCCAGTAACATTGAAGTTCGTGAGAGAACCATTGACACTTAACCTAAGAACAATTGACACTTAATTAAGTCCAATTGTGTTGTTTTTTAAATAGTTTCATTCCTTTAGGACATTCCATTAACCAGGCAAGTTGTATTTTTATTTCTTTATAACATTTTTTGTGTAAAATTTCGTATGTATATTTAATTTTTTTACCCTATTTAGATTTTAACTTTTTGCCAGAACTAGTTTAAACAGACTGCGATTGGTCCTTAAACCTTAATTATTATTCACTGTATAATCACCCCTAATCAGTATTGCTATGGCGGGATATGTTAGTGAGAAATGGACGTTACAGGAAATTAGACGTCGGGGTTTAGCACTCCATTATCAAGGAGACGAACTTGTGCAATTTATAAAGGGCATGTGGGAAAAACAGAGAGAGCAAGAACGAATAGAAACGCAGATAGTGCAAGAACATATAGATAAACAGAGATACATAGAACGAACAGCCAAACAGAGATATGTAGAACGTACATCCAAACAGAGATATGTAGAACGTACAGCCAGACAGAGACAGTACGAACCTAGAGATAGACAGAAGCAATACGAAACTCAAAAACTAGATGAAGAAATTAGACTTGCGAAGTTAGAAGCAGAACGACGAACAAGTATTTTAAAGAGACAGGCAAATTACTTTAAGGACCGTGACGATGATGATAGTCAGGAACAGGAAATACATGGCATTGCCAGTATTTACTGTGAGAATCCCTATAAAAATGTTGATCGGGTTTGTCACGATAAAACTGAAAATAAATTAATTGGCAACAGAGAGATGTAGCTGTAGAGCGTACAGCCAAACAGAATTATATAGATGGCATTACCAGCTTTTACTGTGAGGATCCTATGAACAATTTAATGAGTTTGATATTAATGAATTTGAACTGGATAAGTTAAAAATAGAAGCGTCAGATAAACAGAGACAATTTGAACTTGATAGGTTAAAAATAGAGGCAGATAAACAGATACAAATTGAACTTGATAAGTTAAAAATAGAGGAAGATAAAAAGAGACAATTTGAACTGGATAAGTTAAAAATCGAGGCAGATAAACAAAGACAGTTTGAACTGGATAAGTTAAAAATAGAAGAGGAAGATAAGCAGAGACAATTCGAACTGGATAAGTTAAAAATAGTTGAGGCCGATAAACAGAGACAATTTGAACTTGATAAGTTAAAAATAGAAGAAGATAAGCAGAGACAGTTCGAACTGGATAAGTTAAAAATAGTTGAGGCCGATAAACAGAGACAATTTGAACTGGATAAGTTAAAAATCGAGGCAGATAAACAAAGACAATTTGAACTGGATAAGTTAAAAATAGAGTCAGATAAGCAGAGACAACTCGAACTGGATAAGTTTAAAATAGAAGCGGATAAACAGATACAATTCGACCTTGAGACATTGAGAATAAAGTTAGATAAAGAAATCAGACTGGCGGAAATAAAAGCAGAACAACGGGAAATTATTTTTAAAAGACAAACATATTGTTATAACGACAGTGACAGTAGTGAAGTTGAGGAGCGTAAAGTTATTTTGTCCACCAGGGAAAAGGAAAATGATGGGGACATTACAGAGTTTGTGGAGGAGAGCAGTTATCGCGAGGAATCTCATGCAAACATAACTGAGTGTAAGGACGATGAGTCGTTCGTGGCATCGAGGGAGGAGGTAATAATAGTGGAAGCAGGTGATACACAATTTTGCCATGTACAAGTGAATCTTGATAATGTACCAGATATCATTTTTTATGAACAAGATGATGCTTATGATGTAAAGTTTAGTAATGAAAATATTATTTGTGATGGTGTACACGCTACCATATTTGGTGGCGCACAAGATGATGTACAAACTGTAGGTTTTGTTGATGTACAACAGGGAGATGTGAATTTTTTACTGGAGAGAGATTTTAATTATGTACAAGAGGCAGACTTTGATTTTGTGCGGGATGATAATTTGGGTTTTGTGAGGGGTGAAGATTTGGGGTTTCTTCATGAGAATTTTTGTGGAAGAGGAAAATTTGAGTTTAGTGGATGAGGAGAATGTGTGTTTTGATTTTGAAGGTGTTAGAACCTGGACAAGCTACGGTTGTCACGATGTAGAGGCCGTGAACTTGTCAGGGGCCGTCTTACGACGGGGACGTAATGTCAACAAAGTGGAAGTCATTGGGGACGACTTCACGTGGACCTATGAGGGTCGTAGTCCATGCGCTGAATTTAGTAGTGGTGTAGAGGTCAATGGTTGCTCAAGGCTTGAGAACCGTGTTAGTGTTGGGTCTGGTTTGGACTCGGGCGGTCTTGGTGAAAACAGAGGGGCTGGCTTCTATGGAGTCTCCGTGGTGGAGATGAGCGTTTTCACTGACGTGGGGTTAGGTGAGAGCAGTTTTGGTCTGTTTATGAAGTGTCATGATTTGTTTTGTAATGTATTATTATGTTATGCATATGACAAAGTACTTTTAGGAGTTGTTTTGGTGTTAAGCCTTGGAAAAGTATTGTTATTTGAGCAGGAAATATTTAGATGGGGGAAAGATGTACCCGTCTTGTGGAAAGCGACTGACAAGAGAGATATACCGCGCTCTTAAAATCAACTGGACAGTTGACGGCTGTCTAAATGACTCTACGGATGGTGACATTTTTTTTTTCTCTTCAGCAGTCAGGATATTGTTTTCCCTGTTTCATTAGTTAATTTTTGAATGTGTCATGTTTTGACTATTACTATAATCGCTTGGACTTGTTGATAATATCGATGGTGATTATGTAAATTTACTGTATGATGTTTTGCCAAGGTTATATAGTTTTACATTAACTAATAATTTCATACACTGACTTTAAATTTTGTTTGGAAGATTCTACTCGTGGAGTAGAATCTAAGCGGAAGAGGGGGGATATGTCAAGGGTATGAAATCAATGTAGTTATGTTTGTAAGTAAATCATGTTGAGTTAGAGAGTATAGGTGTAGCGTTGTATATTGTGCGTGAATGTTATGACGTATTTGGGTAGGGGAAGTGACGGATTAGTTTAGTGTAGTGAGTGAAATGTAGATGGCGGTTGGACAAAAGGATGTTGAATAGTGAGGTGGTAGAACCTTAGGAAAGAGAGCTGTGTGCCTTGTGTTTCCTGATAATTAAAGTTATAGTTATGAAAAGGACTTGAGTTGTTACTAATGACTGAATTAGTTGAAGAACTTGATTGAATGATCCAATCCTGAGGACATAGAAGTTGACATATATGCTAGACAAGAGGCTACAATATTATTATTATTATTAGACATAAGTTGTCGTAAGTGAGGTAAATGCATCAGTACCTGTTAAATATTTTACAGTCAGCTCAGTGCCAGCCTGTTGTAACATCCCTACAAGTTCTTCTGTAGTTGCTGGCCGAACACCTTCAGTCATTAATTCAACCTGAAATGAAAGTTTTCAATAATCCTGAAAAACTCTCAGTAGAAAGAATGTTATGACAAAATTTAAGAGGATGAAAATGTTGCATTAGAAATAAAAATGATTTTACATTTTGATGAATCAGTGAATCTTCAAATAACATTGTGGTCGTATCGTCCACCAAATTTTGATACAGTAATTAGTTACTGATTATAGTTCCATAATTACAAAAAGTTATGGAAAAAAATTTGGTACATAAAAAAACAATTGTTTAGATGTTAAATTTCTGTATATATTACGATAAAAGCCTGGATTTTATTTTAAAATAATATATTGGTTAATATGATAACATCAATTTTTTAAAATTCTGATTTTAAATTTCACTACATAAATACATTTACACAAGGAATGACCAACACAAATGGGTTCACTGACTGGCCATTTTGATCGTGAAGCAACTCTCTGCAGACAGCATGTCATTAAACCTAAATTTAAATCCCAAATAAACATTATTTATTTAATCTTAATGCACATGATTCTCAGATGATAAAACATCTCCTCAAACCGCCTCACGCATAAATAAATTGTATAGATTAAAACAGAAATAAAACACTTTAAAATATCTGTTGGCCTATTCAGTGTTTTACTTTATTGTATTTAAATAGGTGACCATCATTGTACTTTTGATCAATGAAAGTGAGTAGGAGGAACTGAAATCGAGGACAGCCACCAAAGTTTCCTGAACAAAAGGGAAGGGGCCTGAATATCCCCACTTCCCCATTTTTTTAAAATAAATTTAAAATGCATTTTGGCTCATATCTGAATTTAGTTCTGCATCAATATACACAATCGAACAAAAACAGAAAAATACTAGTACAAATTTAGGTTCCATTTGCCTAGCTGTGTTTGTATGAATCCTTTAATTTTAACAGTCACTAAATATTAATATTGTTTTATAATTTTTATTTAAGATTACTAATTGAATCCAATTTTTCACAAATCAGTCCAAAAAGAGGGGCTGGTAAACCAAAATGGTGCCTACAGTTATAACAAGGGTTGTATATGAAGAGCTTATTTTCAAAACGCGGCATCCACCATTTTTTTAAAAATGAAAAAACCTTACCTTTTTGTAGAGCAAACCAGGTTCCTTTAGGACATGGACATGGTAAATTTTATTTACTAAACACATTATATTATTCCTATTTATTCTTGTCTAAATTAGTTATTAATTTATTGTAAAAAGTTGAATAATCTCAAAACCCCCAAAATGGATATACAGCATTTTGAAAATCAGCTCTTCATATGTATTTCAATGTGCCTTTATGCCAAGAATGAAAATAATCGTTAATAGGATTAGGATAAAGAAATAAGTTCATTTGTGATACATTCGGCGGTCAATATTTTATATGGCGTCCCGCAGGAAAGCCGCCTCCAGACTTATATGAACTGTTGAACAAAGTCAAAGATCCATTTAATTTAGATAGATTGAAAGCCACTTAACTTAAAACTTATTTAGTACACTCTCTGGGCTCTGGGTCTTTATTACTATTATTATAGGCATAGGGATGTTCAGCAGAGTGTATGCGACCTTTTATAGTGAAGATTACTTACTACTAGAGTAGAGCCATTGCCATTTTATAAATAATATATAATTTTATTAATTAAATTAATGAAAAGAGCCACACTGCGGCAAGAACTACTTAACTTCTGACAGTACTACTGAACCGATCTGGTGATCTAAACTAAGTTAGTATTACTAAGTAAAAGTATGTTGACTTAAGTATATACTTTTTTTTATTTAATTGAAATAACAAATATTCCAATTCTAAAGTCGAGTGAATTAATAACAAACGAACAAAACTACCTCTCGTTTCGACATTAATTCAGTTTCAGCGAACTCCACCAAATTTGCGGAATTTACAATATCTAGCCCTACATTAGATAAATCCTCAAAAGTTTCCACACTGCTATTCATAAAATCGTCATCCATGGTGAAAATTTACACAATTCACTGCTATCAGCAAAATTAAATCCTAAAATTGTTTTTAAAATAATAATAATTTAGAAAATTCGTGTTGTGTTTATTCCACTCATCCAACTTTCAATGAAGACTGCGTGAAAACGAAAGGAGATCTGTTTACTTAAAAACAGGATCAATGTAAAGTAAAGGGAAAAAATGTGTCAGAAACAATTGTTACGTTCTTAACAAATAAAATTATACATTTTGTGTTGGTCGTACGGGGGACTCTGATGGACTAAATTTTTAAAAATAAAAATCAGATATCACATTTAATCTTTTAAATTTAACTAGTAATATCCTGATTTAGAAAATTCTTATAATATCGATTTCAAATTCAAAGAAAATAAATCAAAATCTTGTGAACATCATCAACACTCATCATCATCATAATTTATCATGCTCAACTTATTCTTCTTGTCTTAAATTATGGTTTAGACTTATAGTACTTAGTTTAGCCGTTTTTAGCATCCACTAACTTTAGACAGAGTGAGTTTAAGTAAAAGTCTAAAAATAAAAGTGAAGTTAATATAAAGGATTTAATTTAATAAATGGGATTTTTTAAAATACCTATTTTAATATTTTAGAGTAAATTTTTAATAAAATCTAGTTCTGGAATCTAGGCCTAGGACAGCAAGGACAATTTACTAATCACCAACTTACAATTTAAAATCATAATATTTTTTCTCCTTTCTAAAACAGAACTCAATAAACATTAAGGAATAGTTGTGATTAGTATTTCTTGATTTGTTAAAACTTTGTAACAAATCTCCAGCTCTAGATAAAAGATAGTATTTGATTTAAGTTGAGCAAGTGAGTCTAAGCTAAATTTATTTTGTTGCACTTACTTATCTTAATGCGACATAGATGTACAACAATATAATTAAAAGAACAAAAGTATATTAATATACTATTGAAATATAAATTCTGAGTCTGATTTCAAATGCTTTTAATTCTCAGCATGTTTGTTTTCTATCATTCCTGTGTTTAAAAAAACAAGAAAGTTTGTCAATTTCCTAAATGTTAAAGCATAAATTAAAAACAATTTTTTGTACATAGATCATAAGCAAAATGCCATATAGCAAGATAGGCCCTTGATCTAAAAACGGACCTAAAAAAAACTGGAATTACACCAGAATATTTCAATAACCACAACATTAAAAGAGAACAAACCAGCTATTTGAAAACATATATACAGTAGATAACTTTCAATCTCAGGGAATGGTAATTTATACAATAGCAACACAGACAATGATTTTGTTCACATTTTGTTACAATCACCTATCAAATATATAAAAAAAATAACATAATTCGAACAATGCGATTTACAACTAGACAACATTACAATAAGAAACTTCTTGCAAGCAAGTTTTAAAACAGCTGTAATTTATTATCTAATGCACTTTTTAAAAGTCTAGAATAAATATTACGTACCGGGTAAATGAATTTTTACATATCTTTAAAGCTAAAAATTCCCGATTGACAACTGACAATTGTTTTAAAAGATAACTCATCAAAAGTACTATTTTAATTGAATGCCTAACAACTAACTGAATTCATAAATAAAACATAGGACAGAGGCACCAGCCTTTTCATTGCCCCATGGCAGCGGTGTATTGCCAAATTTGTAACAAAGGGTTCGCAGTTAGTATGCCCCCTTATGCCATATCGGTCAATTTTGATTTTTTAAAAATTAGTACTTGATTTTAGGCATATTTATTGTGAACAAACGGTTCGCACGAACCTGACCGAACCGGCTCCAAACCACCGCTGCCCCATAGTACACCTCTTAGAAGCTCGTAGCACTTGAAAGCAGGCTGGGTCACAAGGTGACATGCATGGGAAAAGAATCCCTTTCATTCACCCGCCAAATCATTTCACAAGAGGGTAAAACTAACCTTCCATATGTTCTCTCTGTCAGACACCACAAATAAATTCTTAAGATGACTGAACCTTAGAGATTGGAGCTGAAATGATTCATAACAAACCACCCCAAGAACGCTTGCAGGTTTCCTCTTGGATGAAACATCTCCATAGGACAGAGGCATTCTGAGGACAGTGGCATTCTGAGGACAGAGGCATTCTGAGGACAGAGGTGTTTAAAGGCATTCTGAGGACAGAGGCATTCTGAGGACAGAGGCTTTCTGAGAACAGAGGTGTTCAAAGGCATTCTGAGGACAGATATATTCCGAGGACATAAGGAGCCCATATTAGGAACTAAAAGTGTGCCCCATCAAGCTCCAGAAAACCATTTTGTATTTTAAAAATGTCTAACTAAATTTAAATTAAGGTACTCGTAGATGCTCAGAGATATTTTTATTCTACTATGCAAAAATGAATATTTTTTGTTTCGTTAGTGTATCAAATTTCTTAGCCCACCTCACAGATTTGCCCCCCCCCCCCAACCCTCCTTTCAATTGGTGCCCTCAGTACATGCTGTATCTTGCCACACCCTAAGTACACCTCTGGCCTAGGAACACTCCCTTAAAGATTGCAGTTTCTATCGTCATTAAGAAGGACCTAGTCTCCAAATCAAATCAGCTGTAATCCATGGCGCATATCCTGAAACTAACATTATGCTTATTCTGCCACTAAATACAAAGAGAGAGAGAGAGTTCCAGTATCCTTCAGTAACACAATGGAGTTCGAATGGCCTGCATTCCCTGAATAAAAACTCATAGATTATATTGGTAACCTAGATTTGCAACATTAGTTGTGAATTTTATCTAGTATACACCAAAGAGCCAGAATTTTTATTCTTGGTGGAAAGTACAAGATATAATAAAACATAACAGTAAATAAAATAAATAGCTAAGATAACACAGTTATCATAGTAATTCTTATTCAAACAAAACATTGATATGATTTCCTGTGCTAAATACTGAAATATGTACAACTCGTAATGGCACTTGAAAGCTTTACTTTTCAGAATGGGTAAATTGGCTGAACTATGATTCTCAGCTTGTTTGTGCTAATAAGTCCTTAGTCTGCTACATAATTTTGGAATCACAAATAAATATGTCATGAATGAAAACGTATCAAAGTACTAAAAATGGAAGCTATTAAATAATAAATAAACTTCAAATAAAATAAAACTTTATATTGCTTCAACTCAATAATAAATTTCGCTTCTAATTCAAAAAGCGCCAATGACATAGGCGCTTTTAGCAAACAATGTGAGAGATGATCTGGAATTACATGTTGAAGGATATAAAGAAAGAAGAAAACAAGAAATACATGGCATTACATACATAGCTCACAAAAAATGCAATAAATTGACTGCACATACGAGACAAACATATGGGAGGAAAAAACAAACAACTTGAATCAAACTGGAACAAGTAACAACAACAAACAAAAAACCTAAGCACAACACTGCATCAACTCTGAAGAGTGTACATATCAGCAATAATACTTGAGAGTTAACAGCATCTGAAAAACTTGGTAAAATAAACAGAGTAACCATGGCAGCTGATAGAACACAAGCAATGGCAGTGATCATCTGAGAGACAAGCATACAAAAATGGTTTGTGTATGATGATAGTCCGAGAAATGTCAATATTATCAACACACTTTTTACATCTTGTGTTCACCCACATAATTAATTGAACATATGAGATACAAAAATTGACATCATGGAATAATGGTTGAAATTTAAACTAGTTACTAAGTCAAACATTTTGGGCACAATCAATTATCATTTTTGTCCCCAAACTTGAACTACTAGTAAACCATGGAATGCTGGTACATCAAGGACAATAAGAATTGGACATTCTGAAAAAATACTGAAAAGAAAGTAAAGATTGCTGACAGGCAAATATAGTTATTTTAACACAATAACAAAAAGTGTGTCAACTGATGGCGTTCGAGCCCTTTCTCACAAGAGCTTGCTACGTACAAAGTTTGTCTGACCCAGTCAAAACAAATTTCCACCGAGGAAGTGAAGACCACCTGAAGACTGAGCAGCTCCAAGTTACTGGCCATTTGGCTGGCTTTAACCAATGAACCTCCACTCCGAGAACCATATTTGCCCTGTCTGTTGAGTTATCTAAACTACTAGGGAAGTCTTACAATCGAGGTGAACATACACAAAAGAAAAAAAGATCTTTGAATTATTCAAGTAGCTGGAATGTACAGTCTTTGGTTCTTTGTGATGGGCTTCTTTAACCTTAAACTTAAAAAAATTAATTGCAGATAATATAAAACAACATGAGTTTTTTGTTTCTGTAATAAGCGGCTAATGTAGTTCAGTCCTCATGAAACATTTTTATAACTGTTTTATACTTTTAAAAAAATTGTTTTTGCTGATGATTACAAATACAATTATCAAATTAAGAAGGAATAAATTCAATAAAATTAGTTTCATCAAGTGACTGTGATAGTTCAAAAATAAATTGCAGTTTAAAAAAATATTTTTTTTTTAAATAAAAAATTTTTTGAATCATACTTGAATCATAGTGATTTAGACTCTAATATATTAAATACTTTTTAAAAATTAGCTCCCTGAAATGGTTAATCATCACTTCCACATTCAAGTTTACATGAAAAGACTTCAAAAGGGTTTTAAGATAATCTGTGTTAAATGCTGATATTTCAAACACAGTTTTTGAACTACAGAGGTTTATTGACTTTGTAAAAATGTCACTTCACACCAAACCCAAAACAAGAAAACTTGTTTAAAAGTTTTTTGAAAAAATTTATTAACATCAACTTTTTCAATTAACAAAGATGAATGATTTCTCAATGCAGCCGATACAACTAACAACACAACTTCTAAGTAAATATATTTTTATAACTTATGAGTAAATGATTGCGGTAATGAAATAAATTAATTCCTCAGATTAAGTAAGTAGGTCCAGGCGCATTCCCAAGCTGAACTGGCTGAATTACATGTACTGAATTGGTTATCCCATGAGGTACAAGAGACAAATGGTAAACAAGTGTCAACAGACTAAAATAATTATTTTTCTGCTCTCGTTAGCTTTTCTCATTAAAAAATGTCACTGTGCATACATTTTTTAAGGGGCATCTCACGGAGCGATGATAGATTTTCCACTGCCATCTCAGGATAAAAGCACGGTAAAACAAAATGATTCAAATGATTTTTATGCAGACAACATTCTGTTAAAGCTGTCATCTCATTACCTGGACATTTTTTAGAAAATTAAATAAAGATTATTCGTGCATATTAATTACAGCAAGGGCCATATAATAATAATTTTAAGGCTCTTTCTTGACTCTTAGCAAATTGAATGTACATACATCTGCAGCAAAGCTACAGCCTCCAGTTGTTTTGTTATTAACAGTTTTTAACATTTGCAGCAGATACTTTCCCAAGCCTTGGTAGCAATGTCATAATTACTTTGCAAATTATATGTACAGATTTTAATTCAAGTTGGAAATTTAATTCAGAACTAGGTTCATTCTTTGCCTGTTGATAAGTATTACCAACTAAGGAGAGCTGAAGTAAGACAAAAACCTGTAGTATATGTAATAGCTGATTGTAACATCCAACTTGAACTTTTGAACTCTTGCTCTCACAGTGCAAGGCTATTTAAGTGGTAGAACTCACACTTTACTTTTTCCTTGAGCCTCCAAACAGATGTATTTATAGTTAGTTTCAAGACATATCATTTGATACAAATGTGTAGTCAGTAGTTTAAGAAGCAATGTCTTAAATTGGATGAGCAACTTTTTAAAAAAAAAATATCCAGATAAGCACTGACTTTCTAAATCACAACGAATTAAAAAACAACACATGGGATTTAGATATCCAAGTACGATTAGATGCAGTGTATTTTAAATGAGATTCTGAGCCCTAAATAACAAAATTAAAAAACAAGAAATATGCTGAGTGTACAATAACAGAACAATGAAACCATGAAGCAACATCAGCAGTGAGACAAAAAGGCAGTTTTGATTTGTCTGGAGTTAGTGAGTGGATCAGTAGTTGTCTGCACAGCAAGTGTGACAAAGGACACTGTGGATTGCTGGTAACTTGGATCCTCTGGTAGAAAGGATAAATGCCAGGTTGTTTGAGGTGGCTAGACCTGTGGATGAGTATGGGGGGATGCTCTCACAACATTGGAAGGTTTATTCTGTATTAAATGACTGAAGGTAAAATGTGTTGCCAGGCATATATTATCTTCAGCAGTTGCCTCCAAACTAACACAACAAAGTCTCCTTTATGCTCACAACATGATTGCTGTATACTGGAACGGTGCTATCAGCATTGATAAAGATTTTTCTGTGGAGATAAGATTTGAATAGTTGAAATTAAGTAATTACATCTAAAACCAAATAAGCATTTCTATGGTAATAAACATTAAGTCAGAAATGCTCTATGCCATCGGTTCTCAACCTTGGTACGCATAACACTGGGGGATACACAAAAATTGTAATGATAATGGCGGAAAGCTGAAAAAAAAACTTTAACATCAGTTCATTTACAAAAGCTATATTTCAATAGTGGAAGGGGGTTAACTCATAAAGGAAAAGTCTAATCCAGGGGTATGAGAGAACCACTTCTCTTTGAAGTAACCAATTAGTATTTTTGATTAAAATGGATTAAAAATAAATGAAATCATATTAATGTCAATTTTCTCTTGAGAATGGTACCAAAGGAGTACATTTTTGAATAAGAAGACTTGAACAAGGCTTGAAATCTCTTTTTTTTTCTTTATGTACAAAGTAGCTGAATAGGAGGGACATCATTTTTCTCTTTAATTTTAGCCTAAGCAGGTGTTATTTGTACTTTCAAAGTCCTTTCATTCAGACTTTGAAGAAAAATTAAATGTCATATTTTATGATCATGGGATAATTTCAGTATTTATTAAAGAAATATCTCTATCAGGGGTTCACCTTTAAAAACAGCTTCGTTGGAGAGAACATGAACACTTGTGTAAAATGACTGTGGCACTGCAGCTTTGCGACGTAGGAGACAGCACTCCTTGCTGCCTGGGGAACTCCAATCACGACTGCTGAAGGAAAGTCAAATATTAAAACATAATTAGAATAGGATACATCACTGGATTATTCTGTCAAGGGGACTTTAATATGTCTTACACAGGCTCTGCATAAAATTAAGCATTCCTTTTCCAAAAAGCAGCAGAACAGTAATAAAAGTTCAGTTTGGCTTGTAAGTACTAGAGTAGCACCAATTAGAAGGTTATCAATAAAATGGTCCATTTTGACAATTAATTGTTGCCCTCTTTTTACTGATTAATAAGCTTTTCAGAATAAAAAGAGTGCAATTCTGCCTTGTCACATGGTTGTAATAATAATTAAATTATTTATATGCACTCCCTTTAATCCAAATGTAAGAAACCCAGCTCGGTGATTGTAATTAATATTACCTAGAATTAATTACAAATACACATCTTTAGAGCACAACACATTATTCAGCATCAATCAATGTATCAAGAGCCATTAAACAGCCCATTAGCCTATTTTTAACCTTAGTGGGTACACATTGCAGTAGAACTATTAACTTAAAACTAAATTTCCAAGGTAGGGGAACTTTACTTACCCCCTGAGAATTTTCTCATCAACCTCTGATAAAGGTTCAATGAAAAGTGTGGAATACAACCCTAAAAGAAAAGAAACATACTGACATGTTAAATTAAATATACCTTTGAAAAGAATTTCTCAATGGGCTAATAATATGAGGAGTATCACTATGACTCAGTAATATACTATTTTTTAACTCCGACTAAGAAAAAGGTTTAACACTTAGACTCACGAAATTATGTGTGTAAAAACAGGTCCTTCATCATCATATGTATTTATAGTAATTTCGGAAATCATTCAAGCGATGGGATGAATTTTTTAAATTATTAACTAGTCTCTGGATGATTGGTCGTTATACCCCTTCATGTGGTGTCACGATTATATAATCGGCTGTTAGCAAAATTGTCATTAAAAATGCGAATTGATTTAAATTATATTGTTTAAGGGGAAATCACTCTATATAAATGAGTTTGCTTCCTATTTCCATTACTATCAGTGTGTTTACGTGCTTTTATTAGGGACTTTTTTTGTGATTAATCGGGTGGGAAATATTCTCAAATTTTTTCACTACCATAATGTCTGATGCCGGAGAGGGTCCCCCTTTGGGACTTCAAAATTAGCACACAATTTCTTTCTGTGAATTATTTAAAATATATTAAAATGAAAGCAAATATATCAGTGATATTCCACATGCTAGTAATGACAGCATAGGCTCTGGTGGTGATGTCGAGATAAGAGCCTTGTATTTTGTGTGACATAAATTTAAAGGTAGTGAATGAAAAAATTCACCAAAATCACAATTTTACATATAAGTAACCATAAATTGTCATTTTCTGAAAGACCATTGCTTGTAGTATATCAAAAAGTTGATTTTATGAAAGTTTGAACAATTTATGGAGTATTTAAGGTGGGTTGAATTCAGATGTTGAGTAGTAAAATTCAAATGTTGAGTAGTAAAATTTTATTCACTCTGTAAAGGTCAAGGTCAATATCAACAAACATAATATAAAAACTAATTCTTTTTATACCATAAGATACCTTGTCCAAAAACGTATACTTGTAAGGGTCTCGGAATTCATTTAGTCTGGGATTTTTGTCATATTTGACAAGCATATGAAAATTAAAAAATGTCTTGGCGCTATAGAAATTTGTTCTTGACAGTAATAGGGCTAAAAAAAAATTTCTTTGAAAGTAGTCTCCCCACTTTTATCATTTTGCCCATGAAGCAACTTTAAAATATTAGACTTTATTATTTTGTGGAAAACATACATGTAATAAGATATTATTTGTTTAAAGATCTGATCTTAAGTTATAGCAACATTAAACACTACCTGTACATAAATTGAAGACAAACGTAAACTGTGTCTGATACAACTTCACCATCATTCGACTGGAAGAGAAAACAGAAATTTATTTAGAATTAACTATACAATGGATTAATAGAATTTGATTAAATACACAATTCTTTTGACAAAAAGTCAAACATATTCCGTGGGTGATGACCCATACATAAAAAACTAAAGTGGCCAAACATTTAAGGGCCAGACAAAGAGATTTCTTTCCCTTCTTTTTTTAACAATAAATTTTTAATCTCTTGTCTATAAATTTTAAGATTGCTTGACAAAAAAACAATTACTAGAAATTTAGAAAGTGAGTATGAACTGAAAAAAATCACCAAAATTTGGGAATGCATCCAATCCTAAACTATTATGAAAACTGCTTTAATTGATCAAAATATATCCATTGAGTCAATGAGTGAAACTCTTTCCAGGTTGACCTTGTGTCTTGGGTACGAGTTTTTTTTTGTTTTGTTTAAAAACCTGGAGTATGGCTCTTTCTTGTATTTAATTAAGTCCAACCAAAACAAGTAGGCTGACCATAAAAAAATAAGTTTATTTCTATAGAGTTAAAAGGAGGTCATAAGATAAAGCCACGGCATAATTTAAACATACTTTTCATTTTAACAAAAATAGATTTGCAGCAACTGATTACTGGGTTGAACTTTTTAGGTACATTTTTAAATCGTTTCTGTGATTAACCATTTTTTCTACACAGGAGCACAAACTTATCTTAAGATATGATTTAAAGGAATTAGTGTCACCTCAATTTACTGCGGTCCATAGAATCTTTAGCTTGTATTAAGGCATACACTATCCCATACACACTTTGACTGTTAGGGCAGACCTTAAAAAGGCAAAGAAAATAAATTATAAATATGCTATGTCCCACTGATCATAAAAAAGAAGCTTTATTTATTTTTTTAAAAAAAGAAAAAAGTATTACCTGGTTATAGTAGATCTTATAAATTAATTCAATAACAGAATAACTTACATCTAAAATCTGAAGGTCATAATTGCAGAATGCAACATATCTTTGGCTCCAGTCAGCATCACGACGTATGGCTTCCACCATGTAGTGCTCAATGTCAAAAGTCATCTGGAGAACTGTTATCTAAAAATAAAACACTTTTTATTTTTAATGCCCATAATATTTAATTAAAGTATATGAGAAATGTTTTTTGTCTTTATTTACAAATAAATTAAAAGTAATTATTTACTAATAAAATATTAAACCAGCAATGGTAGAAAAAGAATAAAATTTAAGCATTTACCAGAGACATATCACTCCTAACAGTCCTGATAATGTTCAAAGGCTTTTTGTTCCATACAACTTGGACAGGCAAAATACTTTTGTATGCAAGATCATAATCATCTGTTAAAAAAATATATTATTAATATTATTTACATTTTATCATCTACTACAAACATGAGCAGTTCATGAAACTAGATAATTTCCTAGATGTGTTGATTAAAACACATTGAAAAAAAGAATTTCACTTTAAAATTTGTAAAAGGAGTAGCATTTTGTGGAGAATCAAACAAAGTCTGGTCAAAGTATTAATATATTTTTGCAGCCAGTTTATGAAGGATCATTAAGAAAAATTGTTAAACTGGAAACAGATTGATATATTTTTAAAAAAATTACCTTCAGCAGGATTGGGAGATTCTGCCTCTACTTGTTGATCCTGTGTGGAAAATCTGCGTACAGAGAATGTAACAGTGCGGGTATGTGTTGTGTGTACTATGACACTTTCTGAGCTCTGAGATTGACTATCAGATGCAGCACTACTGCTGGGAGAAAAGAAAGAGCGCTGGATTGAATTACGAATGGATGAAAGATCATCTGTCTCCGTTTGGCTTCTGGTACTGCTGACATCAATACTGGGACTTTGAACCTAGGAGAAAGACAACATTAGATTTTAAAATTAATATTTACCATAAAATATTATTTAGAAAAGGTTTTTTTCTTCATTTATTTCCTCAAACCAGGGATTCTTAACGTTTGCAGCAACGCACTCCACTCTCGACTTACTTGATAAAAAATGCAAATAAAAATAAACCTGATTTTTTTTTTGGGTCTACCCGCACCCCTCTGAGACTGAACCCTGCCTTTAACAATAAAAGTGACACACCTAAATAAAATGTACTCACCTGAATTACTGGTGCCGGAGGGGACATAATATTTTCTGACAACTGAAGGAGATCAGATACTTTTTCACTTGACTGACCACTGGTCATAACAGAGATACTGGTAGAAACATTTAGAGTGTTTGAGTTCGACTGACCAAAGAGGAGTGACACTCTGTTGGCCGAATCTGGGAACCCTGAGCTTTTTGGTGATCGTGGCGACTTGGGAGAAAGACATTCGTGACTAGTGTGGAAATGACTTGGGCCTGTTTTAAGAGGCAGTGCTGCTTCGTTGTTACCATTACTTAAGTTTTTTGTCCGTAATGCAGGCCTATGGTTTTGAACAACTGAGCACCCACAGTTGGCACCAGTCTTTAGGTTGCCACCACTGCTTCCATACAAGCATTTTTCACATGATAGACGAGATCTGTCACAGCTGGACTTGGTGGACTTGGATTCACTCTGATCTGTATCACTTTGTTCAGAGATGTCGGCGGAGTAAAAATTTTCCCCTTCCTCTTCAATGAGTAGTGGTGATTCTGAGCTATTTCTGTGTTTAGGACTGAGATCTTGGCAGGGCTCCTCCTGCTCTGTGAAATATGTGCTTACAGTACCAAATATGGAGAGGTCTGCACCTAAGATCACTTTTTCTAGACCTGCTCTAGACTGCATCTCCTCCTGGTCCATGGCTAGCCTGCCTTCTGTATCAAAACTATTCAGTGGAAGCTGTGTGTCAACCTAGGAAATCAAAGTGTGAAACAAATATTATTTTCTTCCTGCTTTCACCTCATAATTTAGAGACCAGGTGTAAGGTTCTTTTTTTATATTCTAAATTTTAAAAAATACTGATGATACATTTAGAGATTCACATCAAGAAAAGGTAAATAAATCCGAGTTTTGAAATGAAATGAAACTAGTTTTTAGCACTTGGAAGTCAACTAAAACACATGGTAACTTTGTATTTCTGCTGATGAAACATTTTTATCTCAGTGCATCAGATAAAGTTAATAAACATGTGTGATAAAAACAGGATGACTATTTGAACGTCATAAACTCACCTGTAAGGCAACAATGGAGTCCCCAGTGTTCAAAACAGCTATGCCGTCAACTCTTAATTGCACTCTTGGTGAGAAGACAGGGAAAGGGGGTGCCAGCTCAAATTTTGAATGCACGCAGAAGCTGTGACGAAGGCATTGTTGTATCGATGGAAGTTGGGGTACTACTGTTGATTAAAATGAGTCTTTTCTTTTAAGATATAAAAAAAACTCAACTGAAGAACATTTTTGCACTCTTTAACCTTTGAAATTAATTCAGGGATGTTTAAAATTGTAAAATTGTTTTTTTTTTTTAAATATTTTATATTTTATTTCAAAGATTAAATTTTTTTGTACTACAGTGCTGCATAGAAGTTCAAATTGCAAATTTCAGTATTTTTTTTTTTTAATGTATATATTTGCCTACAGCCTCAATAGCAATAACTTACATCTCCTCTTTTTTTTTTTACTCTGTTGTTATACTGCTAAATTTGTCTATGCCCAAGCTTCAGAAAGTAATAATTTAACCCTTTCAGTAGCCTAATGACTATTAAGAAATTACTTTCAGTACCAAGCAAAGGGAAATAGCTCCATTTTGAGCATCAGTTGCTGACTTTAAAAATTTAATATTTTTATCATCCAGTCATAAAAAAAATTACTGATAATTATAGAGGGAAGTTAAAATTTTAATGAAAATAAATCTACATTAAGACCAGTTGTATCCTAAATTCTTCATTGCCAATTGAATGATATTGGTTAGACCAGTCAGATCTATCAACATCATCTTCATCTTCTGACCCATCTAGGCTATCAAAATGTTGAACTAATTCAGTATCAACAAGCCTTTCATTTCTAATATCTACTTCTGCACCTATTTCTGCATTAAAATCATTACTTTCAACACTAACAGCAGAAGTACACGCAGTTTGAAGCGATCCAGAAGGGCAAAGGTCATTAAGATTAGATCTACTGTCAACAAAGCACAACCGGTTTTTAAAATAAAATCAAAAGTAACATAAAAAATATCAAGCCCACAGCCACCAAACCCCAACAAAACATGAGCTTGAACTGCCTGTTTATAAATAGGCTCTTTTAAACTCCTTAACAAGAAGAATTACCTTTACTAGGCAATGTTGAAAATGGTGTTATATTTACAGCTGGGTTAGTCCATAAGGTGACTGAGGTGTAAGCGCCGGAAAGCTGTAACGTGACTTTAAGTTACACGTTAATTTTTTTCACCAAGTCAAAAACCAGAAGAAAGAAAGTGTTTCAGTTATTTCAGTGTCTCCTTGCAACAATAATAAACCTTCAACAACCTGTTTTTATGACGTTTAAGTGTTTATTAATATTCTTCATACCATGGTAACTCATCTGACAGTCATGACATTCTCCTAGAGATGGAACTGCAGTCACAGTAAGATAACACTGACAACCATCCTCACCAGCTGGAGCTGTGCTGTTGAATATAATTGTGGTTATTTTTTTTTTTAATGGACTATTGTAATAATGATGAATGCTATTCTTTCAACCACTGAAAAATTTATCTCAACTTTTATGGTGGTGTAAACAAAATTTACATCCTTTATGATTATTTTAACAGTTTTTAATTAATTTTTAAAAATTGCTACTCAAGTTAATGCTTAAAAAAATAATAAAGTCACTTGTCAGTCTTCCAACCTGTGGCCATATATGGCAATCTTAGTCCTATCCTCTGGCCATTCACAGTAGGCAATAAATAATGAATGGAAAATATTGTCTTCTCCAAATAAACGAACTTCAGATATCTAGATTGTATAAAAATAACAGGTCATAAAAATTGTACATTTTTATAGTTTTCTTAGTTGTATCTATTATAGAAAATAGACAGCGTCAAATTAAAGATGGAACAAACAATTTAATAAAATAATTAATGAAAACTGAGCAGCTTGACAATACAATACTATATCTTCTGTTACACTTTAATATTATTAGGTTTAATAGTTTAATTTCATTTTTTTTTTAAATTTGTTTAAAATGAATTTAAGATCATATCTCTCAGCTCATTTATAAAACAAGAAAGGCAAGACCAAACACTTGCAAAAAGCATGAAGACTTTTGGGGATTCCAATAATAAGCACTATATGTTAGCGTTATCCTGCACCCTTGCACTGTCACTTACAATTTTTTGTTTAGAAAGGAAGTGATATAATATAAAACAACTGTTGCTATTGTATTTTTATAAAATTCTTGAGTTAGTTTTTTTCTCCTAGTCAAAAACCATAAGTAAAAATCAATAATGCTTTTCAGTTCAGTGTCTCCTTAGATTTAGAGAATCTAAATAAATATACTTCATGCTAATACCCATATTACACATATTGTCACAATTTATGAGCTTATAACATGGTACTCGTAAATTATCTATCTTTGGACAATAAATAAATATATGTAACCATTTCCCATATTTAACAATTTTCTGTGTCAAATACAATATTTGTATCAATAGATAATGTCTGACTAAATAGTATTGCTTACCAGTTGCAGTCTTTTACAGGGTATGAACAGCCACCACTGCAACCTGTATACATGATCAGGATATGCTGAATGGTCATCTGCATCAATCTGCAGGGAGTATGATATTACAAAGTGGCCTGATTTGCTGAATCCCAAAAAAACGTATCTGGTTTTTAGAAGAAAAATTAAATTTATACATCAGGCAAAAGATTGATATACCATACATTTATTTTTCAAAGTTTTATTAGCAGTGATAAAAATGTGACCCTTACCGATATACTTAGTTTTACTACATCCCATATCACAAATGAGGACAATTTTAATTCACACCAAAAAGTTGTATATGTAATAAGATAATACCAACAAAATGATATAGAAATAGCGCCACTGGTGCCATAACACTTAATATGCCATATTTTGATTTTTAAAAAGTGGTAATAATTATAATATTAAATAAGTAGCATTTTAATATTACCCTTCATCTAGGATGCTGGATGGTACTAAATATTTTAAGCGATAGCACATACGACCAGGTATTTTGGAAAATGGTTTCCATAGAGTATCTGAGGTCCGTAGACTGAAACGTCCTGTAAGCTGAAAGATAAATTAAAAAGTTGGTGATTAAATTAATACATGTTTTTTTTAAAATAAAATCTTTCAGCTTCTTCATTTAAGTAGCCTTGAAAGTTATTGAAAAAATTACATGAGGTAAGAGCATTAGGTGTTAGTTAATGCATTTTGTAATTCTAAAACAGCTTCTTTATCTCTTAAACTTTAATTTGGGGTTGGGGGGGGGGGGGGGAGAGGAGGAATGAATGGACAGAGAAATTAACTCTATTCTGCAAGTTATGTTTGAACAAGTGTGTTGGGTAATAATAATATGAAAGTCCTTCAAAATGGAAATTCTAAATAGACAAAGAGCTATGTTAATTAACTAATTTCTGTCACTTTTTGTCTACTTTTCTTTTGTTTTGTATTGTTGCATATGTGGAGGAAGGCATTCAGAGAAAAAATGATTCGTTCCTGGAAAGCTTGCACCCATGCAGGACATAGGTGTTTTGGAGGCAATTCTGCTTTTCCTTGGTGGGCGCCTTGTTTGGATGTGAGCAGTATGTTTACTCTCTGAAGAGTGTGCTACAACAGTGAGTCTGACTTGCCAGAGTGTGCAATCCAAAGCAAATGTTTCCATGAGTTCAGGCCAATGTACATGGCTTTGAGGAACACTTTTAGCGATCATTGAAACTTTTTTCTGACGCTTCCATATGGATAGTGTGTCACACAAACATTAGTTGTTAAGGCATCTGCTGTCTGGCATTCTCACATGTCCAGCCCACCTGGCTTGGACTTTTTGTACTATCAATGTGGATGCTGAGAAACCCAGCTGGTTTTAGGATTTCTTTATCATGTACTTTGTCCTGCCCCACAAAGCCATTGCATGTGCACTGCAAACCCTGTGACTGAAAGGGCTCTCTGTTTATAGAGCCCAAAGTTGTGATGTGTACGAAATTTAATCTATCCACTTTGAATGCAGGGGGCCTCATAAAGTCACACAACGGATTTGTTGCCGCCATATGCACACCTAGACCCTTCCCAGAATTTGCGGCCCACCACAAAAAAATAAATATTTACAAGTATGTGCCTGATATTAATATGAATATGAACGAGTAAAACGTTTACACTATAAAACAGTTTAAATTAGTCTCAGTACCAAAAGAAGAAAATATTAACATTTATTATATGTACTTGCAAACCACAGTATTGTCAGTATCTTGGTTTTTTTCTCCTATTAAAAGCAAAAGCCCTCTGTACACCAACTCAATGCACATAAGTGTAAAGCGCACACCATTGGGAAGCTCTGATTTAGGGCACGATCATCAGTAAATAAGATGTCTTTTAGATTTATTACAATAAACGAGAATGTTACTAGCAACAATTGAACAATGGTACTTAACGGTACTAGTATTACTTCTACGGCTACTGCTAGGCAACATCTAATATTATTTATATATTATATTTACTGTACACTATACAAATATAGTATAAATATAATAAATATTGCTTAGTATTATTCACTGTTGTTATTATACTTTGCAAAATTGATGTGAAGAATTAAAGTTTTTATTTTTATAATTAAAAATAGAAGTAAAATGTATCAAATTTATTAGGCAAGTTGTTTTTTAACATTCTTCCTCTCAGACTTAATCTTAATATAGTTCTAGTTAACTCATTCATCATAACTTAGGATAGGCTTTTAAAAACTTTTTTTATAACTCATTTCTTTTAACTTTTAACTGCGTTAACTCAACTGCATCAGCCAGTGCCAGAAGCTGCTTCTGCTGTGAGCCGCAAGCTGCGGTTAACGCAATAATTATTTAAGTTATAGCATACGATATAGTGGTAAATGGTTTAATATGCTAACACAATATTTATATTGTAATTATATAAATTGACGCATATTTTCATTGATGTCTTACCTCCCTCATATTTAACTTTTTGATGAGGCTGACGGCCATTGTTGTTGTATTAAGTACCGACTGCCCTTCTCTTTTGGTTCTATTGCAAAAAAGACCAACGCTTAAAGATCAGAATGTTAAGAGTGATCTCCCATGATAATTTGTTTTTTCTCTTCTTAAATTGCAACTTTTTTGTCATAAATAATGCAAAAAATGTGCCACAGCAATGTTTTTTTTTGTTTCTCTTAAATTTCAACTATACTGCATTGAATAATAATATGACACTAGAAAATTTAAAGACATCGTGCTCATGCTGACAGAGTCGGAGGCACAGTGCGTTCGGGTGACTTTTGGAGCCCCCCCCCCCCCCCCCCATTTTTTTTGGATTTTATGCCACCTGCATTCAAGGTCCATAGCATATATATTTTCCACATCATAACTTTGGGCCCCCTAGCCCTTAACAATTGGAGCATCCTTGCAGGGGCAGGGTTACCACAGCTGTCCGTAAATTTACGGTAAGTCCGTAAAAGCTTGTCATAAAAATGTCTTGTCCCTAAGAAATTTAGGATGTCCGTAAAAAAGATAACAGAAATTGTTACTAAGTTGTTTGTGGTTCAATGCTCATACTTGTATTACTCACCATTACTGGTCAATTGATGTAGTAGAATGAATAAGAATTAAATAAGAAGTCGAGTCCGCTACAGTGGCACGTCACTCATAAGTTCAAAGAAAAGTTGATTGATTTCCTTAACATATTAAATGTACACTTTGTGTGGCATAACCAAACAGCCAAATTCATGCAAAGTTTGCTTTACTCAGAATTTTCCTACCCCCAAAATAGCTGGGTTCCTGGGCTCATGAGTTTATTCCATCCATCTGTTTGGAAAAACCTGGAGATGAGGCCAGATGAATTTGAATCCGCTAATTAATCTTCTGTCCACCTCTTCTGGGGAAGCTATGTTTGAGGCCTGCTGAAGATTATTTTGTGGACTTTGAAAAGGTCCTTAACACAACTGAGCCACTGCCGTCTTTGTCTTTCTCTACTCCTGAAAACCATGACCAAATAACTAATGGTATGGAGACCGCAATATTATCATATCACCACAGAGCTGCACCCTATTCCTCTGATTAGTCATTATAATTTTTTTTAAATAAATTTAATTTTATTTAGTTGCACATTTAATTAAAACATATATTAAAATGTGATAATATGGATTGCAAAGCTGGTCTACAAAAAATGTGAACTAATAAAACACTGTTTGAATACCCACAGGTGATTTTAATATTGTTCTTATATATTTTGGCATTACAAATTATTTCTTCAGTATACAATTACAATAGGATTAAAAAGTGCATTTTATTATCTTCGAACAATTAAATAAACATGATTCATTATACTGGGGAGAAATAGTTCACAAGCAATTTATAAATTACATTTTATTCTAAGTAACCAGTTTGTGCCAAGTTGATGTAATGATCAACAGCCAGATAACAATCAACAGCCAGGTATCAGCAAGCAATCAACAGCCAGGTAACAACAAACAATCAGCCAAACAAGTCATAACAACCAGATTTTTAAAAAAAAATGGAGGGGAAAAAATATGACAGTTGAGAAAACATAATCTGGGTTGAAACTACAATGGAATGGCATTAGAATGTAACTGACTTATTTTACTGAAACTTATGCTTTCATCTTGGTAGATGATTGGGAGATAGTGGATTCATCTTGTCATGTGATGATAGGTAAGTGCATTTATCTTGGTATGTGGTGATGATTGGGGCTGATGGCACTCATATTAGTATGTGGTGGTGATAGGGGAAAAAGCCATTTACAACATGTACATAGTAGAGGAGACCTGATCATTAAAAATAAAGAAAAAATTAACAAAAAAGAAATTAATGTGCATCTCCAATATTTAGCCAGTGCAAGTTTTGTCTTGCTGGTGCACGGCATTGAAAATATCACAGAAAAAAGCATTCAAATATTTGATTACCTGTCTATCTTTTATCCCTAATACTATTTCAATTGTAGATGTAAACACAATACAAATGCAGTTAAATGTAAATAACTTTTAAGCTTATGCAACTGTGAAGAAAATATTAACCAACTGGCTATAAAAAATAACAAAATTCAAACAGAAATAACAAATGATTGCAGCTTCTCACACCAAACAAACATAAATCTTTCTGTATAAATGCTTGGGAGTGGGAGTTTTTACCTCCTTTTAGTTGGTATGTTCATTCTGATCAATCAGGCTTCTCTTGAAATTGGTCCTACTTTTTCACTGCCCATGATAAAAAATCCACCCACACAGGTCTTGTGAAACGTACCACTAGAAAGGCCCATTGGTTGCATATAATACACACATTTTAATCAATATTGAAGTACAATCAAATCTTAGACATTACCACCTCTCAGCAGTAATCATTCAACTAGACATAGCTGAGTCACTAAATAAAATTAATGTACATATTTTTTTTTTACTACATTTTTCTTTAACTATTTTGTTGTTTTTTTCCTAACATGACCAATAGATTTTTTTTTAAAAAGCTTGATATATTATTATTATTATTTTAAACACAGAAAAGTAAACTTCTTTATTCCACTTTAAAATCTTTATTTGTACTATGTGAAAAAAAGATCAGTTGTAACATAGTGGGTTTTATTATTGAATGCTAACATTGGGACAATATTGATCTGTGAATACTGATACAAGATGCATTACTTTAAAAGTGAGTTTTGCTTTTATTGATTTAAGAATTTTAACAGAATCACAGATTTTTCATAAGTATCTACTGATCCAATTTCATTCTTAAAAATAATTTTAGAAACCATTTTTTTCTTCAGAATAAATGGTATTGCCTTTGTACTACAAGTACACAACAACAACAAAAAAAACCAACAACCTACAATCAGATCTTTATAATGATTAACAAAACAATAAGGCTATCTCAACATTTCTGTAACAGGACCTGTAAATTGTAGATGGCTCTTAACACAAACCTTTTTTTTTTTTAAAATTCTTCATACTTCTTTGGGCTTGGAGATAAGAGCTGTAAAATAAAATATGTTAACTAATAAAACTTCTAAGCATCATGAACACATCTAACAACAACTTGTATTTCAATATGGCACATTGACTAATACAAACAAATTTTTTTTAGAGAAATACACAGCTATGAAATCATTTTGAATTGTGGGTGTAAAATGTATTATTTAATAATTAAAAATGCTATTTCTCATAGAATGTAAATGTAAACTGTATACATATTAACTTATGTATAATATGTTCAAAAAATAATTAAAAGTTCAATAAAAGGCATCCTATGTTTGTTAAGGATATCTGTAATTTATGTCAATACTGGTTTTTTAAAATATCTATTATTTATTTTAGCTTACATTTCTGGGTAAAATTTTGATGTTCAAGCTTATCTAAATTTTCCTTTTTTTAAAAAGCATTTATATTTTTTTAATGAAATTACTTCAAAGAATTTAAAAAATGGAACTACTTTAAATAAGGTACGAAAATGAATAACGGCCATTTTTGTCATTCTTATTTTGCAGAGATATTCTTTATTATAACATAATTTCTCTAATTTCAGCATTGATAAATTTGACTCTTGTTATACAGTATTATTTTCTTAGCAAGCAATTTGTATCCAAAAACAGCAGTTTTTTTATTACTAATCAGACTAATCTTATGAAAAATTTAGGTCAAAATATGTATAAATTAGTAGCAATCCTTAACCATGGCATAATTTACCAAATTATTTACGAATTGGCTTGGAGTACATTATGGCTGAAACAAATGAATAATTCATCAAGGAATAAATCTGCTAGTCAACACCTTTGTAATTGTGGTCCCTTAGGCCTGACAATTTCTTACTTTGGTAAATAGATATAAATTTCAGCAACCTCAGCTAATAAATAATGACAGGTAAAGGAACTCAGGAAGCTGCAATATTTAAAATAATGTAATTAGTGAACACATTTCCAAATCAGTAGATCTAATTAGGTATGTGAAAGAAGAAAAACGTATTTTCACCTAAATTCTAACATCTTCAGATTTTGCAGTGTGGAGACAGTCATACACATAATTATTACTTTTTGAAACAATCAACCACACTATAGGAGCCTATGAGCCTTTTCAGCTGTATAATTATGGGCAACATATTTTATTTTACATTTCAAAGTAACACATTTTAGTGTTCTATTGTGATCACAATTTTTGTAAATGGTGCAAAAACCTAAATTCTTACTACGAAATAACTCAACATGAATTGAAATTAATTATTATTTAAGTGTGAAAATGGTAGCATGGGAATACTAATATAATAGTAAAACAGTGACTGATATTATAAGGTGTAGACTAGGATAAAGCCTGACAAAACACAAGAAATATGTTCCTCACTCCAAGTCTCTAGTGTATGAACATTAATGTTGACAGATGGGAATAGCTCAATTTGTGGCATAAAAACTTTAGGGGGAAATGTACAAGTTTGGATAAGTGAAAGAAATAATTTAAAAAATGGGAATCTGAGAAATGGCTTAAAGATTGATCAAGT
The DNA here is from genome assembly GCA_964017045.1 of Omphiscola glabra. Taxonomy (NCBI): domain Eukaryota; kingdom Metazoa; phylum Mollusca; class Gastropoda; family Lymnaeidae; genus Omphiscola; species Omphiscola glabra. The sequence goes on along the minus strand of OZ024796.1, from coordinate 14,994,957 downwards.
GATCATTTAATATTTTAAGCCTTACTATCTTTTCTTTGAAATCCTTTGAAAGTCATTGAAATAATTAACTTCTGATAATACAGCAATACTGATATATTATGGACTATGATCTACATTTTAATTCTCAGATATTAAATTTCTCAACTGCTAGCTGTAAAATATTTTGTTACCACATCTAAATGCAAAGAAAACAAATTAACAAAGAAGCTATATTACAAATTTTAAACCAAGTGAAAATAAAAATTAAAAAACACATGTCATATAATAATCCACCGTAATCATTTTTTAAAAATTAATAAATAACTAAGAGTATGCATACCCATCTTTAAAGTATGGAATAGTTGAAACAGCAACAGAATAATCATCATGCATCATTTAACGTTCATCTTTTATATACATATATATTTGGGAGGTTTTTTTAAAGGGAGATTTATGTTATATCTCTTCACAATGGGATAAAATGACAATGTGTATCTTGGGTCAGTGGTTTGCATGACCTTTAAAAAATAATAACATGGCCAATCATTTAAAAAAATGTAGCAGGTACATCTCTTTAAAAGTTTAATCAAAGCCTTGAGATAAACATCTATACAAATAATAAACAGAGTATGGTTATTTCATGTACTGAACATTTTAGTTTTCAGTTGAGGTATTGAAAACTCAGAGTGGCTATGTATTTCTCTCTTTTGGTGTCATGATTGTTTGCAACCAGAAAATTTGCTTTTGTTGCTTTTTTTACTCTTAGACTTGCCATTTCTTTGAGCTGCCGCAGCTGTGGCTTGAAGGGATTCATTGTCTCCCTCTTCAATGACATCAGACGTCTGGCGCGCAGAGGGTACAACATGATCCATCACTGTCAATAAGAAATTTAATTAATTTAATTGAAATGTTAAAATTAAGTCTGAGTAAAAATCACAGTTATAACAAATATTGTTAAGACTCTTAACTCATTACCTACGGTCCAAATGCGTCCCTGCGCATAGCGACACACCTTTCAACATTTTTATTTAGAAGTAGCAATGACATCTCACATCCCTTGAGACTTCCAGCGATGGCATGATTCTGATTGATTTCAATTTAAAAACTACATAATCTATATGTGCTTTAGTACGGTGCAGCTATATCTAGCATGTATTCATTCGTGGTGCCAAAAATTGACTTTTTGGTCATCGTTCATTATTTTTTCGCAGTTTATTTTATATTTTTTTATTAAATCGTATTCATTTTTGGATGCATTTGTCATTAATTCATTAACATACTTTAATATATTATTTATTTAGCAGCTTAAAAAAATATTTTACAAATGTAAATCACTTGCTAAATGGAGTTACTTCCCTTTCTCTGACATAAAAATTAAGTACGGAAGTAGCACTGCCTTAAGGAATGAGTTAGAGTTAGAATTTTTATTTAAACTGACATATTGCCAATTTCTGGTTATGTATGTCTCTTCTTCTTCTCTTTCGCCTTTTCGTCCTCGAGGAACAGCAGCCGATCTTCATCGACGTCTGTGATTAGGACTTAGGCCGCCTACAAGAGCCCTCAAGGCATCACAATCCTGACCCAATCTCTCCAGCCTCCCCCAAGTGTGGCCAAGTTTCTTGGTATCTGCCTCCACTTCACGGCGCCAAGTGTTCCTAGGCCTGCCTCTTTTCCGTTTTCCTTGAGGGTTCCAATTCAAGGCTTGTCTAGTTATGTTGGAGGCAGGTTTCCTGAGCGTATGGCCAATCCATCTCCATCTTCTCTGGAGGATCTCTTGTTCTACCGGTTCTTGCTTTGTCCGCTGCCACAGTTTCTGGTTGCTGATTCTGTCGGGCCAATGAATCCCGAGAATCCTTCTTAAGCAGTTATTGATGAAGGACTGGATTCTCTTCATATTCCCAGCAGTGGTTCTCCATGTTTCTGCACCATACAGTAGAACCGGTTTCACCATTGTGTTGAAGGTTCTGATCTTCAGTTTGGTATTTAGGTGTTTGGAGGCCCAGACATTTTTTAGTTGTTGGAAGGCTGCCCGTGCCTTTCCTACCCTTATTTTGATGTCAGCATCTGTCCCACCTTGCTTGTCCACGATGCTGCCAAGGTAGACAAAGCTCTCTACCTCTTCGAGCGCTTCCTCTTTGAGCCTGATGGGTGCTGTATTGGTAGCGGCATTGACCTTGAGGACCTTGCTCTTCCCCTTGTGAATATTAAGACCAATACGTGCAGAAGTGTCTGCAATATATCTTGTCTTCTCCTGCATCTGTTGTTGGAATTTAAAAACTACATAATCTATATGTGCTTTAGTACGGTGCAGCTATATCTAGCATGTATTCATTCGCGGTGCCAAAAATTGACTTTTTGGTCATCGTTCATTATTTTTTCGCAGTTTACTTTATATTTTTTATTAAATCGTATTCATTTTTGGATGCATTTGTCATTAATTGATTAACATACTTTGATATATTATTTATTTAGCAGCTTAAAAAAATATTTCACAAATGTAAATCACTTGCTAAATGGAGTTACTTCCCTTTCTCTGACATAAAAATTAAGTACGGAAGTAGCACTGCCTTAAGGAATGAGTTAGAGTTAGAATTTTTATTTAAACTGACATATTGCCAATTTCTGGTTATGTATGTGGGGTTATTCAATTATTAATGTTTCCAGACCATTATGATATCTAAGCTGTTGCAACAATTCCAAGAAATAAGAAACTGTAAATTACTACCATTATTACCACATCCATCTTCCTGAATGTAACTTGGATTGTGAGAATCTGAAATCATGGGCACATCACTGTCCTGTTCACCATCGTCATCCCCATAATGCATGGCATTAAGGCAACCAATCACTGTCATTGAGCGTAGAACATCATCTGGATCATCTAGACGAGGTGGAATCAAGACACGTTCTAAGACCCTAGGGTGCTGTTTGATGAACCACCTGAAAGCATTAATCAAGACCATTTAAAAAACAACTAATTGATGATGTATATATATATAGGGCTTCATTGTCTTTGCATGACAATGGCATAGCTATTAACATTTCACCAAATGGCTTATAAGGCCAATCCTGGAATGGCAGTTTTGTCTGCACATCTCACAGGAGAACCTTGACACCTGGTTAAATTTGGCCTTTCGTAAAGCTCTTTTTGTTGCAAGGGCTTTGTTTCATACATCTTCTCCCTGTTTGACTGTTCATAATCTGCTGTTCACCAGTTGGAATGATGCTCAGCAATGGTCTCCCATTCGTTGATGTCTATGTTGGCTTCCCTCATCTTCCATTTGCAAACGTCCTTAAATTGCAACCACAAACGTCCAATAAGTCTTGCCCCTTCTCCAAACTCTCCATACAGCAGATCCTTTGGATACAGCCTTCCTTCATTCTCCTTACATGGCTTAACCAGTAGAGGCGTCTCTTACTATGAGCGGAGAATATGCTACACATTTTTGCACGCTCGAAAACCTCTTTGTTAGGAATTTTCTCCTGCCATCGAATTCGCAAAATGCAACGCAGACATCTTTTGTGGAAACTGTTGAATATATGCTCATATATGTAGACAACACTTAAATCTGCCATACACAAGCACACTGAGCACACATGCCTTAAAGACATGTAGTTTTGTGCTTGCAGTTAATTGTGAATTATTCCACATCTGTTTATTCAATTTATCCATAGTTCTGATGTTCATCTCTTCATCAACGGAAAGTGAGCTAGAGAAATTGGACCCAAGGTATGTGACAGATTACGGCCCCCACTTGATGTGTTTGGACAGGACTGTGCTTCTTGCATCATGACATTTGTTTTCTGTAGACTGATGGTCACTCGTGCATAGATACTGATCTTCCATTACATTGAGTACCTCCCCAGGCAGCAGATAGGGGAAAGCCCACCAGATATGGCGGGTATTGGGCTGAAAAAAATCAGAACCTTTGCCTTGTAGGAAGTGGAGGGATCCACAAAAGCTAGGGAATCTTAAACGAAAATTAAGGCAGCTACCTAAAGAGCAGTAAGTGTAAGGGGTCGTGCCCCCCCCCTCCCCAGATAGTTGTGTGATGGCTAACAACCCGATCATGAAATGCGACTTGAAACGTACTAAGCCTGTTTAGGGCAGCAGCCTTAGCCAACCCAATAGATCAACTAATTAAATATAAAATAAATATCATCAATATAAAATTACCGCATTGCAAGAAATTCAATGGAAAATAGCAGACATCCTCAAGACAAAAGACTACACCATATTTTTTAGTGGCAACAACACTAATACAGGATTTGCTGTGAAGAGAAAAGCCATTGTGCTCTTTGCTTGTCTGAAGGAAAATGTTTAATACAACATTAGGGAAAATGTTTAATACAACATTTATACATTTTCATGCTCCCACCGAAGATACAGAAGGTCAGATAAAAGAATTCTTTTATGAGACACTGGAAAAGTTCTATGATGAGGCACCACAACATTATATTGAAATAATGACTTGCGATTTTAATGCCAAAATGAGGAAAGAAAAAGTCTAATGCCAACTATTGGCAACGAGGGTCTACATGAAGAATCCAATGACAATGAGATCAGACTCATAGACTTTGCTTCAGGAAAAGCATAAAATAGCAGCACCCAATATCCACACAAAAATATACATGGAACTCATCAGATGGAATCGCAACCAAATTGACCATGCTCTAATTGATCGGAGGTATGGATGAGACATACTAAGACGTAAGAAGCTATCGAGGAGCAATTTCATCTGCTTGTAAGAGTTAAATATAAGCAGAGAATAGGCATAATACACAATGGCCAAATTCAAAGAGAGAAGTGATATGATTACCAAAAACTCACCAAAGATCCACTAACAGTAAAAGCGTACCAAAATGAATGAACAGTGGGATAGGCTAAAAAGTGCTATGAAAAGATCAGCAGAAAAAGTACTAGTATATGAGCAAACTAAGAGTAGAGTAGGCTGGTTTGATAATGAATGCAGAGACTGTTGAGGAACGGAACAAGGCACAAATGACCAAAATACAAAGGGAAACCAGAAAGACAAGATAAGCATGCAATGAAGCCAGAAGGAAAGCCACAAAAATATGTAGGAGGAAAAAGAGGAAGTGGGAAAAGGCTAAACTAAAAGAAATAGAAGATTTATCAAGACAGGGAAATATCAGAGGAATGTACATGAAGATGAAAGACAAATACAATGGATTCCAAGCCATACCTTAAATGTGTGAGACCAATGATGGCGAATTAAATACGGAAAATAGTAAAGTACTGGAGAGGTGGGCTGAATATTTTGAGGGCATGCTAAATGCAGCCTATGGACAAGATGAAGATTATCAACCACCACATGGAGGACCAGAGCCTTTAATAAGCTCCTAAATTTTGGACGAAACTTCAGAAGTACGCAATTCAATGAATAACCACAAAGCTTATGGAGGAGACCTAATCACAGCAGTTGCGTTAGATGGATTTACGCTTATAAACCACCGGAATCTGTAGTAAGAAAAATATATGAGGAAATAATTTTTAAGAAATCTATTGACATAAACACCCTTCATGAATTTAAAATTACTAATGAAGAGCATAGTCACATGACTACCGAAGTAGATATAAGGTCGAATTGTTTGGACGAGGGAACAGGCTTTCCTGATTGTAAAGTTGATCAGAAAGTTTTTAAAGAAAACAAGCGTGAGGGGATCTTTAAGAATAATTATGCGCAAAGTAGAAAGAAAATATACGAAGGTTGAGGTTGGTGGTAATGAGTTTAAATGGTCCCGAGATAACAAGTCTTGGGTAAAGCTGACAGAAACTAAAAATGCAACAGAAAAAGGGGGCCGTAGTAAAAGTAAGAAAAATGATGAACCGGATTTTGTTCAGTTTGGTTTAAGTGACAAATATTTTCAAGACCACGACACATGTACATTTAAGCTGAATAATTTTGATAAAGATGACGGATATGACAATTTACTCAATGACGATCAACCTTACACCAATAATGAACCAAGTCTTAGTGTTATTGATGGTTCATATGGTGATGTTGATTTGGAACTTTAAGTTGTTGATGGTTCATATGGTGATGTTGATTTGGAACGTAAAGTTATTGTTGGTTCCTATGGTGATGTCGATTTGGAACCTAAAGTTATTGTTGGTTCCTATGGTGATGTCGATTTGGAACCTAAGGTTGTTGATGGTTACCTCACTGATTTTGATAGTAACATTGATTATGAACCTGGTGTAATTGATGCTCCACAAATTTATTTTCATGGATTGCCTGAGGTTTATGGTGTACCTGGGGTTTTTGAAAATAAACTCACGGGTGTTGAATGTATGAATCACCTTCCGCTTCCATGCAAGCGAGCTGATAAAGTTAAAACTGGGACAAACTGCGGTAACCACAAGGTGGAGACCTTAACCTTGAATAAGACAGCGACCACAAGATGTCGCCACGTTGAAATTTTGACAGAGCTCATAAACACTCATGAGTCAAGCTCATGCGAGATTTTATGTTTTGAGGAGGAGGGTACATCGCAGTTTTCGGCTGCCCCCCATTGAACTCAGATATTTGTGAAAATTACAAAGAAGATGTAAATGACTGCCTGAATGGCACAGATTGTGAAGTATTTCCATCCAGAGACAATGGAAATATCAACATAAAAATGATTAATTTAGCTAAAATTAACATTGCTAATGATATAAAAATATGGTTTCCTTGCAACTATGGTGTTAACTATGACTATGATGTTAACTATGACTATGATGACATGACATCGGCTCAAAGTAGCTCAACATGGTCGTTAGGTAGAAAAGACATTTGTGATGTTTACATGACTACTGAGCCGTGCAGGTCAGACATGAGAGGAGAGAGAGGAGAGTTACGTGGGTTCAATAACCTTCACGATTTTTTAAAACAAGGGGATCCACGAAACATTCCACCGTCTTATATTTAAAAAATGACGGGACTATTCATGGCTGTCCCCAAAGGCTCAGACGTTGACATTTTTTTTTTCCATCTCTTTTTCACTTTCACATTCTTAAAGATTTTGCAAATTCAATTCTGTAAACATTCACATTTGGGTGATAATGTATCGACTTAAATGCTACATTTGGTATTAGTTTAACATTTTGTTGATAGAGGCAGTAGGTATAATTTACCTCTTACTTTAAATGTTTAAATAGAGGTGTCATCACTTGATAATGTATTGCCATGCAAATTCAATAGTATTCACTTGCATTTATGAAAGATGATATGGTGTTATAATTGAGACATTTCATGATTTATTTTCCATTATTATCAATATGTTTTAAAGTTCTAACTGGAGTGTCAAATTGACCAAACATAACATACACACGAGATGACCGTTGTTTTATTTTTAAACTCGCAACATTGGGTTTCACCTAAAGTCACTCGTGAGGGGGGACGTGTCACGGACATATCGCGTGTTGATGTTATGTGTCAGTGTTTATAACTTTAATAGTAAGAAATAATGTTTGCTTTTGGGAATTCCCCAAATATCGCACCAAGCCTAATAAGCAATGAATGCGCCATGACGCAATTCCGTTGGTGCGAGATATATGGTGGCAGAATTGTTGTTATGGACGTCATGCTGAAATTGTTTCTTTTATAAGGAAAGAGTGGGTGTTTTGTTTCTCTGGTATTTTTCAATAATGAACAGCATTGTTCCTGATTAGTGTGTATACCTTGTGTCTTGGCACATCAAGTAAGAAATTAAAGAACAGTTATTTCAAATCATTTCTTAAAGTTTTTATTAGTCTAATCAGAGAGAAAGACAACAGAGCTTGGGCTCTGATTCGATTGTGTGTGTTTCTGTGGCCATTGGAAGGGACCTAACCCCTAGACGACCTTTCCGCCACAAGAGCCTTTAATAAACTCCTAAATTTTGGACGAAACTTCAGAAGTACGCAATTCAATGAATAACCACAAAGCTTATGGAGGAGACTTAATCACAGCAGAAATGACTCAATATGCAGGAAGAGAATTAAACACTCTGACATAAACTTATAACTAAAATTTGGCAAGGAGGGAAAATTCCAACAGAATGGGAAACAACACTAATAACCCCAATACCCAAGAAAGTTTCCAAATTTCAAAGCAAAAACCATGGAGGAATTTCCTTATTAAATGTTGCATATAAAAACACTGACAAAAATAATTGCCAACTGACTACAACTGTACACTGAACAAATACTAGGTGACTACCAATGTGAATTCGGACAGAACAGATCAAGGACTGATCCAATTTTTGCCACCAGATGCCTATTAGAGAAATTTTACGAATATAATATCCCAGTACATCAACTCTATGTGAACAATAAAATGGCATAAGACAGCATCAATAGAAAATATCTATACGAGACTCTGCAGGAGTTTGTCATGCCCAACAAACTGACAAGACTGATAAATGTAACATTAAACAACTCAAAAAGCAAAATCAAGGTCAAGGGTAAATATTAAATGGAATTCTAGATTAGACTAGGCCTATGACAAGGAGACTCAGTGTCTTGAATGCTATTTAACATTAATCTAACAATAGAGGGAGTTAGAGGTATATGAAGCATTCATCCTGACACAGAGGAACAATAACAGGATACTTTCTGAGGAAAACCCAAGACCCACAACCAATAGGCACTCTCTACAACCAACCCTTTCAGGATCTTGCATATGCAGGTGACATAGCACAGTTAGGGAAAAGCAGTAAAGACACATCAAAAGCCTTTATTGAGTTAGAAGACGCATCACTACAAGCAAAAAACAAAATGCATTACTATGATAAGAGAAGAACAGACAGATGAAACCATTAAAATTAGAAACCAGACTTTTGAAAAAGTAAATAAATTCAAATACCTAGGATCTTTATTAAATGAAAGAAAAAAACAAATAACTAACAGAAATAAAATAAAGAATATCAGCCGGAAATAGGGCATACTTCAATAGACAGAAAATACTCATAAGTAGAAATATTACAAGAAAAACAAAGAAAACAATATATAAACTGTAATCAGAGAGCAGTTCAAACATATGCAAAGTGAAACTTGGACTGGAACCCAACAAAAACGGCAGAAAACCTATAAAATACATAGGAGAGAATAGTTTTATGGAAAATATACGGACCAACAAAGGATGAAATGGATGGAGAATAAGCACCAACCATGAATTGTATAGACTATATCAGGATCCCACGCTCTTCGAAGAAATAACAAAGGGCTGGCTAGGTGGGTCACTTATAAAAGAATGCCAAATGACAGGGGATTAAAGAGAGAGCATCTCAAAGGCAGAACTAGGTTTACATGGATGGATGAATGATGAGGAAAAAAGATCTACAGAAGCTGGGAATCCAATGGTGGAAAAAAAAAGCCCTATATTGGCTGTAGCACCACAGGGATGGATCAATAGACTAATGGTCTGACCAAACTCTTGACATGCATGGAAGTGGTGATTAAATAACAGCTGCAAATTTCCTTCTTTGTGCAATGTTAAGGCTGCATGGTCAGCAAACAGCAGTTCATGAATTTTCAACTTTTTTTTACCTTGGCCTTTAAACAAAAGCGGGCAATATTGAACAGCCTTCCATCACATCTGGTATGGATGTACATTCCAATCTTCACAGTCCCTGAAGGCATAATGAAGAAGCATTGAGAATGGAGAAGACCACTGGTGGGAGTACGCAGCCTTGCTTGACTCCAATGCTGACTGGGAATGCCTCAGAGACTGTACCATATTTTTGTGTAATGACTGTATAATGATTGCAAGCAGTCATGGGGGTAAACCTATTTTATGCAAGATACTGAACAGGCCACTCAGGGCTTACTGAGTTGATCGCCTTGGTCAGATCTATGAAATGAAAGCACTGTAAAGAGGCATATGCAGGTCTCCTGCAACTGACGCAATGAGAATATCAGGACTACATTTGAACAAACACATCGGAAGCCACGCTGGGACTGTGGGCAAATGCGGTAAGCCAGACTCTGCAATCATTTAAGGGAAACACAGGCGAAGTCTTTCCAACTAAGCCAAAGGGAGAAACTCCTTGTAATTATTAAAATCGCTTCCGTCAACTTTATTCATGTACAATGTTGAGTGTTGTTCGTCCTTTGCATGCGAAGATGACCAAGGCTATATTACACGGTGAGTACGCAGGTGGCCTGCAAGCCCCACTTTCACCAGGAAAGCTTTCCGCATGTGGGGCACATCTTGTTTTGGTATCTAGTAGGATCTGAGTTGATTTTGCTTCTTCATGACATGTGGTTTCTTTGGGCGTGAGTGGTATGCTCCAAGGATTATGCTACCACAGTCAGTCTGCCAAACCAGCTTGCACGGTCCATGGCAAGTGTCTCCAACGAATCAAGGTCAAAGTCCATGGACATGGTACAATGTTATGATGTTGGCATCTCTCATGTCCTTGGGAATGTGTCCTGCTTGCCAACTCAGACAGAGGAGCTCATGTAAGGGCTGAAGTAGTAATGGTTTTCCTTTTTGAGGAGGGAAGGGGGGTGTTGTGTCCAATCCCTGGAGCCTTCCCACGAGCAAGGTAATCAATTGCTTTTTTGACTCCTGCAAAGTTGGCTCTTCATCTGGTTCTTCCATTATTGTCCAGTGTGGTCTCAGAGACTATATTCTTTGTTGTGTATAGTTCAAGATAATGCCCAACCCAACGCATATAGCTAAATTGATACCGGCTTGTACATGTTTTACCTTTCATGACAACATGTTTTCATTCAATATACATAATAGAAGCACATTTTTTATTAGTGATGTGTAAACAGGTTGACAGGAGATAGAAAAAAAGCACTGTTGTATAAAGAAAAATCTAAATACTTCCTGCAAATAATTTCATATAGATACTTACGGATGCTGCCTTATTTGCTGCAATGTGTATCTTACTTCTGAATCATAAGCCAGCATTCCTGTAGAATGAAAGGTTAGGAAAATGTCAGGAAAATCTAAAAGCATCAAATATAAAGGCGCTGTCATACATAGATTGTCACATCTAGAAGAGTCAAAGTCTAAATAATCCATACTCTTTAAAAAAAATTGTCAAGGCTAATGCATAATCAGTATCATTTTTTTAAAATAAGAAAATTATGGTCAACAATGACCTAAATTGCGTAGATCTACAAAATTAATTTTTTAATAAAACATTCACATGGGTAGTAAAACTCACCTCTCAGCAGGTCACCAAGAAGATCAGACACCTCCTCAGGTATGGTATAGACACCTTTACCAATGTTCTCAAAAAGTTTGTAAATGTTGTCACCTTCAAATGGATACTTCCCTGTTGTTATATTATATCTGAAATAACCAAGGTAAGTAAATGTGTTTGGAATCCATGTGTAAGCAGTCTGTCTAGCTTTGGTATTAAACATTCACTTAATCAACAATAAATGGGGAGTCATAGTAAAAAATCCTGAAAAATACATAACTTTAAAATGACCTTTTCACGAGTACAAAAAAAAAGTCAAATTATTTCTTCAGTTCATTAACTCGTTAATAGGCTTGTCAATGGTTAACCTGGTACCGTAGTAAAGTAAAAGATAATTATTTTAATGTGTTATCCCTACCCCTGTTGCACACCTACAGCAGATAGTAAGTGTGCATGGACACAGAAAGTTTGTTCCACGTTGATTGAGTCGTGTGTGTTAGCTGTACTGCTAGGCCGGAAAATAGTGTGTGTTAGCTGTACTGCTAGGCCGGAAAATAACAATAACATTTACTTACTCAACTTACTGTTAACTTTTTTTCACAACCAGAAACGACCAGCAATTTTTGTTGTAATAAATAAACTATGTCTGTTGTTATAAACTATGTGATTAATTTGATCGCATATTTGCTTTGAAAGTTTCCGCTATTCCTATAAACAATTATGATGTAAATGAATCATGGAAGTGATTAGGTTGTAGCTTAAACATTTGACAATAAATGTTTATAACTTCGATGGCTTACGTAAATTAATAGTTCTACAGGTTAGTCAGCTTTCATCACCATCAGAATATCCAAATACTATAGCAAAGAGTAAATGCATATTTTTTACCCATAGTTATTTGCCAGTTACTTTACTATCTCATAAGGGTGGTATGAATTTTTATTTTTTAATATCAAACATTAAATTTATTAGTGTTTTATAAAGATAATTTTATCAAACACATTTTCAGTTGTCAAAAAAAAACAAAAAAAATTACCTTTACATTTAACATAAAAACAAAACAAAAACAAACAAACAAAAAAAAACAGAAAAAAATAAATATGCTTACAAGGTTACTCCACTGGACCAAACATCTACTTTAAATCCTGAAAAGGTATTTAATCCATTTGCAATCTCTGGGGGCTGAAATGCTGGAGAGCCTTGACTTGTGCGACATTCATCCGTTCTTGCAAACATGTCTAAAGCCTATGAATAGATTACAATATTTAAAACATTAAACTCTAAAGCACACAAAATTAATCAATGTAAATTAAAAATGTAGTTTTAAAATTGTATCTTTAAATCAATATACTGTTTATTAATCATAGTTGTGTTTACTTTACACTAATTTCTTCATATCTATGAGTTCATGAATAGCTGAAAATTACTAGAATATGATTTGCACATTGTATCAATTGTTTTAAAATAATACAATGTGCAAATCTTATGCTAATAATTTTCAGCTAATCACGAACATATGGATATGAAGAAATTAGTGTAAACACAGCTTGAGGTAAGAGTAAATACTAATATTGCAATGTGTTGCATTTTAATTAAAATGCAGCTATACAAACTAATTCCCTTCCAAAAATGAGAATTATACCTCAGCTACACCAAGATCTGTAATTTTAAGTGTTTCATCATTGGTCACTAATAAATTTCCTGGCTTGATATCTTTGTGTATGATTCCATGACTGTGTAGATACTCTAATCCATCAATTAACTGGCAGAAATACCTTTTAAGTAGAAGAAGCATTGCTAATGATAACATTTTGTAGTCAAGATGCATGTCTAAAATATACTGTATTAATTAATTATTTTTATGCTCAATTACCTGATTGTGTTTTTTTTTCAATGTGCATATAAAAAAGAATTTAATTTTTTTAAAAGAAAGTGAACTAGATGGGAGGAAATAACTAAATAAAAAAATATATTGGAAAAATTTCACATTTAGTAATTGCATTACATATAGACATTCCTACATGTATAATCATCATCAGTGGTGCTACAGCCCATCTCTTTCTTCTGTCAACTCTTCTATCTCTACTATTTTTTATTTTTCCCAAACACGTTTTTTTCTTTCTGGACATTTTGCTAGCCACCCTTCTTGTTACATTAATTAATTGACGTGTTCTTCTTGTCTCCCTTTGCAGCATCATATACATGTATAAAGTCTTCCCTAATGAATTTTTTTTTAAATATATAATTTTAATATACCCATGAGCTTGCCATATGGGGAACTTTTTATCTGGGACACTTTCAAGCATTTCTTGTAGCTCACTGGCACAGTATTCCATAACTATGTACCTGCAAAAAAGTAAAAACATGTTATGATTTAACTCATTTGTGTGAATCATGGGAATAATATATATTATTGGAAGAAAAACTATGATAAGAAAATATAAGACATTAGGAATATATTGTTAATTTATTTACTTTTGCTAACGTGTGATATTTTAAGTTTTAGGTTTTCCCATTAAAATTATACTACGGTAGTCTCTTTTGCTCAGCTCTGTCTTTCAAATACTCCTTCCTTTTTTAGCTGTCCCTTCTCCTCCCTCATAAAATCCCTTAACCCAACCAACCTTCCCCTACAGTTTAATTCCCCATTTCTTCATGTTTTCTTTCATTGAATCTCATGTTTAAAAGAATACATATCATAACATCCGTATACATAATTTTTATCGATTTGATGATGACTCCTCTTCACTAACCCCATTTCACTACAGTTCACACTGGCTTACTGTCATAGTGATAAATGATTACAATGGACTATTCCCCATAAATTTCCCCCACTAAAGGGAATAAACATTTAAAGGCTAAATTCATCATTTTATATCAGCATAGTTAGTTTTTAAAAATTGCCATATCAAAATCAGGAAATCAAGGCATGCTGCACTCAATACAAAAAGAGATAAATTGTAGTGATGCGAAGAAAGATATTATTGACTCGGCTAATCCAATCTATAAACACACTTATAAATCAGACTTAAACTGTTTATGTTTGCAACATTTTAAACTTATTGAAAAAAGTATACTTGCATCTTTTGCTTTTCATCATTGTACATCACATCTATCAATCGAATGACATTTTTATGACGTAGTCGCTTCAGCAGCTGTATTTCCCTAAGAAAAATTACATTAGAATGACATAGATAGTTAAAATAGGTGGCTACTGTGAGCAAATTGCTCTGTGGTGCAATGGAATCCTCTGCCTCACAATCTTGTGGGTTTAAATTCATCTGGGGATCAACCCTAAGAGTGGGTTAATAGCATGGTGAATGGACTGGATAAAGAACTTAGGGTGATAATACACTATGTCCGGATTTCACCGGATTCTAAGACTGACGACAAGACCGATCGCTCAGTTGAACTGTAAGTCGGACATAGTAAAAATTAAGAATACATTGCATCCGATCGCATCCGGAACTTTATTGTTTAATCATAACAACGGCCTTCACCCTACTGTCTTTCCGCTAGCGCTAACGAATATAAAAATAAAGATAGTTTTTCTATGATCTAGTTTTTTTTGATGCAAAGAAGAGCTCCAATGATGTCATTTGCTTGTTTTTTTTTTAAATTTAGCTTCGGACAATTCCGTCGAACATCGCTCTAGTTATATGGTTGCTATGTCCCATAGTGGAGTGCGATCATCCACTAGAGATATTAGTTTATCAATTTCTACCATTTTAATTGATAAAATGCTACAATTTGTATATAATTAAATTACTTACGATGGATCCAAAGAATAATACACAAATGAAAGGCTATTCTAGATTTTAAGGTGACATTTTTGTACAAACAATCTGTAAAAAAATACATGCCGCCATTTTAATTGTTTTTAAAATTAGCTTCGGACAGTTCTGACGAAAAAAACAAATTCACCGATGACGCCTGAGCAAATGTAGCCGTGTTCACTTTGTTATTGCATTTGTTTTTTATACCGATCCAGTCTCGTTCGTCAGTCTTGGAATCCGGTGATACCCGGACCTAGTGTATTATCACCCTTAGGCATCTATTCTAAGGTAGGAGGAAAATCAAAACTAAATCTTAAGTAATATGGCTCAAAAGCTAAAGTCAGAAGACAGCAGTCAACTTGGCCTGGGATTAAATTAAATGGACTGTCAAAACAAAAAAAGCAGTGCTCATATCAGACCAGTTGCAGGAATAAACATTTGTTTAGCCTATACTCCCTTGGACTACTTAAGTTTTTGATGTTATGATACAAACACATATGAAATTGTCCCTGTTGACAATATTGTTAACTTTTAAGCCCAGATCTAATTATAACCAACTGAGATTAGCTTAATATTTCAAATGAAATTTTTTTTTTTTATTAAAATGTATTTGACACTCTTTAACATCAGATTAAAACTTAATCCATCAAAATAGCTAATAAATGTTTATAACTGCGTTTGCAGTACCTGTTTAAAAAACACATTTAAGACTGCACAAGACAAGGGGGGAATCGCAGGTGTTCTCTCTCTTCACTCTTTGTGTTCTCACAAAATATTTAATATCTAAGCTACAGCTTACAATTAAGTTGCACAATAAAACTCAATTTTGCACTCAGCACTTAGTTTTGTTTATTAAGAGTAAAATGATAATGACCCATCTACATGTAATAATAATATGTACCACATAAATGTTAACATCAATGAAACTGAGTGAATAACAAACATTCATTGGTTGATATTTTTACCAAATATTATTTTGCTTGAAGGATATTCAGTTGACCTAAGTACGCTAGTTATTGTAATGATGATCCCATTATTTGATGAATAAAATGTACACTTTTTTAGAACAAAAGAATAAATTAACAAATACTATTAAATAAGCAAGTACTTTTTTTTACTTGTAATAAAGCAACAGAAGTATTAAGTATCAATACAATCAACAGAGAATAGGGTAATAAAATCTTATGTTGCAATTAATAGACTACCTGTATATTCAATTTCATACTCAAAATTTAGCATAGTATTCAGTATAGACATACTGGAAAAAGTGAAAAACTAATTAATATTTTCATTCTTTTTTTAAAAATTCATATCTCAAAACTACTAAAGCTAGCTAATGTTTGTTTAATTTAGTTCTAAAAATGTATAATTATATTCTTTATAATATGTTGTTTTTCAGAAACAGCTGAGGCTACATCATTATTCAATGATGCATTGTGATTATGGTCATGGAGGAAGCAAGCATTGCGCTCTACCTGTATCGAATTATGCTCAGGGTGCTTTGCGGCGTCATTTGCGTGGATTCACTCCCCTTATTTTTTAAATATTTTTTTAAATAGAGTTACATTTTCATTAATATGACGGTGGCAAATTTTTATTGGTTGATTAATTATAATTTTTAAAATTTCATTGGTTGGCCTATTAAATATGTTAATAAGCTCCGCCATTTTTTAAGATAATCTTAGAGGGTGACCACGCTGTGTTTCATTAATTTTTGGATATTCTTTTCGTTGGAACCTGAAATAAAGTGTGTAAAAGTGTATTCCATGAAAATGTAAGTTGGGTTTTCATTACTTCTTTATTTTATAATTAATTTTGGCCACTTTTCTTTGTTTTTTTTTAAATTTTACTACTTTTCAGGGTCAAAACCCAGCGCCACGTTAGGCTAAGGAGAGTGTCAAAACGCTGGTTCCGATAGGGTCAAAACCCTGTTAGGGAGAGGGTCAAAACCCCGTTAGGGAGAGGGTCAAAACCCTGTTAGGGAGAGGGTCAAAAGCCTGTTAGGGAGAGGGTCAAAAGCCTGTTAGGGAGAGGGTCAAAAGCCTGTTAGGGAGAGGGTCAAAAGCCTGTTAGGGAGAGGGTCAAAAGCCTGTTAGGGAGAGGGTCAAAACCCTGGTTAGGGAGAGGGTCAAAACCTGGTTAGAGAGGAATTTAGGGTTCAGGTTAGGGTGAGGGATAGATTTAGATCATTTTTTCATTTTAAAAACTTTTTATTCGTCATTATATCAAAAACATGAGTTATTTTAATTTTCCTCGGCCGCCATCTTGGTTGTCCCGACCCGTGAACACGTAAAAGTTCGCGGGTCGGGGCAACCAAGATGGCGGCCATGGTAAAAAAAGAGTGGTCCTACAGCTACACATTTACCCATAATTTAAATGTAGCCTACTCATTCTTAAGCTCCTTTACTAAACTAATAAACTTAAATAAAGTAACAGCTGAAAAAGGCTTAAAAAAAGGAAAAGGAGGGGGGGTTAAACCTTATTATTAGGGTTAGGTGATAAGGTTTGGCAAAAAAAGCTTGGAAAACACTGTACTATATCCTACTTAGCCAAACTAGTAGCCTAACACTAAATAATACTTATAAATTATAATAATATAAGTCCAATAAGTAGTCCTCACCGCTGAACATTCTGCTCTCCATTGGGTATTTTTCGTAATTTTCTTCTTTTAAGAATTTTCACTGCCCTCCTACATAATGTCTCTGTATCTAGAATTTCTTTGACTTTTCCATAAGAACCTTCTCCTAACATTTCACCCATTAAATATTTTCCAATAAGTTTAACTTTGTGGCGTTGTGGCTGATAAACAACTTGATCGGACTCGACTCTGTGAATGATGAGATCGCCATCATCAACATCGTCAAAAAAGTCCATGGGGTTGACACTTTCAGGTGGATTGAGGGGAATTTCATCATGGCAAAGTATCGAGCCATGAACAAATTCCTCCTGCTCCATTATAAAGTGTTTGCAAATTAAATAAGTCGATGTCTCCTTGCATTCCTCTTAATGTAATGTTTTCATCTTGTTCTTAGAGGAAGTTCAGCCATATTGTGAAAACGAGGTTACATCCTAACAGGAACAGGTTATTCAAATCAGAGGAGTATCGCAATTATTATTAAACTAGCCAATAAACCCGTCGTTGCCCGGTTGCATTCGAAAAATAACAAACTTTTACAGTCTTTTAACTAATATCTAAATTAAGAGTCCTGTAAAAAAAAAAAAATATTTTCCTATAACAAAAACATTTCGTTCAACAGTGGGATCCCATTCCCCAAAAAGATCATGTTCCCCGATGGGATCCCGTATCCCAATATCAATAGGATTCTGATCCCTGATAAGATCACGTTCCCCATGGGATCCCGTTTCCTGATGGTATCCCATTCCTATTGGAATCCATTCCTTGTTGTGATGCCATAACCAGGTGGGATTACGTTTCCCAGTTGGATCCCGTACCCCGGTAGGACTCTGTTAATCGATGGGATGTGCCCTGATAGGATCCCGTTCACCGGTGGGATCCCGTTCCCCATTGAGGTCCCGTTTTCCGATGGTATCACGTTCCCAGTTTGAACCCGTGTCCCAGTGAGATCCCATTCCCAACTTATACAAAGATAACTAAGTGATACAGAGAAAATCCCCAGGAAAGTATAAAAATATATAGAACTGATCTAACATTGCCATAAGCTTTTAGAAACAACATATATCCCCGTCAAACAATATATAACTTTCTGGAACATTCCAGATTTAATTCAACTATATCTATAACCCTTTTCCCCTTTAAGAAAATAGAGTGAAGTGGTGAGGCCCAATCCATGCCTAAGATAAGGGGTCCTATGAAAATCATTCAGATAAATAATGGAGTTAAATTTAAGAAGTGTCCAAATTAAAATAGGTTGAACATGTGGGAGATCTATCCTTTTGAATTATCGAACTCTCTGGAAAATTCTACAGGCCCAAACGGATTGGATGGTATTAATTTTAAATCCACCGATATTTCATTGTGGACTGTGAAGAGTATGACTGCCTAGCTTGGTCTAATGCAATGTTTCTCAACCTTCCTAATGCCGCGACCCTTTAATACAGTTCCTCATGTTGTGGCGACCCCCAAACACATAATTATTTTCGATGCTACTCCATAACTGTAGTGTATATGTGTTTTCCGATGGTCTTACGCGACCCCTGGGAAAGAGTCATTCGACCCCCCAAAGGGGTTGCGACGCACAGGTTGAGAACCGCTGGCTAATGTCACGTGGACTAGAACCATAATATATGTTACTGAACCAGTCTGCCTCCTGGTATTTCTATAGCTAGTATACGGAAAAATGAAATCCCCCCCCCCCCCCGCCACCCCCATCCACACAAAAAACAAAAACAAAAAAAAAAAACTAAAAAAACCCAAAAGGAGTGGATTTTATTAGTTCTTTACCCTTCAGTATTTGAATATGGATATAAATGATATAATGGCAATATCGTCGGGGAGGACTATTGCCCTCTTGCAAAGCCAAAAGATGTTTTTCTGCCCACACTATGTTGTATTTAATAGAAGATAATAGGCATAGTCGTTCATCGGTACTGCATTTTTTAAATTTTGAATTTATGTCATTTATATTCTTTACTATTTTGAATATAAGTTTACGACTCCCCCCTACACACAGGGCCGGATTAACCATTAGGCAAATAAGGCACGTGTCTTGGGCACCAAGCGTTTGTGGGCACCACAAGTCCTCAAGAAATATTTTTTTTTTGGACCAAATTTAAGTCCAGAAACAACTGCAAATTTAACAAGTGCTATGAAACTGAAGAAATACATTATAATAAAAATTCACATCCAAGTTTGGTACAATCTTGAATGCTTAAAAATTAAGCGCATTAAAAATTTACCATTAATGGTTACTAACTGTTCAACTGAGCGCTCTTTTTCTCAGTTGAAACGTACAAAAAATACAAATAGATCAACAATGAAACTGTGCTTGGATTCCTAGCTGCTGTATATCTTATTTCCTCACCATATATTCCTCTAAGTCTAAGCCTATGTATATCTGCATTTGTGCCGTTTTCCTCTGGGGTTTTTGTGGTGCACCCTCTTCACTCCTTTTTTATTTAATATCCTTATTCTAAATGTCCATCCCACCGAAGCCTGTCCTTTTTTATATCCATGTGCCATGTTTTTATGTAAGGTAAAACAAGCTGGTAATAATTTAGCTTTGTGCGTTGAGTTGAGGAAAGCACAAGACCATGATGAATGGAAAATTCTTGTGTATGGCCTATGCCCCAGACGGGTAAAAAGGCATAAGAAGAAGAAGTTGAGTTAAGCATTACCTTGAACTATACGCAACAAAGATTATAGTTTCTGAGAACGCACTGGATAATATCACCGTCTGGTCAATAATGGAAGAACTCGATAAAGAGCAAACTTTGCAGGAGCTCGAAAAACCAATTGCTACCTTGCTAGTGGGAAGGCTCCAAGGATTGACGGCATCCCTACCGAAGTCCTCAAAAAAAGGAAAACCAATACTACTCCAGCCCTTACATGAGCTCCTCTGTCTGAGTTGGCAAGCAGGACACATTCCCAAAGACATGAGAGAGAAAACAACATCGTAACACTGTATAAAAAATAAACTTGGCAGTAGAGATTGCAATAATTACGAGAATGTATCTCCTTGGCTTCGTTGGAAAGACTTATCCCTTGTTGCCCTTAAATGATTGCAGAGTCTGGCTTACCGCATTTTTCAGAGTCCTAGTGTAGCGCCCGATAATGATATTCTCATTACGCCAGTTGCTGGAGAAGTGTTGTAAACAGCATATGCCTCTTTACATTTTCCTAGATCTAACCAAGGCATTCGACTTCGCACGCCCGAGTGGCCAATCTTGCATAAAACAGGTTTACTCCCACGACTGCTTGCAATCATTATATAGTCATTTCACGAAATAATGGTGCAGTCTCTGAGGCATTACCAGTCTGCAGCGGGAAAAAAAACAAGGCTGCATACTTCCACGAACGCTGTGCTCAATTCTTTTCTCAATGCTTCTTCAGTTTGTCTTCAGGGACTGTGAAGATTGGAGTGTACATCCATTCCAGATCTGATATTAGGTTTTGGTGGTGCACCCTCTTCACTCCTCTATCATTTGGTATTCTTTTATAAGTGACCCACCCAGCGTAGTCTGCCATTTCTATTTCTTCAAACAGCGTGGGATTCCGATATAGTCTATACAGTTCCTGGTTGGTTAGTATTCTCGATCCATATTCCTCCTTTGTTGGTCCGTAAATTTTCTGGAGAACTTTTCTCTCACATGTGTTAAATAGGTTTTCTGTTTATTTAAAAACAAAACTTTCTGTTATTATATTTTTATTGGGGATTTGGGGGGGGGGGGGGGGGTCCCAAAGATTCACTTGCGTATGTTATAACTGGTCTGATTATAGTTATATAAATAGTTTCTTTTTTTTCCTTCTTGTAATGTTTTTACTTTTGAGTATTTTGTGACTACTGAAGTATTTCCCTTTTCCATACGATTTTATTTTTTAAATATTCCTTTTAGTATCTCATTTCTTTCATTTGTTAAGGATCCTTTGTATTTGAATTGATTTACTTTTTTCAAAACGTGGTTGATAAATTAACTAATTATAAAAGTGTTGGACTGCGATAAAGCTTTAAATAAAGCTGTGTCGATATAACAACATATATTGAGCTTTAATAATTGTGATAGGGTAGGCCCCGTTTTTTAAATCGCGCCCAACACCAACACTGTAGTGTAATTTGACCTCGCCCAACACAGGATCGGAATGTTGACCCGACCTCTGGTCAAGTTCACCCCATTCAGACTGACCGACCGGCTCTCCCTCATCACGTAGAATACTTAAATAGTGGGAACCACTATTTGTGCTTTAGTGCTAAGTTAAATAATTTGTATCTCGGGAACCATAGTGAATTAAATTATAAATTATATCTAGTTGGGAAGGGGAGTTTATTCGCTATACTTTAGTATATTTACAAGTCTCCAACGTCATAGGGTATTTTATGGTATGGTATGGCATCTTTCCGTCTACGAGAGACGATAGATTATCTTGTCTGGTTGCAGCTCTTCGTGTGGCTAATGAGACCGATCCTTGAATGGCAGTCTCTTGTGCATGTCCCGCACACGAATGCAGTGGAGTAGTGTTTTCTTGCCTTTCTCCGCGCTCTCTTCACAGCTGCTTCCGCCCTGTAGACCTCCTCGGCACGTAGTGATCCTTCATTCACGATGCCCCGCCATGTGAATCGATCCTCCGCCAAGTCCTCCCAATTTGAGATGTTGATGTTAGCCGCCTTCATATCTCTTTTGCAAATGTCTATGTATCTGAGACGAGGCCGTCCAACTGACCTTTTCCCTATCGCCAGCTCGCTGTACAGCACGTCCTTAGGTATGCGACCAGGTTGCATTCGCTTGACGTGCCCAAGCCAGCGGAGGCGTCTTTGGATTAAAAGGGCTGGGACGCTGCACATATTTGTTTGAGACAGGACATCCGTGTTGGGGACTTTTTCCTGCCATTTGATGTCAAGGATGCGGCGCAGGCATCTGAGGTGGAAGCTATTGAGCCTTTTTTCGTGCCTGTTGTATGTGGTCCAAGACTCACATCCATAGAAGAGTGTGCTCAGTACGCAGGCCTGGTATACCTGCAGCTTAGTTCTTGTTGTGAGCTTGGCATTGGACCAGACTCTTTTCTTCAATCTCGTCATGACAGTTGCGGCCCTCCCTATCCTACCACTTATCTCATCCTCCATTGAGAGAGTGCTCGAAATGTTCGACCCTAGATATGTGAATCTGTCAACAGCATCCAAGTCGCAGTCGTCGATGGAGATAGTGGGGGGAGTGTCAGCGTCCTGAGCCATAATGTTGGTATAGGGTATTTTAATTGTTAGTAATTAAGAGAGTTTTCACATTCATTTATGGGGGGGGGGGGTCCCAACCTGTTTTATTTAAATATCTCAAAAAGTATATAACTCATAGAAATATAAAAATGTATCATAGATAGCGGGGACAAAACTAAGAAGGACACATTTAATTAATAAGGGGTGGGGTCCGGGATATCCACTTTAATTTGGGTTGTAGTCTCCAGGGTTTGTCGTTTTACCACAGAAAATCTGTCAGAAGACAAGTTTTGGACACTCGAAGTCAGGGTGTGACGTCAGGTTTTCGGGTACGTCCGCGCACGACTATTTAAGGCGGGCACATTTGGGAGATTTTTTTATTCGAGGTTGGAACCGCATCCCTGCAGTGTGTCAGTGTTCATAGCGGCCCATTTGGACGCTCTGTAAGTAGAAGCAAATACGCCTTTTTTTATTCCTGTGCTTGTAGACTGCATTACTTGTTCGGTGTTAGTAATGGAATATTTCTGTTCATGACTTATATTAGGCAGTGTTTTAATCAGTTGCTAGCATGACTTATATTAGGCAGTGTTTTAATCACTTGTTAGCTCCGTCAATTTGACGTGTAACCAAAATCCATGAATTCTGAAATGGAATTAGATACCAGTGCATGTGAGCATAGCACGTAACCGTTATACCGCTCTGGTCACACATACTGCAATGTGCTTTAAAGCTATTGATACAACAGTATACGACCATCGAATATACGTACAACAGGTGAAGTAGACTACCTCCCCTGCCCTGTGCTATATTCTCAAATAGAAATAGTGCATGTGTTAGGAGATTACTATTACCAGCTGTATTAATATGCTTAGACATTTCGCAATTTGCTTTTGTCTTAAAAAGACACAGCAATTTAGTGATGCATGTATCTAACCAATGGTAGTTATACCTTACACCATTATAGTACCTGTCCTGCTTTGGGTGCATCTTACATAGACCCCCTACAAGGACAAGTACCACGTTAGACCCTTAAGCTAGTCCTCACACCTCACACTGGTTCTTTGTATAACACAATGTACGTGCTACAAGTTAAACACTGCCACGTGATTACTTTTGTCATGTTTATCAAAACAACATCATTTTAATTGCCAATTGTTTACCATGTAAGCATACTATATTTTTAGTTAAGTATATTTTGTCATACTCTGTATTTACAGGGTTAGTTAATATGATTATTTGTTAGCTGTGATGTTCAAATTGAATGTTAGTCAGGACACTGTTAACCTGTATTATTTGTTTCTTTGCAGGTATTGTCCCTTTCCTTCACCTTTCCTTTTATTTCCTTTTCGGGACCTTTCCCTTCCTTCTCTTTGTTAGTTTTCCAAATAAAAGCTTTAGTCCTCAGACCTGCATTTTCTTAGTTTGTTTTAGTAAAACTGTCAGTCATCAATACCAAGCCACCACCAACATCACACATCACCACTTGGCTACAGTTTTGGGCGCGGCGAGCAGGGTTTTAACAAGTGTGTCACACACACACACCACCCTCCAGTAGCCATATGTCAACTGTCACCATATCACTTCACCACTTGGCTACATAATAATTTTACATTACAAATAATTAAACGTTTCGGCACTTGATAAATTAATGATTTTCTCTTGTTCTTTTCTTAACATACTGCTATTTTTTTAAAAAAAAATTTTGTGTGTTCTAAACTCCCAACCCGGCTTATAATAATTTCGTCTTCTAATTCAAATAAGGCGTTTGATATTTCTTTACTTCTTCTCCCTAACAGCGCTATGTCATCAGCATATGCAAGATACTGAAGGGGTTGGCTCATTGGTTGTAGAGTGTGCCTATAGGTTGTGGGTTTTGGGTTTCCCCCAGAAAGTATCCTGTTATTGTTCCACGGGTGTCAGTATCAGTATCAGACATTTTCCTCGGGGGGGGGGGGGGATTTCGGGGGGGAGGGCAGTGGACAGTGGCCAGAGGCATAGCTAAGGGGCCGTAGATGGACATTCGTCTCGGGACGTCAGACTAGCGGGGCTGCTAAAATTGGCATTTGATATTATTTAAGTTTAAACGTTTGAAAATAATGGATTTTGGAGTTGATTGGGAGGCGCGTAAACAATGAATCTTGTCTCATGACACCAAACACTGTAGCTACGCTAGTTACATTTGTGTCGCCCTTGAGGGTATGCTTTTTACATAGCTTATTCTCGCCCCTTAAATCTTTAGTCCCCAGAAAATTATTTATACATTCAAATTACAGGAAGGCTTTTTAGCACACATTTCAATTTGGTTTTGCAACATTCTAAACTTTATTGGAAGTATTGGAAGAGATGCTAATTTTTTTTTTTTTTAAATAGGTGTCACTTAGGTATCACTTAAAACCACTTTGTGAGCCCAGCAACCCCTACGACTGCAGAGGGGCCTATGATATTTCAGGGGTGTCATTTTCATATTTCAATGCAAGGTGTGGGAGGACAAATTCGAAAAGTGGCAGGTGGCCTCGAAAAGCCGAGCCTGACCTGCTTGTGTTACTGAATAGTAGTGTGGCTTTTAATATTTGGAGGTAGCTACTTAATTAATAAGTGAATGTTTAAAATAGCAACAACAAACAAACAAAAACAAAATTACACACACAATAAGAGTTCCATCACTAAAAAGCACTGCACACATCATTTTTGCATGTTGAACGTAAATGAAGAAAACAACAACTTACTTATAATAATTATCTTTTCTAAATATTTCCAAGTTTTACCACAGGCAAAAAGATTTTAACAAACTGTTAATGAGAAATGTCTATACATTTATATGGGTTTTGAAAACTGGTCATTTGTATACATCTTATATGAAAAGCATGATTATGTCAGGAAGGGCACATTCCTCTTGGGGGGGGGGGGGCGTCCATCAATTACGACAACAAAATAGTGGGGGTGGAAATGTTTGACAGTTGTTGACAAGGGAGAGGGGGGTTTAGATTAGTTGACGTCAACTCAACAACAATTTTTTCTATCTAATTTTTTATCTTAAAAATTGACTTGTTCTTACGTTATTTTCAACAATTTAATGAGTGTAAATAGTCATATATGGTTAAGCTTTTATAAGGGAAGAGGGGGGAACCAAAACTTGGTCGGCATGTTAAGTTGTTTATTACTGGAGGCGCAACAGTACATAGCAATTTAAATAAACGAAGTGGCTATTGGTACATTTGTGGTAGTTTATTTTAATTAAAATGAAGAATTAAGTTTACAAACGTATAGTACATTCAATTATCTTTCATTTGATACCAAAACTTTGTCTTACAAACCCCAAAAAAATATTTTAAATCGTTTTTTAATCCCAACCTCTCAATTCTGGTACCCGTGTACCAATAGGTGCAGCATTAAATAAAACCAGCTATTTTTCCTATATGAGCTATACAAATAAAATTTCAAACAGAGCTAATGTGTGGATGGATAGATTTTTAATCAAATACAAATAGCGACATTAAATTGTGTGTGTGACATAATAATTAGGTTTCTGGAGTAGTTACAACACTTTTAAAATAATCCGTTTTTGGCCGTTGGCCCCAAAATCGTTATTTTTCTTATATGAGCTTTGTAAAAAATAATATCCGTATGCGCTCTTATACCATTTATCTGAATGCGATACAACTTCAGTAATATGTTTCTCTTTTTTTAATTTTGTGATATAATAAGTAGGTTTCTGAAGTAATACAACAATTCTACAATATTCCGTTTGTGGCCGGGGGCCTTAATTCGTTTTCCACCCTTATATTATCTATATAATTATCGTATGCATTCCTATATTATTCATCCGATTGCGATATAAACTTTGGTGAATTGATATGCGCGCTCCCGCAAATGTTTCTAAATTATAACAACATTTTACAATATTTCGCATGGGCCGATGTCCTTAAATTCGTTTTGTTTTCTTTAACAAACTTTATCAAAATAATTTCAAACAGAGCTATCAACTCAACCGCCCTTGAACAAATGCCAACAGACATCAATTTGTAGCAAGCGCAGAGAAAACACGTTTTTGCATGTTTAGTGTAGAGAGTATTTTTGTTGTTTTTATAAATAAGCTTGAATTTTGTGACGTATTTTAGAATCGGATATAGCTTTGTAAATGTGTTGTGATTTTCAATAGCAATGATGTAGTAATACATCTATTATATAAGAGTGATCTATGCTGACCGTAACTCCAAAGAACCGATACGATTTAAATACGTTCCCATTTTTTAAAACAATCATAGTTTTCTTCTATTATTTTAAGGAACTCAAATCAATGGTAATGCGAAAAATATATTGTATATTCGCTTTAATTTTAATAAAATTTTAAGTATTAATAATATAAATTACAAATAAATTTGGAGTAACAACTTAGGAACTATTTTAAACATTTTATATGTGGTTGAAAGTTATGAAAATTAATAAAACAAATTATGATCAAAGAATTACACTGTAATCACATTTATCGGGGAAACCAAAACATCTGTTGATTTTAGTGCAATTTTAAAGTACGTTCCAAATATTGCGTAATAAAAGTAAAACTAATTTGTTCTAAATAATAACGCAAATGACGTCAGAACACAAATTGTCTATTTATTCAATGCAAAAATTTATCGGATTTAATAACCGCGCCTAATAAAATTGATAATGTATTTCCCCCTTCCTAAAGGTAAAATTAATAAATATAATAGATTGCTTTTTAAATTGCTACAATTTTAAAAATGAAATACAATTTTTGCTTTTTATTTTTAACGTTTAATAAATTTTTACTTTTATTCTTTGAAATTTATGAAATTTATAAATTAGTAAAAAAAAAAAAACCTAACCTTTAAATATACTTTTAATACGAAAATGCTGTTTAATGCAATCAGTGCAACGAAACTACATATCCAAATAGCATCCACTAATGCACTTATCACTCATTTAAATAAGAACAAAGCATTTGAAATGCAAAAAAATTGTTTTTGCGTAAGTAAGTGGATTACAATCCCGTGGATGATTTTATTAATTTCTTTAAAACTCTGTTTGGGGGAGGGGGAAGTTGTAATTCAATAGTTTAATTTGCACATGGCAGCACACTATACGTCTCAAAATGAATTTGACAAATAATTTGCCTTCTTAGGTACATATATATGGGGGTTAGGAAATATGGTGTGTACAATTTTATATCTTTAAATCCAATGATATTACTGTTGTGAAAAATAGATGCTATATTCTCATTTTACGAATTAAGAAAATCAATGACGTTAACACAACGTAAGTACATTTACAAAAGTATATCCATGAATATCAAAACCCATTCATTTTACAAAGAATTACCAGTTTTGGACCGGGGCCCTATAGTAGTTTTTCTTTCTAATATGAGCTATTTAAATATAATTTCCGTATGAGTTCCTATACTATTCATCTGAATGCGATAAACTATCAGTGAGTTGTTGTGTGCAGGCCCGCATTAGGTTTCTAAAGAAGTGCACATATTTTACAATATTCCGCTTTGGGCCGGGGGCCTTAAATTCTTTTTTTTTCTTATATGAGCTATGTAAATATAACGTCAAGCAAAGCTATTGCATAAGTGGGTGGAATTACATTAAATATAAACTGTGACATTTCATTTTGTATATGTGACTTAATAAATAGGTTTATGATTTAGTACAAATATTTCACAATATTTCTTTTGGGGCCAAGGGCCCTAAATTTGTTTATATGTAATAAATGAGCCATATAAATATGATTTCAAACATAGCTATTGCATGGGGGGATCAATCGCTATAAGTTTTGGGACTAAATTTGGAAAATCCATGCTTCCCACACGGACAGCTGCGTGTGGTCTGCTGACACTTCTTAAAACCTTCTAATTAATTCGAATACGCACAAGACAGTTAAAAAAAGGTGTTTATTAGAGAACTTACATAAAAATTATTAAAACACAGACACTTTATTTGGATGAGAAGCATTGCAACGCATGCCGGGTACTCGCTAGTATAATTTAAAAATAGAATGCACAAGTTTGATATTTGGTAAAAACTAATAATTAAAAAAATTTTTGACCTTTATATTGATGAAAACAAAATTACCTAATTAATATGCAAAAATTTTAAAATGTTTATAACTTTTCTTCTAATTATCCGATTTTAATAATTTTTTCACCCACATTAATGAAATTAAAATCCCTTCGATTTTTATATAAGGTAACAACTATAATATTAAATCAAATTTCATTGGTTGCTAGAACAGGATAACCCTTGCTATAAGAGATTTCAGCCAATCACAGCGTTTCTCTTAAAACCCTCTGGCTTCACTTGTCAAACATTTTTTCCCTTCTTGCCACACGCGCTGAAATTGATTCTAAACTTTGTTGGATTTTCTGTGTTAAAAGGACCTTCTAATTTCAATTAATATTTAAATAAACTTAGAATCAAAATGGATAAAGTAGATGTAAAAAGGAATTGGAATAAATATCGTACTAAAAGCGTAAATTTCATGGAAATAGATATACTAATAAAAAAGTTAAGCTTAGTCTTAGTGAAGTTTAGTTAGTGATTTCAGTGAAACTACACCTCCCTCTACCCAAAATCAAGTATGCGAAGATATTGCTATTGACAATGTTGATGATAATTTAAAATCAGTACCCACATCTTCTTCCTTTCAAAAACTTAATGAATCTTTAAATGCTTCTAGTCCTAAATTTCCAGAAATTAGTGGTTATCGTTTAGTGGATGTGGGATCAATTATTTCATTAGTACAGTCATTTTCTTGTACACTTTGTGAGCAGTTTGCAATAGATGGGACAAATTATACTGTTAGAGAAGTGCTAAATGGGGTGATTAGTACTTTATATTTTAAATGTATTAAGTGTAGGCACGAAATAGAATTTAAGACATGCACCGAGAATGTCAACCTGCGATTGCAGTTAGCGATGAACAGCATTGGCTGTCATCAAGAGATTTCTTGGGAATATGGACATGCCTCCTCCTGTTACTGCTCCTATTGTTACTAAATACAAGGAGAGAATTCATATTGCTACTAATGAAGTAGCAAAACAGTGCATGTCTCGGGCTGCATTGGAATTGAAAGAATCCCAGGGTACCAATGTTACCGATTCCTGTGATGGGACCTGGCAGCGGCGAGGCTTTGTTTCAAACTACTGTTTTATCAGTAAATTCTAATAAAGGGCCCTCTAAAGTAGTTGATACTCATGTGAGTAGCAACTACTGTGATAAATGTGCTAAGGCCAAGAAGAGATTTCCTGATATTTCTGAATATCAAGAGTGGTTTAAAATCCATATGATATGGATGCCGGTGAATGCGAATCAAATCACCAAGGTACATCTGCTCAGATGGAACCGAAAGGCATTTTAAAAATCTTTCGTCGTTCAAATGAAAAGTATAGCCTCACTTATACTGGCTATTTAGGGGATGGGGATTCTAAGAGTTTTAAAAATGTAGCTGAAGCTAATCCTCCAGTTTATGAAGGAGTTTCCATTTCAAAATTAGAATGTTGCGGTCATGTCCAGAAGCGAATGGGGAAACGCTTGCTGGATAAAGTAAATGAATATAATTGAATATAAAGGGATAACATTTGTGGAGGGTGGTAGAAAGTTTAAAGGAATAGGTGGGGCAGGCAGATTAACCAAATGTGCTATAAAGCGAATTCAAGGACATTATGGTGCAGGGGACATGGGTAAAATGAAAAAAAGTATTTGGGCAATATTTCATCACCGTGAGGGTAAGCATAGCGATTGTGGTAGTTGGTGTCCCAAAGATAAAGACTTAATAACTGCGAATAAGAATGTTCTTCCTTCTTTTTTGATGAACAGTATTAAGAAAGTATTTGAGGAGCTTTCATCGGATGCTCTTTTAGCCAAATGCGTTCATGGGGGGACTCAGAACGCAAATGAGGCTTTTCATAATTTAATTTTAATTTGGTATCGCTGTCCGAAGACCTCATTTGTTGGGAGAAAGAGATTAGAAATAGCTGTAGATGATGCCACCATAGTTTATAACAATGGGGAATTAAAAAGGGGGGACATATTTACAAATTTAGGTTTAAATTTTGGAAAATATGGTTTTCAGGCATTTTCTAAAATTGATTATAAGCGTGTATCATCCTCGCTAATTCAAAATTTAGATAAAAGTAAAGCTAAAAGATTTTAAAAGTCTATATTATCTAGTAAGGAATTGGACCAGCAAGAGTTTTATGCTGCAGGGGGGTTTTAAACTTTTAAAATGTTCCTGAAAAATGTAAATTTTTGCCTATTCTTCCTTTTTCTCAAAATTTCATTTTCCCCAAAATTTATTTGTAAAGATCACCATAACTTCTAAATTACTTAATGAATATCAATATAAATTGGCAGAAATGTTCCTTATATATCTGTGGTTTGAACAATCTAAGGATATTTAGATTGTTTGACAAAGTTGTGAAATATTCAGGAAAATTATAACCGGTACCCCCAAATATTTTCATCGAAGAACATGGATAACGCATAAATTCAGGTAAATTACCATTTTTTACTTTACTAAAAATATTTTAGGACCCATATATAACACCATTGAGTACTATAACATGTAAAAGTTTTAAGGTTCTGGGACTATCTGAACTTTATATATCGTGATTTTAAAAGATGTTCATTTTTGAAATTTTCGCAACGATTTGCCATATAATTGATCAAAATCATTATATTTTACTAAAATAGATTTTTAAAATATTTTTTAAAATTGATTTTTAAGATGATTTCTAACAACTGAAACAAAAAAAATGGTCAAATTCCCTTTTTTCAATTTTGGTGTTTAACCTGCCCTTAAATTTACGGATCATCAAATATATCGAGCTTAGCCATATTTTATAGATTCTACGTAATACTAATTGTAATCGGTTAAAATTTTAAAAGAACAAGTCACTAAAAACTAAAACTTAGTAAAACAATGATTATGATTTTTAAAAAAGTAAAAACTTTCTTTTTTTTTTACATAGTTGTACACATTTTGCTCGTGGTGCACTTCAAGTATGACTTGTTCCCACAGAGAGATGCTTGAAAGAAACGCTATTCAGTATGTATGTATATCTTCTATTTATTATGTTAGATTAAATAAATGAGTGGGCCTCCATGTCTTAGGCTTGGGCCTAGTCTGACACTACTAGTGTCTACTGAAATTCTTTTCATTTAATAAAAAATAATAGTTCTCCCTTGCCGTTAACTTTTTACTGACAAACTTCTGCTTAGTAGTCTCATACTCATATTCATATAGTTATGTTATAGTCATATAGTCGCATATAGTATATTTCTTTTAATGCTGTCATGTGAAAATCTGATCAATCTTTGACCTGCTTTTGTCTGAATTCACATTGACATTGGTTGGTAATCCCTTTGTTCAGTGTCCCATTTTAGTCTTTTGGAAATTAGTTTTGTCAATGTAACATTATAATAGGGAAATTAATTGGCTAATTAAGATAGATCGTACCTCATTTCATTAGGTTAAGTTAGGGCTTAGGGATAGATTTAGAGTTCAGGTTAGGTTTAGGGATACATTTATTTTAGGAAGTTTTTTCATTATTTTTTAACGTTTTATTCTTAATTTTACGGGTCACTGCAATCAAGTTGGCGGCCATGGTAAAAAAAACGCGGTACGATCTTTTCGAATTTGCCGGGAAATTCCTATATAGGCATTGTAGGCCTAGTGTTTGAATTTAAGTTTAGTTTGGAACCTTTCTTGTGTATGGCATGGGCAGGGTATTATTTTCCCATTCTGTTGAAATTTTCTCTTATTGCCAAATTTTGCTGAGTCTAACTGAAATTGTATAACAGATGACACGTACATTTTCCACCCATAGAACCAATAAAAATGGGTTTTTTATTAAAATTTCAAAGTTGATGCGTCAGCAATTAGGTTACCTTATTATTAGGTTAGAAACACATCGTTTTGACCATGTTTCAACGCCAAATCAAGTGTGCGGTAACTTTTTTAAGTGACAGGCTCATCTGACAGGAAACTATATTTATCTAAATTCTGAGAAATAAAACTATCCTTTGATAACAATGAGCGATTCTAAGAACATGTCACAGTTCTTAAACTTAAATACATTTACCTCCTGACCTTCAATTAATTTGTTTTTGTATTTGTTATACTGTGGACTAAGTTTAACAAGAAGAATTACATCGTAGAAGTCAGGGGTGGGGGGTTGACACCACAAGCTTACCAGACCAGGTGACACCAACCCCAGCTACGCCACTGATTGTAATTGCTGCCATTGCTAGCTGTTGCTGCTTTTTTTAAAAATTAGTTTGTATGCATTTTGATTAGCAGCAGTAAATGTTTTTCTTGGGAATTTGTTGACGCATTGCTTTTATTGGTAATTTTTTCCCTTGTTTATAAAGTTAATTAAAGAAATAAAGCTATAACTAAATTGTTTAATTATTTTTAATTTTATTTCAATATAATTTATACTTATGGGGGGGGGGGGCCTGTGTGTGTTTAAAACGTAGCGGAGTGGGCCTGCAGTGCTGCAAAAAATGTTAAGAATCCCTTCCCTAAAGCATTTGCTAAGATAACACACACACACCCCTACACACCCCCCGTCAACCATTTGTTATCGTTCCATCCCACTTCCCGTGGTTGCCGTGGTAGTCCGAATTCTATGACTCCCGTGTCCACATTTAGCCATAAATTCTCATAAATAAAATAATGATGATTGTTGTATTAAAGAATATGTTAAAAATGCCTGTAATTTAGGGTTATTAAGTGCAATTCGTTAATACAATATTCTACATTTCATGTGACGCCACATTGTTGAGGTCTCCCCCTCGTCACACATCGTCACAATCTGCCCCCCCCTCCCCCCAAACGCGTGATGTCATATATGGATGGCCCCTAAACTTAAATAATTTAGTAAAGCAAGGAAAAAACACACACACACACACACAACTAATAGTGGGGAGAGCACTCAGAAACCAACTCAGCTTGCAGCACAGCTAGATTAAATTAAATCAAATATCTAATCAATTATTTAACTTGAAATTAGACTGGAGTGACATATCACAGAAAGGGATTGCTTTTACAGTGTTCCGACACAAGGGAAGCTACACCTTCAAAATAAATTTAAAGAAAAGATTAATAAAAGGGTGAGGAATTACCTCCCCTCAAATCTGCAATATAAAATAGTGCAACAGTCTTGGTTACCCCGGAACTCCCAAAATAGTAAAATGTCGTTTCAGAAGTGCTGGCTACTTAACCATTTCAAAATTGTACAAAATCATATCGTAATACTAATTAAATAAACATTTAGTAAATATATACAATAACTACTCGCACCACATGTCTAAAAAAAGTCACATTTCAAAGGAGCCAACATCACACCCCCCCCCCCCCCCCCCCCCACCCATGTTTTGAATTTCTTCATATAACATAAATCCAAAACAATTGGCTTGGCTTTTATGAAAAATCAGGGCCGTATAAATGACCTTTTACTATGACATTTTACAACATTTCTAAGACAATTTTATTTATGTGATACATTTTATAATACTAATGGACTACTAACAGACACATTTAGATTGAAATAAATAAAATTTATTTAATTTTATAATCATTTGATTTTGTTTGTTTGTGTGTCAGTGTGTGGACATTTTTTCCCAGGAGCCCAGGGGAATGGGTATTTTAGGCCCAGGAGCCAAGGGTTCAAAGGGTTTAACACTTTTATATAATATTAAGATATGGTTGGTTTAATAATAACTATCACAACACATTTTTTGCCAATAATGTTTAAATATTGTAAAAAATGAGTATATGTTCAGAAGTAATGCAGCAATACAAACATTCATAAAATTTACATTTGTGTCCTTCAATGCTAACAGAATGCATATAAAAAATAATCCATATAAAGTATTGAATTAGAAAGAAATTAAGTGCACTCCCCACCTCTATGCCCGTGCAATGACCATTCCCAAACAGACACAAAATTAATTTCAATCAAAGGGAATGTGTCCTTCCATGAAGCTTCACCTGTGCTAATGTTGGTTTATTGTGTGAACTGAAAACGTAAACTGCCTGAGTGGTGTGTCCGCAAAGCCTTGCCTCACGGATGGCACACTTGCCCACACTTGTTTTCCTTGTTTTGCGCTTTTCTTCAGTACATTTACTCTCTGATCATTGTCAAATATTAGGTAATGGATCTCTGCTGACATTGGATTATCTAAAATTGAATTGGATCCTATTAGAGTTTTGAAATTAAAAAAGAAAGAAAGATTAAAAAAAAAATTCAAGCATCTTTCCCTCCCCACTAAGCCCCCTTCTCTACTTTTTAACACCCCCCCCCCCCCCCCAATTTTTTTTCATTGCCTACACTACTGGAGTGAGCTTGGTGTGTGTTATTGTTGACACACCAAGTATCCTTGGATTAATATCTTAGTAGTCAGCCATTGTTATGAGTTATAGTGGCATGAATTCTACTCATATTGTGTTCAGTTGGTTTATATTTGTGTTCAACTGAGACAAGCCATTTTTTGTAAACACCCATAATGGTGTTTTATCAAGTTAGTGTAATGAAAGAAAAATTATTTCATATTCTTTATTAATAGCAAACTTTGTTAAATACATTTAAATGGGAGCACAGTAGTGCATGCCTTTTACAAAACATTATTGTACTGAACATTAAATATTTTTATTTTTATATATATCAATTTTTTAAGTGTCATCCCCTGTCTGTGGACCCAAGCCAGCGATGATCAATTCATTGGGCTGTTACACAACACTTCTCTCGAGGCATTCTAATGTTTGGGACCACACAAGTCTCCAAGTAAGTTTTTAGTATACTTCACTTCAGAGATTCACAAAGTACATTACTACTATTTTATTTAAATACTTGATTTATTCAAGTTATTATTGTTATTATAAGACAACTAATAATAATAATAATAATATCTTAACACTGGTATTTACCCCTCGGTATTTACCCCAAGAGACTTGATATATTTTGAGCTTAATTCATTATACCATTGTGGTGAAATGACTTTTATTATAAGAGGTGTTAGAACAACTATCTAATGAGTGTCACACCTAATTGTGTCTGCGTGTATTTTGGTATATCGATTTCACACACTAAGAGACATAGTTACTCATTTATGCCTTACTTATCAAATGATTCATAACACCATTCAGTAAATAAAATGAACTTATTTATTTACAGGTGTATTAATATATGGCATGAGAGTGAAGAATATGCAAAACAGCTTTCATATGAATTAATCTAGATTCTAATTAATCTATTTTATTATGGGCAATGGCTTCCCGTATAGCCTAACTCTCATCATAACAGTCGCTTTGCTTTGTATTACAATCGTATGCGATCAGACCTTTCAGACTTAACTTATCAATTTATTGTTCTGATTATCTGGCTTGATCAATCAGATGTAGTTCACTTCGAGGTGGAGGTGGCTCCTCCAATTCTGTACCTCGTAGCTTTTCAGGGCTCAGCGCTTCTCAGGGCGTTCATGTAAGTAGATGACAGATCAGTGCTTGATAACTTAGCTCTGATGATCTGATTAGACCATTCAACAGTGAGATCCCTTCAAGGCGGAAGTGGATTCTAGGGTCCTATCCTTGGTGGCTTTTTAGGACACAGCACTGTGATACAATGGGATCACTTCAATAGTGGAAGTGATTCTCCAATTCTTTACTTCGTGGCTTTTCAGGGTTCAGCGCTGATCAGGGCGTTCACGTAAGTAGATGTTACGGCAGTACAGTACAGAGATCCAGCCAATGTGGGAGTGGATTCTTCATCCTGTGTACCTCGTAGCTTTTCAGGGCTCATTGCTTCTCAGGGCGTTCACGAAAGTGGATGATACCAGTCACAACAGTAACTTCTGGGATACCTCTTCCCCAGTACGCGGTGGTGGGTGCATGTGAGACTTCTCTTTGGGAGTAAAGTCTATCAGCATGCTGTCCTATCATTGTGGGCGATGAATTGGTCTTCCGGCTGTGCTCCAGGGCGGGGTTCGTGTACTCAAGCCTCAGGAAACAGATCTTTCAATCCAGCTACTAAGGTGCTTTTCGGTTGACTAGTAACCAGGCTATATGTGAATGATAATAAAAGAAAAGAAAGGAATGACTTTTCTAATATGCTCGATCTAACAGATCCCTTTCCAACGACAACGAATTCAGATCGAGGCATAATATGGGATAGAAGCTTTACAATGTTAATATCCATCGTGGATAGCCTTATTCGTCTTCACCAGAGCCACCGCAAGCATGGATGGCTAGCGTCGACACACGGCAAAGGATTCTTTTCATACATAATTATTCAAAGAGTTATATATATACTGAAAATGTCACATGGGAGATGGCGTAGGTGGGCCGTCGACCGCGAGCTCTTAATGCCCCCCGGGACACTTTCACACAGGCCAGACCCGGTGGCACAGCAGGAACCTCTTTCCTGGCCTGGGGGACGTCCGGTCGGCCAAGAACGCTGCGTTTAAATCGTTCGAAGTCCACTCTTCCTAGGGTGAGGGCTGGTTTGCTTCCACTTTGGAGGGAAGGTGTTGCGTTACCACCCCCTACCGCCCAGGGAGTCTTTCGGTCGGGACGGAAAGCTGGGACGAAACGGTTGCCTAGGAGCGTCTTTCTTCGCGGCTGCGTAGCTAAAATCATCGGCATTGGTTTTGACCTCCACCCAAGCCTCATATCCATCAACAGCAAGTATTCATGTTGGACACTGCTACTCGCATTGCGTTGGGAGTCATGCGGTCGGTCGGAGTTTTTTACTTGGAAGAGGCAAACCCCATGTGGACGCATTCCTAGTGGAACCAGATTATAAATATACAGAATGGATTAATATTATATATCTAAACAACTATAATGGCTAACATAATGGATAACAACTATCCAGAGGCTACATCACCACCCATACGATGGGATGAAGTCTAGATAATTAAATCTCAAAATGACCGAAACATGTCTTACATTGGAGGCGTGTGTCAAGCATTGAGAAAATATGAATCAGAATGATCATACATCAAGGGGCTGCACATCAGCGTCCCAACTGTTAGTGTGTGCGCTATTGTGGGAGACGGGCAGTGGTTGTTGAGCAGTGCTTGGGGCAGCTACACCCCTGCTGTGAGTGTAGTGTGTGCACTATTGTGGGAGACGGGCAGTGGTTGTTGAGCAGTGCTTGGCGCAGCTACACCCCTGCTGTGAGTGTAGTGTGTGCGCTATTGTGGGAGACGGGCAGTGGTTGTTGAACAGTGCTTGGGGCAGCTACACCCCTGCTGTGAGTGTTAGAACGGGCTGATGACATGCAACCTCTGTAAAGAAAATAATCAAATTATTTTTTAAAAAAAGCTTGAAAAAAACAAACAACCTGGAAGTTTTTTTTAAAAGTCTCATGTCTTTATGTAGATAGAATCAATGGAAATAAGCATGTAAAGTTTGAATCATGTAGCTCTAATTATTTTGACCCCATTTCATCCGACGCCCTTTAAAAAAATGGAAAACGCAAAATAAAATAATATGAAACAGCTCATTCAAATGGACACTTATAATAGATAGGCTGTAAATTTACCTGTTGATGAATGAAATAATTAGATGCGCCATGTATAAGATTAAAAAGTAATTTCTAAAATGCTGTAGAAATAAACATTGGAAATTTTAAATTACATATTCACATCCCATAGACTCTAAAATAATTTTTTTATAAGTTATTAGTTAATTATGCATATAAGGCAAAGTATCCATCCTGTATTCATCCTCTCTTAGTCATAAACTTCTTTAGGGTGTAGGGTACTTCAGGATTCTTGATTAGACTGCAGACATGGCATTATGTTTCAGTTCTCATTGATAAAGAATGGCAGTCAGAAACTTTGTATTAGATTTGTTGTAGCCGGAACGCATTTGGGCTGACATCATTATGGTTATTTAAAAATAGACCATGGCCATATTGCAAGTCCTTTGATACTAGCTTGGCTGTATTCTTATCCTATAGCCAATGTTCTTTTGTTTGTAAAGTCCAATAGTAATATTGATCAGGTAACCCACTGCAGGTCTGACTTGCATAACTGAAGCAATGTTGTAGAAATTGAATGCATGTTCAAATGTTCACATACAACATGTGTGTGTTTGTGTATGTTTTGTATGCAATAATTTTTTTTCTAAATTAAGAAACAGAAAAGAAAATGTTGACCCATGGACTACCTTAAGGTCAGCCTCATTTCATCACAACCATCAATTTCTGAAATTTCATACAATGTTGGATTTTAGGCTTTTCTTACTTACCAATA
Source organism: Omphiscola glabra (assembly GCA_964017045.1). Classification (NCBI taxonomy): domain Eukaryota; kingdom Metazoa; phylum Mollusca; class Gastropoda; family Lymnaeidae; genus Omphiscola; species Omphiscola glabra. Next base: position 14,955,927 of record OZ024796.1, on the reverse strand, counting down.
CTTCTTTTATCACCTATGCATCACATGGCCTAAATACTTACCAACATTTGTTTATTACTAAAACATCAAATGGGCTAAATTACCAGTCTTGTAATTGTGTGTCAATCTTCTAATTACCTTTATTTTGGCTTAAATTCTTCTTAGCTTATAAAGCAAAAAGTTTGCAAACGAATTCTTTATATGAATAGACTTTCTGTATTTACAGTCACACCAAATGACTCTAATTTTTTAAGTGTCATCAACTGCCTGTGGAACAAAGTCAAAGATTGTCAGTTTAAACCTGGGTGCTCAAAGATTCTCAGTTTAAACCTGGCTGCTACACAGCTCTTCTCCCGAGGCATTCTAATGTTTGGAACTACACAAGTTTCCAAGTGAGTTTTTATTATACATTATCTAAGGGCTTTAAAGGTTACCTTCTTAAAAAGTTTTATTAGTACTTTATTTGTCTAAGTTATTCGATAAATGCTTTTATATCTTTAAACTGTTTTATCCAGTCAGTAAGTACTTCATTGAGAACATTTCAAGTGAATTTAAGTAAACTACTAATACCCAGTACCTAACTTCTAACTTTTCAGTAACTAAACTAAGTTTTATTTCTTCTTTATTCATTATCAAATTCATTAGCCTTATTAATAGTAAAAACTGATAATACTGATTTAATGTCATGCCACAGCATTGCTAGAGCTTCTTCCTTCCCAACCCACCTCATATCCCCTCTCTTGCTGGTCTTTTCCTTTTGTTTGGTTTTTTAAAAAATGCAGATGGAGAACATTTTGTCTACTTGAAAGTCCAACATGCTGCTATACTTTTCTTTAATGGTCGCTCAACAAAGCAATACTAGAATAAAAAATGTCAAATTGTAAAAAATAACCTTTATTGATAAGGGTAGATATTAAATTTGTAACAACCACAGATGCTAGACCTAAAGGCACATAGACAGTTTTACCGTATTAAATCATAAGTATACCCTGATATAGGACCTGCAGGAAGCCATAATTTCATTCCCGACTTAGTTGGTTTATCTGTAATATATTGACACAATTTTCCCTTATTCCTTACAACAAATAATCATTTGAAATAAATTAAAAACAAAAATTTCACTTGACTGAGTTGATCTTTTGTTGCCTCAGTATTGCTCTTTGTAACTTAAAAGTCATCTAATCTGTTAAAACCTTGTCATGAATAGTCTGGCTCATAATCCATGAGAAACAATTTCTTACTCTTATAACTTGACATTTTAGCCTTGCACAAGTCCCATGTACATTAGAGGGCCCATGACTGTTAATAGTTCTTGTTTATCAAGATCTGTCCAATGACTAAACATTGCCAGCTGCATTCTCATTGGTATATTACCATAGTGTGAGAATTGAAAGAAGGGTCAGATTCTACTTCCTCTCATCTCTGGTTGTTGATCCAAGGAAATGGGCAGCAGGAGGTCGTTCAGGCTTAAGGCATGAATAGGCTTGGGTGGTCTAGGGTCCGAATCACCATAACTGTAAAATAGAAATAAATGTATAAATATTAGCACATCTTCATAGTAAACAAAAAATGTGTTATGTCCACACAAACACAATTCTTGAACTCTTCCATCAGTACAAGGTTCTTGAACTTGTTATGTTCTGGATTCAGTTTAGTTATTGTTAGGAGCTGACCATCTTTATGACTCTTAAATTGAACCACGAAGGGACAGCTCTTTCCTTCTAACATGAAATATTACTGCAGTTCATAAAATCTAATCTCATTTTTGAAATGTCTCTAGGGCATTCTTGTTTTTGCTGCCATAATGCAGTGATTATTTTGGACCAATAAATTTACCACATTTTTGTTCTCATTAAACTTAATCACCATCTGCACATCTTCAGTTTTCATCTTCATCTGCTTTTGCTAACCCAACTATGTGGTTATGATGATTGTCAAAATACTCTGCTTCTCTAGTCTTGAATCTTTTAGTGTTTCTGGCGCTGTCTAAGGTATAGTGTAACACTGTGACCCTAAGCACTAAGAACCAGGCAAGCTGAATACTAGAACACCAACACTTCATGAAATAAAATGGTTCATCTTTAACCTGGGTATCTGTTACACAGATCCAACCTAGTTGCAAAATATCCCTAGCAGAAAACACTATTAAAAAAACATCTAAATCTCACTAACTTTCTCATGAACTCTCTCCGCAATCACTTGGCCATTCTTTTTTTCGCCACCATAATGCAGCGACTGTCTCGGACCCATAGCTTCTCCAGTGGTCACTATCAGTCTCACATTTTCCAAACTAAAATCCTTGTGGGGCTTTTTCTCCACCAACCTAATGTATGATACTTGTGGCAACTGAACTGAGTGAGTGATGCATAAAGTCATTTCTGCCCAGACTTTTACTTGAAATTCCCTAGTTGCTCAATGTGAATGATAATCTTACTTCTCTTTCCTTGCTGCTCTCTATATTTTTCTATTTATTTATTTTTGTAATGTGAAAAACTTTAAAGGTATATTTCATAAAGAAATAAATGGACCTGTCCCTCAATGTCTTTATACTCACTGAAATTATGGCAATAGTATAAAAGGTACTAGATGCTCTTGTAAACTCAAGATGGTTCCATTTTTATGATTCTCATAAAATTTAACCGCCCTCTGCACATCTTCATATTTTTCATCTGCTTTCGCTTAACCAGCTATGTGGTTATGATGACACTCTCTCACTCTCTGGTACAAATCCCAGTGGATATAACATTTTCATACCTATTTAGGGACTGACAGCATAATTTTTAGCAGAATCATGCAGTATAAAAATAATGCCTCCAACTCCAATATGACTGAAGCTGCTGTTTTAGTACTATTTCCTAATGAGCTGTTATGTTTGTAGGCACAGAATCAAGCAGTATAAAAATAATGCCTCCAATATGACTGAAGCTGCTGTTTTAGTACTATTGCCTAATGAGCTGTTATGTTTGTAGGCACAGAATCAAGCAGTATAAAAATAATGCCTCCAATATGACTGAAGCTGCTGTTTTAGTACTATTGCCTAATGAGCTGTTTTGTTTGTAGGCACAGAATCAAGCAGTATAAAAATAATGCCTCCAATATGACTGAAGCTGCTGTTTTAGTACTATTGCCTAATATGCTGTTTTGTTTGTAGGCACAGAATCAAGCAGTATAAAAATAATGCCTCCAATATGACTGAAGCTGCTGTTTTAGTACTATTGCCGAATGAGCTGTTTTGTTTATAGGCACAGAATCAAGCAGTATAAAAATAATGCCTCCAATATGACAGAAGCTGCTGTTTTAGTACTATTGCCTAATGCAGGGTCCTCACACAGTCGGGAAAACGGGAAATAGTCGGGATTTCCTCCAATTTTTTTCCCGGTCGTGAAAACCGGGAAATTGAGCATTCTAGTGAGGAAATTTTCAGGATAGTCGGGAATTTTTTAATTTTCAATTTAAAAAAAAAAAAAAATGTGAATCGCTTCAGTTATGCCTCCATGGTCATTTATCAACTGCATTTTACTGTAGTATTAATTTCGACTTATCTGCGCATGCGTTGTAATCGTTCTTCCGATGCCGATCTCATTTAAATTGTGTGAGAAAACGATTTTGCTTTCGCCACTTGATTCTCAATAATTTGAGCACTCTGTCGCTCGGTGCTCGGCTTTTACTATCAATGATTTTCAAACTTTGAATTTTGGGAAACATTCTAACAGTTTTGTGGTGAGTGTTCATTTATTTCAATTACTTGTGTAGTTTTTATCGGCAGATCTGGTTTATTTTTAATTAAATTAAATAGTATATTATTACTACAGTAATTCAGAAGTACCGTACTATAGTCATAGTTACATTATTAGTATTAGTCATGGGGCTTAACATTGAATTGGATTAGGTAATACTATTATTAAGCAAACTGTAAATTGTATCGGCAGATCAGGTTTTCAATTAAATAGTTATACATTTTTTCAGAAGTAAAGTAAATCAATTAGTATTAGTGAATAATATCGTTAATACTAGTATTGGTACTTATTGATTTGTTCAAGACTGTGACTATGGCTATGGTAATATTAGTTAATAATTTTTTTAAATGTTAAAATAACTTATCAATTTTATTTTTTCAGATAATTATGCCTAACTGTACTTTCCAAGATATCTGGATGGAACAACTTGAATTCAAACTATGGCTTTCCAGGGACAAGTTTGTGCACAATGCATATTGTAGGATTTGTTCTAAATCTATTGATATCCGATCAATGGGCAGGACAGCACTCATCTCCCACATGAATCAATTGGCAGGACAGCACTCATCTCCCACATGAATCAATGGGCAGGACAGCACTCATCTCCCACATGACAAGGAAAAAACATGCAGATAAGCTTAAAGTTAGCCAATCGTCTCCAATAACAGTGTTCACTAAAAATAAACCTGCTGTTGAGATTCCATCAAATTCATCTACACACTTTGATGCAGTTTGTACTTCAAAGTCACAGTCAACGCTGACCAATTTTGTTTCCAAAAATGAAACGCTAAATGCAGAGATTTTATGGGTGTTAAAATGTGTCAGTTCAAACTATTCATTTTCTTCGCAAGAGGACATTGTGCCACTATTTGAAAGAATGTTTCCGAATTGGGCAATTGCAAAATCAATGAGCTTAGGGGCAATCAAAATGATGTACATGTCATGTTTTGGTATTGCCCCTTCTTTTACTTCCTTATTCCTTGCTGGAAAGAATTACGAAGGATTGTCCATATGTCCTCCTGTTTGATGAGTCACAAAGGATTGTCCATATGTCCTCCTGTTTGATGAGTCACAAAGGATTGTCCATATGTCCTCCTGTTTGATGAGTCACAAAGGATTGTCCATATGTCCTTCTGTTTGATGAGTCATTAAACAAAGACCTTAAAAAGAAACAACTTGACATTCATGTCAGTATACATGCATTGAATTATGTAAAATGACTTTATATTTTTATGATATTATGGATGTATTACACTGTAATATTGATTCCAGGCATTGGAAAGTTAATGGTTAGTAAAGATATTATTATATTATAGTGTTTTGTGAAGTTTATTTATATTATTATTAATAGAATTATATTTTAAAACATGTACTAGGATTATGAATGTAAATTTTTAATGAAAAAGCTTGAAAATCGGTCGCAATAATGTCGATAAAGCCGCATTTTATATAGTCAGGAATTTTCATTTTTCAGTTGGGAAAAAGTTGGGAAAAAGTAAGGAATTTAGTTTTGAAAAACTCTTGGTTTGAAGGTTGTAAAGCCTTACTTTCAACAACCCTTTAGCTCCTGTTATGTTTAGTAATACTGTTGCTTCTAGAGACTACTACTATTGTTACTGTGTACACTTGTGGATTATGTAATACACTTGCACAATGATGCTCTGGTACTCCGCGTACTGAGCTGACAGCCATGCATCACACATCACAAAAGTCCTGAGTATTAGATGTCAAATAACGGTGTCCTTTATTATCAGAAGAATAACATAAAAAAATCCTTAACAACTAGCACTAATCATCCTTTTTGAAGTACTACAATCACATAATAAAATCCTTATTAACAACTGGCACTAATCATCCTTTTGAAGTATTCCCTTATCTCTCACTACTCCATGTACACATCACACTACTAGTCTCTCTCCTGACACACTATATATATATGTATATATATATATATATATATATATATACATATATATATATACACCCTCCCACCCATTATTGACAATATCACGCCTTGTTCACTCTTCCTTGCACTCCTTCTGGTGAACACAACTTACTCTAACTCCACACATAACAACAGTGATTTTCATAACCTTGACAAATACTATGTCTAACACAACAATACAATAATCAACTCACAATAACCTAATTAAGGGGGTCAACTACCTTCATTTTCTAAATTATTAACATTTTAACATGTTTAAAGTTTTTATATTATGTATATGGGCTTAGATAAGCAAAATATGGTGGAAAATTTTAATTATTTTCAAGAATTTTACTCCAGCGGAGCATAATGGGGGTCGAGATGGTAAAATCATGGTAATCATTAGAAGTGTTTCATATAAAAGCCACAGCAGTTACATGTCTCAAATTATGCATTTAATTAGCCATAAGCCTACTAAACGTCATGACATTGAGACTTAGGGTAAAAAGATAGCTCATTTTTTTTTTTTCATGTCCTTTTGGTGCTGTTTATTTTTTTGTTTGGTCGCACAATTTTTTTCTTTAAAAATACCAATTAGTAAAAATATATTTATTCCATGATCATTTCTAAGCTAACCTGCTCTGTCACTACACTCTTAAACCATATTTAAACAAGCATACACAATTTTAAAACAATTGAACAGGTAGATCTGTAGAAAAATGAATAAAAACATTCAGTATCCTTTAACAAAAATTATTTTGAGAAAAATAGAAATTAAATTCTTTTTTGAAGAAAAGAAAAACTAGTTCATAATATAAGAAAAAAAAACTACATATTATTCAACATAAAAATCAAAAAGCAACATCCACCTTGCTCATTTAAAAAAAAATCAAAAAAAAAAAAAAATCTTTCTTTGCATACCAAAAACAATATTGCAACATTATTATTATGACTTAAATCTTAAATTCAAAATACCATACTATATAATCAATGTATGACATCTGGCAGCGGGTGCAAACAATGGCGTAGACAACATTGCCGTTAGTACAAAGGAAACGGTCGCGTATCTGAAAACTGCCCTTAGGGCAAGTGTAAACGTATGTATTGTCTGGACAACAAAAGAACAATTATTGCAATGGCTTCGTCCACATGGCTTGGTCCCAAAGTGGGAGGGCGCAGCGTTGATGCGACTGTGCACAAGGAGGTCTCTCAGATTTCATCACGTCTGAAAACAATGAGAGGCGGGTAAGAGAAAATGTCACATGTTTTAAGTGTCGGCGAGGAGTATGGAGTGGTTTTTAAGGAAAATACGTTTGGCAATAGATTGTGGGGGTGATAAGAAGTTTGGTCTTGTCAACATTGTCGCTAGAGCGTAATCTGAAGGCAAGGGCACATTTGAAGGGCTGATGAAAGTACTGATTCGGGGTAGGACCTACATAGGACATAGTCGATCATCTCAAGTGCTTAATCCCAAAAGTCATCCGCCAACCCACAAAGTCGACGAAGACGAAGTAATTGAGAAAAAGGAATAGAGTCTTTATAGGATTTAGGGTGGGAGGAAGAGTAAAGTAGATAGCTGTGGCTGTTGTAAGTAGGTTTAAAAAAGAAAGATTATAAACTAAAAAAAAGATTATAAACACGTTTGGCTGAAAAAATACTAATTTTTCAAAAATTTTTATTAACATTTATTCAAATAAAATAACTTATGAATTGTTAAGGAGTGTACCAACTTGGAATACAATTTAGATTTGAAACAAAAAACGTAAATAAAAATATGAATTTAAAACAAATAATTAATCCTTTCTAACTAGAAAACTGTCTAAAGACATTTGTTTTTGCCGACGCTTCAAAATTTGACAAAATTGTGTCACAGTATTATCATTGAATAAATTTGTAGCGCGAATAGCCACCTCCTTATTAGGATGATGCTTCTCAATGTACGATGCAACAGTTTCCCATACGTTCAGTATTTCTCTTATTGCGCTAGAAGATTGTTGCTCTGCTACTTAATCCATCATTAATGAGCTCTCCTCCATAATTTCTTGCTGTGAAACCCTATGCAACTCGGCATAAGCTCTTCAACTCTTCTAGGTATCTCGCTTTTGGATCCTCTTTTAGGCTTTTGCCCCCAAACGTTAGGTTTAGCTTGACTTTCCTGATTAGCCGACAGAGGTTAAATAACGTGTATGTTGTTTTTGCCACATTCACTTCAATTTTCCATTGTTTTGTGTACTTCCTTATTCTATTGAGATATTCTTGCAGTTATTTTACCATTACTTCTGCATTGTCACTAGTCTGCCATAGCACTACATCATCTGCAAATAGACCCTTTTGTGACTTTATTTGCTCGGGCAAGTCGTTGATGTAAACTAAGATTAAGAATAGCACACAACTCAACGCTGATCCATGGGATAGGCCCTCGTCTATTGGGATATATTCAATATTGTGAGCTTGTCCCGTTGATGCATGTCTTGACTATTTGGTTCTTAAGGAAATCTTTTAGCCAATTATACATTTTGCCCTTGACACCGACTTTTTGGAATTTCATGAACAGTCCTGATTTCCAAACTTTATCATAAGCTTGTCGGAGGTCCAAGAATATTGCCAGCGTACTTTTCTTCTCCTGAAACCCATCTATTGCCGCTTGGGTAAATCTCATTACCTGGTCTATCGCTTGCCTCTTCTTTCGAAATCCACTGTACATCTTAAAGCAGTATAGTTGCTTTTGACCACCATGTGTTTGAAATGTCCCATGAACATGCATTTTATTCCCCTTATCAACACTACTGATTGGGTCGAAGAATTGGCCACCAAATTCAAACGAATTGAGGGTGAGAGGAGATAGGAGGGTTTATAGATTGGTGGGTTTTTGTCTCGAGAAAGAATTTTATATAGAGAACATAGATGATGTTTCTTTTCAGCAGGGATGATGGGAGATACGAAAGTTTGTAAAGCATGGTTGGTGTTTTAAATGTAAGTGTTAAATGTAAGTGCTGTGCAGACCTTTTTACCCATGAACTCAAAAACTGGTACAATTCCTTCTCAAAATAGTACAATACCATCTTAAAATAGTACAATACAGTCTCAGAATAGTACAACACTGAACAAAATAGTACACGTAGCAATAAAAGGGGCACATACCGGTACTTTAACTGAGTACACATTTGATAAAACATTTAAATACCTTGTGTTATTGATGACGCTTGCTAATTATCAATAAAAAGAAACAAATTTGAACAAAGCCAAACTTTTATGTAAATCATGCAGTGTGTTATAATGTACACTGATAGTGATTTTACAGACATTAACACAATTTTACTGAAATTTTTTCATTTTTCTTCAGTTGTAGTATGAACTTTTAGGCTGCTGGAGTTCTTTTGCACTGAATCTTTTATCCAAGTCCAAGCAGCTTCCTGATTTTCCCTGAAGGACTAACAAAGTCTCTGTTGTTTCTTGGGCCATTGCTGTTCTTTGGTCTGTGCATGTTTTCCGTACCATAGAGAATTTTCTCTCGCAGGCAGCACTGTGGTGATGTATGGTGAGGATCCCCTTCACTACATGTGCAAGATTCTTAATACAACCATCCTCAATACAACCATCAATGTTCATCTGCTGGTACCTAGCAAACTCTTTAAAGATGGTGTCAGTCTCTCTGGGAAAGTTTTTTCAGTAGGTGGTCAAGTACCATCTCAAAATATTTGCGAACTCAACAATCCTCTTGTCTTTGAGGTTTTACTTTTCTTTGTTTTGCAGCATGATCTTTGCCTGAGATCCCATAAGCAAGTCAGTATCATCTTTCTGTGTGCTTCTTAGCTTGTACTGGACCTGAAAGATTATAAACTAAAAAAAGATATAAACTAGTCTTCTTTTGCCTCTTCATCCTCTAGGAACAGCAGCCGATCTTCGACGTCAGTGATCCTTCCTAAAAGAATCCCCCAGGCATCACGATCCTGAGCCAATCTCTCCAGCTTGCCCCAAGTGTGGCCAAGTTTCTTGGTATCTGCGTCCACGTCATGGCGCTTCGTGTTCCTCAGCCTGCCTCTTTTCCGTTTTCCTCGAGGGTTCCAGTTCAGGGCTTGTCTAGTTATGTTGGAGGCAGGTTTCCTGAGAATCCTTGATGAAGGACTGGATTCTCGTCATATTCATCACAGCAGTGGTTCTCCGTGTCTCTGCACCATATAGTGTAGAACAGGTTTCACCATGGTGTTGAAGTTTCTGATCTTATGGTTGTTACTCAAGTGTTTGGAGACCCAGACATTCTTGAGTTGCTGGAAGGCTGCCCGTGCCTTTCCAACCCTTATTTTGATGTCAGCATCCGTCCAGCCTTGCTTGTCCACGATGCTGCCAAGGTAGACAAAGCTATAGTGCTTTATCGGTGGCATTGAGGACCATGTGTTTTTATGTGTATATTAAGACCAAAACGTACAGAAGTCGCTGCAATAGTTCTGGTTTTCTTCTGCATCTGTTTTTGGGTATGGGAGAGAAGGGCAAGATCATCAGCAAAATCGAGGTCGTCAAGCTTGTCCCACAAGGTCCATTGTATACCATTCAGCTTCTGCTGTGTGGATGTTTTCCTCACCCATTCAAATGGCCAATAGAAACAGGAAAGGCGAAAGCAAACATCCTTGCCTCACAACGGTCTTCACCTGGATAGCATCGGCAGGTCATCCCTTCATAGTAGTTCCTGATTAAGTCCATGATTTTCCACGGCATCCCATAATTTAATAAACTGGTACCGTAGGTAATATGATGATAATTTAAAACAAATGAAATGTATTAAATTTGTCAAACTGCAACATAAATGTATCTACACAAGCTCCACTAACTGCTGTTGGCAAGAGAAATCTGCTGTACAAGTCACCAATCAATCTGTAGAGGTTCTCCTTTAGCGTTTGGATCATGGGTTTTTCTGCATGCAAAAGTAACCATGTGTCATAAAAAGGAACTATTATTACTAATGTCCATTATAGAAAACATTGCACTAAATAAAACAAATCGGTACGAAAATATTGCTGATCTAATGAAATGAGATGAAAATTGTGTAGCCCACAAGACTCATGAAATATAAAAATTCATCTTACCTGATCATAAACTTTCAGTGTGTAAGACAAGAATGGCAGAAGGACATTGCACAACTTACTCTGTGAAGAAGGTTGATGCCATTTATGATTGTAGCGGTCAACAAATAGACTTTTCTGCAAACTCAGCAGTTGTCTTACCATCACATCTGGTTTCTTATTTGGTTTGGAATTAGTATGTTTTTCTTCATGAAAAAAATGCATCAAGGGGCTCCATTTCCAATCCATCTTTTTAGGATTCTTGCAATATTAAGCCATCTGATGCAGACATCATACAGGACTTGCAGGTACTTGAATTCACTCTGTCTCTTCACACGTCAACCAGGACCTCCTCAACTGAGGGGAGACAGGAAGCTTTTAGTTGGAAAATGCACCAGATGGAGGCAGCATCGTGCCAGATAAATGCTGTCTTGCTTTCCTTTAATAAAACTGTATACTCCATTGTATTGGCCAGTCATCACATTGGCATTGTCACAGCCAAATGTAATGCTATTTACCCATGAAATGCCCTGCGAATGCAATTCATCTTCCATGGTCTTAAATATATTCTGTCTTGTGGCCGAGGACTCTTTCTTTGCACACGGCAAAGCTAGCAGATGAGAATTTACAAGGCCATCATCTCCTTCAATTGTGACTAATAGAGGGAACTGCTTTTTGTCTGAGTCGTTACTACAATCAGTAGAAATACTGAATGGCAATCTCTGCATCCTAATGGCTAATTTCTTCACAGCCATTGCAGACATTTCTAAAGTCTTAGCTGTTGCTTTCATTTCTACCACATTTTAAATCTGAAATGAATAAAAGAAAATAATAAAGATATCAATATCTTATACGACTATAAAAATAATTATTCCTATGGCACAAATGTGATATCCTCCGCCAACAAGCCATACAGTCATACAGCGAATCTAACAAAATTACTATATCTCTCGACTCTACTCTGGACTCCACTCTCACTATCAACCAACTTGCCTCTCACGCCTTATATCCACTCACTTGTTTATTAGTATTTCTCTGTCATCCAATGACCATTTAGCCACTATAATAAAATTCATGACACTAACTCATGGACCAAAAATTGTTCACCCTAACAGTGATTCTCATACAAAACTGTCACCATACAAGAACAACTTTTCATACCAAAAACTTCACGCTACCAAATCTAGTTCACAACACTCTTTGTGTCAAGTATTCTTGTCTGCTGCATAAGAGTCGTACCCAAGTCCTTTCAATTATAAATTGATGGATATTAGCAAGGCAGCACCGAGCGTCAGCTCTTATGGCCGGCATCCCGCCCAGATTCACAGGGACCCAACTTCAGCTTGGTACCTCCAGGTCAACCCTTCAAGCTTTACCCCCTTTAGATACCTACCTCCCCGAATGTATCCATATTAGTTTCCCTGCTCCTCGGGGAATGCAGCCCCGGATTCCTGGATTATCCCTTGACTTAGTCTCACCTGGTTTCCAGAGCCCCCTCCCTCCGGCTAGTCCGTTGGGAAAGCGTTGACTTAGATGCACCACCGCCCCACGTATTTTGGCGTGTGCTTGTCCAATTACCGTCTAAGTCGGGCACTAGTAGATTTGATAGCCTTAGCTCCGCTTTGTTCTTCCAACTCCCCTTGTCGTGTTCTCGGGCACCTGGTTCTCACCCCCGATGGGGTTCTGATCCTGACCACCATTGCCCCTAGCTTCATCTGTTCCTAAGACACCTGCTAGTGGGACTTAACCCTGACCATCACCGCCCTTAGTTTTGGTCCGTTCCTAAACCACCATTTTCTCTTTACCATCGCCACTCTTGGTCACGACCGTTCCTAGGACGCTTTCGACCCAAGTCATCCTACCCAAAAGAAATGTAAAGAAGGGGTACAGCAGGTCGCTTAACAATGAAATAAATAGATAATAGATAATAAATGAACTACAGCTTTCATGAAACAGGCTGAAACAAATTCAGTCAAAGTCTAAGGGTCTTTTAAGCTTAGGGGATGTTCTAACAATGAACAATTATTTAATTTCACTTAGACAGAAATGTTTATCACATTTCAAACAATTGCCATTACAGTTGCAGTCGGATCTTTCTTTTTGAGTAGTAGTAACAGTAGTAACACTGCAGCATGGAATAAGGCTCATGTATATATAATTAGTATAAGTAAAGAAAAACAAATGTAGTGTTTTGTAGGTGTTATTTTCTTCCAGTTTTTGTAGAGGCACTTTTTTCTTTTTTTTCACTCATGTGGTTGGCATAAGCAAAATGATCTCCTGACAGGAAAAGAGTTTAAACATTTCCTAGGGACAATAGTTTATTTGTAAACTGCAGGTTAGCATGACAATGGGCAATAATGTATTATCTGCACTGATTAGAGACAAAAAAATAGTTTCATCAGCTGATTATCATCATCAAATTTAAGTAAACAAATATTTATTTATTTTTAAAGCCAAAACACAATTTCATTATAAAGTTATCATTACCGGTACAGCATTTGTAAGGATCCTATAAGTTAATTGCACAATATATTTTGTTGTTCAGGAAATGTTAATTGTATTGGCCTAATCCTGTGGATACCTAGAATTACACTGTTTGAAACTGTACTTGTGTAGGTAAAGAAACATCCACCTCTTCATCTGATGCTGTACTGTTTCAATGTTCCTCTTTATTACAAGCATAGCATCAGAAGAGTCACTTAGGGATTCACTATGGCCACCAGGCACTACATTTTTTTTAAAATCTCTAATTCTAGGTATCTCTATTCTATATTTATAATTGAGTAAATAATAAAAAATTTAAATATTGTATTTAAAATGATGATCATATAAATATGTAGTTAAGCATAATGTAGTCAAAATATGTAGTCTATTCAGCTGACATATCTTGAAATATATTTAGCATACTTTTTATTTTTAGCCTGCTAGTACGTTTTTCCTTGAAATAGTGTGGCTAAAACAGATAAATGACGTCATGGCGCGCCTGATTTAGCCAATATTACTATTAATTACAGTAATTTTTATTATATTATTAACGATGGCGTCGCTGACCAGTCTTGCTACTTATAGATGTAAACTTATTTTTTTTATTCTTGTGATGAAAAGGTATTTTTAAATACTTAACAATAAAATGCTTTGTTTTATTTTTGAATTAAATTTAGGCTACATAAGATATCACATTTCAAATTTTCAAAATATTTAAGTTTTCCAATGGCCAGTGAATCACTAAAAAAACAAACTTTGCGCTATCTGATAATTCATTTAATTTTTAATAGTAGGGCTTACATATAATTCTTTTATTAAGCATGTAAAATGTAATACTTTAAATGTGGTACTAATGATTATTGCTGATTGCATGAACAAGCTCAACATTTTTATTTTCATTCTGATTTTGTGTAATTTCAGTCAGACAGCAGGAGGTTCTGATAAAATTATAGGCCTTATTTATGCCAATATTTTTTTCTAATTTATCTTCAATCGGCAAAGCAGATATCTGTAATAAATGGCAGACATCATTGAACCAAAGGAGCAGCAAATCAAAACAACTGGGGACTTCTTTTGCATTTAGAAACTTTTTCGAATCTCTTCTTCAGTTCAAACGTTAAAATTTTGTGCCAAATTTCTTTTTGAACGCATTATTTTGTTTTACTATAGAGAATAGTGCGTTCAAAAAGAAATTTGATGAATATTTGAATGTGAACTGAACAAAAAAGATTCGACCAAATTTCCGTCGATTGATTTTCCATCTACGACATTAATTTCATAAAAGGTAAGGTGTCGTCTCGTCTTGTGTTCAGTGAGGAGTGTGGGGGTTGTCATCTTCTTCTTCTATATTTTAAGGGCCCACGATCAATGAATGGATCATTCTGGCTCCTATATTTCAGAGGTGTTCGCTGTGTTACTGTGCGTGGTTGTAAATGGGATAATTCACTGGTTGCAAGGGTAACTCAGCAATGGTGTTATGAACTGGGGGTTGGAAGACAGGAGGCAATAGACGCACGTCAACTGTTGCTTTTGAAAGATTGTTCCAGTCCCTTATTGTCTTTGGCGGGAATGAAGAGCTTCTGTACTGAGTTCTTGTTTTTAAAAGTCGGAACTGCTTATCGTGGCCTCTTCGCTGTCTAGGGGGGACATAGATGAGTTTCTGTTTAATACTGGAGCAGTGGACCAGCCCATTTTTGATTTGGTACAAAATGGAGAGCCTAGATAGTCGTCGTCATTCTTCCAGCAGTAACCAGCCCAGTGTTTCCAGCATGCTGTCAACACTGGAGGTGTTTCTGTCGCGGTTCATGACAAAGCGTGCTGCCCGTCGCTGGACCGCCTCCAACATGTCGATGCTCTTCTGGGTAAATGGTTCCCAGACTGTACTCTAAATGTGGCCGGACTAAGCTTTACAGGCTTTTTCTTTCATGCTTGAGTTGCCGATCTTCAGATTTCGCCTTAGGAACCCCAGGGTCTTGTTTGTCCGGTTGCACACATTGTTAATGTGCTCGTCCCAGCGGACCTCTCTAGAATATGGCCTTGCAATGCGTAAGGGTGGTGTAGAAGGGATCTGCTTCTGGAAACTGACAACATCTGGCACTTGACGGGATGAAATTCCATGTTCTAGCTCATCTCCCACTCGGCTAACTAATGGAGGTCCTGTTGCAGATGGTCCTGGTCAGAACTGTTGGTGATGGTCCTATACACCGCCGTGTCATCTGCAAACAGTCTTGCTTGGGAGGTCAGCTTCTTGGGTAGGTCATTGATGTATGCTAGGAACAAACAGGGTCCTAGCCCAGAGCCCTGGGGGACCCCTTGACTTAACACCGACAAAAGAGGAGGTTGTGTAGTCTACCAGGTTTAGGTTAATTTGAAGGCATGTGCGGTTTATGGATGGTGGAGAATGGTATAGGTAGAATGTAGACATACATTTCTGCACTAATTTAGCTGATGTTCTGTAGTGTATAAAGTCTTAAAATTAAATACCATTACTTGTAAAAATTTTAATTTCATATTGTGACATTTAATATTCATTCTTAACGATTTCTTTCAAATGTTATTTCTTATATTTAATTTCAGGTGCATTTACAAGATAAATGATGATGGCAGCAGTGTCGTCAAAGGGGGAAAAGGCAGGACAGAAGTTCTCAGCAGGAGAGTCGTGACCCTTATTAAGGATTTGTCGGATTTTGAATGGACCCAATAAATTTTTTGAAATTGTCATAAATCCCCACTTATGCTATTTTCTTGTAATTGTATTGAATGTTTTTATCTTATGTGAATGATTGAGGGGTCAGTATATCCAGTATAATTAAAATCATCTAATATTAATGGATGGGGTCGGAACTATATAAAGAATATACCTATAGGGATTTTTGGTTTTTTTTAAATTTTAAAAACGGTAACTTATTGTAGGTTACCGTTAACGGTAAACTGAAAAGTAACAGCATTTTATAGCTAAATTACAATAGGCTGATAACAATAAGTTATCGCTTTCTCAAAGGATTAAGGGTTAATTACTGGCCGCTAGTACACAGTAAATTAGTGTAAAAGAAGGGTACTTTTACTATAGACTTTTAACAGTGCAGGTTGGCTACTTTTTGCACAATTCAAGCCCTATCACTCTTGCTTGGGATGCCACGTCACTGAATGGAGCGCACATTAATGAGGTGCACATTCACACAAAATCCCATTCATATAGGACACTTGCCGGGTGGATGCACTGAATATTATGTTGAACACATAAACCAGTCACTTCTCGATACAATAAAAGTATATTCCTGTGCATATGGTTTGCAGGAGATAGACGCTAAAAACCACATTTTTAAATCCATCAAAAGCACAATGTCGGACAGGGCAAAAGTAAACCATTGTGTAGTTGAGCGCTACAAATTACAAACACAGTTAATAGAGCTCAACTGTAACCTACATCCCCTTGATGGCCTGGCCCATGCTGCCAGAGACTGTCATCAAAAACTTGAAACTGAGTGGAGGATGAAGAGCTTAGGCTTTATATTAAGTAGAATGGCTGTATTGTTGCTAACTGGATTCACTGCATTTCAAAAATGAGGTGAGTAAGGTAACTGTAAGTTTAAGACTCTGTAAATAGTATGTTTTAACATTTTAAGCTGCCTTAAATTGATGTAATTTGTAGTAGTTTATTTTAGTTAAAATGAAGAATTAAGTTTACAAACGTATAGTCCATTCAAGTATCTTTCATTTGATACCTCATTGTGTCTTACAAACCCAACAATAATATTTTTAAAAGTTTTTTAATCACAACTTCTTCTGGTACCCGGGTACCAATAGGTGCAGCCTTTTATTTTAGTCACTGTTATATTTTCCTATTTGAATATGTCTCAATTAACAGAGTTATCCCAAAATAATTCACGAAAAAAATCATAACTTTCTATAGAATCGACCTACAAACATAAATTTGGTATGAATGAATTGCAATTTTCAGGCCCTATCTAGCCGACTAGCACTTAAAGTTAAAGCTATGGCAATTCTCGACTTCTCCAAGGCCTTCAACACTGTTCCACACAGCCTTCTTCTACACAAACTCCACCACTACGGCATTACCGGCAACCTTCACTCCTGGCTCTCAACATTTCTAACAAAACGGACCATGCAAGTAGTGGTAGATGGCGTCCGATCAGGCAAAGCCACCGTAGACTCAGGAGTTCCTCAAGGCACAGTACTGGGCCCCTTCTCTTTCTCTGTCACATAAACGACCTCCCTGATACTGTAAAATCTCATGTGAGACTGTTTGCAGATGACTGTCTTGTCTACAGAGAGATAATCGACTACGATGACCACAACCAACTTCAAGCAGATTTGGAGTGCCTTATGAATTGGGCAGACAAATGGGGCATGAAATTTAATGAAACCAAATGCTACATAATGAGCATCTCAAAAAAAAACCCATCAAGCTATATGTACACCCTAAATAGGACAATCCTTCAACAAGTAACAAATAATCCATACCTTGGAATTCTCTTCTCAAATAACCTAAAATGGTCACCCCATATAAACAACATTTCAAAAAAAGCCAACTCCACACTAGGTTTTATTAGAAAATATCTGCGCCACTGCCCAACATCCTGCAAACGAAATGCCTATCTTGCACTTGTTCGTTCGTCCGATACTAGAATATGGTGCAATCATCTGGGACCCATACCTCAAGCAAGACGTGGACAAATTGGAGCGAATCCAACGTAACGCAATGAGCTTCATAGCACGTGACTATAAAACCACCACTCATGGCTACGTCACTGGCCTTTTAAACAGATTTGACATCCCCACTCTCAAGGACAGACGAGAAAAGATCCGCCTAACATTCTTATATAAAGTGGCCATGGGGCTAATTCCGGCCATCCCAGCAAACAATTATCTTACTCCACAGAAGCCAGGCCCATTAATTAGAGCCAAACAGTCACTTAACACTGACTTAACATCTGACAACCCCATGAGAAATTACACCCGAAACAATAACAAATGCTTCACTGTGCCTCGGAGTAACACAGTGCAACATAAGCAGTCATTCTTTCCACGCACCATAATTGCTTGGAACAACCTGGACAATACCGCCGTGAACTCGACAACGATCGAAAGCTTCAAGGCCGCCCTGGCATCTGCTAGGAGCCGTTAGATTGGCAACATCGCTTCCCCAACCGTTGCACATATGCCAGTTTATGGATGCAGCAACGTACCTAACCAGAACCAGAACTTCATTTTGAAAATTTTACCCAAGTATCTATGCTACTCTATTAACTATAATAATACCATAATTATAATAAACTTATTAAATTCTCGGGGCCCATCGTCTAAGCAATCCTTAGCAGCCAGGCTTCTGTTAGTGAAATTTCAAATATTTATCATTCGAAGGTGTGAGAAACCTAAACACGCCGTGTTTTCAAATATTTTAATTTCAGTGGCTGCCATTTTGAAAAATCAGCTGTAATGTCACGTGAAAAAAAGTAGATCTAATTTCATCTGATGCTTTGATTGGTTATCGCATCCAACACCTTAGGTGGGATCGAATTTTGAACAAAAAATCTAAATTTTGTCCAAAAAAAGAAACAACACACAAAATACTAAAAATTGACTAAAATTTGATCGCGTGAACTTAGCATAAATCGTATTACTTTAATCTCAAATCTATAAGGTTTGTAATAATATTTATTGTAAAAGTAACGTATAATAATAATAAATTATAATAAATTATCCACCATACTCAGTTAACTTGATTTAACCGTACGACGCCGTATTCAATGAAATGGTAAATGCGAAGAGAAAGTGAAAGCATCCACGTTTTTTTACCAACTTGATTGCCGTGACCCGTAAAATTAAGAATAAAACGTTTAAAATTAATGAAAAATAATCCTAAATCTAGACTATTCCTAAACCCAACCTGAACCCTAAATCTATCCCTAAACTTAACCTGAACCCTAAATCTATCCCTAAACTCTAAACCTAACCTGAACCCTAAATCTAACCCGAACCCTAAATCTAACCCGAACCCTAAAGTCACGATGCTTTATCTTCGCATTAGGCTTAGGTGGATGCTTTCTGTTTGCATTAGCCAATGAAATATAAAATCTGAATTAACTGATACTGCAAAAGCAAGATTTCGCTTAACGATTTTTTCCATCTTAATATTTTTTTCATCTTGTCAGGGTGCCTTGCAAATTATTATTATTGTTAACGTTGCTTTAATTAAAGTTTAAAGTAATATATTTACTTGTGGACGTGGTGGCTGGTTAGTATGAATTCTTTATTTTTAATAATAATAGTAGGCCTATTATAGTGACTATAATCGTATAGGCCTACTTATATTTAATAAAAAAAATTCCTTGTGACTGCCAGTCTCACGTCAGCTCCGGAAAACATAAAAGTAAACTAAGTAGGCCTACATCCATTTTCATAAGGCTAAGGGTTGATATGTGCCCCCACCCCTTCAAACACTCTTTTCACATACCAGTTATTCTTTCTGTAGTTGGAGGCTGTTGGTAAACACTGCCACACCATAATTAAGCTTTAAAACCAGCTTTTCTGGATGCTTAGTACAGACACTATCACAACGGCTCAAAGCAACCAGCAGAGGCATAATCGGCGGTGTTGGGGGGGTGGTGGAAAAAAAATGGTGTTATTATGCATTATTTTTAATATCCTTCTGCACATCATTTTGTTACAGACTATTGAATATTGATTATATTGTGAATATTTTTTAGACCCATGAATAGCTTTTAACAAATTTTCATTAAGCATATTAATATAAAATTAAAGACATGTTAGATCAATGTTACACTGAACAATAAAAAAAATCACTCAAGAGTGATTACTTTCAGCTGTATTGTGATTTCTCAGGCACCCAAACATTGAGAGAAAGCTCACTCCACATTTACATTTGTACCGGGAAGGCTGAAGAATGCAAAAAGTTGTTGCAAATTAACAGAAGGTGCATTATTTGCCTTTGAAATGTTGAAATATTTGCTCTACAGAAATATTGTGCGGGTTCCATTCTTCCAGCATAGCAGGTGCCAAAAATTGTTTCACATAAGTTAGCTCATCAAAGAGATGGCATTGCAGCAGTAATGCTTAGGTAAATGAGAAACTATTCATTGCCTGGCATTTGTGGAGATACAGGATAAGACTAATGAAAATAAGGAAAGCTCGTTGTTGCTACCAAGGGTACGGACAAGCTGCAAAGAGAGATACGGACGCAAAAATGAGTATGGACTAGGGGGTCTAAAATACAAACAGTCCATACTAAATACGGACACCTAGAAACCCTACCATATTGAATAACTATTACTGTGGATTTACTTCTCCTCTTTTCTTTCTTTCTCTTTTTGCCTGTATTTAGTCTCTCACCTACTTATTTTTCTGTCCCAATTCTTTTGCTGCCCTATCAGATACTACTTAGAATTAAATAAAAACTAGCACTTAACTGAAGTTTTTTACTGTTTGTTCGCTGATGAAGGCTTCCTGCCAATGCCAATACACTCATTCTTTTGTTGCATTCCTTTTTTTCTGGTTTTCCAATCCTTTGTTTCACTCATTTCCATAATGAATATTAGTAAATTTGTATCTTTATTTCCTATGCACTGATATAGTCCAGTGAACCTGATAATGTTTTGTACAAATCTCTGAAATTAACTTTATGTAATAGTTTACCATTATGAATATTGTAGCAATTTGATCTTTGATAAGCATCCTTGTTCATACCTGCCACAGATTCAAGTCATCTGCATCACCCAATAGTAATGGATCTTTACTAAATTTGGAAGCCAAATTTTAAAATGCTTAAATCTTTTGGTTGTGCTGTGGTTTTTATGACACAATCTAGTGACATAAAAGTAGGTTCCAAACGTCATGTTTTTATCACATCCTTGCTTCATGAAACCTCCCTGTATCAATAAAGATTAACTTGAGAAGTACGGTATAAACAAATGATCAAATAAACCATGGGCGGGCAACCCATTGATTGATACCTCAAATAGCATCTCAAAATGTTTTCTGTCATTTAAATAATGAGAATCCAAGCAATAAAAAAAATATAAAAATAAAATATCTTGAACAATATTAAATTAAAATAATGGTTGTGTAAAATAATATGAATCTTTGCTTGAATAATTGATAAAGCAATGTTTCTAGAGAGAAGAAGCTGCTCATTGACATCAAGTTGGTTTCTGCATTTCGTTTTTATCACTTGCAGTAGAGGTGCCTACCCTGTTTTTTCTTCCACACCCCTTGATTAGGCTTTACACTTATGAATTAACCCCCCACCTGCATTGAAATATAGCTTCGTGTAAATAAACAGGTGTAAAATTCCTTCATTGCTATTTTCTTCCATTAACATTGTAATTTTGCTTAGCCCTTACAGCAATGAAAGTCTCATTACATATATATTATGGGTAGCGGTAAAGTATGCTAAGTTCTGGCAGGAAGTCCCTGGGGTTTCATTTAAAACATAAAAATTCCATACCTATAAATTCTTTGTTTTGAAATAATAATAGTTAAATGTTTTTCAAGTTTCTGATTTAATTTAATCGTACTACTAATAAATAAAGTATAGAAAAATAACATGAACTTGCAGAAATCATGTTGTTATTCTTACCTTAATGTTATTAAAAAATGTTTCTTTCTTAGGTTCGCAATTATTAAAGATCTTCACTTGGGTTGAAAAGGAGCAGATTTGGTTGCAATGACTGACTTTTTATTTGTAATATGTGTGCCTGTCCACACAGAAATTGATGATGGTAAGCAAACCCTATATTTGTGTGCCATTTGGATGACAAACTTTACAATAATAAATTTACCCAAGTGCATCTTACCTTAAAAGGCAATATAAATTACATGTCAGACTCTGTAAAACAATTGGTCTCTGGATTATGAATCATGCAGGGGTAATTTAAATGTTATGCCATGATGTTGTCCCTTCCCTGCTTTATAAAACAAGTTCATTGCACTGGTTAAATTGTAACCTCATTATTGATGTTCTTGATGTTTTAATTTGTAGACTCAAAGGAGTGAAATGGGAGTTTCTTCAATTAAAGTCTCTGTAATAGTTGAGTATTATGAATATTGTAGCAAAATGTTAAGGCACTATGGCTTTGACTTTCTCATTAATATTTTGTATTTTTTAATGCTAAAAATGTCATGATTTAATGAAAGAACTAAACCTTTATGAAAAATCCTATTTAATAGTTCCCTTTGGCATTCAGGGAATGTTGAAATAAAGTTAACATAAAATGAAAGCAGATGTCTTCCTTTTGAGTTACATTACTTCCCGTTTAAAAAAGGCAAAAAGGAAAAATTCATTTTAAATCAAATGCTGAAAGAGTTTCATTTGGAGTGGGCCTTGGGGAATGAATTTTGTTTATTAATTTCTCATTATTTGTCTTAAAAAAGGGTCATCAGTATTTTCGGAAGGAGTGTATTATTCAGAGCAACTCTCTCTTGAGCAAATGCTGATGCATACTTATGAAGAACTAAGCCAAACTTCAAAAGCTGAAAATCTTTTGATAAAAAAATATATGGATTTAGAATGTTTGAATGTTAAATCACCAGTCCATGCAATAAATGACAGGATAGCACAATCAACAGGAGCAAGTTCTGTTGATTCGGGATCACAGATTACCCTGGAAATTTCTGCCTCTACACCAAATGAAGATTCAATGTTGAACATTAAAGGCCTTTCATCTAAGAAACATCCTGAAGCTCCCAATGACAAGAAAAGGGTCCTGGGTATAGATGAATTTTTTAATGATCTGCCAAACCGTTATGTGAGATTTCAGGAATACTCAACCCCTTTGATTGAGGTAATTTTTTTCTATGGCTGAACCTTAACATAAAAAAAAAAAAGTGTAATTATTTGAATTACAAAATATTGTTCATTTAGAAAGAAATTTTAAAAAGTAAATATTGAACAAAATATGTCTGTCTCTCTCTACAGTTTCTAATAATCCATAACATAATTGAAACTGCTCAAACATTGATGTTATACTTTTTAAAACTCATACAGAAGGTAAAGGCTGCTTTGCAGAGAGAAAATATTTTGGGAGCAGTCTGGACAGAAACAAATGATCAGACCCATGTCGTAAGTAGAAAGCTCTTTGCACTAAGTTGTCTAAATGAGTTTTGCCTTATCATTTGTTGACAGCTTTGGCTTGTGATTTTTAAGCACAGTAATTACACAATTTTTAGTATTTTTTTAGAAACTTGACCCAACATATAGAAGAAACTCGCTTAGTTGCCAGGGGTAGTCTTAGGTAATACAAAACATCTGGAAAATCAATATAAACGTAATTTTTTTAAAAGGCAGGTTTTGAATAAAATAACTATTATTGTTTGTTTAAAAGCTTTGATTCTAAACATCAAGTTTTCTTCACATTGATCGGACTCAAAATACTGTAGTGATGATGATTTCTCCCCTTGCCAGATGTACATTTTTTTTACATAGCTGGATAATAAAAATAAAATATGAGCCTTGATAAATGAACATTTGGAATTCTGATGTCTGGCTAAACTTCTACTGTATAAAAACATTAATAAAAGATATCACTCACTCTGGAGAAGTAAACTCACAATTAACCTAATATTTTTCCAGGGTGTGTTTGTCACTGACAAAAAGAAAATGAATGCTCTCTTAATCTCCCTGAGTAGACTCAGAATTGGTTTCTACTATGGCAGTTCAGTTAGGTAATCAGAAACTGTTCGTCAACTGTTAACATTTTGGTCAAAGTTAAATAACTAAACAAAAATAACTCAGTTTTCACAGCAGGAAATAATATGCCTTAATACCTTCTGTAAAAATCCCTTACTTAAAGTTTTATATTTTAATTGCATTTACGTTGATTTTTCCCCCTGTGAGTCACATAAGCTAAAGCAGAAAGCACTTATTGACCGCACCTATTCGTCCACAGTGTTTTTACAGCTACAAAAAGCATATCTTGGACATCCTGTCAAAATGATGGGCCCGAGGACAGCAATGAAAAGTAAGCATTAATGATTTACTAGCAGTAAATATTTTCAAAATAAATAATCTCTTGAAACCTTGCAATTACATTGGTTTGTGACACACGTTTATAATTTGAGATGTGATTTATCTTTTTATTTTGTACAAATTTTTGCCAGGGGAAATTTCAAATGCTAACTAAGTCTTTTTCCTATGGTACTTATCTCCAGAAATAGAAACAGATGTAATACTGAAAAGATCTTAAAGTCTCTCATAAAATCAAGACTGGTGGTTGCTATGGTAATACTAATAAAGTCTCAAATATCACTTGCTTTAAAAAAATTGAGAAGCCAGCAAACAGATGGTAACTTTCTGTGAGCTGTCTGTTATTAATTTTTATATTGTCATAGACATTGTTATAATTATAAAGATGCAGCTGCAATATTTTTAAATGACAATATATCTACTAAACAGAATGTAATTCTTGCTTAATAAATTTGTTCATAATTACTCTGAAAAATACAGAGAACAATTAATGACTGCTCAGCATTTATATTGGTGAATATAAAATATTTTAAACTACAAACCTCCATTATGTTAAAAACTCCACCATGTAAGTGCATGCCAATGAAGTTTTGACCAAGTTCAGGCCTGACAAGTAGCTGTGGGAATGAACCCGCATAGACGGGATGTTCCAAAATATAATTCAGCCTTCAAAGGTTTTCATTATCCATCTATGTAATACATGACATGCCAAGTTAAATAAGAGCTGGCCATGGAAGTCACCTCCACTAAACATTGTACCAAAAGAAATTCAAATAAATAATCTTTAAAAAAAAAAAATTTAAATAGGTGAAAACTTGAAAACTGATGGTCAATGACAGACCCAAAAAAAACAACAAATTAATGGGACAATCTATTCACTTTTCATTATTATCTATAAATTAAAGAAATAAGTTAGATCTGATAATACTTCACAGAAAAGGAAAAATGTATTTAACTAATACTCTAACCAATCTTTATATTTCATCAAACTTAAACTTTAGGTTGCTGATGCTTTGAGGAGGAATGCAATTTTGACAATAAACATTAGATTCCTCATGCTGTTTTCTAGGTACATTGTCATTTTAAACTCAGTGTTGATTGTGTGTTTTCACTTAAAAAAGGTTTTACTATTTAACATTAGGATAAATTGATAAATAATGTTTTTAAATTGCTGATGTCATCATTTTAAGCATAAAATGTTGGCTTTTATTTGATCATGTTCATTTTTATTGTATCTATTTCCATTTGCTAGCTTGCTTGCTATAGTGGGCCTAACAGAAGCCAATTTATGGGTGCTTCTATTCAGTACATTATTTCCTTGCCTTATGGTAGGTCATATAAATCATAAATAATGTTTTTATTACTAGAGATTTGAATCTTTAATTGTAGTCTGGAAGTTTATTTTTGACCAGGGCTCGGATTTGGTGTCAAGGAGCTAGAGTTGATGATTTTTTTTATTATAGGGGATATCATAGTGATGTCTACTTTGGGATCTGTTTCACATTGATGACATATTTAAATTCAGAATTTATATAAACTCTTAATTACCATTGATTTCAAATTTAGTTTTTGTCTTGGCTGCCAAATAATTCTGTGAGCCATCTTTCATTAAATTAATGCACCTCTTTTCTCTAAAAAAATTATATCTAAAAAAATTATATCTGTTGTCATTAATCTTTTATATATATTACGTTTCTGGTGTGACTCGTCGACTGCTTCCTAACAAGCTGGCTGCTTCCTAATTTACTGCTTCCTAATCATCGAATTTGGTACTGAGAGTATATTACAAATAATTCTAAATGTTTGAAAGAAAGTATGGTTCAATAATGAGTCCAATAGCGCGCAAAATATAATTCCCGATAAATACGCTAAATGATATTTTTATTTTATATATAAGGCAACTGGGTTTGGCGTGTAAGATTTTTTTTTTCGGAAAAAGAAATCGTCTCAATTTATATAAGGTGTCAAAAATATTCTGTTTAAAAGTGGTTGGGAAAAAGTGTGCAGTGACGTATCATGGGGAAAAGGGTGTTACGAAAATTTGGATTCTTAAATGTGTGTTACTTAAGTACATGTTTTGTCATGTAAATTTAGTAGATGGGAAGTTCAAGAATTGCTGCTGCCAATTTTTGGCAAATTATATGTAGTATAAATATGTTCTCGAAGTTTGAAAGAAGTAATTCTTATAAATAATATGCCAATTAACTTATTATATTTTTTTAAACGTCTGTTTCTAATATTTCATTAATTTATAATTATTTCTCTTGTCCTCGATCAGGGCCCGATTCTTGCATGCATATTTGGAAATGTTGTCCAAAATACACAACTGGCAAAGACTGGATTCAATTCAATGCTCAAAACATTCAGCACATTTCTTTTCTACAGTATAAAATATATATTTTATATATATGTATATAAGTAATAAATATATTATCATAAGTTTAGAAACCTATAAATCAGCGGTTCTCAACCTGTGGGTCGTGACCCTTTTGGGGGTTGCACGACCCTTTCCCTGCTGCTTTATTACATCTAATCCTAAATGATAAGTCAAGCTCACTGCACTTCCTCTGCATTTGAAACAAAAAATCAAAGGCATTTTTAAAAAAAAAAAAATGTTAAAAAATGTTGTTCACATTTTCATGGCAATGTATAAATAAAAGAACTGCTTTAAGGAATATTTTTATGGTTAATAATTCTAGTTAGTAGCTTTGTCAATGAACTGCAAAGTACTTCTTTAACTGTGACTTTAAAATGTGAGAAATTTTATGAAATCTGCAGGCTTTTTCTTTGGACTTCTACCTGCTTTTCTTGAGGCACATGGAATAAACTGGAGGAGTGCAGATAGTTGGCCCACATCAGAAATGTCTTACAGGTAAGAATGTAATAATTTTCCTATTATTCTTTTAACGGCCATACTGTAAAAAAAATAAAACGCGTGGTTATGCAAAAAAAATTAAATATCTCATTTTTCAAATTCTTTTCCAAATATTTTTCCAGAGCATCTAAAAGATTCTTTGTTATTGGTTTGATCATTGCATTTCCTGTTGGTGCTTGTGTTGGGATGTCTATACTTTGTAAAAGTCTGAATTCTCTAGTTTGTTTTGCTGTAGCTGGCGTGTATATTCCAGGGATAGTGAATGCTGTAAGTAAGTGTGTTTTTTATTTGTAGTGACACTAATGGCAAATGATAGTTATTGTTGTGTTGATTAAACCTGCAAAGATTGATAACAAACTAGTCTTTGAAATTATGTACCCAATTGGATTAATTGGTCAATGTCTGTGCTTACAGTTATATTAAACACACCGATTAATTTTAATTACTTTTCAAAGAGTTTATGACTTATAAATAGAAATTTTAATACATTGTGAGATTGACTAATTCAGCATAGGTCAATTGGACAGGCAAGTAATAATATTTTGTACCACCACTTACTGCATAAACTCCACGTGTTGTCTTTTTGTTTTACTGGATGATTTTGTATTAAATATATTGAAACAAAATAGTTGATAAATTTGTTGAAGAAATTTGATTTTTGTACCATCTATTTATTAATAAAAAAAACCTCACCTATATTTAAGTGAAATGACTTACCAGCAGCAATAAATAAACTACACAGATGGCCTATAATATATTTTTAATGTATAAAATACTATTGAATGTATTGTAGAAAAATTATTCCTAAGATATTGCCAAAAAGTAAATTTGCTGTAAGCTTGGGGTAATTTTAAAACCAGATTTTCATGCTGTAACTGAAAATTAAATACAAGAATTGATATTTTGAACATGTTGTACACAGCATGCTGGTGGCAGAACATAATTGAGATTATCCATTCAATAAGTGGTATTACCTTTCTCTACAGGGTCTCCTTTTAGCTACTGCAACAGTGACAGTGTTTCAACCTCCACCTGCTATGCATGCTGTAAGTAGGTCAAAGTTTGTACAATTAGAAATTATAAATAAATAATTTCTCTGCATATGTATAAATGAGCTCTTCCAGTTTTTCTAGAAGTGAAACTAGATGTTCCATATATGTTAATTTTACATGATATTAACAAAATAAATATTTGATAGATATAGCCCGCCAAACAATGGTGATAGAAATGCGTGAACTTCCCATCTACTTAAGTTACTTTACAAAACATGAACTCAAGTAACGCACATTTCAGAATCCCAGTTTTTTGCTACCCGGTTCCCCCATGATATATCTGCACACTTTTTATTTCACGCCCACAAACTATATTAAATATTCTGATGTCCCAACCACTTTTACCAGAATACTTTTTACACCATACTTAAATTGAGATGATTTCATTTTCCAAAAAAAAAAATATCAGCCGCCAAACGCAGTTATATAAAAAAATATATATCATTTAGTGTAGTTATCGCAAATTATATTTTGCGTGCTATTGAACTTATTATCGAACCATACTTTCTTACAAAACATATAGAATTATTTGTAATATAGTCTCAATTCCAAATAAGCTGATTAGAAAGCAGTCCATTAGGAAGCAGTCCACGGGTAACATCAGGAGTGTAATATGTATAAGAGATGTCAAAATCCTTTAAATTATTAACATGAACTGAATTCATACTGATACTATGCGAGCTCGATCATCGAATGGTTGCATAGGCCTTTGATGAAAGATCTTTTCCGGGTAATGAAAAATTTCTTAAACGCACATATAATCTAACCCAACTTTTAACACTTTTTATCAACATAGCACATTGTGTCTAAAAAAATAACTTCTATCCACATGATCGTACAATGAAAAATTCATTAAAGATGGTACACTCAGTAACTTTGTAAAGTCAGATGATATTGAATTTACTTTATTAATTTAAATTTAAAAATCTGTATTATTATTACTGCACCTACTATAAGTATAATCAAAAGATTAATTATCTATAATTACATCAAAATTCATCATCTGAATCCATTGTTTTAAAAAATGTAATCCTCAAAATTTGACCATAATGTGTAAAAATTGTGATTTATTGATTTGGGAAGGATGTAAACATGTTAGATTAAGTGCACAGCTAATGTTATATCGTGTGGATATAAAATGTGTGTTAAGCATCTGTTTTTTCTTTATATCTGGAATTTGGTGGAATATTAACCCCAATCCACCCATTTTAATTCGTAAATTTATTTAATTTATCATAATTTTCAAAGAAATATCTGCATCAACAGTAATAGTAGTATTTGCTGAGGGGAATACTTGAAAAAACAGGATATCCGTCCAAGGCAATGTCAGAGATGATTTATGGTTGTTCCCTACATGATATTTTCCTTCCTACCATAAATAGCATGAACATGCTTATTTTGAATCACACTGATAGACTGCAGTTTTCTTAAAGCCAAAGTTTTGTTTGTATGACCTGCGGGACAACTTTACAAGGTTTGAACTCATTTTTAGGATGTTTATCCTGCAGGGCAACTTTACAAGGTTTGAACTCATTTTTAGGATGTTTATCCTGCAGGGCAACTTTACAAGGTTTGAACTCATTTTTAGGATGTTTATCCTGCAGGGCAACTTTACAAGGTTTGAACTCATTTTTAGGATGTTTATCCTGCAGGACAACTTTACAAGGTTTGAACTCATTTTTAGGATGTTTATCCTGCAGGGCAACTTTACAAGGTTTGAACTCAATTTTAGGAATAGAAAAATATGTGCCACCATTAATAAATAAATAATAAAATGGGTATTTGAAGTTTGAATCATCGTGAAGTTTTTTGCACAAGCAGCAAGTCAGCTACTTTTAAAAAAATGATTATGGCACTTTGCCCGAAAATGGTTGAAACTTTCTAGCCTTTAGTATATAGGATTCACCTTGTCTATGCCTGTAAATGGTTACTACAATAAAAATTTATATCTGTAGTGTCTACTTAAACTTCCTTTGTTTCTTTTGAAAGGAAGAGCCAAACAGCACACGCCACAACTGCTCAGTTCTCATAAATAACAAGCTCAATCTCTATTACACATGTGTGTTTTACCAAGAAATTCTGCTGCTTGGGCTGTGCAGTCTGTTACAAGGCCTATCTTATTTACTGGTTATCATTGTTGTTGCAAACGTTTTAATAAAGGTAAAAAAAAAACAACTAATACAACTAATAATTCTTTTTAGAATTGGTTATATTTTATAATCTTCATATTGGCGTTTAGTGCAATGCAGTACCGGGTATCTGATTACACTGTAATGTTCATTAAGGACGAAATAAACTGTCCGTTTTGATAGACATCTGACTAACATAATATTATTTTTTCACAGTGACCCATATAGAGAATAAAACCTTGATCTAAATTTTAAACAGTGGTCATGTTTAGTAAAGCCATTTTCAGATGGCACACTTTAGTTGCATTAAAATGGACTTTACAAATAAGCCTAAGACTTTCAAGTCTGTTTTGAAATTCCATATAACACTGATGGAGGAATCATGAAGAACTCACCTTACAAGAAATTAGTGATCTTCTTAATTCACAGATTGAGAATATGGAAGATGAGTTTTGTAGCGTACTAAACTCAAGAATCGGATCACAACTGGAGTAGTTGACTTGCGAGACGATGAAACTTAAGCGCTTATCAGAGTTCAATGAATATTTTGAACAAATGAAATTTTGGATCAGGTTTTGTTGTTAGCAAGACACTTAGAAATAGTTACAAAAGGGCATTGGATGTCAATATTTGGCACAGTGACAACTGATAGAACACTATCAATACCGATTGCAATTGGCAGATGTTGTATATTTGGGTGTCAATATTTGGAACTATGTCAACTGACGATGTTGTTTACTTGGGTGAATATGTCAGAGCCAAATGTCTTAACCAAAACCTGGTTGCTTAAAAACTGATCGCTTGATTTAACAAATTTATTACTGTAATAAATGAAATGTATGCAGATTTTCATGATGGTCGTCTGTTCTCAAACAGAGAACAATGAAGATTTTGAACAATTGCTATTTTTTTACTGAAGATGATTTAACAAGTTAATTTGAAAATGTTGTAAGGATTATCAAGACGAAAGTGGTTCTCTTGGTGCTGACCTCAAAGACTTTAAACATGGAATAGCTTATTTATTAGAAGTAAATTAAATTTCAATGAATTTGATTTTGCAAGGGAACGATATAATCTTATTTTAAAAAAAAAATCTTTCATATGAAGATTAATTCCAGTCAAGTGCAACATTATACTATGTCAAGTAATCATTAGGTATTACTTATTTCCAAGCCCATCTGAGCTAGAAAGGAAGGGGGATAAGCAAAGGGTTATCTGCAAGTATTTGGTTATCTTTGTGATTAAGGGTGATTTTATGAATTCTCTTTTGATGGAAATCACACTTAGGGTGATATAATCCATTTCATAACTGAGGCAATTGGTGAAGTGCGATAGGGGCTAGTTCAGGCTGAATTGATAAAGAACAGAAGCAACAGGTTGAGAAACAGTTTCAAGAGCTTTGGCAACAGCATTAACATTTCTTTCATCTGGTTACTGTGGAAGGTGGTTAAGAAACTTGAGATGAATTACAAACATTGCTTTTGTTGGAAAGTGGGTTTATTGGAGTCGCCTATCAGAAATATGGAGATAGTGATTAGAATTTCTACTATGAGACTTTAAACCAGACTTTGAAAAAAAAATGCTATCACTTCACTAAACCCATAGAATTTTACTAAATATCAGGGAAACAGGTGGACATCATAAACTCTTGTAAAATAATGATCCAACTTTTAAACTCTGGGGCTTCACTTGTTAAATTTTATCAGTTGTTTTTATCAAATTAACTGAAGTAAAAAAAAAAATTTTTACAACTAATTGTTATATAAAAGTTAAAAGTTATATTATATTCCAATTTAGGTTTGTACAGAATATTATTCTGAGAATACTTATAATGGTGTAAGACACGAGGCTGCTGAGTATGAGTTTACAGCCCCAAGGTGGTGGTGGCAAAAAAAAAGTTGAGAACCATTGATCTACTTGAAAAGTGAAAAAAAAACACTTATTGCACTGAGGCAGTGCACACTTCAAAAACTTAAATAAGGATTCTGTGTAAAATCAACACACTATCAGTGTGTATATTAGATGGTGTGGTTTGTTTGTTTTGTTTTTTTAAATCAAACACATACTGTGTTCTTGGTTGCTTTCATAAGAAATTAACTTACATTTACAGACTAAAAAAAGTAATACTGTTTGTCTTGCCTTACATTTACAGACTACATAAAGTAATACTGTTTGTCTTGTCTTTCTGGTAATGTATATTTTCTCCCATACCATATTTACAATAATTCATTAAGGGAGGTAAAGACGTTAAGCATGATTGAGACAAAGGGATGTATTGTTACCATCTCCAAATACATGTCCACCCACACCGACCTGTCCACTACCCTCACCACTCCATCCCCAACAGCAATGCCCCACCCATAGCAGTCTCTCCCTATACCAGCGGTTCTCAACCTGTGGGTCGTGACCACTTTGGGGGTCGCATGACCCTTTCCCAGGGGTCCCATAACACCATCTGAAAACACATGCTCTATAGTTGTGAAGTATAACCGAAAATAATTTTGTGGCTGGGGGTCGCCACAACATGATGAACTGTATGAAAGGGTCGCGGCCATAGGAAGGTTTAGAACCACTGCCCTAAACCAACACCAATCCCCCACCCACACCCCTCTCTCCCCAAACCAACACCAATCTCAAATCTCTCACTTCCCCACCCTCACCACTCTTTCCTACCCACACCACTCTTCCACAACAATTGTTCCACCCCCAAATCAATATTTCCCCTGCTGTGGGATTACAATCACAGAGAGGAAAATATGGAAGTAAAATCCATACATGGAACAGTCTGTTAGATGGGGCCATAATGAGTGATTAGTTCCTCTCTCTCTCTCTTCTCTCCCATCCCCCCCCCACTTCCCCCTAACTATATATATTAGTATTTGTGCATAAGATGGTGCAATTCAGATATCATATAATGTATTCGTTGAAAGTTAGCCCCAGAAAACTTTCAATTAAAAGATTGTTTATTTTTAAAAGCCTCTTTAGGCAAACAAATATTTCTACCCCTCATTTCAGCTAAAAGAGAAGAATCCATCATTTTCAGGAACTGTGGATGAAATTGAATTCTTTGTGACAGACATGAAGGTTTTTATATTTTTTCTTGAGCGTTAAGTGAAGTTGAATGAAAAATTCTTACACTGATATATACCCATACAAGTTTTTAAAGATCTTTTTCCTATAATAATAAGACCAAGCAATTTCTGTGTAGGCAAGAATTTATAATGGTCTGAATTTGAATTATCAAAACTGAAAAAGCTGATCTCAAATTTAGACAATGCATTGCCAAGTTTACATTTACAGAAAAGATTTTAAATGCATTCTCCCAGAAATCCAGCATCTCGACCAAAAAACTAATTTATCTTCTTAATTTTTAATTTAAATTCCTATGCCTGTTCCTTTTTTTTTTTTGGTTTTGATAAATGCTTATTCCCTTTGTGCTACTACTGTGCCGGTATCTCTGATTTGAAATCTGCAGGATTTGCAACATTACATTAAATAATATCAATTTGATTCTAAAATTTAAAAAAAAACCAGCATGACAAACAGCATACTATTAATAATACATATTATCGGAGTAATGTGTATTGAGTGCAAAAATTATTTTTAAAATTTGGCGGGTTCATTAGGAAAAAACAAATTTGTTTATATACATAATCTTAATATAAAATGTAATAAGTGATGAACAACGTTCTGATACTGATGTATTTAAAGATTTATGTGGAGAGTATTAGAGAACAAAATTTTAATATGCTTTGAACATTTCAGATTGCCAGACAAGCATACATAGCTAACTCAAGGAATGATAATATTGCCACACAAGAAGAACTGCTCAAATTATACCAGGTATCAGGTACTTCTAAACTTCCATCTGTTGTCTGATCAACACCTTGTTAGATATCGGAATCATTTTCAATTTTTTTTACCTGAAAGGAAATAAATGCTTTCCTCAATGTTTAAGATATCCATTAATTTTTTAAAAATATTTAATACTTTTTAAAATTTATTTTATGGTGACTTTTTAAAAGTTAAAAGTCCAGATTTTTGCTTTTGTTCCATCCAGGGACGTCATTTCAGTTTTTTTCAGAGAGACGGAGAGTAAAAACTCTGATTGATGTTTTCTATTGTTAATTTTAAATGAACCATTAGTTCTTTTTATTCTAAACAATAAGTAGAAAACAAATAAGGAAAAAAAAAAAGAACTAATGGTTTTTCTACTACGGTTGATGTTCTGGTGTCCTAGATACTGATACCTAGTGGAAAAACCATTAGTTCTTTTCTTTCCTTATTTGTTTTCTACTACGGTTGATTTTCTGCTGTTTTAGATACTGATACCTAGTGGTAAAACCATTAGTTCTTTTCTTTCCTTATTTGTTTTCTACTACGGTTGATTTTCTGCTGTCCTAGATACTGATCCCTAGTGTAGAAGAAAAATCTTGCAAATTCAGGGGTAAATGAAATGCATCTCCCTGCCCTACCTTAATGATGTCCAACACCCATCCCCCACCCACACCCCTCTCTCCCCAAACCAACACCAATCCCACACCACTCACTCCACCACCCTCACCACTCTTTCCTACCCACACCACTCTTCCACAGCAATTGTTCCACCACCCCTTTGATCTGCTAGGTTGTTGACAAGGGTTTAAATAGATGATAGATCCTCTAGAAATAACAAAAATGTAAATTACAATGACTGTTTGAATTTAATTGCTATTTTATATTGCCATCACAAGCAGATAAATCAAAACAGTGAACAATGAAGACATGCTTTTTTTTTATTGTTTAGGAATGCCTCAAAAATAAATTATTTGAAAAAAAACTGAGCCACTGGTAAATTCTCTATGCCTGATACTCCATTTCCACTCTGTCACAGAAAGCACTACACACACCAGATGAGGAGTCCCATGATGACATTGATCAACAAATAGTCATGGAAATAGTGGAAGTGAGTTGAGATAATATGTCATTTTAAAGCAGTGGTTCTCAACCTTTCTAGTGCTGCGACCTTTTAATACAGTTCCTCATGATGTGGTGACCCCCAACCACAAAATTATTTTCCTTGATGGGTCATAACTTAAGAGTATGCCCTATATGTATTTTCCGATGGTCTTAGGCGACCCCTGTGAAAAGGTCATTCGACCCCCAAAGGGGTCGCGACCCACAAGTCGAGAACCGCTGTTTTAAAGCAATGTGCGATCCTTTAAAAATGGACTCTGTCTCGAAATGGACTCTGTCTTGACGTTGTACACCAGATGGATGGTCTTATTTTTTTAAGCAGTCATCCTAAATAAATATTTATCTTCAAGGCCAATTAATAAAAGATTGAGAGGTTTAGGCTACCTCTTATTTAGGTCTCTATTGATAAAACGTAATATCTCATTTGTTATCCATCACAACAGGAAATAGAGAGTAGTGATTCATATGTGGCTATTAGCAAGCTGTTACCATTCCCTACACAGAAATGGGTGAGTCAAAGAGAGACTGATGTTCTTTAGTTTGTATTCAATATTTACTGTAGACTTGTAGAAAACCTACAATAAAACAACATTATTTTAAGGGAATTTTTCAACTTGCTGAATTGGTGAATTATTTTGTGTG
This sequence comes from Omphiscola glabra, assembly GCA_964017045.1. Lineage (NCBI taxonomy): Eukaryota > Metazoa > Mollusca > Gastropoda > Lymnaeidae > Omphiscola > Omphiscola glabra. Next base: position 14,920,087 of record OZ024796.1, on the reverse strand, counting down.
TTCTTAATTTTTTATAGTTACTAAAATTGTCTATGGGGCCATTAAATTTTAAGCTCCCACCATCCCCCCCATCATCACAGATTTGTAACACTATTTAGATTTAGACACCCTCTTAAAACATCGTAACAAATTTGTGACTTCCTTCCTCATTGAATGATGACATCTTTTATGGTTGGCCCCTATAACGACTAAAAATAGTTTTTTGGGCAGCTTGAAACAAATACACAGCCCTTGGTGCAGATGATGACTGAAATGTTGACTGATGGCCATTTGGTGGGAAAGGGCTTGCTCATTTGCTATTTGAGTTTCATCTGGTTTTGGGTATTTAACAGGCCAATTTATTAACTAAATTTTTCTAAGGTAATGGTCAGATTGGAAGTATTTTACTGTGTAACTAAATATATTTATTAAATTGTTTAGAGTTAGAGGTAAAAAAATTATTTTAGTATATTTAGTTGTTATTTTTAATCACTAATTTTTTTCTTTGCTTCTCCTCACCCTACCTTTTTTTTTCTTTTTTAAAATAGCCTTTTGAAAATTAAAGACAATTTCAATAACCAAGAACCGGGCTTTAGATCTGGAGTGTATTGTTTGCTTGGAAAAATCGTGTGACAACATAACCACAAATGGTGCTTTTACTTTTATTTATTTTCATAAAACAGAGAACAAAAATAACCAGAGAATAAGCTGATTCTACGCAAGCTTGAATCAATTAGAACAGAGGTCCCCAAACTTTTTTGTCTCGTAGACCCCTTGTCATGCTTACCTGATATTACCTGCTAGTTTATAATAATTCTTAAGCAGTTTTATGTTTTTAAAATTTTTACTTCATAGGTACTTTTATTATTTATGTAGGAAGATATATGTCTTTATATTATAAGGTAATATTATGCAAGTACTATCTGTGTATGTGAATTATTCCATTAATGGAATGCCAAAATAGAAGTCACAGCCTGCTTACGTGAGATCCACTATTGTTGACCCCATTTTCATTTCATGGACCCCCAATTTTTTTTTCTTGCTGACATCGACCCCTTGCAAGTTGTCGTCGACCCCTGGGCGTCGATATAGACCCCTTTGGGAATCACTGACTTAGAACCACAAACTCGATTGCTGTCTCGATTCTACAAATGTATATGTATGTATATTTCTGACTAACCAGACGTCAGCTAAGTGTTTAAAGAAGAAAAAATATTCTTCTTCTTATTCTATTTATTAAGGGCCCACGATCAATTTATTCATCATTCTGGCTCATATTCTACCTTCTGGCTTGAAACTGATGCACAAAAAGATTAGGATATAACTTGTTCAGATGACCATGTCGAATACAACAGACTCCATAATTCCACTTCCTAGTTTTACAGTAATCATGGATTAGTGAAATTCAGAATAAAAAAACCCTTAACAAATGAACCCCAGTTGCCTCCCTGCTTCTCTTTGACACAAGTCAGGCACTTAACAATGAATAGTTACTTCCCCTTTTTTCTCAGGATTCGCCCTTGTTTTTAATTACATGTTTATTAAAGGTTGATGATAAGTATGTTTGTATGACCAGTTATCCAATATATGTTATATACTTTTATTAAATGGTTCATTAATTTTACTAAGTAGTGTTTTTTATGACGTTCACTAAAATTTCAATTTGTTTAAAAAATTATTTCTTTTTAAACAAGGGTTAGCGGCGGAAACCTTTCATACACTTTCCCTGTCCTTTTGTTTGGAGACTTAGCGATTAACTTTTATTTTGAGATTTATTTTTACTTAATTTTTTTTTTATTTAAGAATGGAAATGATGATTGGAAATTATTATTTTTTTAATATTAAAAAAATGCACTTTTGGTGATTGTAGGCACCAACAATTTTGAGATACATTAACATAAAGTATTAAGCCTGATGGAATGTGTGATGCCCTGTGGAGTGAAATAGGAAAATGATAGGCACGATAAGTGGAATGACAAAAAATTTTGTTTAATAAAAAACTAAATTAGATGATGGCATTCCTCCCTCAGACTTTTCGGTGTCCTTCCTGACTTGATTTGTGCATTAGGGTTGTATTTTTGCTTTAAAGATTATACCTAGTAGTTTTTCGGTGTACACTTGCTTGTTAAATATTGTGTTTTGCCCACACTGCCAAACGTGTTGCCTACATTCAGCCAACAGTCGTAGGCTGCTTGCACGATGGTTTTTGTTCATGGTTTTAATTTTTATTGCATTAAAAATGTGTGTCATCTGTATGCAACATTTCTATATTCATTTATGCCTTTGTACATTTTGTTATGTTCTTAAAATGTCATAATATTTATTTTCTTAATTTAGACGAGAGCGGGATACTTAACCCAGACCTGTTTAAACTCATGAACCAGTAGGAAATCATTACAAAATCATTCAATACATTATCTTATTGGTAAAAAATTAACATACAGTATGTATAATGTATACACCTCAAAATCATACATTGTACGCCAAAATCGTAAGAGTAAACAGGTCTGCTTAAGCTTAACCAGGGGAAGCAGTTTTGTTTAGTGGAAAAAAAATAATGAGAAAAAAAGTCAGGGGAAGAAAATGAACAGGAAAAAAAAGTAAAAATTCTGAAATTCTGACACAAAGGCATGTCTAAAAGTGACCAATTTAAAAAATTTGGTGACAATACTAAGTTATGAGTGATTACAGGTAGGCCTATATGATTGAACAACAGCCTGTGGGAAGGTTGAGGAGCATGTTGATAAATTCTGAAAAGAATGTAAGAACATGCTTTTTCTATATCTTTTGGTCCAAGGCGGCATTGACCACACTGAGGCCATTTATAATTTATCTAAATGGTGAGCCGGAAAAAAAGGTACAGGAAAAAGTCGCAAGTTTTGCAAGGAAAAAAATCACAGATAAACTTTTTATTAACCATAATTGTATTTTTGGAGTCCAAATAAATTTTAATTATAGACTACATATCAGTAAATTGAAATTAGAGACAGCTCATTAGGAACATGATTTGTTATTCTTGCTTGGGGTAAAATTTGTGTGTTGTATACATATTATACTCAGACATTTAATTCTATGATTTATTCATAATAGTTACATTGTTGGTGGGCAGAAAAAATCACAGGAAAAAAGTTATGCCCATGCTTCATGTACAACTTATAATAAATAAATCATGTAATTAAATGTGAGAATTATATTATTTAAACTATGAACATTTTAAAATCCCACATTTTGTCCAAATCGAAAATCGAACCACAATCCTAATGAGCCGCCAAGCTTTTAAATTTAGTTATTTTATACAGGCAATAAACAACAGTTGCACGGACTTAAAATATTTACAGTTGATTAAAAAAAATAGAACACATATTCATAAACACAGACACATAAGAGTTTATTGTATTGTGCCTTTTTTTTCATACATTCGGCAGTGCCCGGGGAGGGGGTTGCAGTAACCTTCAGTTCAGTAAGTAAATGTTTTAAAATTAAGTGGGCTTTAGTGGCGGTGCGCCGCTACATGAAAAGGTTCAGAACCACTGTATTATAGCAGGCAATTAGTCAAGTCTAAATCGGAAGAAGGTAACGGTAATGAATATTTTTTTATTTAAACTAGTTTAGTGGATCACCAATTAGTGGTTCAACTCTTCATCGGTTCCACTCATGTCAGTCAGACTGAGATGAAAATATGTGCTCAGCTAGAAAACACGTGACCTTGACCCCTGAGACTCGGCTTCTGACAACAGGAAAACTTGGCTAGAGAGTAGAGTGGTGACTAAACATACCAGCGCCGCCTTCCACCCACTTTTTTAAAGCAGAGAATTAGTCACGAATTATCGGTTACATTACGTAACACGAGTGGTTGTTGTGACCTTGCGACATCTGGTGAAAGTTTCATTCATCTGGCTGTAGGACTATCTATGAATAGACCGCCCCCTCCCCCCGCCTCTGCCCGTGTTTCCCTCCCAAACCACTCAGCACGAACAAAGCAAGCATGTCTTGGTGAACTTCACGTCCAGTCCATTCTTGATGAAACCAGAGACACTTTTGTTTCCCCGTCTCTGATCACGTTCAGGCTTTGGTGTGCAATAACCTGTAGACATCGCTTCTCATTTTCCTGCAGTAGCATACGTCGCTCCAACGCTTGGATAGTGATGAATAAAAACCGCAATTTCAATAAATTGCTAATTGATATTCAACATTTAACCCTTTTAAAGTGCTTCTGTAAATAAGTACATGGTCGGTGTGCTCCACCCCCACCCCACCGCCCCCTCCCACACACCCCCTCCCACACACCCCCTCCCACACACCCCTTTTCATCCACCTCTCACCTCTCCCCCTTCTTTATGTCACAGTATAATTAGTAAAGTAGTTAATGCACGCGCCATCTGCTGCGTCGGTATGGCACGTTTCAACTACCAGTGAGTGCACCAGTGGTGCAGTGCTCCCTTAGTTTATTCATGTACCCCGGAAAAGACGTTGTCACAGTTTAGAATAGTGTCAGTATGCATGATGCGGTAGCCATCATCCGAATTGTGTGCATGTACAGATAGTGTTAGTATGTATGATGTGGTAGCCATCATCCGAATTGTGTGCGCATGTACAGATAGTGTCAGTATGCATGATGTGGTAGCCATCATCAAAATGTACACATGTGATAGCGTCTGTCAGTTTGTATGATGTGGTTATAGCCATCATCCGAACTGTGCAAATTGAAATTGAAAATAAGAAAATCCCATTTTACCCTGAAAATGCTATGGGATCGTGTTTACTGGACTCAAAGGTTATTTGGGATCGTGCTTATTGGACTCAGATGTTAATTTCAGCAAGGTCAATGTGTTCCAAACTTTGTTTATGTGTGTGTGTGTGTAAAAATGAGCCACTGTGATCAAACTTCATGCCATTGCATGTCAACAAAGTTTTCTGAATGTATATTTGGCCTACACACCTACACCTACTGAATAATTTGGCCTACACCTACTGACTAATTTGGCCTGCACCTACTGACTAATTTGGCCTACACCTACTGACTAATTTGGCCTACACCTACTGACTAATTTGGCCTACACCTACTGACTTTGTTTCACTGATTATAGGTTAGCGGCAGTGGCGTAACAACGGCTTGGCATTCAGGCAGTTGCCAAGGGCGCCGGCCTGCGCCAGTTCAAAAGGGCGCCGCAAAGCTGAAACGTGTAAATTTATCAAGGGCGCCAAAAATAAATTAGCCAAGGGCGTCAAAAACCCATTTACGCCTCTGGTTAGTGGTTCTGTTTTTTTCTTCTTCTATTTTGTTATTGTGAATATGCAGAGACACGTTCAGCGGCGTAATTAGGGCGGGTTTTATGCCGCCCCTTTCCATGAAAATAACTCTACAATTGGCTGAAAATGCCGCCTTCACTATAAAAAAACAAAGTGCCACCTAGTGGCCACCCCCCCCCCCCCCAAACATTTTCTTACACCCTGGGCCTTGTGACACGTTTTTTGCAAGAATCCAAACCCGATTACTGAACTATCATGAACTGACTGATTTTTACCTCTACGGCCAAAGTTAAAGGTGGCCTTCGGGTCGAAAACGTGGACGCCCCGGGCAAGCACGGGTAGCGTTGTTTGATTTAACTCCACACACACAATCAAATATCTGACAGGGCGCAGGGCCTTCGAGCGCTCCCCCCCCCCACCAATGGCGTTATCATTTTGAAGAAAATCGTCTCACAGTGTATTGGCAACTACTCTTGCACCCCACCCCCGCTCCCCACGTTTTTCTCGCCAAATTTTATAAATAGTACGAGCATGACGGCGTCCGCACACAAATCACGTGCACAACACGCGTTGTTCACGCTTTCTTTCTTGTCTGCTTGTCCGGCGAGTGGACTTTGTGAGGCCAAAATTGATTGACAGGTGAGGTGGATTAAGCCGTAAGCGAGTGGATAATCTTACTTTCCCGCTGATAACGCCGTTATCATTAATTTAGTTAACGACCTATCATTTCCACTTCACCGGAAGCACGTGACTGCTCGCTCCTACCAACACCTCAATTATTTGCGTCGCAAGTATGGTGGGCGTTATTTCATACAATTATTTTTAGATCATAAAACGAATTTATTTTGCGACATTGAAGTAGAGATGGGAGAATCTTTAGAATATCGGGTTCTGTTCGTTAGCAACTTAAGTTCGGGTTCGGATTCAGCTGTGTAATAACTAGGGATGTAATTTGTTTATTTTTTTTCCTTCTAAAAAACCGTTTTTTTGGTTTGAGAATTTTGTAAACACATGTTCTAGGTTTTTCAATGTGGGCACACAGTAAAACAACCAAATCAACGAGCGTTTTCGGGGGGGGGGGGGGCGGCGAGTGGGGGCGGCGCACCAGTTAATTATCATTCATAGGGAGAGACACCCTGGGTAGCCAACTCAATAAAGTAAAATGTACGGAAACATGTTCTAAATCTAACCACTTTTTTTTTTACAGACTTGCAAAGTCTTTTAAGGACACATTTTTAAATTTAATTAGTTGAAGCTATGAAGGTACACAATTAAATAAAATATCCGTACGATATGACTCTATGTACCATGTGAAACATCAAATAGCCTACTTATGTTTCTCTTGTGACTCTTAGTCATCTGACCATAAAGCATATCAGCCTATTTTAAGCATTGGCTTATTTTATGACTCTCAACCGTTTTCTCTTCATTATGAGTATAACAAATGTAAGAAAGTTTCCAAATTTTTTTTCACAATGTCTTATTTTTACGTCTACCTAAAATTTCTTACAGGTATTTACCGACAAGTCATTCTCTATTACATTTTTACCGACTGTAGGCAACCCAGATGCCTCCAACTCGAACATTGCACATTTGAGCTCACGTGAGTCGTTCTCATAACATAATTAAGTTTAACACAAGAGCAGGATACCAACAGACGGAGTCACACCAGAAAGCGTGCCTCCAGAAAGGGTGCCACCATACAGAGCGCCAGCAGACAGAGATCCAACAGAAAGAGAGCCAACAGAAAGAGTGCCTACAGACATAGTGCCACCAGAAAGAGCGCCAACAGAAAGAGTGCCTACAGACATAGTGCCACCAGAAAGAGAGCCAACAGAAAGAGTGCCTACAGACATAGTGCCACCAGAGAGAGTGCCAGCAGAAAGAGTGCCACTAGAAAGAGTGCCAACAGACATAGTGCCAACAGAGAGAGTGCCACCAGAAATAGTGCCAGCAGAAAGAGTGCCAGCAGAAAGAGTGCCAGCAGAAAGAGTGCCAGCAGAAAGAGTGCCAACAGACCGTGCCACCAGACAGAGTGCCACCAGAAAGAGTGCCACCAAAAAGAGTGCCACCGGAAAGAGTGCCACCAGAAAGAGTGCCAACAGACAGAGTGCCACCAGAAAGAGTGCCACTAGAAAGAGTGCCACCAGAAACAGTGCCACCAGAAAGAGGGCCAACAGAAAGACTGTCAGCAGACAGAGGGCCAGCAGACAGACTGCCACCAGAAAGAGTGCCACCAGAAACAGTGCCACCAGAAAGAGGGCCAACAGAAAGACTGACAGCAGACAGAGGGCCAGCAGACAGAGTGCCACAAAAACTAAGTGCCTCAAGAGCTGGTTGTCACAAAGGCAGTGTGCCACCAGAGCGTTTTTCCATCAATTTGGTTGTGTAGCTTAAGTTTTTGATGCTCTTAGCGGGTCATAATTTCGCGGCGTTCTATTAAAAAAATAATTAAACAACCCATAAAAATCGTATATAAAATGTACTATGGAGCAATGGGTGTGGGGATGAAAATTTAACAAAACAAGCATACAAGTAACGCACTTTATAAGAATTCCAATTAGGGCTCCCCCTCAAGGCTCGCAACCGCACATCTCTTTTACGCCCCTGAACTAATTTAATATTTTAATGACCCCACCCTCATTTACACCGCAGATTAATTTCACCAACTATTTCAACAACTATTTCCCCAACTATTTCAACAACTATTTCACCAACTATTTCACCAACTATTTCCCCAACTATTTCAACAACTATTTCACCAACTATTTCACCAACTATTTCACCAACTATTTCAACAACAACAAAAATTTAAAAAAAAAATAATAATACGCACCAAACGCACTTGTGATTTTTTTTTTAAAAATAAAAAAAAAGAAACTCATTTAGCGAATTTATCGGGAATATTATTTCATGAAATCATGTTTCCTTTGTCCCTCCCCTCCCCCCCCCCCCCCCCACACACACACACTTTTTTTGAAAAACAAGAAAACTGAATTTTTTGGGGTGGAGCTGAACATTTGATAGAATGTGTTTACCTCGGAAACGAGTCTATGTCTATGTTCTAAGTTTCGGCTCGATAGGTTGGTGGGAAGAGGGTCAACCAGCCAGCCCCGAACAAATGTGAAGTTAATATAAGGATTTTATTTTTAAAAAAACGAAATTCCTTTTATATATTGTTTTTATAAATTAACTGTAAAATGTGGAGAGCTATTTCACATCTCTTTTTTTGTTATTGTTGATAATAATAATTAGTGTCATCGTTTATACATGTTCGATCTTTTTGCCCAAGGCTGAAGGGTCTCTGGCCCTGACGACGAAGCCAAAATTCGGTCTATATTTGAATTGTTAAAATTCACAACTAAATTTTCCTCAATCCACAATTGATTTGTCACGATCCGTTTATCTCAAGATCTGTGGCTACGTGTAAAATGAAACTTACAAAGAGTTATTAGTATTAGTAGTACTCGTAGTATTAGTATTAGCATTAGTATTAGCGATCTAATATGAAACAGTCTAGTCTTTCTGGTCCTGTGATTTTGTCAGTTGAAAGTGATGAGGTGAAGAATGCCAACTTTTTTAAAGTGATTAATAAATAAATTAAAGTTTTCACCGTTAAACTAAATGTTTCAATAAAAAAAAAAAGTAATTCTGATGTAGTGTTCAACGCTGTTACATCAAATTCTAAGTGTTCCCTTTCCTATTGTTTTTATGATCTGGTAACGAAATGCTCGTTGCAGGTACCGGGGGGGGGGGGGAGAGACGTGACACCAATTTTAGAGACGCCTCTGGTTCGAAGTGCTCGGTTAGAGTTCCGTTTGATTTCCACCTCTGCCTCTACTTTGAAAGTTTGCTACTTTGGCTATAAACAAAATATATAAGACCACCTGCGTCGCACCTTTGACTCGCTATAAATAGAAGCAATTTTGGTGGGGGGAAAAACTTAACCATATTCAATTTCTTGTTACTTTTAGCTAAAGGTGGCAATACAAAAAACCACACAAAAACTTAATTGTTGAGACTCACTCTACCCCAACCCATTTCCATCCAGCCATTACGAACCACTGGGCCCCAGCAGATCCCATCATCGCTGCGTTCACACCTGGGAATAGCAAGACGCAAGGCTCAACACATCTTTAGGCATCAAAGCCCTAAGACTAAGTTATTTACCCCAGGGTAGGGTGTCCCCCCCCTCCCCCCCCCTTTTTCAAAACTACATGTTTCAAAAGTGTTCCGGTCTGCCAGGTGTTTTGCTTGATGTCGGTAGAACCCACTCATTTAATGAGAACCGAAACATTTTCTTACCAGTGGAATTCTAAAAGCAACAGTCAAGCAGTGGAAAAAAAGAGAAAGAAATGCTTCTAAAGTTGCTTAATTTCTAGCACAGCCATCATCACATAAAAAAAAAAATCCAAAGTTCAAAGAAATCACAATTGTAATTTATGTTTTTAAAAAAAATACGAAGAAAAAAATGCAACGTGCGTTCGCTGTGAACTTATGGATACCCCGGGTGGACCGCCCCTCGTCACCCCACCTCCCTACGCCCACGGGCCACCATTCACTTCTTCACTGTTCAGGTTGTTCCGTGAAATCAAAGCTACGATAATCTTCTGCTCGTTAAAACTAGCACAAATTAATTGGCTTATTGAATATATAGCAGCGTGACAGCCCGTCTAACAATGACAACCCGATCAGCACGACCTCCCACCCCAAGGTGCCGATAATTTGAGGTAATTTTGTATTGCATAACACCCCCCTCAACCACCACCACTTTTTTTTTTCTTGACACACACATGGTCACCTTCGTGATGCTAAGAATATCTTCATTAATCTTACAGTTTGTTTGTAAAAGAGCCCAATTTGGCAAGCTCTTCCGCTGCATTGCCATTATTCCTTATAGGCTGTCCAGAAAGCATGCCACGCGTGTCAGCCATTGTACTACGCACAATCGATCAATTCAAAAATCATGTTATTCTCTCGCGTTTTTTTTTTTTTTTTTTGGCTACTAGCGTGAAGCTCTTCAATTGTTCACGCAGTGTTTCGTTGCAGTAAATGTTAATCTTGTGACGGTTAACTCTGCGTGGAGACCAAACAAAGAAAGTTTGTGCCGACTAACTACTCCTGGACACGCTTACTTTATGGCAGGGGTTCTCAACCTTCCTAATGCCGCGACCCTTTAATACAGTTACTTATGTCGTGGCGACCCCCCAACACAAAATTTTTTTCATTGCTACTTCATAACTGTAGAGTATATGTTTTCCGACGGTCTTGGGCGATCCCTGGGAAAGGGTCGTTCGATCCACAAAGGGGTCGTTACCCACAGGTTGAGAACCGCTGCTTGAAGACAATAAAACTTACGTTTAAAAAGTGTTAGTATTTCTTTTTGCAGTTGGCCGAAAATGTCGCTCCTCAATTTATAGAAATTAAGTTCCAATAAATAACAGCAATAACACTATTTTGTTATATTGTTAGTGTTATTTTTATTATATCTGTTTTTACTGTAGTTTGTTTGCTAATGAAGACTTCTTGCCGACACGTTCGTTGTTTTGTTTTTATCAGGTTTTACCATACTTTGTTTCGCTCCTTCCACAATGATAATGTGAGATAAGATGCATGTAGAAATTTACTACTTTCACACCAAAAAAATATCAGCGTCATTTGTTTCTTTATCCAACGGGCTGTGGTCCAACACGACAATCTTGAACGTTCTTCAGCAGCCAATCACCCAGGGGCGTAGCTATGCAAGAGTGCTTGGCACCCGGGGACAAGATTCATTTTAAAGAGCCTCCCTTTCTTTTTTCAACTCTTAAACCCAATAATATAATATCAAAGCACACTTTGGCGCCCCTAACTAGTCTGGCGCACGGGGACATCTGCCCCTCTCTGTCCCTCTTAGCTACGCCTCTCCAATCACCATCAGTCTGCGAATGTGTATTGACCTTAAAATCGTTTTAATAGGCCAGACGGGCTGCATTGTTAGTGTAGTGACAGTTCGTGTGATACCTTTCACCTGTTCGTACTACATCATATCCTTGTGTCGTTGCCTAGTCTCCGTGTATGTCACATAGCAAGTGTTGAAGTTGTCAATCGTGCATGCGAATCAGGGGCGTCCCTGTGAATTTTTGACGCTCGGGTTTAACTTTAACTTAATGTTTCAGTCATTTAATATACGCACCCCATCAAACTTCAGTCGATCAAATTTCCCGTCGAAGAAATTTCTTTCAAACAAATTTCCGGTGACCATACAAGACGTGTTAATCTCCACGAGCAAAAACAACCACGGCGCTTCGAAATAAATTGGTGCAGGTGTACGGTAAATGATGACAAATATTTTAACAACTGCAGAGGCGTAGCAAGTTTTTGGCACCCGGGGAAAGGATTCATTTTACGCCCACACCCCCCCCCCCTTTTTCTAACATCAACCCGGAAACGATTTATTTTCATCAATAAATACCACCAAAGCCCATTTTGGCACCCCACTAGTCTTTCGCATGGGATGATATGTCCGCCTCGGCCCCACCCTTAGCTACGCCAATGAACACTCAAAAAAAGGGTCTCCGAATCTGCTCGATTATATTATATCAGCGTTACACATCCCCCTCCGCCTACCTTTAACAATTCGTCAAAATCAGTGGTTCTCAACCTTTCTAATGCCGCGACCCTTTAATACAGTTCCTCATGCTGTGGCGAACCCCCAGCCACAAAATTATTTTCGTTGCTACTTTATAACTGTAGAGTATATGTGTTTTTCGATGGTCTTAGGCGATCCCTGGGAAAGGGCCGTTCGACCCCCAAAGGGGTCGCGACTCACAGGTTGAGAACCGTTGATCTACATAATAGAAGGGGAAAAAAATCTCTTAAAATTTCGTTTTAAACTTAAAGCTCTATGAAATGAAGCCTTTTAGAACGGCAATATAAACAGTATGGCCGTGAGATGGCGCAAGTGCATGGCCAGAATACGGACACGCATTTGGAACATTTTTTATTCATTTAAAGTAAATTAAAGGCCAATAATGACAGCAATCCACGGAAATTTGCTTGTATAACTGTAACCTAATTTCATGCGTATCCGGAAATTTGATCGAAAGAAATTTCGTCGACGGTAAATTGATAGACGGAAGTTTGGTCGAACGGAAATTTTATCGAACGGAAGTTTGGTCGAACGGAATTTTGATCGAACGGAAGTTTGGTCGAACGGAAATTTGATCGAACGGAAGTTTGGTCGAACGGAAATTTGATCGAACGGAAATTTGATCGAACGGAAATTTGGTCGAACGGAATTTTGCTCGAACGGAAGTTTGGTCGAACGGAATTTTGATCGAACGGAAGTTTGGTCGAACGGAATTTTGATCGAACGGAAGTTTGGTCGAACGGAATTTTGATCGAATGGAAGTTTGATCGAACGGAAATTTGATCGTACGGAAGTTTGGTCGATTTTATGTGTGTGTGTGTGTGTGTGAATTAACGGTTTCTAATGGTCTTTTTACACGAACACGTTATCGACAATTATTTTTTCAACCCAATATAACAACAATATAATGAGTTCAAAAAGACATGAGACGCAAAATTTGAAGACAATTTGATTCGTTTGAACTGAGCATAAGAAGTCTTCTTCTTTCGCCTTTTTGTCCTCGAGGAACAGCAGCCGATCTTCATCGACGTCTGTGATTAGGACATAGGCCGCCTACATGAGCCCTCAAGGCATCACGATCCTCAGCCAATCTCTCCAGCCTCCCCCAAGTGTGGCCAAGTTTCTTGGTATCCGCCTCCACTTCACGGCGCCAAGTGTTCTTAGGCCTGCCTCTTTTCCGTTTTCCTTGAGGGTGCCAATTCAAGGCTTGTCTAGTTATGCTGGAGGCAGGTTTCCTGAGCGTATGGCCAATCCATCTCCATCTTCTCTGGAGGATCTCTTGTTCTACAGGTTCTTGCTTTGTCCGCTGCCACAGTTTCTGGTTGCTGATTCTGTCGGGCCAATGAATCCCGAGAATCCTTCTTAAGCAGTTATTGATGAAGGACTGGATTCTCTTCATATTCCCAGCAGTGATTCTCCATGTTTCTGCACCAGAGCATAAGAAGTCCGAGGAGAGTTTCATGTGAGAAATTGTGAAAATAAACATATATATATATATATTCTAAATTTTTATTTAAATTTATTTCTTATGTTTTTATTCTAATATTATTGAAAATTTGATAAAATATCACTGATTTTAAACTTTTCCTTCAAAAGATAGTTAGCTGTTAACTAAATGTTTATGTTAGCATCGAAAATTCTGGCATCGAACAAGTGTCACTACTACTACACTCAACACAGTCTAAAGGCCACATAACAGCTTGACTATATTTATGTAAAATTTGAAAAGCAACACATATTAATACAAAGTTTAAGGTTATAACAAATAAAACGTCATCAATTTAAAATTCAAACACCAGCTTGAATAGTGCACATAGCAAAGTAGGCAAGCTGTATAATATAATGTCACTCAGTCAGCTACGCTGGCTTAGTCTTACTCTTAAATCTTAGTCTTAGTCCTTAGTTTAGTATTTGTATTAATAGTAGCCTACTAAGAGTAAGATTAAATTTTAATTTAGATTACTTAGAATTTGTAGTAGCAAGTTTTAGTTAGAAAGTTATGGTTTAATAACATCCTCACTTAGGCCTACTTACTCATTTAACATCGTACTTGAATAAAATTATAAAAATATCAGATGCTATACCAGTATCAGTAGTAGGCCTTTAATGTATAATAGACCTATAGCATAGTTGTTCTAAAATATTGCAGATTTAGTTTCTATAATATTATTAATTACTTTTTATGTAGCTTGAGATTTGATATTATAAATTAAAATGTAATTGATAAATTCAAGAAGAAGAGCCAAATTAAATAAGTAACATTACGGACACAATAGTCTTAGATAACAGCTTTTTCCAAATTGTTATGTTTGGTGGATCGGTGTACAAGATTGCACTAGGGACCAATGTCAGATTTATTCATTATGATTTCTTTTGTTTTGGGGACCGGTGGTCTATAGTATTATTTCTAGTCAAAATGTAGTCATACTCATAGACACATAGATTAATAATATGAAATCAAACTTTCATGTAAGATCTAACCAAACTTAGTTTGTAAGAGGAAAAATCCTGCATAGTTATTGTTATATACAAAATAATATTTCTAAATTGATATTTATTTTATGCATAAATAATTGTTAATCTTCATCATTAACTTTGACAATATTGATAGCTTTTTATTTAAACCTTTTTGACATGCCGCTAAAAGGTTGCTCCTCAGAACTGAAAGTTTAGCTGATGAATAAACATTATTAATTAACTTTTTACAGTTATCTTTACCAGCCCTTTCTCATTCCTGACTTATTATGCCTTCCTTCCTTTTCCAAAACAAAATAAAAGGGAAAGTGATTTTTATAGTGCCTATATTAGCATGTATCGTCAAGTTGATTTTCCGATATTCTAGATATTTAAATAATAACGTCGCATTAATAGACAAACTAATTTTAAAACAATTTTACTGTTGGTATTTATATTTTTACTTAATCAATTAACTTAATGCGTTAAATTAGCAATAACTAAATAAGTACTGGCTAATGTTTTGTATTTTTTCAGTTACACGCGTCCGTTTGAATAGATTACCCATTTCTCACACGCAAGTCTTAGACTTAACAACATTTATTTTTAAAAATATAAAAAAAATGAATAATCAAATTAAATATCGTTTGAAAATAAGAACCATCCCAATACATTTCTCCACGGCAGCTGTTAGGAATTTTTTTTTAATTCGACCAAACTTCCGTTCGATCAAATTTCCGTTCGATCAAACTTCCGTTCGATCAAGTTTCCGTTCGATCAAACTTCCGTTCGATCAAAATTCCGTTCGATAAAACTTCCGTTCGATCAAATTTCCGTTCGACCAAACTTCCATTCGACCAAAATTCCGTTCGATCAAAATTCCGTTCAAACCAAACTTCCGTTCGATCAAATTTCCGTTCGACAAAACTTCCGTCGATCAAGTTTCCGTCGACGAAATTTCTTTCGATCAAATTTCCGGTAACCAATTTCATGTAATGCTAAATTTTTAAATTTTTTTATTAATGTATTAATATATCTGGTCCAGGTGAAAAACTGGTTTCATAACTAACTTACAACCATAGGGGTCTTTCATAACTTGTGCGAACATCACAAACTATGTTTGTATGAACTTTGAAGATATTTTTTTAAAACGTGACGCGGTGAATTTGTGGTGAGGGTCACTGGTTTTTGTGTGTGTTTTTTCCGGGTGGGGGGACATAAAGGACATATAATTTGAGAGAATTTTAGTCAAATGTTTTAGTGGGTCGTAAAATAAAAATAAATATAATAAATCGCTTCCCTGAGTTAGTGGGATTTGTGTGTGTGTTTGTGTGTGTTTGCGTGTAGGGTGCACGTAGGTAAAATGTGCTGGAACGCTTTGGACAATTAAAAAAAAAATTCTGATGACGTCACAAAATGGCGCGTACTTTACACCAAAGTCGGTCGAAATCATTAAATTTAAAACTTTAATTAAGTTATAATTACTAGAGCTGTTTTTTTTTTTGTTTAACAGTACCGCAGGCAACCCAAGCCTAATTCGGTGTTTATGCTTGCACCATGCAGCTCTGTCAAGATGTCTGTCTGAATGTTTATGATGGCACCACGCAGCTCTGTCAAGATGTCTGCCTGAATGTTTATGCTTGCACTACGCAGGTCTGTCAAGATGTCTGTCTGAATGTTTATGCTGGCACCACGCAGCTCTGTCAAGATGTCTGTCTGAATGTTTATGCTTGCACCACGCAGCTCTGTCAAGATGTCTGTCTGAATGTTTATGCTTCACGTAATTCAACCATTGAGAGTTAATCTTTGCATCACCCAATCCAGATAATTTTGAGTCTTTGTCCTTGCGTCACGCATCCCACAATGTCTGCGAGTTTGAACCTTCCACAATATCACAGGAATTAACCATACAGATTTAATACAACGCACACACTTAGATGTTTGCCATTGTTCAATGTATTGCGGCTAATACACTTTAGGTTATAGGCCCACTGTTGCTGGTTAGCCTACAGTTCGTGACAAAGCTGAAACAAGGCAGCAGGCCAATTTAACGTTGCTGCTTCAAATACAGACAGATGAATGCAATATCAATACTATTTTTTTTTAAATGAGGGCGGTGGGGTGGGGAGTAGGGTGTATTCCCAGCCGACTGTGAATAACCACTCCGTTTTTTAAATCATACATTTTTAAAACACAATTAGATCTACCAAGAAAATTTTGTCGTTTTGTGTGTGTGTTGAAATAACGAATTTTGACTTTTTTTTAATTTTAAATACAGTACCTGACACGTCACGCTTGCATTTCGCGCTATGTTTGCACGTGACAATATAGGGCCTAGATGACGTAAAATGTAGGTATATAATATTAACATATATCCGCTGACCAAAGGCTGCAATTTTGTTATTGTTGGTTCCATGGTCACAGGTTTAAATAATTTAAGCATGCTATTCTATATTGACACATGGCGTTATACCGTTGGTTGTCTAAATATGATCTTGTAAAACAAAATAATAAAAAACTTCTTGAAGTTTAAGAGTATGTATTTAAGCGTATTCAATTATTTTTAATACACATTTTGGGTGGGAAAAAAGGGATGAGGTCCAATTTTAGCTATGACATATAATAATATGTCGTGGTGATAAAGGGAGACACCGTACAATTCTTTTACTGCCCTCTCGGATACTACTTTTCAGCTAAGTGCTTTAAAAAAAATTAAATTCAGTTTTTTCTGTTGTTTGTTCGCTGACGAAGGCTGCCTGCCGACACGTTCGTTGTTTTGTTGCGTTCCCCTTTTTTCAGATTTGCCCCTACTTTCTTTTACTTATTTCCCTCATAATATGTCGGTAGAGTTACAGAGGAAATTCTTCACATCAGTGACAAAAGATAATCTAACAACTCCATTAGATACTTTGCCTCTCTCGAACGCGTTTATTTGAAAACAGTTATCTATCTATTCCATTCCAAATTTTAATTCCTTATAAGTTGAAATGGGGGGGGGGAGGAGGGGGGAGTGATACGCCCTTTGACTCTGTTGTTATGGTTGAGCTTCTCCCATTTACTCAGCACTGTATTATGTGTTCGGTTTAAGCATTAAGCCTCGCTATTCTTTACGTAGTGCCTTAAATCTTATCATAGAAAATGACTGGAAAAAAACAACAACACGAAAACTTCCGTGCCCCCCTCCCCCAATTTTATTATTTTTTTTTTAGCATCCAATCCATGCATGCACTTATTTCATAATTGATAGTTTACAATTGCTGGACACGTAACTTACATTAAGCTTCAGTTCACACGATCAAATTTTCGATCATGCATTTGATGCAACTTTTGTATGAAGCCTTGTGACAACTTTCAAATTACTATTTGAACAAATTCCCATTTGTGCGCCCCCCCCCCCCCCCCCCCCAAAAAAAAAAAAAAGAAAAGAAACCACGCACGAAAATAGTGCGTTCAAACACAAATTTGACGCGAAATTTGAAACTAATTTGATTCGTGTGAACTGACGCTAAATATTATTTGTAAATTCCCTTATCAATTAATATATCTAGGCTACACGTTAATCTTATTGTGTTTCTGCAATTACAATTTAAGCATACGTTTTTAAAGGCATTCCCAGACAACCTTAACACGATACCCATGTGCTATATCGAAGGCGGCTGGATTATTTTAGACTCCGCCCTCCAAGGCCGCGGTATTAAAAGGGGGCGTGGATTTCCCCTTACTTTCAAATGTAAATGCGTGCGGTGTCAAATAATTTAGCGAAGGGAGCAAACTATAAGCCCCAACTTTGTAAGTCACAGTTGGTCTATGCTCTTCATAAGAGTTCATAATTCTCAGGTAAGTAAGATTTTTATTTATTTTAATTTGTGTTGTAATAAGTCCTATAATTAATATGTTAAACATCTTATATAAGGTGGAAGCCTAGGAAAGCTTTCATTCATTAATTTATTAACAAATTAACAGGTGAATACTGTCCTAAGACTTACACTTACAGTAGTTACAGTGTAGTTACACCCTTATAAGATGATTATCATGTTAACATTTTAAAATAAACAGCCTTTTATTGTGACGTATAGGCCTACTTGATTATACTCTTCTTTAGAGTTTTACTTAGCCTTAGCCTTTTACTTTTAAAGAACGTTTTAAGTTATAGCCACATTATACACTACTAGCGGTCGATATCGCGGCAACGCATTGTCATTGTGCTTACTCTGGTTAAATAATATAATAGATTATTTTATGGTGTATCTATCATTAAAAATTAAAAAGTGTAACGATAATGTCCAAAACACTGTGACCCAAAACAATTATATTAACAGGACAGTTATGCATTACAGAACAAACCCTACATATGTTTTTAAACACTTCTTCTTTTTAAACAACTTTTAATTCGCACGGCATGACTATGAACCCAATTACTGAATGAAACGAATAAGCGTCTATTTTTTCTCTCATTTATTTAAGACAATGTATACAAGCCACCACGGAAGTGGCGACTTTGAGTAGTCTGAGCGGGACAAGGACATCGCTCATTTCTCGGTTGGGTGGGAGTGGGACAGACCCGGGCGACTGGTGTGTAAGGAATTTATAGCGTAAACTCAATACACCGTGTCGTCTTAGCCGAGCGACCGAAAGAGTTTAATAAAAAAAAAATGATCTGCCTACATGACTGACGTGCAAGGTGCAAATACTGAATCCATTGATTTGGCGGCTTGCCAGTAGGGCCTTTGGCTACATGCCTAAAGTCTAAAACAATAATACTAATACAGTATTGCTATTAATAGTATTAAATGTTCAAAAGATTAAATGAAAAGTTTCTTACGATAGAGTTTAGAGACCGACTAACAAAACGCATTGGTCCTATCCTAAATTGGGAACAGAAAATTTACAAATAAAAATGGAAACATCATGAACTTGATAATCTGAGGTGTAGGGGCTGTCACTGAGTAAGTTAAATATTTGTTATTTATCAATAAATTCTAATTAAATTAAAATAAATTCAAAAGAAAAAGGTAGGAAGTGTTTTTTTAATTATTGATATAACTTATTATACTCAGTCTTTAAATTAAAATAATTTATATTGGTAGGTTTACTAAAATAAAGTCCTAAAGTTTACTTAATTAACTGACAGTTTAACTCAATAACTGAAAACTGAAAATATAAAATAAAATGTTACACTGGCCTTGCCATGTAGTGTGTAGTCAATGTAGTTGTAGCCTTGTAGTTTTGTTGTAGCCAATGTAGTTCTAACCCTGAGATGTAGGCCCTTTTTATACCTAGACCTAATCCTTTCCTATACTAGTTGTACTTATTTATTTAAAATAATTATTAGTTTACTTTGTAGTTATTAGCCCATGCCCATATTACTCCCATAATGTACTCAAGACAAAATAATGACATTGACATGCTTAAAATTTAAAAGTAAATAATAATAGTTACTTAATTAGTTAATAGTAAATTATTAATATGGCCTATACTTAAAACTAACACTGGATATTTATAAGGAAAATCCTCAAATCAATATTCTTTATTTTTAAATTTATTATGTAGCCTATACTATAACTTAGTATAAATATTTACTAAAAAAATATTTTTTTACCAATTGAATCATATTCATGATAATGATATTATTAGGACACCCCTCCTATTGGACTAGACTCTATTTAAAAATTAGCTTTTGAACCTATTAACTATTAAATTAGAATTATAACCTAAATAATTATTATTTAATTAAATTAATTATTTAGTAAATAATAATAAAAAGCCTTTTGTTGTGTAGGGCTGTAACAGAAATTACATTATATAACAATAATATATACCTTGGCCTTTTAAAATTATTATCATCTTTTCATTACTCCACAGATATAATACTCCACTAATACTATGGATAAAAGTAACCAGAGTTAAACAAAATTATCAAAGATAACACAAGGCCCATGACTCAAAAATGGCTAAAGTTCTTTTTGTTTTAACTGTGCCAGCAGAAACTGAAGACAAAGATGTCAAATCTGTGGACAGAAATGGAGAGATAGAATCAAAAACTAAAATTGTGACTAGTGTGGAATCACTTGGATTAACAAGTCTGCTAACATATATAATATATCTTTAAAATTTAATTAGGCTTTGTAATTTAATTTAATGCTGATGCATGTAAATAATAAAATGATCCATAACTATTTCAAAATTATTGAAATGAATAGTTTTGATAGCATGTAGGCCTTAGGGCCATCCAATAATGACATCACACTATTTTGGCAGATTTTTACCAATCGTAAAAAAATTGTCCCTAAATTTAGACACTTAACACATCGCCACAAAATTGTGATCCCCGCCCCTCTTAGATGTGTGGTGTCTTTTAAGGATAGCCTTTAAGGAGTTAATATTTGATTGAAGATTTTTATTTATCTTGTTTTGAATGTTCTTCCAGTTGATAATACCCCAGAAAAAAGATTAAATGCAAGCAGTGGTTGGAATTTCGATGAGACGCTAAAACAAACTGATAAATCAGATCAAGACCAGATAAAGAAACATGATACGAATACAGATGGAGTTATTGATTTGAAAAAAGAAAATAGAAAGAAAAGCTTAGACGAACAGAAAGCTGATGTGCTAAAATTATCCGAATCAACTAAAAATATCGCAGACATTCAGAATAATGCAACTGAAGAAAAAGATGCAGTAGACAGTGCTGGCTGTAATAACAATAGAAAAAATTCACTGGATCTTCTAACGGATGAAGAAAAGTTTAATCTAATACAATTCCTTACACCTGAAGCTACTCTTCTTGAGGTAAGCTTATGTTCAATTTCAATAGTTTTCTTATATTTATTCCAAAGATATTAATGTTAAAAAAAGTTCCTAATTTTCTAAAAAAAAAATGTTTAGTAAATATGATTTTTATAATTTTTATTTAATTGGATTTAGATAATGTTAATAAGTATTTGTCTAAAATTTTATAAAAATATATTTTGATATCAGTATGTTTTTTTTATGTTTGAGATGAAAATTTTGCCTACTTAAATCTCTGGCTTTTTAAAAACTAAATAAAAAAACATGTGCAATTTAATATAATGTTCTTTCTTGATTGATACATATTGAAGAAGACAAAATTTAAGCAATGTTAAATTTGTGCATACTAAAGATATGCTTAAGATGACACTGTCCTCACTCCTCTAACAGCAAGTAAAGAATGTCTTAGAATATAATAATGTCTCAGGCGTTCATTGGAATTCAACTGACGATGAAATGCATATAGTAAGTAAACATTTCATCATTCCATAATATTAACTTGCTTAATCAAAATGAAACTTGAAGACTTTGGGAAAAAAAACACATGCGAACTAGAGATTTAAAATAAATATTCTACTGTAACAGACTTTTAAAATTTACACATTGCAAAGCTTTTATTCTGTAGAAATGGAACAAGGAAACAATTAAGTTTTTTTTTAATTGTCATATATATTTTTGCAATAAAGCATTGTACTTCTTGAAAGTAATACTTTTATTATGTATCAGGGCATGTTCATTACTGATGATGGTGAAAGGTGTGAGGAAATATTACAGAGACTTACACTGCTTAAAATTTCTATCAGGTAGGATACATTTTTACTTAAGCTACTTTACATTATCCATTTCTCTTTTGAGGTCAGAAATAAATTAAGACATACTTTGCTGAATATTTAGTCATATCATTCATCATAAGTGGCGCTACAGCCTATGTAGGGCACTGGCCTGCTCCACTACATCCTTTCATTTGGAACGATCCATGGCTTTTTGCCTCAATGCCCTAACCCCAAACTGGTGTAAATCCTTCTCTACATCGTTGATCCAACTCAATCTTGGATGACTAGTGAGTCGTCTGCCCCTGCTTCTGCCTGTTATCACTTTTGCTGCTCTTCAATTGGGCATCCTTTTAATATTTCCTGTCCGGCGCAGTCTGCCTTTTTTTTTATTGTTGCAACTATGGGTAGGTCTTTGTACCATTTGTATAGCTCTTGGTTTTTGGTTTGTTTGGATTCTCCAGACATCATTTTCTATCATTGGGCCATGTATTTTTCTGAGGATTTTCCTCTCCCATTTGTTGAGCAGGTTTTCTGCTTTTCTGGTAAGGGACCAAGTCTCACTACCGGTAGTGTATGTTACTACTGGTCTTGCCAGAGTGGTGTATATTCTTTTTTGTTCCCCTTGAGAGGTTTTTGCTTCCCAGCTGAATATTTAGTAGTATTACAAATCACTTTTTGGCAATGCTATTCGTCAAGATATTTCAAGACTATTTTTTATATTTCAATTGACAGCGTTTTTCCGGCTTCAATAAGTATAGCCAGCTTAACAAAGAAAGATGAGGCAGAGCAAGTGAAACAAAGACTTGAAAAGTAAGTTTTTTTAAATAGAAATTTTTATAATTTTGATGTAAATTATTATATATATTCATTTATATAAATCAAAAGTTTTCAACTAATGTGTGGATAAGAGGTTGCCTCAATATTTGAGGATAAACAATAAAAATCTCTGTACCGGTACATATTTTTTTGAGAAAGGACATTTTACATGCAATATTTTGGATGATTCTATGTAAGAGAGTACCTATAATATAATTCCTTTAATCTATTAACACTTATCGCTTATCTGTTGGCTTGTCTATTATGAGGGACAATATTTTTCTCTATACTTGTTTGGTATGTCCAAAAGTTTTAGTTATTAGCTTCTGTATCCTAAAATAAATTTTACAGACAGCAGCTAAGGCAACTGAATATTATTTTTCTGTGTGAAATAAGTTATAGATTCTGTATCTCTTTTTTTTTTTTTTTTGTATCTCTTTTTCTTGATATTTGTAATATAAAGGTATTAATTCAGCCTAGAATATCTAACCTTGACTGTTGTAGGCATTCATGCAAATCTGTTCCATAACTACACAAAATATTTTCAGAGAGGACAAACTGGCTCAGAAAGTCAGTGAATTTAAGAAGTCTATCAAGTCCAGACTAGTGGTTGCCCAGGTAGCTAAATTTAATAAAACTTAAAATGTCACTTCATTATTGTACTCCAGATGTGGCTTGAGTAAAAATGTATGTATTTAAATTCTACAATTTATCAAGTTACGAATTTATTAGAACTCTGTAAGCTGTAACCTTAGTTCATTTAATCTTTATTTTCCACATTTTTTTACATACATTTTGTGTCATTAGGTCAGCCACTCTTTTGGTCTATAGACTCAGCCAAGTCAGAACTCCATTTTATATTAATAGTAAGGATTACTGTAGATAATAATCATTTTTAGAGACGTTTCTAAAGCTTTATTTCATTTTCTTTCCAGGTTGTTGACTCAGTGAAAAGTGATGCCCTTTTTACATTTGATTTCCTCATGTTAGTTATGCTTGCCAGGTCAGTTTACAAAATTGATACTTTGATGTTGATGAAATAGTTTAATCAAAATATGCAATGAGTACCGTATTTTATGGACCATAAGACACACTTTTTTCTTAGAAAAATTGCCTCCAAAATTCAGGTGCCTATTATACTTGACATTAATATAAAAATGTTAAAAATATTATTTTAAAAAAATTGCTTGAAAATCAAGGTGCGTCTTAAAGTCCATAGCGTCTTATAGTCCATAAAATACGGTAATTGTTAAAGTATATTACGGCTATATTTTAACAAAGTGGACTGGGTGTGAGGAAAAAAAAATATTCTCATGATCCTCATTTTTTTTCTGCTTGTCCTTGTGAGCTTTCACTTCGCTTATACTTAGATTTCTGCATGGGGCTGAAGATTTAATAGTTTTATTATATCAGTGTGATTTGTAAAAATGCAGTGGACATAAAAAATTGAAATGATATAAAGGAAGAAAATAGAGAAGTAGAAATGAAACAACTAATAAACTAGTAGAAATGATTCTTCACCATTTTGGTATTTGAATTAAAACTTTTAAAAGTACTATAAATAATATTTAAAAGAAAAAAAAGGATTAAATTTCTTTTGTCAATTTTCTAATTCATTGGCGATCTGATAATCTTGAGAACAATAGTAAATACCTGTATTATTAATGAATGGCATAACTAGTTTGTTCCCCTTAATTTTCTAAGGTGGCATGCTCAAGTGTTAATTGAATGAATTATGTGCTTAATATTATTGGATTATATTTTTAATAGTAGAAAATCAATTTTACTAATAACATATATTCTAAATGATGCAGACCAGATACTAAATCACAATAATTTTAAATAAACTATTATTTAATCATTAACTTTATTGAAAATTTGTTGTAATTGAAGACACGTCTTCTAAAAAATTAAGAAATGTACACATGACATAAAAAAAAAGTATTTCACCAAAGTTTCAGCTAGAATCATTATCATTAGGAGTAATTAAGCTGATGATCTATGATATTCTATGGTCCATACTTTGGCTGTTTTCAACTTTTTTCATCTTAGGGCACACAAAAATAATCATGAAAAGTCAAAAACTAAAATTCAGATTTTAAATTTAAAAAAAAAAAAAAAAAGTATCTGAAAAATGTGGAAAGAAATTATTATTACTTATATATTAGTTCATAAGCCGACTTAAAAAAAAAAAATTTCAGCGGAATAGTGAAATGGTCAGCTTGTGAGCGGGTCAAAGGAGAATTTTTATAATTTTCTCCAGATACACTGATTCTGTTATAGAAAACAATGAGAAAAAGTAATAAACATAAAGCCATGTGTAAAACTGGTGGTTTGCAAAATTGGGTAACACATTTTGTGACTGCTTGGATTGGCTGTACTTACACCAGCACCCCGGGACGGCAACTTCTCTAAGAGAAGGCAAACTCTGAAATCAAACCCGGAGATTGACTCCTGTAGGCATATGACATTGACACATTGAGAATTCCAACAACCCCCTTCGAGGGAAAGAGGAATTGAGCAACTCTCCCTCACTTTAAGCAAAATACGTCTCAAGCCTTGGTCATCTTCGCGTGTGAAGGATGAATAATAATAATAATACCTTCATTGAATATTGAAATTATTTTCGTAGATTGCAGAAATCCTATTTTTGGAAATGTTCATTAAGGTTACTGTTTATACCAGTAGACATGGGAAGCAAGTATCTGTGTCATACATTTTTTTTAGTCCTTGCACTTGCACAATAATTATTTTTAGAAGTTTGAATTTTAAACTGAAAATTACTTTTGTTGGTACCCTTTTCTAAACTGGTGTATTATTTTATGAGATCAGCTTTTGAGCAGGTAACACCCTCTTTAGGCTTTTTCCCTGTCACAACTCTTGGATTTGGTTTATGAGCGAACAGGCTTATGAACAAAGCATATATGATATATGAAATCATATGGTTAAATTATTTCTTAATAATTGTTAGGTACTAGTGCCCCATAGATATTTTTTAACCTTTGATTTTTTTTTTTTCATCTTTATTCAAATCCTTCAACATAATTGTGAACCTTGGTGACACACCATTATGCTGCAAGTCAGGGCGTGAAAACAATTTATTAGTGTTATTGATCTTTAGAGAGAAATGTTATTTGCTCCAGAAATATTTATCTGAATTTCTTTTAAACAAAAAAAAGTTAATCCAAATATTTTGAAAATAAGTTGTCAACTTCACTAATTTTTCTAGTATGGTTGCTGTAATGGGCCTTTTGGAAGCAAGTTCAGTGGCACTTGTTGCAAGTATGCTTGTTTCCCCTTTAATGGTAAGGTTGCCAGGTTG
Organism: Omphiscola glabra; assembly: GCA_964017045.1. NCBI lineage: Eukaryota > Metazoa > Mollusca > Gastropoda > Lymnaeidae > Omphiscola > Omphiscola glabra. Next base: position 14,894,073 of record OZ024796.1, on the reverse strand, counting down.
TCAATGTTTGCTTTGTGTAAAACTCCTCATAATATTGCAACCCTTTTGAAGAACAAGTATTCTTTTCTTTATACCATAATTTATCGTTAATTCTTTCTTTTTATTTTTTTTTATCATAAAGTATAATTTTAATGTGATTTTAAGTTGTGCATCATAGATTTCTTAAAAGGATGGCCTGTTGATATATATGCTTTATATAAAATAATTATGCGCTTTGCATATTTTGAGCTTATTTGTATATATATTTATTAATTTAAGCATGAGCGTAAAACAAGATGTTGCTGGTTCTAGTTTCTAATTTACATTTAGTTGGGTTGGTCATCATTCACATCATCATAACAGCAATGCTTAAATTACATTTTTTTTAAAAATGCCTGTTACAAATGATGGCAGGTTTTAAAAAAAAATTGTGAAAGCTAATCTCAATTTTTTTCAGATCTTATTAAAGAATATTTGAATTTAATTTGGGTCAGCTAATTCCTCCTTATTAGCCATATTCAACAAAAAAGAATTTTCCCTTTTTTAAATGCATCATCTTAACAGGGTCCTATAATAGCTGGTGTGTTTGGTACTGTGATTCGAAACATGGACCTTCTTAAGGTTGGCTTCAGATCTGAAATCAAGGGTCTTTGCCTTTGTATCATAATGGGTGTGTATCATTGTTGTCATATAACTACCAAATAGCTATTAGAGTAAAGTGACAAAGCTGTATTTTGGTAGTACTGTTATAAAATTATGAAAACCAAGTTTACATCTAAAACTGTAAACATTAACAGACAGCAGTTAACATTTAATAAATAGTTCTTCTGAAATTCAAATCTAAATGAAAAATATATAGTCCTTAGAAATCACTGATATGACAAAAAAAAACCCACTTCCTTCAGGCTTTGTGTCAGGATTCATCCCGGCTATACTGGAAACTGTTGGAGCAAAATGGAGAGCAACTAACAGCTGGCCAACTATAGAAATGTCAACCAGGTGAGAGCATCTCCAACCTTACAACACCAGTGGTTTTAAAACTGGATTCAGGGAGGGACTTTGTTCTTGACTAATAAATGAATTTTAATAATTATACCCAAGACTTAACAGAGATTCAAGCATTGTTAATCTGTAAGGGAAAGCTAGAAAAATATTAAGTTTGGTACTTCAGATTAAGAACTTAAGAACCAGGCACCAGTGTTATTTTACATCAAGAACAAACTACCATATCATTTAAGATTAAAAACAATTATTTTAGCAACGCTCATAGAAATAATGAGATCATGCATTATTAGAAAAAATATAAATATGCTAATTTTTTTTTATAAACGAAAATTTAGCAAATGAGCTATGATTTGCAGGAAACTAGTGCATTTAACAATAAATTAATAGTATCATTTTTGTTAAATTCAATAGTAAACTTAGTTAAAAAGGTATTTTCAGTTTTACAGTGAATTAAATTGAACACTCCCTTGTAAGCTTCAGCATATAATTTTTTAAATTACTAGCTTACAACATGATACATTTAAATGATTTATTTTGATTTCTCTGATTGCAGAGGTTCTCTCAGGTCCCTTCTTGTGGGTGTTCTCATAGCAATCCCTTCTGGTGCAGGTGTTGCACTGTCCATCCTAGGGGGCAAAGTTGGTTCTCTTGTTGGCGTTGCCATATCAGCCTCACTCCTGCCACCTGCTGTGAATGCTGTAATTATTTGTTTTATTGTTAGTGTACCAAAAAAAGAAAAAAAAACAACATAAGTAATAAAAAAGTTGATGTTTAAAAAAAGAATTCTCAAAAATAGATAAGCATTTTATTTTAGAAATATGCTAAAATTTGATTCACATCAAGTTTTATATAATGTATACTTTATGATGTTTTTTTAACTAATAGTTTCATATTGATGCATTGTACCTAATTAATGCATCAAACCCATGAATAATAATATTAAAAATTGTGTTTCAATGTCGATTAATCATTTTTTTAAAATAAAAATCAATTGAAATTTATGACAATTGCAGGGGTTGCTCTGGGCAAATGCTCTGGTAGTAACATTCCGACCACCACTCATAGACTATGTAAGTACATGTAATTAATATTTTAAAAAGAAAAAAAATATCTCATGATACTTTTATACTTTTTAAATAAAATGCGCATATGATTTTTAGCAAATAATATAATTATTTTTGTCATTTGTCTTTGTCAGGGAAGCATCACAAATTCCAGTGATAATGACACAACAGTCTCAAAACCAAAATACATAGGTCCTCTCAACTGTCCAGCCTTCAAAGGCAATGAGTTTGTCCCTGAGTACTTCTGTGACATGGCCAGAGAAAGTGTAGTACTTGGTGTGGTCAGCCTGCTGCTCACCATTCTCAACATTATTTGTATCATCATCATGGGAATTGTGGTCTTAAAGGTAAACAAATTAAAACGTTTATAACCATTTATAAGTTTAAGGATGGCCGTCAGAGGTTAAAAAAATAGAAACAGCCAAGTTAATGAATACTGCTTAAAAAATATAACTTGCAACAAAAATCATGGAAATATTGTCGCTGCCCACAGGATGGATTGTTTTTTCACATTTTTATTTGTGTTTCCCAAATAACTATTTTGTATCTTTCAGATAAAGGAAGTTGCACCTATTCATTCAGGACCTGCAGCAGAAAACCAGTTCTTTGGGGAGGATATTAAGGTTTGTTAAATCACATTTGTTAACAATCGTCAACATTTTTTAACACAGAACATTCTTTGTTTAGTCCTTACAAGTTTTTGATGTCATGACTTATTTCTCATTAAATAAGCTTTAAACAAAAAAAACCTTTACATTTAGTATATTTAATTTTGAACAAAGCAAAGACCTCATTGTCACAGTGTCTTTCCTATCAAAGTATTCAACACTCTTACTTATATTTTATACAGATCGCCAGAGAGTCTAATACTACCAACAAGGGTCAAACTTCTGCTGTTTTAGGCAAAAAGTTCCTTCAAGAATACAGGGTAAATATATTTGATATTAAGAAATATTTGTTTAGGGTGTCATTTGATATTTTCAAAGCAGAATCTTCACTTAATAAGTTTTATGGAAACATGCTTAAAAATTTACCACTAAAGTACTTTGTGATCTCATCAAGTATGGTCATGAAAAAATGGTATCAATATATATTGGTATGATATTAAATTGCAAAATAAGCATATATTTATGTTTAGAAGCTTAAACTTAAGGTGATAAAAAGTACTCATGTAATGTTGCTTTTCAAACAAAACCAGAGAGTAAAAGATGAACTAGGTGTTGAAATTGACTCTAACCAAGATGAGGAGGAGCTGCATCAGATTGTTGAGGTAAGATATTAATGGGTGGGCTACTAATGTGTAAAATACTTATGATGTGTAGCTACTACTAATAGGTATGATACTAAGATGGGTAAGATACTATTGGCAGGACCTTGGTGATGTGACTGATGCTTATGACGGGTATGATAGTAATGGGTTGGATAATAAGGTAACTGATACTCATTAAGCAAGATAGTTTTGGATATTAGTCATTGGAGTTTTGGACTATCTCTCTTTCCAGAACTTGTTGCATTTTTTTCCCCTTTAAAGTTACATAAGGTAATAACTTATTAGATTAACCGCTGGATTAAAAAAATTACATAGAACAACTTGTATTTAAAATTTTGATGAAATTTATAGCTTTGATTTGGGTTTGCTTTTACTTTAGAAAACATATTTTCTTGATTAAAAACAGGAAGTGGAAGAGAGTCAATTAGTGAAGGAAATAGCTGACTTGATGCCGCACAAGCCAAAAAGATGGGTGAGTTTTTTTTCCCATATCAATATTTCTAATTGAAATGAAAGAAAAATCATTTAAACTTAAAGATGTTGAGAGAAAACAAAAAAAGGAAGGAGATTGGTTTAAATTGACGAGCTAGGAAATTATGTTGGAATTAACATTCCATGGTTAATTACTGTTTTTTGTATGTGCTGTCATAAGCTTTTGTGTGCTTAAGCCTTAAGTTGTTGTTGATTATCTTCCCTTAAAGGTATTTTATAAAAAAAGGAGAAAGGAGGAAACAACTTCTTAATTTTCTTTTCCTTCATATTTCTAACATCTTATAAATTGCCATATCTTGCCAGTAATCTGCTCTGCCTGTCAGTAATTCACCCCATCTTTCATTGATCTGAAAACAATATGTTCTGCATCAGTTCCTTTAAATATTAGCAATTCTTTGATTATTGATTTTTTTTTTCTGGGCCGGACTGATTTAAATTGAAATTACAGTTCATCAAAAATATTAAATTTTGATAAATAAAAATTTGGAATAATAAAATGGAGAGAACATTTAAAGTATTTTTAATTTCACAATTATGGAACGTAAGTGGTTACAAAAATGTCCCACTTTCCTCTTAAAATACAGTGTACGTGTCAAAAGTAAGAGTACTGAAACTGCCACATTTTGCCTACACAGTTTGTCAATGGTCCACCACATGTTCCCTGGGGTGTCAAGGAAATTTTGTTGGGTGGTTGTTGTTGGATATTGGTCTGTTTCTCTACAATATGCTGTGTTCACCCCAACAAAATCTCTGAGGAACATCTTTTAAACTGAACATCAGCATGCGCATGTTCGCCGATTTTTAAGAATAAAGGTATACTTTCATACCACATACAGATTGGACATCGCTTGACAGAGCCAGATCTGTGATCCAGGATTATGTAATGTGGAAATTTCAGGCTTTGGTGTACGAGGATCCAGTTTTTATAGGAATGAGTGATTCTCAGAAGAAAGTCACATTAATTAAAAAGTTGATCAGATTGCCCCTTCTGTTGAAAGAGTACCTTTCCAAATTCGTGTTACTTGGAGTCGTCTTTTTTAAAATTATCTCAATCACAATTTTTCTTCTACATTATTTTTCAAACACAGTCACCATTTACGTTCACTAATGTATTTGAGAAAATAGTGCTCAGCCATGAATACCTTTTCCTCCAAGACTCATTTCTTACAACAACTGCCAAAAATATATAATTGTTTCACTTCACGTGTCATGTGGCAGCTGGAGCTATGCAAAGTAGACAAATGCAAGTAAGCGCTCAAGATGCAGGAGTTTCACTACTGCTTGTTTGTGCGCATGCTGTACAAGCATAAATACATTCTGTTCATTCTCATTTATCCAAATAAAAGTTGCATCTATGCTTTCATGATTTAGTTCCACCAGAAATAGTTATTTGTATTTCATTTAAACTTGCAATTGATATTTCCAGTCTCACAAACTTCAACTTAAAAAGGTAAACTGTGTATCAGGGGAAAACTATACTGACAAAGTAGATTTAACATTTCAGTGAAGTCTTTTAATTTGCTTGAAATTTAACCAGAATGATAAGTGTTCTCTAACTTTAAAAAAATTACTTTATCAAATGTGTTATAGAATCTCTCATTAAATTTAATAACATAGCACCTAAAAGTCAGTATTTGAAAATAGGGTTTTCACTCCAACTTTAAAAATATTTTCTTCACTTAACTTCCTTATCAAAATTACCTATTAAAGCAATTCTAGTGTTTTTAGTACTTTAAAAAAAATGATTATTGGCTTTAGATATTCTATTAGTTATTTTCTCATTAAAAGTCTTTTAATTAATCTACAACTTCTAGTTTATGATGCCTTAAAAAGCTTTGCAATCTGCTTTAATTCCCCTAAAATAAAAAAATGATATTTAAGATGAGAGTATTCTAAAGATACTTATCCCACCTTTTTAAAAATATTTAATAATTGCACTTTTACTGTGTCTATCAATAAAAGACTTATCATACACATCATTCAAAAACCATTTGTATATAAATGTTTTCAAGTAATTTCTAATATCTTGAAATTAATTTAAATATGCCAACAGTCTGTGGCACACCAAGTAAGTGAGGTGTTGTACCAGTTCATTTTAAAAGCGTCACCAATTTATGTAATATTGTTAAAAAGTAAACCTAACCCCCCCATTTTTTTTCCAAACATCAAATGTTAAAAATGTTGTAGCAGAATTGATTCAGCTCAAATAGAGCTTATCATTGGAAGAAGTATTACCCCATTGATTCATTGCTATAGTGGAATCATGTACAGACAGGGCTATGCACAAGAAGAACACCAAAGGAGCAGTGGCCAGATGCTTTAGATTTTGATAAGACCTGTCCCTATCATACAATTAGTCAGGACAGACGTTTAGATTAGTTTTTTCATAGAAATGTATTTCGTCTTAGGGGATAAACCACTTCAACTAAAATGTCCTTATTCATAGCTCATTTAATTGTTTACAAATAGAAATTAGATTTTTGATACGGTTGACTTCAGATCTAATTTTTCCACAAGATTACTATTGCACATAGTTAGACTTATAAAAAAATCAAATAGTTAATAATTTACAAGATTAGATAAATCTAACACTTTTGTATCTTGTGAACTTCTTGTATAAAAATATTAAAATTTCTTTAAAAAAATATACTGATATAATTTATTACTAATGACGTCTTTAGCCTATTTTGTGTGTATATACTTCATTGTAGCGTGAGTACTGTAAGACAATAACTTAAAATGCCCATTATTCAATTATAATTATAACATTTTAGAATTTAAATGCATAATTTTATTTTTTATATGATGCCTCAAATTCAGGGCAATTTAGAATAATCAAAAGATGTCTTTTTAATGGTTTTCTTATTGCACTAATTGAATATAAGTTGAGAATAAAAAGAAATATGAAATTATATTTTAAAAAAATAATTTGTGACATTAAGTTGTCATGTAAATCTTCATTCTCAAGGATAAGACAACACTACATCTATTTTTATAATCACATTTTTCAAGCCAAGGTTTCTTGTTTGTTAAGTAACTATAACTAAAAGATCATTATTATTTAGCTGCCAGAATATGAAATAATAAGTGCAATTTATCTTTTCTGCAGTCTGTATACTTGCATGATGATAGCCAAGATGAAGAAAAGACTTACAAGACTATTCAAATGGGAAGTCTCCCATATGATGCTCTCACTTCTGAAGATTCAGTTCAAATGAGAAGGCGACATGTTTCCCATGGGGACAAGAGACCAATATCTGAGACAAGCGATTCACATATTAATACATACTTCACCATTCATCGTCTTCCATCACCAAGGTCAACAACAAACCGATTTCACATACCCAAAAGCATGTTAATCTCCCCCAAAATTGGCCGTTTTAAGGTTGACAAAGTTGCAGAGAAAAGCTCAGAGAAGGGAGCGAAATCTGCACGTTCTCCTGTTCCCAAGATCATAATAGATTCATCAGAAAGTGTCCCATTGGTCTCCTATATTAAAGAAATTTAAATATTTTTGGTAAACCTAAAAAAATTAATTTAAATTGATAAATGTACATTATGAAACTAAAGGTCTTTTGTTAAAAGTCTTGAAACCTCTAAATATTTAAATATTTTCTACTTTAAGTGGAACTTATTCAGTGCATTTTAGAATAATTCAAAGAATCTTTTATCTGCTATAAGAGATAAATATAATAAAGAAATAAATCAATATGTCATGCATTTAAAAAACCAAACATGTCATGACTTTGCAATGCTTATTTTAACATTTGTTTATAATTATAATTTCATGTTTATATATCTATAGTGTTTATGTCAACCTAAAGCAATCAAAATTGTGAATCCTCGGTATGTTTTTCTTAATTATTTTAACTTGAATGTTCACCACTCCGTTACTTATAATACTTATATTATGTGTAGGGATATATTTTGTACATTTATTTTATAGCCAAAAACCTTTTTCTGAATTATAAAAAAAAATAAAAAAATAGATAGTGGCTTTTTTGCACTGTATTTTTAATGTGAATGTAATGTTAGTGTTATTTTATCCTTCACCTAACGATCTGCAGTTAAATTGTATAAAATACATAAACACTTCAGTCTTTAACATTTTGCAGCTGTACATGTTTGTTGACCACTGTGTAAACATGGCAACTTATGTCAATATGTTGTAATTTGTATATATTACCCATATAGTACTTTGGTATATCATTATTAATTTGACTAGTATTCTACACTGGGGTAAGGTGAGTAGGAAATTGTCTGTTCTAATGTTTGTCATTTTGCAGTGTATTTTAAGGAAATGATTAGCATTAAAGCAAATAAATTTAAAAAAAAGAAATGGTCTAAATGACTTAAATGGGACAATATATTGGACAAAAATTGGTACCTCAAACAATTTAACAAAATCTAATTTAAAGAGTTTAGTCATATTCTAATTTCCTTTCAAAATTTTGGGCAGAAGAATCCATAAAACTGCATCTAATCAAAAATTTAAAAAAATTTAATTGTGTTGTATTACATTGATTAGTTATGTTAATAAAAAAATTTTAAAAAATGCTTATTAAAACTTTAAAAAAGGCAGTTTATGCTGCTGGCATTTTATTAAAATGTAAGTCAAAGAAAATGGAGTTGAAGATTCAAATTTTGTTTATAAAAAAATTCAGAAAGTATGTTTTCCTTAAAGTAACTTAATGTTACAGTACCTGTGTCTTTATCAATACTAAAAACTTCGGACCTAACCGGGTATTGTGCAAAAGTGAAAAAAATATATAAAGTTATATTGGCTTTTTATGATGCAGTAAAAAAAATCCAAACCGTAAAAATACATAATTAAATTCACAAATCATGACACTTAAAAAGCTTTAAATGAAAATATACATAACTAGTAGACTTGGTAGCAGGTCTGGCATTTTAACAGACAATCAGCTCAATTAGATTTAAGCTGACTGAATTTTCTTATACATTGTTTCATTAATTTAAATACTTTTTTTAGTTACTCAACATAACAAATTTATGAATGCTCTTAACTTTACATTTGTTGTAAAGCTGGTTCATTTGATGTACATGAAATACATTTGTCTCAAATAGCTAAAACTGAAAGCAGGTTTGCTAAATGGTGTAAATTGTTTTTTAAAAAACTATTCTCTTCTGTTTGACTTCATGAATCTCCAAAAGGTTTCAAAAGAAATTCATATAAAAATGTTTTTAAAAAAAATACTTCATATATATTATTGCAGCATTAACATCTAAAAATGAAATGTTTCTTCAAATTATCTACAATATACTTTGCCAATGCCTTTAATGCATTCTTTAGTATAATGATACAGTGCCTTACTCCATGGGACAAACCACTTTTACTCATACAGTTTATTATAGTGTTGTTCATATGTAACATGTAAATGCACATTTATTAGAGGTAAATAGGAAAAAAAGGTCATATAATTTTAAAACTATCAGGGTGGGGGTATTGTCATATTTTTTCTGGAGTAAGCTGTCCAATGTAATTTTAATTATGTGCTTAGTATTTAATATACAGAGTACATTCCAAATTATTGTGTTCCTTTTAAATGAGTTATTTTAATATCCTTTGAGATCTCATCTCCACAGATAAGCATCTTGTGAAAGTATTTTAGCATGTTACATAAACGATTGGTTTAGTTTAGGAATGTTTATTAAATTTGAAATTATTATTTTTCTGTTTTTCTATAACTTATGGACGTACAAATTCATACTTTTGTTTGTTTTAATCATGTTTCATACTTAAAAACTAATTGAATATGGACACAAACCATCTAGTTTGGTGCTCATTACCGATTTCTTTCATTGTTGTTTTTTGTATTCACTCTCATTTATGCACATACATTTATACTATACATTTAGCAATAAAAAATTTAATAAAATATATATATTTTATATGTATTTTCATTTATAATCTACCTTATAAAAATGCATTTGTGGATGTTAAAAAAGTATATGGTAATAAAATTAGTGTATATGTATAAATTATATATATAAATATACACACACACATAGTTTATCCATATTAAAAGTGAATAAGACTGCAAATTAGCACCATTTAATGTAAAACAATTCTTGGCTAATTCAAAGAATGGAAGAGTATTATACTAAGTAAATTAACTTCATTACATTCCTGCAATCTGAATCCAAGGTATTATTATCAGAACTTATTCAATAGAGCTAAAATACAAAAAATAAAAGTGCATTTATAATTGTTAAAAAAGATACCATGAAACTGCTGCTCTCTCAATTCTGATTAGTTTAAACTGAGTTGTGAATGTTTGGGGTGAACCATTTTTTCCCATTATTATGTCAATAGCCTGCGTGTCTTGAAGATCTTTTGAAGATGGTTTTTATGCTGTTAATTATCAATCTTTTTAACTTATTAATTCCAAATGAAGTCTTTCTTGCTTTTGATACGTCAACTTTATACATTTATATTTAAAAAATAATTTATGTTTGCTTTGTTGGAAAATCTCTTAACTAATACTCTTTGATGTAACAGAAGTTTTTGTAAATCACTTTCCATGAAGAATAAAAATGTTTAAAGCAAATCCATTGTATTTTAAAAAAAATTGATAAACTAATTAAAAATAATATTTCATTATGGGATTTTGTGTCAAAAGTGGCCCAGAAGATGAAGACTAATTGTAATTGAAAATGTGTGCTCTCAGTTCGGATACCTTAATTTGTATTTAATTTTTGGTAATATTATATCCATAGTTTTTTTTTCCACTCATATAGTAATAGTATTTTAACAAATAAAAATTATTCAAATTAGTTTTCACAAGCACTTTTATGTTTAATCTCATATATGACTATTATATGCATGCTATGTTTTTAAAAAATGTAGTTTCCTTCACGATACAACACAAATATAAAACATATTTATAATTCTTAAAGAAAATTGATATTTGAAATTTTTTTTGGATCAAATTTTCCCTTGAGCCTTTGAATTAAATGTTAAGTACCCAGTAAATAAAGTAAAATTTATTTTTAAAGTTTAGTTGTAATGAAAGAAATCTGCACCTACAAATTAAAAACAAAACCCTTGCTCGTTAAAAAAAATCCTAGTTGGTTGCAAAGTTGTATAAAAAGTATTTTTACACAAATTGTTTATGCCTTAATGATAAAAAGTATCATATTGTTAATGTGAGGACCAAACCCAGAAAAGATTTATAGTTTATTATTCAAAGCTTTTTTTTTATATATTGAGCAAAACTGATCATCTGGCCCTGCATGAGATGAACACATTTATGTGTGCAAATCGAAATCAATGTCAAAGTTATTCTGGTTTCTTTTCAGTGCAGACTCCCAAATGTAAGATGAAACTTAGCAAAATAAATTCTTAACAGTACACAGAAGTAACATTTTTCATTGACATCCTGCCACTGCTCTATTTTAGGAGTACAAGAGTTTCAACCTTTTGAACTTGGTGGCAATATTGATATTTTGACTCTTTGTGTCGTATATTGAGTAATTCATTTCTTCACGCCATGAACCTGATAGACTATTAGTTTTTGCACCACATAGCAGAATCTTGAACTTGAATGCTGAAATTAGGAAATGAAACCTGGAACCAACATTATAACATGGACCTGTTTGTTGTCAAATAAAAGCTCCAATTATTTCCAGTAACTCATTCCTCTTTTTATCTTTTCTACTTTCTACACTAAAATTGTTTGTGTTGTAGTGTCTGAGCGCAAAATTCTGCTTCAATACTATTCTGTGAAGCAATGTTAAAAATCCGCAAATTTTACTCCAATGGGCCAAGATCTCAGATATGCTGAAGCATCTATTGACTTTGTATTATTTAATTCCATGTCTGGTCCAATAAGACATTTCAAATAGGAACTTCTTTTCGTAATAAAACAATATAAAAAAATGATTTTTAAAAAAAACACCCTTTACCAAAAATACCGTACACTAAAAAGTATACAATTATTGTCCCCCAAAACTTCAGAATTGCTAGTCATATGACTGAAAAAAGCATGGGGTGGGGTGCCCCATGAAATACAAAGATGTAGTATGACCTCTTCTTAGGTTGCTCTGTCCGTTTGTGTTTTGTAAAATCTTGTATCTCCATTTTGACCCACTCTAAAATCTAAGTCTACAAAGTTTCAGCTCAGATGGAGATAAGGAAATGGGTCAAAACTGAGTTAAAAGATTTGACCCAGACAAACAAAATCGCAAGCTAAATATTAATGTGTAAATAAAAGCATTTTTATTTTTTTTTAACAATTCCAATTTAAAACAAAATTAGCCAGGTTTTACTGTTTAGTTTCTTTTAATTGGTGTATCTGATTTGACACAAAGAAGTCACATTACTAACATTTCAGCATATATTCTGTCACATTACTAACATTTCAGCATATATTCTGTCACATTACTAACATTTCAGCATATATTCTGTCACATTACTAACATTTCAGCATATATTCTGTCACATTACTAACATTTCAGCATATATTCTGTCACATTACTAACATTTCAGCATATATTCTGTCACATTACTAACATTTCAGCATATATTCTGTCACATTACTAACATTTCAGCATATATTCTGTCACATTACTAACATTTCAGCATATATTCTGTCACATTACTAACATTTCAGCATATATTCTGTCACATTACTAACATTTCAGCATATATTCTGTCATTTATGTGACTCTTTCTAACAGGTGATATTTGGCTGAGATTTAGGGCTATGACAAATTGGTTGGATATCCCTGGTTTAAATAATTTTTTTAGGTCATGAAAGGTTCTTTTATGTATACTTGTTTTGATTTAATTATTCTCTTTAGTTAAAGTTTCCATATTTAATTCATTTCAGCAAATGTTTTAATAAATTTGTGTGATTTCTTAACTAGATCACTTTCTTGAACATTTTTTACTTGACTTTTGAAAAATATATATCTATATAGCAAATGATCTAGACTGAAAATGGGAATTTTTTAAAAACTAATTTGTAGATGTCCAGTACAACAACATTAATTTGGCCAGTAAGTGTTACAATGGCTTTGTTCTATATTTAAGAAACTTATTTTCTGTGTTGAAAAAAAAATATTTCCACATAAGTTCATTTATTTCTCATTTTATTGCTTTTGATATCTTATAATTTTTCACAACATATAAGGCTTTTACTGAATTTATGACATGCTGTTTACTTTGAAGTATTGCAAAAATAGCTTATTGTTATGTCTGAACTGTCTGGCACATAAATAAAATGTGTAATTGTAACATAAAAGACTTCCAAATTATTTTTATATATGTATATCTCTTTGCATATATGTTGCTTCTAGTCTGGCTGCTTCCTTTTTTTACAACAGACCCTCCCCCTACTCAACATGTTTAATATTAGTAGTACTGAGTGAAAAAAAGCTGTCATAAAGGTTGAATTTTTTTGGAGGCCACTATTATATTAATCAATATAGTGATACGGATATGGTGTAGGACTAGCTATAGGCCTATTGTTTAAAGGCTGGTAGGTAGGGTGTAGTACTGTATGTAGGTTGTGAAAAAAGTTATGTCCACTTAAAATATTCAGTGAGGAAGGCATAAGAATGGGTTAGGGTTTTAAATGTGAAATAGTTAGTATAACTGCATCATACCGGAACTTGCATGCTGACTTTGTTCAAATACAAATTAACTCTCAAAATTTAACTAATGCTTGTAGATACTAATGGTAATGTTGAAACTATTTCTGTAAATAATTGTTAAGCTGTTTCAGTGGCTTTCTTTGTAAAATAAAAAGAACAAAAGTATGTGCAAGTAGAGATTTAATTCTGCTTTATGGTGACATAGTATCAAGTGTAAATCATCAAGTAGAAAACCTCTAAAATATTAGAAGACAAGATACTTCCTAAACAGACAAAATAGGAAAAACTTCAATGAATGGTTAACTTGCTTTTAACAAAATATGACTAATGAAATACTTTGAACTGAAAAATCATAAATATTTAAACAACTTCCAACAAAGTCAATTTAGAATAATTTGGTCATTACAAAACTGACCATATTTTTTTAAAAAGTATCTTAAACTGTGATGGAGATATATTAATGTGAAAACACTGAATTTGGGAATAAATCTTCACAATATACGGTTTATATTTAACATTAACCATGATTGCATTTCTTAATAATAAATAAATGACAAAGGAAATTCAGCTTTCAATAAAAAATATTTCCCTTTCTTCTACAAGCAAGATAATGTCAAGAAACACTATCTCAAGAAATTTATTTAGAAAGTAGCACTTAGAACTTATTTTTATAATTATAACAATGCTTTCAATTTTTGGAAAAAAAAAAGAAGGGGACTGGAATAAAAAAACAACACGACCTCCTTCTCTAATTAAGCAAACTTATTTCCAATACTTGCGTGACAGAGGATATTATTTACATGCTATATTCACTGACAGAAAATTTCCTAAAATGCATCTCTAAAATTTACTGAGCTGTTGGCTGTGGTTGCTGAACCTCGTCTATAGCCTTACAGTGTACTTGATTGAAAAGTCTGTCTTTGATTACTTGCGACATCAAACCATGCAGTACTTCCATTGTGGTCTTACAACTGAGGATAAATGAAATGCTCTTTGTAAAATTACAATCACATTGGTTAACCTTTTCGCTACCGATGACTTCGACGTCATGATCACCCACTTTCTATTACCAAGGATGTCACATAGTCGTTATAACAAAAAGGCAAAGAACTTTTCTGAAATACTAAAGACGTCACGTCGACGTCATATTTCAATGCTAAATATTTCTTTAGTCGTTAATCTATAGAGAAGTTAAAAAGCGAATTGGATAGCGATTGAAAATACCGTAAATATCTTCTTTTAAAAGTTTTTTATTGCTGAGTCAGCAAAAATCCATGTCAAAACCCAGCCGTAATGAAAGGGTTAAGAAAATTTCTTTATGTTGAAGTTTAATAATTTAATATTCCAATTTCTCAAAGAATGATCAGTGAAAAGTATTGTGTGCAGGAATCATTTTAAAAAAATAGCTTAGAATTGATTTCATAACATTACCTAAAGATTAGAAAGAAACCTTTATAAAGATAATGACAAATTCAGTCAAATTGTGTCACTTGAACCTACCCATCCTTTGTTGCTTTAGTAAGTTTATCCTCTGTCTTCTTGTCCTGTGTATCTGTTCCTATAAGACCGCCACGGCCCAACTGGGACTCGGATTGCTCAAGTTTGTCAGACAAATCAAAGACCATGCCTGTTGTGTAATCAGCATTCTGAAAAATTTATTGATTAATTTTTAAATAGTAGAAGAAAACGCAGTGACACTAAAAAAATAATTTTTTTACTCCTCCCCAGTTTATTTTCTAAAAAAAAAGACCCAACAACTTGTTTTTATTTATCAATGTTTTGTTTTATTAAACAAACTGCTACTTTAATTTCATCCCTTTTAAATGTGCCAACTTTGAAGAAATTCATCCAAAAGAAAGTTAATTTTTTTTTAAATTTAAGAATCAAAGCAGATTTATTCCATGGTTGCAAAATTACACCAGACTGACTTCAGCAGCTGTGTAGTAACCAGAAAACTGTGGGGACACATTGGTTACAACTATCACAGCAATGTTTTAAGATTCTTTTGACCCTCAACTTTGTATACATACACATTGCTGAGAAAAAATGTAATATATAGACACCCCCTTGAGATAGACAGTCCCAGGTGACTTCTAAAAGTACACGACTGACATTTATATAGTTATCTGCGGTCACTTTGTTTGCAGACCTGTATCTGCCATAGATGTCAATTAATATTTAGGTCAATGTGCATATTACATTATCACAGTCTATCACTGTTAAAATAAAGTTACTGGTGAAATTTAAAGTGGTTCAAACACGAAGTCAGATCAGCATAAAATAAACATTATTAAGATAAGAATTAATTAAAGAATTAGGTTTTCATTAAAAAAAACAAAAAACAACCTAGGAGGTAAATCGAGATTCATTTTTATTAGGAAAATATGTTTTTTTAAAATAAATAAGAATCAATATCCATTATGCCTATTTCCTGTCCATCAACATATTACAGTCAGATATCTACCACAAGCTTTAAATGGGTCAAAGGAAGAGGGGGTATTAAATATCATACAGCTGTTTAGAGTCATCTAAACTAGATTTCAAAGGCACTCTCAGATCCTATAACATATGTGGAAAAGTTGAGAATGCATTCTCTAGTTTTCTCCATTTCTGCACTTGCCAGCCGCAATTCAGTCGTAACAAATAATTGTCACAAAATTATGTCACACAGCATGGGCAGGGCCATGAGAATGGGACGAAGAGCAATAGGTGCCAAAATGAGGGGCGCAAAATCATCTTTAGAAAGGACCTTAATAGTGAATTAAACTATACAATCCCATTTACTTCACAAAGATAAGGGGTGCTAAAAATAGTACTTTACTGGGGGTGGGGGTTGGTGGGTGGGGTGGGGTGTTTTGCACATTTTTCTATATGGGTTGCTGCAGCTTTCAACAGTAATGTTGCAAAATATTACACAATTTTCATTATTTTATTTCCACTTTTAATCCAATGGGACATGTTTCGGTCATGGTGCAAACAGTAACCCACTTGAGCAACTACTGTTTGCAGTTACAGATGGCCCTTAGTGACCTACATAGGTGTTATATTTATTTTTATTCAACCCTATATTTTATTTAAGTATGCGCTATTTCGGAGTGTACTTGTTTGAATTTAACACAAGGAGCCTTGTGAACACATAATTTAGCATAGGTGCCGGGAAACAAAAAATTTATAACCACTGGCGTAGTCTAACAAAATATATGTCACAAACACTGGACTAAATATTACTGTACAGAGTACTAAGTGTATCTAGCGAGTTCATTTGTGAAAAATATACAGCAATAATTCCTACAAAACATTGCCATAAATATGCTATTTTTTTTACTTTTAGGAGAAAAGCATTTGCTTTTTGCAAAATTTTTTAATAACTTTCTGCCAAGGCCCTCCCCCCCCCCCCCCCCCCCCAATCATAAGAAAAATGTAGCAGCGTTAATTTTATATAAACTTAAATATTTAGGACTGTTTAGTCAAAACTAGCAACATGAAGATGTAACATACTTTTTAATAAATTTTTTATTAATCTGAAAAATTACTGGAATGGATATAATTTCAATACGGCGTCTTAAAATTGTAGTTATGACGGGTTTTGGAGAACAATCACAAAAGACACCTCAAAATCGTACAAATTGTAAAAGTAAACAGGTCTGCAGTCTCTAAAATGAGTACCATACTACGTACCGTTAGAAGACTGGATGAACTCAGAGTATTGACCCAATATTTATTCCACAAAGATTCTAGAAGGCGCCTGTCCATTGATGACTTGAAGTATGACATTTCCAAGGGATAGTAACTGGTAATTGATTAGTATGACATATTGAAGTAACGGTTGACATGATTTGTTTTTCACTTAAGTTGCCCCAATGCAATGACTAGCAATAGCTTGTGCTAAATAAAAGTGAAATATAATACTAAAATAGCATATATTTAAATCTAAGATTCCTAAAAATTCGCCATGAAATTGATATTAAACTAATATATTATAAATAAAAAAACTTGTTGCCTAATGGCTTGGTTTCCATGGTATTTAAATACAAAATATTTTCTGTAACAGTCCAAGTGAACTAATTACTACTTTTCCGAGTAATAAATAATTTGTTACAACATCAAATATTCAGTAAAAATATTTGGACAGTGCTGAATTTAATATATATGAAAGGTGACAACACAAACTTACGCCTTGCAGTGAACTCCAAAGTCTTCAATTTTATTGAGTGGAATGGACTGATACTCTGATGGGTGCTCATCTGGTGGTTTGTATCCCTGTATATAAGACTAGTGCAAGAGTACTTTCATACAAACATCTTAAAATGTTTCTAATAACCAGACTGATATAACAGTATATCAGTCTTGAGTATCAGTTCACATAATGAAAGCTAAGAGAATGAAAACAATGAATACAATGCAAAATGGGTGTCATTCAAAAGAAGAGAAGGGATGTAAAGGATCTTGTTCATGTCCACAAGCTAGCATCTTTTGTTGTTATAAGCTGCTTGCATTCCAGCTAGTTTAACATTTTAATTTGCTGACATCTTCTATGGATGATTCACTTGTGAAATAATTATAATGTTGAAACACCAAGGAGTTAGTAAAAAAATCTATGTGAGGGAGATCACTCTATATATCTGATAGCCATTTATCAACAAAAGTATATGATGTGAGTTTGGGCTTTTAATTTTCCCCCGTTAAGTCTGGTTGCCCTGCCCAGTGAGTTTTCCTAGCCAATTTTACATTCAATCACCAGATTACATGGGGTGCTATGAGCTAGGCTATCACACAGCTGCAAAATTTGTTTGCAGAGGCCTCCGGTCCGAGTCCCACACTAACGGCTATGAAGGTGGGTCCCAAGTCCTGAGACATGATTCTTGGTGGGTTGCAGTTCAAGAGCTACTTGCTTCATGCAGTTCTAAGCCTTGGTTGATTTTAATAGAATGATTTTTATTTGCAGACTTGTTTAGAAGTGGACAAGGGGCGGTGGGTGGAAAAGATGTGTATTTTTATGGCGGCCATCCTTTATGAAGAGCACCATTGAGAAAAAACTGTACTCATGAATAAAATCAGTTTTCATAAAGGTGAAATTATCATTGGTATCATGAAAGGTGCTGACATTATCATTGGTATCATGAAAGTTTTCATAAACAGCAGGAATTTCACAGAATCAGTTTGAAAAAAGTTTTTCTTATTCGCATGAATTATGAGATTATGAAAGACTTTAAAAAAAATCATCATGCATTTGAATACCTTTGGATATGTTCTGAAAGCACCAATGTTGACTTTTCCAGCTGAGATTGTACGGACTGGATCAATCTGAATGCACAAAAAAAAAACAACCAAGAAATAAAAGTTAACTACCAACAAGCACAATATTCTTTGAGAGTCTTTAAATAACATCTACAAGTACAAGGGGGTAAAAAATCATAAAAATATATTTGAGTTAATTAAACTGACTCTGGGGTATAACTTTGGAATGAAGATGTTAGGTACCTTAACTTAAAAAAAAAAAAAAATTTATAATGGTTAAGCACAGGACCTTAACACTGATGCAAACTCTTAAATCTGCAACAAGACTAAATGGTAATATATTTTGCTTAATCATGTTATTTTTAATTAGGAAATAAGTAAAAAATTTCTGTGTCATGATTTTAGGGAATGTCAAGCTTTTCCCAAATACTTGTTTTTAAATGTACCGGTACATGCTTCTGGAATTGCTAATTTTTATGTAAAGCACAGTGAGCCTAGCCCAAGGCTGGAGTACTGCGCAATCGAAAACCACCTGGTAATAATAATAATGATATTTTTATGACATTTACACCAAAAGTCTTTTAGGTTCCCAACAGTAGAACAATATGATTTTTTTTCCCCCTCAAGAATATTTACCACAATTGCTACAAAAGGTTCTTGAAACTGCTGGTTAAGCATCTGTGTGGAAACATCAATGCCAGACAACCAACATCCGTATCCTGGATGACTATGGTACCAGCCGATCGCATTTTCAAGTCTTTTCACCTATTAACAAGAAGACAGTGTAGTCAGTTTCCAGTTGTTAAAAAAATTAAGCAAGAAGATATTTTATTATACTCAAGCTTTATTTTAATAAATGATATGTAAAAAAAAAAATTGACTCCCAAATAACTATTACAGTACTTGTTTTGCAGCTTCAGTGTAGGCGGCCATGTATTCATATGCCTGAGCTTGGGCATTGACCCTTGTTTCAGTTCCTTCTACTGGCAAAGCCACACCATCCATCACAATCATTGTGTTACCATCAACTTTTCCAAGAAGTAGACCCATCACCTCCAGATTTCCACCAGATCGTGCATGCATGACCATTTTCAGCAATGCCAGTGCAGATATTTTGATGTGCTTGAAGTAATGTGGACTGCAGAATAATTTTTTAAAAAAATATGCCAATATCCGGTATTAATTTTTAGGAAGAGGAAATAAGTAAAGATCAATAGTTTTCTTGCTTTTGAGGCCCATCTATAAAAACCAATTGGCTAAGATTTTATCATTAAATATATTAAATATATAGATCAGTAGTTCCCCAGCTTTTCA
Organism: Omphiscola glabra; assembly: GCA_964017045.1. Taxonomy (NCBI): domain Eukaryota; kingdom Metazoa; phylum Mollusca; class Gastropoda; family Lymnaeidae; genus Omphiscola; species Omphiscola glabra. The sequence goes on along the minus strand of OZ024796.1, from coordinate 14,874,090 downwards.
AGTAGAGAGCCATATCTAATTTATTTGATAATAAAGCAGGCCACAACGTTATAAAATTATAAAAGTTCATTAATACAGTATAGTAAATATAGAGGCCTTGAGGGTCATTTTCTGAGAGCTGTCTGGCCACAAGTGGCCTGAGGGCCGGCGCTTGGGAACCCCTGATATAGGTCCATATAATTTTAACCTAAGCTTCTTTAATCTTAACCTATAAAGGTCATGCTGAAGGTCATACTGAACCGGCTAAGACCATATGTCAACAGAATCATTGCTGAAGAACAGGCGGGCTTCAGGCAAGGACTTAGTACTACTGAGCAGATCCTAAACCTCCGGATACTATGTGTGAAATAACACCAACAAAACCTATACCACGATATTATAGAGAATTTTATCTCTTATTTAAGTCTATGGCTCATTCCAAAAAACAGTACATAACAAAGGACGATACTGAAGTTGAAATACCATAACAAATAGAACGATACACAAAGTCAGGGCTAATTACAATTAATAAGTTTTTAATGTGTGAATTTCAATGAATTACAAAAGCAAGAGAATATGATTAAAATGATTAACTTACAGTATGGCTGGTACCGGTACTGTATGTATAATACAATGAGCTCAAGTTGTACAATGAAAGAAAATCTACACACAACCAAGTACTGTCTCGAGTTAGTATAATAATAATACACGCTACACGTCTCGTGATAAAAAGGATCTCCTCACGCCATTCAGTTTTAGGCCCTTTTATAGTATAGTCTACTTCAAATGATCATTCTTGAAAAGAATACGCAGTCTCACTGCTTCCCGCATCCTCTAGATCATTCGAAAATTTTCCCAACTGGAACGGACTATAATAAGCTTTGTTGTAAACAAGGTTAAATTTCGCTAGCCACACCCCAAAACGGCCTCGACTGTAAGAGGTCATGCACTTGGAAAGCGGGTAAAGCGTGCATCAAAACACATCTCCTTCATAACAACGTCTTTGTGGATTTCAAGAAGGCATTCGACAGGGTTTGGCATGCTGCTTTATGTGCCACCATGAGACACTACAACATCAACACAAACTTAACCAGAATGATAAGCAGCCTCTATGATAAGGCCACCAGTGCAGTCTTCTTCAACAATAACATCGGAGAATGGTTCAAGACCATGGTTGGAGTATGACAAGGCTGCTTGCTCTGTTCAACATCTTCTTAGAGAGAATTATGTCAGATGCACTGGAAACGCATGTAGGGACAGTCAGCATTGGTGGCAGAACAATCACCAACCTACGCTTTGCGGATGACATAGACGGACTGGCTGGAAGCGAAGAAGAGCTAGCCAACCTAGTAAAGAGTCTCGACAAGACTTCTTCGTCCTTTGGCATGCAAATCAGTGCTAAAAAAGACAAAAATGATGACAAATAGCATCACTGGCATCACCACTGAAATTAAGGTTGGTGAGGAAAGATTAGAGACAGTTGGCAGCTTCAAATACCTCAGAGCAATAGTTTCGGAAGAAGGCTCCAAGCCCGAATTGATGGCCAGGATTGCGCAGACCACAACAGCACTAAAGAGGCTCAAGAAAATATGGAAAGACAAAAATATAGCCCCCAGCACCAAAATCAGGCTGATGTGCTCATTAATCCTCTCCATTTTCTTATATGCCTGTGAGTCCTGGACATTAACAGCAGAACTTGAAAAAGAAAATATAGGCGATGAAGATGAGATGTTTCAGAGGCATTCTTTGTTATAGAGACTATATCACCAATGAACAAGTGAAAGAAAGGATTCGTCAAGCAATTGGGCAGTACGATGACCTCCCTGTGTCTGTAAAAAAGCGGAAACTTGAACAGTATGGCCACATGCCCCGAAAACAAGGGCTCGTCAAAGAAATCTTGCAGGGCACTACTAGAGGAGGAAGAAGAAGAGGAAGACAGAGAAAAGGATGGGAAGATAACATCAAAGAATGGACGGGATTAAAACTAGGCGATGCTATGCGTATGCCAGGAGACAGAGAAGAATAGTTTTTATGTTATCTGTGGCGCCTCAACGGTAGAAGGACTACGAGACATGATGATGATAAAAAGAACGATTCCTAATCATTTCCATACCCTGAACCCACTATTCTGAAGTGGAATAAATTTTTAATAAAAAGAAACCTTAAAGGTTTACACCCCAAAACTGTATCGTGCATTGCCACCTATATCGTTATCTTTGATATTTAAACCTTGACTCATTGAAACTCATTCCACGTCTGGAAATGTTGGGCTGAGTCCAACAGTCATACCACTCTACATCCAACCGAGTATCACTACTCAAGTACCAGTGCCGTTGATTGACTTTTGGAGGCCCCTTGTGACTTATCAGTTTTGTGCTTGTTGCATTCAAAGTGATATTTATTTTCCAAATCAAAACTTAGGGCAAAAGAAATGGTAAATTGGAATAGATCGTACTGCGTTTTTTTTACCTTACCATGGCTGCCAACTTGATTGCCGTGACCCGTAAAATTAAGAATAAAACGTTAAAAAATAATAAAAAAATTTCCTAAATGTATCCCTAAATCTAACCAAATGAAATGAGGTACGATCTATCTTAATTAGCCAAATAAATATCAGATATTAATATATATAAAAGGCAAGCGTTATCCGCACGGCCGTGAGAATAATGCAGAGCGTTATCCGCACGGTTTTGGACGTTTTTTGTAGGCTTATTGAACGCAAATTACAGTGTGTCAGTATGGAATGAATCGTAAATGTGTGAAAGCCAGCCTGTCTTAGGTCTAGGCCTAGATGTAAAATATAGGTATAGGCCTATAATCTTGTAGACTAGTAGCATTAAGATGCGTTTTATTTTGGGCCTATGGCCTAGAAGCTATACCTTATACAGTCTACTACTAGACCTAATAAGACAGTGTTTAGCAAGGTATGCATTTCTGAGAAGTTGAAATGCAGTGTAACCCCTGTTAGTCTGGTGCGACTTATGCGCGGGTCAATGATGATAACATAGAACAATCTTAAACTAGGGGTGCGACGTGTACAAGAGTATATACGATATATTATATTAGGTAGGCATGTAGGCCTATTCTAAATGAAATTAAATATTTAAATAAACCATTAAATTGAGCTTGGTTTCATTAAAATTAAAACAAATCTAAAAATATTATTCCTCTATCTTTTGATAATAAATAAGTTATACTTTAAAATTCTTTTTGAACATAATTATTAAATATAAAATATAGTTTTAATTAAAATGAAGAAGAAAAAAAAAAAAGTAAAATTCGATCCCCAACCAGTAAATGATCACATTATATAAGTTAGCTGGGCGTCTACTCTACCACAAGACCACCGAAGTTCACATCTAGTTGCCTTATTCTTATCTTAAAACCAGGTCAATGGTACATTTTTTGCCACGATGTACGCAGGCCTAGGTCCATGGTTTTACAGAAATTCGTTCTTTTTAAAATTTTTATTTATTCATTTATTAGTGAAGAAAAGAATAAATAGTTTGAGTTCTAAAATAATGCCGAGCGTTATGGCAGACCGAAATCTTCGAATAACGGCGAACATTATGCGCAGAGCTGTATGACCAGCCGCTATAATGCGCATGCGCCGAGGAGCTGTGCGGATAATGCTCGGCGTTATCCTCACGGCCAAAGCCGTGCGAATAACCACTACATATATAAAATATATTAATGGCTGATGTGTAGTTGTGTGTCCGTGGCGTCATTTGCGTTAGGGAGAGGGTCAAAACCCTGTTAGGGAGAGGGTCAAAACCGGGTTAGGGAGGAATTTAGGGTTCAGGTTAGGGTGAGGGATAGATTTAGATCATTTTTTCATTTTTAAAAACTTTTTATTCGTCATGGTAAAAAACGCGGACACATAACTACACATTTACCATATTAATTTTAAATACCTATCGGAACCAGGGACAAAACACGCAAATGATGTCATGGTGAGATCTCTTCGCATTAGTCAAAAACGCGGTGATATCTCTGAACATTTACCTTACTTTTTAAAAAAATATATTTATTTTGGTGCAAACTAAATGATGGACTTGTGAAAAGGGCTTCGTCTTCTTGTCTTTGCAGAGCACCGGCCGAAAAATAAAAAGGCTCAGTCTCAAGTGGGTTAATTATCCATTAATATAGTCACAAAGAACCGAACTTACTCTTTTTCCCATGGTTTAGCTGTTAGAATATCTTGCTGTTGTTTGGAATCATAACGATATATATCGTCTACACTAGACACACTTTCAACATTATTAGACAGCTCCCAAGACTTTTTAGCTACTTTGGTATCCATTTTAACAAATCTTTTTTGTTGAGAAACAAGAAATATTAACCGGATATACTGGGAAATCTTTTTTTCCGTATATTTAATTGTAATTATTTACACATATTTTTTAGAAGATAAATATTTCCCATGAAAGGAAAAAATATATATTAAATTCATACACAGCAAATATATATAAATATTTTTTAGTCGACTTAACATATAATACTTGAAAAAATCAACAATAGACTGATTAACTTGATCCAGACCTTTTTTTTTAAAAAAACAAGATAGAACATTAACTTTTATAACCAAACACGATTTCCACCAAAAAAAAAAAAAAAAATAAAACGTTGTGACATAGGAAGTGAGTTACATAGGGGGTGGGCGCCACTTTCACCCCTCCATTGAGAGGCGTCATTTTCGTCCACCTGCAGAGTTTTCCTCGTGGATGGGCGACAAAAAGTTTGACCCGCATCACGGCGAAGTTATCGTTTTGAAACTTGGTTTGAGAAGTGTCTGTAAACATCATCAGCATCATATAATCATCATAATTGTTATTATAATGATTATCAATGGTGCTTCAGTCCACGGAGGGTGCTGCTCTGGTCCAATCCACCACATCCTTCCATCGCCTTTCGTCTCCATGTACGGACTCCCAGCCAGCTGATGCAAATCCTTCACCGGTGGCCGGTGAGCCGCCTACCCCCTGGGGTCCTTTGTTTCTCTCTATAATCTACAATACTCTTAACATCCTATCGAGGTGTCCTTTGGTTTTCTGCTTGTAGTGTATTTCTTGTAACAAATTGTTTCCAAGACAAGCTTGTCTGCACTGCGCACACCAGTGTGGGAACCCAGCCAAGATCTCTCCTAACGAAATCAATATGTATTTATTTTAGGGATTTGTAGCAAGCTTTTTGTTTGTGGGGGGGGGGGGGAATTTTTGTTAGCTCAAACTCCGCTCCGAGTTCCGTCAAAATTGAAAAAAAGTTATATCCTATGTCTTGGTGTGGCTGCTTCCACCCCCTCCCCACTCAACATGTTTTAATATCAATAGTACTGAGGGAAGCTGCCAAGCAGGGAGCGTCATGCGTGACGGTTGAACCCAGGTTGAAAGATTGAATTATTTCACAGGCTACTATTATATCAATCAACCAAATTGTAAGGTGTAAGATTGTCTGTAGGGCTGTCCGCATGACTGTCTGCATAACTTTATTAATCATTTTGGCTCTTGGTTTGAATTCAGAGTTTGCCTTCTCTTAGACGAGTTGCCGTCCAAGGATAGCAAGTCCCATCCATCCGGGATGCTTGGAAAGATGGCTTTGGTGGGGATTTTAACAGCAGACTGTTCGGCTTGAGTCAGTTTAGACCGCTCGGCCACCCAGCACCAATATTTTTATAGAAACCAAGAAGTTAACTTTTTTTTTATAGCTTTGGACCGACTGGATATTTTCTAAAAATACTCGGACCCGGTGTAAAAATCTGCCCCCGGCTAAGCCCTATAAATCAGCGGTTCTCAACCTGTGGGTCGCGACCCTCTTGGGGGTCGCACGACCATTTCCCAGGGGTCGCCTAATACCATCTGAAAACACATATGCTCTATAGTTATGAAGTATAACCGAAAATAATTTTGTGGCTGGGGGTCGCCACAACACGATGAACTGCATGAAAGGGTCGCGGCCATAGGAAGGTTGAGAACCACTGCCCTTGTAAATTATGACGATATTCAGCCGTTTCCGTCGCAACTCACACGTTTTGTATAGATGATTAGATTAGATTACTCTACAGATAATCGTATTCATTATAATCCGGTATAAGCTGGTAGAAGAGTTGGGGCAACATAGATGGTAGAAGAGTGGGGGCACCATAGGTGGAAGAAGAGGGGGGCAACATAGCTGGTAGAAGAGTGGGAGAAACAGCTGGTAGAAGACTGGGGGCAACATAGCTGGTAGATGAGTGGGGGCAACATACCTGGGGCAACATACCAGAAGAATGGGGCCTCGATTTTAATAAATTAAAGAACAGCATTTTTGTATTAATACATTTTAACATTTTTGGAGCTCGGAGCAGTAAGAAAGTTTCCCAGCTCCAGCTCCACTCCAGCTTGATTCCAGCGCTACTCCAGCTCTGGGACCCAAAAAAACCCCAACAAAACAACAACAACCCCTGCTTCAGAGCTCCGCTCTAAATTCCGGATTTATTTCTTAGCCTTTCACACGCGTTCCTGCAGGACTCGAACCCTGTCCTTACAGCTATCAGTGTATAGCTACTTTTGTTTTGGGCCAGGCCCTTAGTCTCTGTTACTGGCTGCAAGGCACCAGTTCCTGACTTTGGTCAACTCTGTGTATTCCATTCTACAAGTAGCCGTCATATATTCTTGAAAAGAAAGACCCACACTATGCTGTGATATCATGAGCATTCCCCTATTTAAAAAAAATAAAAAATTACTTCAATGCAGCGTTGTGTCGACCACTCTTCTCAACCTTTTATGTGTTTTGATATTGACATCACCGATTAAATGTGTAGCGCTGGGCCAGTCCATCCCTTACCTTGATGGCGGAAGGTTGTTTACGTTTTTTTCCGCCTTAAGTATGCTATCTGGTTAAGCAATTTCTACAATTTCTTTTCTGTAGGGTTCTATAACTTAAGCCAGCTTTTCTAGCAGGGAGAGATTTTGCTGTTTTCCCTAGACACTTTAAGATTCGTAATATTCTGACAAGATTATACTCTTAATGTGTGTGTGTAATTTAATTAATATTTGTATTTTTCGATGATTGTAATTTTTTTCTGTAAGATGATATAAGTTTTATTTCTGTACATTTGATGTTGCATCCTTTATATAAATATAATAGTATAATTAAAGTTAATATTGTTAATATGACTAGCTTTGGTATAGTTTTTCTTTGTATCCTCAAGTAAAATAGTTTTTTCAAGACCATCGTTCCGCATTTAGAAAAAAAACGAGCTAAATCTTAAAGCAGATTAAAGTTACGAAAACCATATAACGGTACGTAATAATGCGCCCTCTGTATAGTAACAAATATTTGCCAATCTGGCAAAAGTAGTTTAAGGGCAGTAACCAGTGTCGTCTATTCCCAGAGATGTAAAATATTTCGACTAAGTGAAAGAAGCCAGGAAAAAAAAAATAAAAACGAGTAGAATACAATTGAACAAAAAATGGTAACACATAAACGCTGCAGCAAACTAGTTTATTTTATTCATCGTGGAAAACTTCAAGACAAAGTTTGACTCACAATCCAAGCTGAAATAAAACGCTGAAGGCCGGACGCACATGAACTATTTGAGCACACGAACACGTCTTGGAATACATTGGTGTGACTGAAGGCATTCTAGCAACACAACAACACATATTGACTTGGTGCAGTGTTTCCTACAGGCATCTCTCGGGGAGCTGCCCCCACCCCCAAGGACTTCAAGTGCCCCCGGAGCAATATGAGTACAAGAATAACGTAAAACTACAGAACTATTTTAATTTTAAAATCTGTTTTTTCCCCTTAAAAATATTTTTTTTAAAATTTCTCTTTCATTTGTAAAAATAGATGGACTATACATGCTTTGATAGAATCCAGGGGTGACCATAAGATGGGACCAAAGGCATAATCCCACGGCGCCAAAAACTGTGTGAATTCAGATTATGTAGGGCGTGGGCGCTGGTTGCAAGCATGCGTACTTTTGGGGTTTGTAAATTCACTGTCTCCCCCCCCCCCCCACACAACACCTGAAATGCCCCCAACCGCCTCTGATCAAATTCTCTGAAAGTGAAAGAGACACTGGCTTGGTGTCCTTGATTTTCAGTGTGAAACATGTCATTATTTATTTATTATTAGTAATATTAGCTGCATCTCGCATACAAAAAATGAGATCGCTGTCAGCATTCGTGGTGCTAATACGTTTGGATTCGATTTGTCATCTTATCGGACATTCCCGATTTTCTTTAAAGGCAACTACTTGTAAATATTTAAATAGAAATCATATGTAATTGTATAGATACTAATAGGTGCTTAAAATAACAATCAAGAAGCTAAATGTGAAGAAGTATAGGTAATCGCTGGTAAGTATAATAAAGTAGTTAATTGTAAATATCGAAAAGGAATTTGAGTTTGTGTCCACATTTCGTTCTAGGGTTGACCTATTTACAACTTTGTTGCACTTTTTTCCGGTTCAAACCCATCATTTATGTGAAGTCCGCTGTAGCTGGGAGGACTGTCTTCACTGGTGTTGTCCTGCTTGGAGTGGATGCTGCAGTTCTCATTGTCGTCGGCTGGCATTTCTATTGCAGTGGAGCTCTCCTGAAATATCGAAATTACATTAATTATCCTTGAATGAATGAAAACTTAAACAAATGTTGTATTTTCCTCATTGTGTCTTTTGTGTGTGTTGGAAATTTAATCCTTCATTTTTATATCTAGCTTCATATTGTAACATAAATAAGTAGAAAAGGGTACGCCTACAACGGAAGCGGAGAACCCTGTTTCAGTTGAATTTGGGGAAAGTGGTTCAAAGACTTAAAGTGGTCTAGGATGATAAAAATGTCTCTTATCAAATTAAAAACAACAAATTATTATTTTAAAGACACCCCCACCCACATTTTCTAGAATTTTTGTTGGCACCATGGCGATATCAGCCATTATGTTGTCACCAATGCACCTTATTCCTACTGAAACTGGTATCACTTTAGTGTGAATTAATTAATGTGTTGAATACTTTTTTTAAATGGCTGATATTGCAACAAAATTCTAATGTTTAAATAATATGAATAACAAATAACTATAAAATAAAATTGACAAAAAATATATACATGTATACACAATGTAATACAGCTCAGGTACTTCGGGAGTACAAGTTGATTGTTTGGAAACAGTGCACCATGGCTCACAACCGGGGGAATAGAAGCTTTGGACATAGCTCGTCAGGACTTTCGGAAAAGCATGCGGATGAGGTCAAAGACTGTCTTGATTCGTTTGGCCTATATCCCAAATCCAAACCTTGCGAGTCAACTCGAGGGTTCACCTTAAGAGCGATCTAATGGCAGTGGAGTTCTTAAACTTCCATCTCCAAATAGGATATGGAAATTTAAAGGAAGATTATGATAAGGTATAAACTCCACAAGGTATATGTTCCACAGAGTATACACTCCACAAGGTATATGCTCTACAGAGTATACACCCCAAAACGTATACACTCAACAAGGTATACACTCCACAAAGTTTACACTCCACAAGGTATATGCTCCACAGAGTATACACTCCACAAGGTATATGCTCCACAGAGTATACACTCCAAAAGGTATATGTTCCACAGGGTATACACTCCAAAAGGTATACGCTCCACAGAGTATACACTCCACAAGGTATACAATCCACATGGTATACGCACCGTACAAGGTATACGCACTTCACAAGGTATACACTCAGGATAACCTCCGTGAAGCTGAATTTGTCAAAGATTTAAAGACGTCAAGTGAAAAGATATACATACTAAGATTTGAGAAATTTACTCTCGGTTAATTTGATTTGGCTTAGGGACAGAGGTCTATTCTTACACCAAACACAACAAGTAGCCAGCATTAATTATCCTTTATTGCATCAACTTCCTACTGAGTTGTGAGTTATCAGTCTGTGGACTCGTTGCTTGAGTTTAAAGGACGTGATTTACTTCACTGTCCACTCACACTTTAAGCCCTACAGGGATTCCACCACATTATCTATGTCGTACTCCAATCACGCTGCAGCGCAATCTGAGGCACTGCTGAACGTTGTTGCAGGATCATGCCTTACATAGAAATGCCATTGAAGCAACCATCTTCACAGGCAGTGGCGGTGCGAGAGAAACAGCTTTAACGCCCCCCACCCCCCAAATTCCTAAGTTTCCCCTCTGACCAACTATTCCAGTCAGTTTAAGCGACTCAAGTTTCCCGTCAAATCCTACTTCGCCCTGAAAATAATCAGAGCCCAATCCCATTATTTTAAACTGGATTGAGTGGACTAAATAAAATCCCGAGTATCAGCATGGTCTAATTTTTTTATTTAACAAATTCAGAAAATATAATGGGTGTTTCAGATAACGTCATTCGGAGCTAAGAAGAAGCACGAGGGAAAAATGTACGCCCACTTTTTTATCATTGGACGACAGGACCAAGAAAACTACATCCTACTATAGTTGTAATTCACCTCAGTGGCGAAGCACGGGTATTCAGCTAGTAATCGAATATAACCCAAAACGTCTATCAGATCAAACCATATACCGTTGAGAATGTGGCTCCGAAGAAGCGATCCAGTATGCCTGCTCCTATGGCATCGCCCCAGACATTGATGGCTGTACGGAATCGATCCCTGTTTGAATACGTAAAGAAAACAAACAAATCAATAAAAGAAAAAAACAAATAAATTAATAATTTTAGATTTATCATCCTGAAAGTATTAATTTATAGGTGTACCAGCTGTAGACATGGCGGACGTGGAAAGAGGCCCCAGGCTATGGTGACACAACAATGCAGTCTTTACAGCATTGTAGACATTCAGGAATGCATTTTAATTGAATTGAACATTTTCAATAATTTTATACCATTAATATAACGAAAGAACAAATAGATTTTCAAATCACTGAATACTCTGTCATAAAAAAGTTTAAAAAAAAAACAAAAACAAAAACACTACCAATTAATTTAGTTTAATATTAAATTATACAATTGTTCAGTTCACATTTAAACATTCAAAGTTGCCACATTTTGCGAATACTTACAGTAACCAGTCAATCGACAAGATCAGGGTGACGTCTTCAGCCGGTAGTCCGACAGCTGTCAAAACGATAACCAACGTCACAAGTCCGGCCTGTGGGACTCCTGCGGCACCAACAGCCGCAGCTGTAGCCGTGAGACTGGGACAAAGAGACCACCATTGTACATCGAGCAAAATATTTTTTAAAAAATACCAAGTGTGGGACACAGAAATGAATCACAATTTTACAGATGCATTGATGTTTTCCATTGACAGGCGGTTTATCACGCCCGCCCCTCCAATTTCAATGTAATTAGTGTCAGTAGTGTTATGAATAAACTTGGTAATTGATAAACTCAGCTTTGCTGATCCACTGACTAAATAACAAGACCGACAACCCCGTCTCTGTTTCCTCCATACCTCTGAACATAACTCGTGACCGACAGTATGAAGATTTGCTTCCGGTGTGTGTTACTGACTTCATTTTTTTTTTTGGTGTCTTGATGAGCCCAAATTTTTTTTTTTGGTGTCTTGATGAGCCCAGTTTTTTTTTTTTTGGTGTCTTGATGAGCCCAGTTTTTTTTTTGTGTCTTGATGAGCCCAGTTTTTTTTTTTTTGGTGTCTTGATGAGCCCAGTTTTTTTTCTTTTTTTTTTTTTACACCGGAATATATGTGAACATAGTACCTTAAAAATTATAGTGTTTCTTGCCAATTCTCGTAGCTACAAAGTAATATTATGACATAAACAGCAAACCGCAGCCCCGAAGCAGTAGATGATAAGTTCAAAGAAATGCTTCCATTGAAAGTGATGTCCACGGAAACTAGAAACACACCGGAGAAGACATGAATGGTAAAACAGACACGGTCATTGAGCTACGATAAGCAGAGGCAAAAAATAAAATTAATAAATCAATAAAAAACTATCTGTTTGAAGTTGAAGTAAACAGGGAAACTCGGACGTTATCATCAGGACAACATATGCAGTTGTACTGCTTTATATGGATAGTGGAGAGAGAGGTAGAGAGAGAGAGAGAGAGAGAGAGAGAAAGAGAGAGAGAGATGATGGCACCACTACTGACCTCACAATGATGACGTCAGCGATGCTGAGCTCCTTGGCGTTGACCTGGGCAATGAAGATGCACGCTACGGCCTCGTACAGCGCGGTGCCGTCCATGTTGATGGTCGCACCAACTGGCGCCACGAAGCGCACCACGTTGATGTTGATCTTGTTCTTGTTGACCAGACAGTCCATGGTCAAGGGCAATGTGGCAGAACTGGTGGGGAGGTAGGACAAATTAAACGAATTGTTACGTCATGGCTTTGTCACCCCACAGCCTCACATCACTCGACGCCTGTTTTCACCTTATTCTCAACTTTAACAGCACACGTCTATTCACCACATACAAGGAACACATCACATTTCAACGAGCTTTTGTTTAAGAATAGAGCAACCAAGTTTTAGCTCAGCTCAACATCTCACCACTACTACTCCAATCAATCACTAGCACTAACCCGTTATTACCACTATTGGTACTCAAGCTATAATAGTGCTACGATCATCACCATGGCGATCGCTTTCACTAACATCCCTACAATCTCTATTCCTAACATAGCTATCTTCTCGTGACCATCATTATCTTTATCAGCACATTCGTTACAAGTAGCGTCGCTACCATTTGGGTCTTTGTGACCAGTATGCCTACAGATAGCATGATTCTCACGAATGCCTACAGATAGCATGATTCTCACGAATACCTACAAATAGCATGATTCTCACGAATGCCTACAGATAGCATGATTCTCTCGAATGCCTACAGATAGCATGATTCTCTCGAATGCCTACAGATAGCATGATTCTCTCGAATGCCTACAGATAGCACGATTCTCTCGAATGCCTACAGATAGCATGATTCTCTCGAATGCCTAAAGATAGCATGATTCTCTCGAATGCCTACAGATAGCATGATTATCTCGAATGCCTACATATACCATCATTCTCTCGGACACAATATCTTTAACACCCTATCAATATTTTCATCCTCCATTATGTTGCTGATATATCTTACAGACTGATACTAGACCATTATACATTTATACATCTTACACAATGAGACTGGAACATTATAAATTATATATCTTACACACTAAAACTGGACTAAGATAAATTTATACACACAATGAGACCGGACCGTTATAAATTCATACCTCTTACACACTGAGACTTTACTATTACAAATGTGCACAACTTACAATATTATTGAATTGCACTTAAATTTTATCAGAATGTTTGATATTGTGCTGTTGTCAAATAGTTCATTTGTAAACTCACTTCCGTTGCACATAGTACCAAAAGTTAACCAATCGGCCTGAACATCTCACCTGGAGGCCGTTCCCCACAAAAGTTAACCAATCGGCCTGAACATCTCACCTGGCAAAAGTTAACCAATCGGCCTGAACATCTCACCTGGAGGCCGTTCCTCACAAAAGTTAACCAATGGGCCTGAACATCTCACCTGGCAAAAGTTAACCAATCGGCCTGAACATCTCACCTGGAGGCAGTTCCCCAGGCCGTGCACAACGCCTTGGACATGTTGACGGCAAACGTGACCGGGTTTTTCCTGGTAAAGATGAAGTACAGCGTCGGCAGTGTGATGATGCCGTGGATGGCCAGCCCGCCCAGCACCGTTGCCATGTACATGCCCATGTCGTTCAGGACGCCGCCGATGTCTTTGGTCAATATAAACTTTGAGGCGATGAGAAAGATGATCCCGACTGGAGTATACCTGGTGAGATATTATTATTATTATATGTCTTATATAGCGCGGTGCACCAGCCTATAGACACAACCATATAGCCCTATTAATCCCTACTGGAGTATACCTGGTGAGATAGACACAATCATGCAACCCTATTAATCCCTACTGGAGTATACCTGGTGAGATAGACACAATCATGCAACCCTATTAATCCCTACTGGAGTATACCTGGTGGGATAGACACAATCATGCAACCCTATTAATCCCTACTGGAGTATACCTGGTGAGATAGACACAATCATAGAGCCCATTAATCCCTACTGGAGTGTACCTGGTGAGATGGACACAATCATTGAGCCCAATTAAACCCTACTGGAGTGTACCTGGTGAGATGGACTCAATCATAGAGCCCCATTAATCCCTACTGGAGTGTACCTGGTGAGATGGACACAATCATAATGCCCCATTAATCCCTACTGGAGTATACCTGGTGAGATGGACACAATCATAGAGCCCCATTAATCCCTACTGGAGTATACCTGGTGAGATGGACACAATCATAGAGCCCCATTAATCCTTACTGGAGTATACCTGGTGAGATGGACACAATCATGCAACCCTATTGTTTTTTAAATTAAATTTAACACAGTGTTATTTTTTTATTGAAACGAAAATAAATAGCTGTGTAAATAAATATACTATACATAATAATAGCTTTAGTGCAATTTAGTGCACTGGGTGGGCACGCTTTTAGGACACAGCGTCACTCCTACATTCAACATACAGGAAATAGAAAGAACTTTAGTATTTGTCTCTCTACATACAGTACAGGATCCATGTTTGTATCAAACTATGTTACATGTTTTTAAAATACAAAATCCGAAGTTGTAACAATTTCCTTCTCTGTCAATTTTGACGGGTCATTTACTAGTATAAATAGGAGCCAGAATTATCAATTCATCGATCGTGGGCCCTCAAAATATAGAAGAAGAAATAGGTTTTAAAGACTGATGATGAATAGATTCAAGAAAAATTTGCACTGTTATTATATAAGAAACACAAATGCATCTCTTCTGCTCACACGTTCAGATAAGGCAACATATACACAATCAAAGCAAATATATGACCATGGTATTACAATGAGTTAGGAATATATTAGATTTGAAAATAAATTATCTTTGAATTTATCCTCTGATAAAATAAGTTGTGATTGCATGCGTAATCAATTAAGATTTCTCGAGAAAAGTGACCTAATTTACCAAATAACTATGTTGATGAGGCACATGGTGCAGCTGTTGAGAGAACGGAAGAAGTTCTTTAAGGGTAGACCTTCCTCACCAAGATGGTTGATGATGCAGCCAAGAGCGATGGAGAAAACGACTAAGCCCAACACATTCATCCCACTGTCAGACACCACATACGGCTTGGCCAGGTCCACGGCTGTGGAGAATGGAAAGGGTAACATGTAGGACATTGGGGGGGGGGGGTTGTATAACGGAGAACATGTTGAATTATTCTGTACATTAGACCACAGGGTGACGTTATGTGGAAACAAGGCGAAGCAATCCTGATAAACAAGGTTTCGGTAACCGAAAAGAATCTTGGGTGGGATAACCCTGTATGTGAGATGTGTTAAGTAATCCACCTTACCCCGCAAGATCCACGTAAAAAAAAACCCGTTCAGTTCACCGGCCCCCCACCCCCCACATGGCCCAGGCTCATCCTCAAGAACACCAAGTTTAAGGACCACGGGTCATAGACGTCTAACACTGGGACCTCATCTATTTAAACAAGTATGTCAATGGGAATGGACCAAAGAATTTGAATATATCTCCCTGCCTGGTGGGTTCCAAATGATCATACTTGCACTCCACACATATATAATGATTACAAGCTTATCGGGATAGAAAGTTTATTCTACCCCAAGAGTCGTGCAAAACTGATGACAACCACAAGGCGAATTCGAACCAGTCACAGCTTAGGTGATGAGGCAGGCAAAGCTAGCAGGAGTCGCCACTAGTCCACTGACAGATTTTTGCAATGACTTCCCACTTACTATAGGTGGCATAGCTTGAGTTATCCGTCTCCGTCAAGTTGTACAACTGGAAGTGTGTCTCATTTCTTCGTGGGTCGGATTTGACGGTTTTAAATTTTGTTATAACCTGTGAATATAAAACAATGTATGAATGAATAAACAAAATCAAGATTCAATAAATAAAAAAAAAATGAATGAACAAATCCCTATAAATGCATCCGTAAATTAATAAATTACTTGATAGAGACACGAATGGTTAAGCCCTGACATGTAAGATTATCGATGTTTTAATGCAAGCTTCAATTTTATATTTTAAAACTGACAGTCAGCAGAAGTGTTTAAACTTACCCGCTCAAAACAGGCAGACACCAAGTTTTCAGGAAAACATTGCCTGTAATTAATTTGAAATAAAATCATGTCTTCAATGAATTGAAAAAAAGGAAAAAACCCAAACCATTCTGTTGTTATTTATTCGAGTTTTGATCTTTGGAAAAGTGAAACATAATAAGACAAAATCGATAGAAAATTATATATATATAAGAAGGAACTAAGGTAAATATATGATACTAAAAAACGAATCAATTTAAATACGGCAGATGCTTAAAAACAAGAATAGGTACTTTCAATTTTTTCTATGCATTACAAATTATTAACGAAGTGGCTATTCGTACCCTGGTACCAGAAGTGAGACGCTGGGATTAAAAAACTATTAAAAATATTATTGTTGGGTTTGTAAGACAAAATGAGGCATCAAATGAAAGATAATTGAATGGACTATATGTTTGTAAACTTAATTCTTCAGTTTAACTAAAATAAACTACCACAAATAACATCCGAATAGCAATAGTCAAAATGGACCCGGACACGCAGCCATTCGCACCAGGGTCCCATTAGACTTAATGGTATCGGCTTTTGATATTTTGTATCATCAAAACAAAACAAAAAAGACAACCAGAAATTTGTTTAAATAGGTAAAAATTGATTTCTGGTAGGGGAAAACTTCGAATTAGCAGGTGGAAAATAGCGCAATATGCAGGGTCTTATATTCTAGTATCATATATTATTTAAACTCAAATTATAATGAAACTCCGAAAAAAAATCAAACTTCGAATAAACTAAAACTCACAACTTAGAATAATTATTAATAAAGATGAGGCAAAACGTTTCCCCCGAGCGCCCGTGACAAGAAAATCCTTTCACCTCATTCACTTGGGAAAAGCCCCCATATTTTTTTCAAACAGTTCAGTTGATTAAACCCGTACCACTCAAAGAATATGTGTTATATTTTATGGAAAAAATATATTGGACAAAAAATTAAATTAGCTTATTTCAATTTTTCGGAAATTATACACACCACACATTATCTACTACCAGAAGTCCCATGAGCTTGTATAACCTTAAGCCGTCAAAAATGAGGGGGAAATTGTGACATGCGAAGTAAGCTCAAAACTCTCGTATAGCCAAGATCACAACTTTGTGTACCAAGCATCCACTTACGTCATACAACCCGCTTATCGATTGTTGATGTCATTAGCCTAGACAAAAAACAAAACAACAACACCAGCCCCCAAGGTGGATGGGACTTGTTAACCTTGGATGGCAACTCATCTAAGAGAAGGCAAGCTCTGAAATCGAACCCAGTTGTCGCAATGAGAATTCAGACAACTTCCGCAACGTGGAGCTCACAAAGAGCACAGTGAGAAGCAAGAGACACTGTTGGTCTGGGTCTGCTTTTGGTACGTTGCTGCATCCATGTACTGGCATATGGGCAACGGTTGGGGAAGCGATGCTGCCATCCTAACGGATCCCAGCAGATGCCAGGGCAGCCTTGAAGCTTTCGATAGATTTCGAGTTCACGGCGGTATTGTCCAGGTGGTTCCAAGCGATTATTGTGCGTGCGAAGAATGACTGCTTATGTTGCACTGTGTTACTCCGAGGCACAGTGAAGCATTTGCTATTGTTCCTGGTGTAATTTCTCATTTAAATTTAATCTGTAATTACAGTCGTCAGAAGTCTTGCCGTTGGATCGAATAGGCAAGGACGAGAGAGCGAGGCTGAGGAATGGATCAACTCTCCCTCGCTTTAAATTAAATACAGCTAAAGTCAAGGCTACTACTCAAGTCAAGGCTACTAGTCAAGTCAAGGCTACTATTCAAGTCAAGGCTATAATTCAAGTCAAGGCTACTATTCAAGTCAAGGCTACTATTCAAGTCAAGGCTACTATTCAAGTCAAGGCTACTATTCAAGTTGAAGCCTTGGTCATCTTCGCATGCGAATGACGAACTATATAGTAAGCCAGAAAAAAATATCTTCTCTAACATAATGTAGAATTTTTAGAACATTTGTAAATTTTCTGTGTGAATGGAAGAAATGTGCGAGCTATTCAAAAAAAATGAAAGTTCAGTTTTTCTTGTTGAAATTTCACACCACTAAAAACAATACAAATACGCCCGAGACGACCACTGTCTAGCCCCCCTGAAGTTACGCCACCGAATGGCGTTCATTTATAATTCCCTTTCATTTTAATCATTTAATCCCCAAACACAGAGGCGTAGCGTAGGGGGGGGGCAGGGGGGTACAGATGTACCCGGGCGCCAGCTAGTTAGGGGCGCCAAAATGTGCTTTGGTATTATTTTATTGATGAAAATAATGGGTTTGAGAGTTGAAACAGGAAAAGGGGGCGCTTTAAAATGAATCTTGTCCCCGGGCGCCAAACACTCTAGCTACGCCACTGCCCAAACACCCACCAATAACCATTTTTTTTCAGTGACCGAATTTGACGAAGTTGGTCCGTTAGCATGAGAGATATTGATAGAGATGTACCGAAACAATTAACATTGCTATTATTGGGCTACTAACGATATCAAGTCGAGCAACGAGTCCAAAGGGTCAGCCTCCAGGGTTGACCCCGCCCGTTTGATGCCGTCTCTGTCAGTGCTGTTGCCAGGATGTATGGACAGCACCAGTATGATGCCCGTGATGACGGCAGCCAGGGTCGTCGTCATGTAGTACAAGATGGCGGCGGCGCCCAGTTTGCCTGGAGAGGGTTTTAACCAAAGATTTCAACAATCAGTACAAAATTAATTTCAAGAATGTGATTCCCAGCTTAGAGTTCAAAGACCATAGGTTACAAATTCATTTCGAACATATAGCCCTAATTATTTAATGACATAAAAAATAATTCACATGAAGAAAATATGAGCCTCGATTATCAAATAAAATTAAATTTTAAAAAAGCAGATAGGAAAAAAGTAAAACCAGACCATACTTTGGGCCCCACTGTATCTAATATGTACTAAACAAATACACATACATTTCTTCATTAGGTATTAAATAACATTGGTTTCTTTTTAAAAATCTCACAATTTATGGGTGTGAGAATGCACAAGTATTTTTTTAAAATGCTCTTTCAAATTAGTTTTTTTTAAAAATTAAACTTAATTCTGATCGGTTCAATGGAATTCTAAGGTCTTTAAATGCTGTTTGCTGATCCGTAGAGACTCACCAGAAGCATGGGATCCAATGTCCGCCATGCCAGTCACCAGGCTTGAAATGATGAGAGGCAAAATCAGTAACTTGAGCATGTTAAGGAGCAGACGACCTGGATACTAAATAATGAAGAACATTTTCTTGGTAGAATATTTAGTCGTATAAACAACACCCGGGTAATAACCCGGTGACAACGATTTAAGCTTATTCCCACTGGTGAATCTTCTGCACCATATACGGGGAGGCAACTCCCTGTCTTATCACCTGGAAGAAACGCGTTTGTCTCACGGCCAAGAGGTAGAACATATGTCTCATGGCCAAGAGGTGGCATATTTATCTCATGACCAAGAGATAGCATATTTGCCTCATTGCCCAGAGTGGCCCACGTGTCTCATGGCCGATAGCTAGCACACCTGTCTCAAGGCCCAGGGGTAGCACACCTGTCTCAAAGCCCAGAGGTAGCAAACCTGTCTCGTGGCCCAGAGGTAGCACACCTGCCTCGTGGTCCAGAAGTAGCAAACCTGTTTCACGGCCCAGATCTATTAGCACGCCGCTATTTCGCCACTAACCCTTCGTCGTCTCCGTCTCGCCGTCTCAGTTTCGCCGTCTCCGTTTCGCCGTCTCCGTTTCGCCGTCTCCGTTTCGCCGTCTCCGTTTCGCCGTCTTCGTTTCGCCGTCTCCGTTTCGCCGTCGGGCCATTTCGCCACTGGCCTTTTGTTTGACAAAGATGTAAAAATACCTAAAATTCCTATTCAATAATATACATGTAGAGGGGACTAAAACCCAATGTTGAATATGCAAGACCTTAAATATATAAGTGATGTAAGCTTTAAAACATAGAGAGGACAAATAAAACCGGCACGTCTCTGTGTAATCGGCAGTGTGATGTAGTCGTGATCGGCCGTTGACATCGATGGTTGTGTAAAAATATGGAAGTGGCTATTGGTACCCGGGTACCAGAATTGAGAGTTTGGGATTAAAAAACGATTTGAAATATTATTGTTTGGTTTGCAAGACCAGATGAGGTATCACATGAAAGATAACTATAAATGCACTATACGTTTGTAAACTTAATTCTCCAGTTTAACTAAAATAAACTATTACAAATGACATCCGAATAGATTAGTAAAATTCACCCAGACACGCAGCGCCGCCATTCGCACCCGGGTACCATTACACTCAATGCTATTCTGATGTCATTTGTAGTAGTTTATTTGAGTAAAACTGAAGAGTTAAGATTACAAACGTATAGTACATTCAATTATCTTTCTTTTGATACCAAATTTTGTCCTACAAACTTAATAATAATAATATTTTAAATCGTTTTTAATCCCAACCTCTCAAATTCTGGTACCCGGGTACCAATGGGTGCAGCCGTAAAATATAGCGCATGTGTAATTGTTTTACACAGGCACACCCTGTGTATTTGAAAATAGGCTGACACGATGGAGATCAGTTCAGTGCGAAATGTAATTGTGGATTAAGAAGTTAAGAGGTCACGGGATCTGTGCGCAGATCATTCAATTACAAAATACTTCCATAATTGATTTTTTTGTTGCTTAAAAGTTTTTGCTATAATTTAATCAGAAAAAAACCAACATAAAAAGCATGAATTCCAGTAAAAAAAAAAACAGCCCAGTCAAATAGGGGGCTTTTGTCTGTATCGTTTGTGTCTGGGAGCATTTTCGGAGGAGGACTTTTTTTTTTTGGGGTGGGGGGTGGGGTGGTGGTCTTTTGTGGGTAAAAAAAGTGTCAAAGTGCTTAATGTATTAAAAAAAAAAGTAGAAGTTTTGTCAATATCAATATATCCTCTTTGGCGATTATGTGGGACTGGCAAACAAACTACAAACAAAATCCCACGTACGAACTTTGTCGTGTTAGGAGGTAGATATATTCTTAACACCGCAACATTTTTATAATCAAAATTTGTATTCAAATAATGGATGAATGTCGGCGAAATGGCCCAGAGGTGAAACGGCGGCGGCGAAATGGCACAGAGGTGAAACGGCGGCGGCGAAATGGCACAGAGGTGAAACGGCGGCGGCGAAATGGCACAGAGGTGAAACGGCGGCGGCGAAATGGCACAGAGGTGAAACGGCGGCGGCGAAATGGCCCAGAGGTGAAACGGCGGCGGCGAAATGGCACAGAGGTGAAATGGCGGCGGCGAAATGGCACAGAGGTGAAACGGCGGCGGCGAAATGGCGGCGAATCGTCATAATCCAGCGTAAGTAACCAACGAAACCAGATTGAAAAGAATCGCCATGTCATGGGGATGCGAGTCACAAAAATCCCACCTCAACTGAAATCCTCTTTAGGCTTTCTTTGCTCTGCCCAATAAATCAGGCGCATTTTGAAATCCAAATGCAATTTTCGAAGTGTTAGCACTAAAATAGTTAAAGAAATAACTTGAAAATTGTATGACTTCTTGAACATCTCGGATTTTGAGTCATTTCTAAAGGTACGTAGAAGCCCCCACAATCTTTGGCCCCGATGACGTATGTCAAGGGTATGATATCACTCTTGTGATGTTGGTACGTAAAACAAGTTTAGTTAGAGATTATATGTGTAACTGTATATATTGTGAGACAATGTTGTGACGTATTTGGGTAGGGGGAAATGACGTCTTAGTTTAGTTGTTATGGTGGTATGTAGATGGCCGTTAGACAAGAGGATGTTGATTAGTTTGTTAGGCTGGAACTTCATTAATATATATATATATATATATATATATATACATATATATATCAATACACTATTGTTAATTGTGGAGAATAAACTTAAACATTGTTGCGCAACTAACCGGTTGGTGTTAGATTATCGTTATTAGTTGCATTGTTTACGTTGACCGATGAGATGAGGTAGGGCATGGACTATCCAAGTACACATGTGTAGTCATTGCTAGTCATTACAAGGATATTAAGATCTTACAGCCATTACACAATTATAGTAAGATCGAACGTTTCGTCAACGTACACCACCAGACTTTGGTTCATGTACATTAAAATGTCATTTTCTGCAAAATTCTACTATGTAGATGCTCGTCTATGCCTATCAATGTACACCAAACTTATTTAATGTTACTCACTTCAAGGTAGTAGATCTTTCTGTATTCCTCATAGTCCCAGACGCCACGTAGTCCAATTCCAAGGCCAACTCCGATGAAAACGGCGATAACGATTAAGATAATAAGAAGATTATCGATGGCTATCTGTAACCCTCGACTCCTTTTGCGCGCCGTGGCAGGGGACTCCGTTTTTCCGTCTTGCAGCTCCATTTCTTTGATTCACAACAGTTTGAAATGAACTCCAATTGAAATTTTCTTTAAACAATAAAAAAAACAAAACAACAACCTTAGGAAATCATGAAGCAGAGTCCTCAATTTCCTTATTAGATAAAAACTAATTATAACACACAGAGGAGTAGGTAAGTTAATGTTTTTGTGTTTTTTTTAAAACAACGTTCACAGAGTAGCTTCCCCTGTTCGACTACATCGGGAAAACTTCGTAACTTGAGACCAATGTCAATAATGAAAATATGCTTCCTCTTCGCAAGCTCTGCATGACTAAGTCTGAAACACTACAGAAAGAAAAATAAAAAGGTGCGTCGTACTAAGTTTTCTCAGCACTCATGGACATGACGATAACAAAAAAAAAAAAGGTGCAAAAATGGCGCATAATGCATGGAGAGACATGCGGTCTCAACTTCGTCAGTCGTCCCCCCCCCCCCCCCCCCCCCCAGGTCCTGAAGAAAAAGCAAAATGGTGAATGGTGCTCGCCCCCAAAGCCTGTAAAAACACTGCAGATTTGAAAAAAAAAAGGTTGAAGTGATTTTATTTTTAATAATAAGGAGAAGATCTTTTGTTCCAAGATGCATTACATAAAAATGGGATCAGATCGCTATAAGGCTTAGAGGTAAACTTATCACAAGGCAACATTTCACATGGCAGTATTATGTGAAGTCATTATTTTGATACATTACTGGGGAGGGGGGCGACATCCTTTTTGTGTCATAATGTGGGGGGGGGGGGAATCTTTACCAGTAATTTCTTTAACAATTGTTTACTTTGAAATAATGTTGGGCAACATTTTACTTTGACGTCATTTGACACGGTTCCCGGAAATTTGATCGAAAGAAATTTCGTCGACAGAAAATTGATTGACGGAAATTTGATCGAACAGAAATTTTGGTCGAATCTTTTTTTCAGTTTAAACGTTAAAATTTTCGTCAAATTTCTTGTGGAACGCACTATACTATAGTACAGTAAAACAAAATAATGCGTTCAAAAAGAAATTATTAATTTCCCTGCATCATTCCTGTAAATATCATTCATGAAAAATGTCCGCAAGTGTTTGATTCAGAGTTACCTCGAACAGATTTTAATGTATCTAAATAAGAATTTAAAAATTTTAAGCTCATTTTTCTCAACACTTCAAAAATACACTTAAGTTCTTTTTCTACTCGGACCTTCATTTAAAGTTTATGACGAAATAAAAGAAAAAAAGTTTGTTGAAAGTCAAGAAGCGGACAAAGGTAGGAAAATAAAACTAGGTTATACTTAGCTTTTTTGATGGGCTTTGGAGGAGAATAGAGAATTGATGATAATAATTTTATTATTAGTAGAAACAAAGAAACGGAAGTGAAATAGTGAAAAGAGCGTCGTGTTTGGGGACAGAAAAATCCGGAACTTTAATTTTGTGGCTATTAATACTGATTCATGATCATTTCAGTAAGTCCGATGGGACTACATCTGCAAGTAGACACTGACTTTATGTCGGAAGCACTTGAATGATTGGCACAGTAAATAAAGGAAATGGTTGGTGGTTGCGTAAAGTTTCAGAGTCGTCGCTTGGCTTTTTGAGACCACCTGCCCCTTTTCGGCTTTGCACACCCCTCCGACTTTTTTCCATGAAATTTGATATTATAAAAAAGTCTTCAGATCACAACTTTAGGCCCCTTAAATATACACGGACCACACAACCCCATGCAATGCTGGTTGCAGGTCCCAAGCGACGGCTCTGTAAGTTTCGATGCACACACTTCATAATGTGGTAGATTGTACAATGGTAACTAGCGTAAGAAAGGGGATGCGGAGGGAGCTTTCCGCCCTGGACGGCACCTTATTTTTAAAAATTTTGAGGGGCAGTAATTTGGATAACTGCAGAGTTGTTTTGTTTCGCGGAAAAAGGGGGGGGGGGCAAAAAATATTTGCCCTCTACGGGCAGCACTTAGGCTATCTACGCCACTGACTAGCGTTTACGTCTTCTAGATTCTAGAGTTCACTTGAGTCCACTAGGTCCAAATATTTCTAGTGGCAACGAGAATAGTTGCTGCCTGTATAAATATATCAAGCAGCCTCAGCATAAAAGGCTTGGTAATATTAAGTTCATTTAGTTCAAAAAATCCTAGATAAAAATTATTTGTCGCCAACGTTCATTGAATTCCATTTGTTGGGGATCTTTACCTTCGTGAACAGAAGTCTTAAAAACCTTTAGATATTAACATAATGTATGTTCTCACCCAATAAAACGGCGATGCAACTGTTTGATGAGAAAACGAGGGCATAGTGTTACTCATCCAGAAACTGTTTCAAAAAATACAAATGTATATCTAGGACTAGTATGGGTGGATGTTTGGTTGAAACTACGCCCATGAGACAACTTCAGTGAACACTTGAATACGTTTAAAAAGAGCCCAGCCTTCCCAGCCCTGTCCACCAGCGACCAAGTAGAAGGCTATTTCTAGAGCTTCTGTGCAAGGAGATTTTTTTGCAGGGAAACTCGGGCAATGCAATTAATGCCTCGATCACTCCTGATGTTGACATACAGACGGCCTTGAACCGCCATGGGGAGAAACTGGGGTGCGTTTTTAAATATAAATGTGGGGAAAGACAAAGTTGGGTTTAGTTTGCTAAGTCTAGAATTGTAAGCAGGAGAAACAGATAATGGGAGAGAGTGATAGAAAACCAAAGAGATGACCGAGAGAGAGAGAGAGAAAGAAATAAAGAGAGAGAGAGAGAAGATCGGAAAGAGAGAAAGAGTGAGAGAGCGAGAGAGACAAAGGGATGGAGAGAGAGACAAAGATATTCAGAGAGAGAGAGAAAGAGACAGAAAGATACAGAGAGAGAGACTGGGAGAGGCACACAGAGAGAGAGAGAGAATGAGAGAGAATGAGAGAGAAAAAGAGAAAAGTGGTTAGAAGTAGGAAGTCACAGGGGTGTCTGAATGTTGTTAAACTATGCTATTTTTATGGTCACTTCGTTCAAGCTTAACAAAGGCTATTTCTCGTAGACGACCTGTTCTCTGTTACGACTTGGCTCATATTTTTTTTTTCTGGTAATGTTTGTTGTTGTTGTTGTTTTTGTTGTTGTTCGTCCTTCGCATGCGAAGATGAGTAATGCTTTATTCAGATGTGAGTACTCAGATGGCTTGCCAGTCTTATGGGTGCCTGGAACTGGTAAGCAGGAGAGACGTAAAGCTACGTAAAAATATACTCATAACATATATACACACATTTGCATCAATTTTTACATGCTAGTAAAAAAATCCCTTGTCAATATTTACAATCTTTTGTTGTTGTTGTTGTTGTATTTACTGTTCAAATTGTTTAAAATCATGAGTTCATTCAAAGAATTTTCCATAAGTCCGAGAGATGAAATGGGATCAGGTCGAGGTGATCTCGGATTAGTCGATTTTGAAATTTTTATTATCACCAGAAGTGAAATTGTCAAATTAACAGATATCGTAGCGTTATCTTTGTGGTTTTTTCTTCTTCTGTTTTCTTTAAATGCCTGTTTGAATTGCTCGTCATGTGACCAGCAGAACCAAAGTGTAGATGCAAAGGAATGATGAATGAAGTGTTGTAACATTTAATTTGTTGAAAAATATCATCAATACCTACTATACTGATAATATGGGAGAGCGTACATCCTCTGAACTAACTGGGACCCGGGGGGGTGGGGGGGGTGTTTCGGATACCGAATTTGTCGGATAAGCCAACAATTGCAAGGAGAGGTTTGGTTACAAAAGCTTGTGCACATAATATAATATATTCTTACTTTATATGTCTGCACGTATATGGTGCATTATTGAACAGTCCAAACGGCGGAAGCAGCTGAACTAGTGTTTCTTTCAGACAATTTCCTCTGGGTGGAGGGGCATTTAAGATTTCCAGGGGGGGGGGTAGTGCCAGTGGCCAGATGAGTATCTGAGGAGGGGGCAGATATCCCCGGGCACCAGACTAGTGGGGTCGCCAAAAGGAAATTTGGTGGCATATAATCAATAAATATAATGGGTTTCAGAGTTGAAATAAGGAAAAATGGGTTGGGGGGGGGGGGGGGGGCGTAAAAATGAAAATTGTCTCCCTGGTGCCAAACACTCTAGCCACACCTCTGCCATACCTTAGATGCCCATATCGTTGCACACCAACAGGCTACATATCTATACGACTTCATTACCGCACAAGATTATGGCCTAACAAACAAATATTCAAACTCATGCGTATCTTCCCATAGTCAGCATATACATAACAATGTAAGGTATAGCCCTAAAAGTACTATTATTAGATTTACAACCTAAAATTTAACAACCCATAATGCAATAGAAGTGACACTTAAGTGGAGAAGCCATTCTGTGATCTCAAAATATTTACCCCCACCCTTTCTTTCTCCGTTCTGAAAATAAATATAGCTGCATTATAGAGTTACACCTTAGACTAGACTTAACAAAGAAGTTTACACAACACGACAGGCACCAATGGATCAGTCGCGGCACAGGTTGCCAACTTTTGTTGTTGTTGAGTCTTTATAGCAGCAAAGGGACCCGCAACCCCATTTTATGAAGCAAAATTACCCCAGATATTATGTAAAACCTTATTAAGACATAGAATAACTTAAACATTTATTTTAAAATGTCTTGAAAAAATCAGAAATTTTATATTATTTATTTATATTTTAAAATGTCACGTATACTGACTATGAGAAGTTACAATTTCAGTCAAAAATCCCAGATAAACCCCTGCGACCCCATTGGGGTTAGGAAGTTATAGTAAAGGGGGTCAATAAAAAAATAAGAAACCTCTGTTTGAGAACATAATATACGGTTATTGTTAGGGAAACCAAGATGTTGCTAAATGTCGTCGCATATTTAATTTATATTGCTTTGAAAAAATTCACAATTATAAAGGAAACAACATTTTAAAGACAGCAGTTTAACTTGTGTCGTCAGCCAATTAAATGCAAGCAGCCAGTATAGAACACTAGAACTTGCGTGCGAACAACATTCCGAGTACAACAATAGAAGTTGTATAGTCAGACCAACGAACACCATCCTGGATACAACAATATAAATTGTATAGTCAGACCAGCGAACATCATCCTGAATACAACAATAGAACTTGTATAGCCAGACCAGCGAACACCATCCTGAATATAACAATAGAACTTGTATAGTCAAACCAGCGAACACCATCCTGAATACAACAATATAAATTGTATAGTCAGACCAATGAACAAAACAACCCGAGTACAACAAAAGAACCAGTATAGTCAGACCAGCGAACACCATCCTGAATACAACAATAGAACTTGTATAGCCAGACCAGCGAACACCATCCTGAATACAACAATAGAACTTGTATAGTCAGACCAGCGAACACCATCCTGAATACAACAATATAAATTGTATAGTCAGACCAATGAACAAAACAACCCGAGTACAACAAAAGAACCAGTATAGTCAGACCAGCGAACACCATCCTGAATACAACAATAGAACTTGTATAGCCAGACCAGCGAACACCATCCTGAATACAACAATATAAATTGTATAGTCAGACCAATGAACAAAACAACCCGAGTACAACAAAAGAACCAGTATAGTCAGACCAGCGAACACCATCCTGAATACAACAATAGAACTTGTATAGTCAGACCAACGAACAACATCCTGAATACAACAATAGAACTTGTATAGTCAGACCAGCGAACAACATCCCGCGTAAAGCAGTGAAACTTGTATAGTCAGACCAGCGAACAACATCCTAGATGCAACAATAGAACTTAATCCACAGTCAAACAAAAACATCCTTGATGAAGTATACTCTAACTGACGTCTCTTATTTTTCAGTTAGTGTAAAGAAGTCATCAGTCACTTGTGGCTTGTGACTTGTGACACAGACTGGAAATATTTCACGGTAGCTGTCTTAGAGTCATTTACCTTGGCCAACAATACGATATGCTATTCCAGTACATCTATCTTATCTATCATGGTTAAAGCGAAGCAAAACATTGATTGGACATAGTGCCAAGAATTAATCTAACGTGCTACTAATTAACTGCTACTAATTAAACACACACAGATATACAGACACCCGGGAGGCTCGGAATGAAATAATTGGATTTTTTGCCATTTAATTAAATTCTATTATTAAACAAAAGGGAAAACGGAGGAGGGGGTGCTTAAAAAATGTTGACTTAACAACGCCCCTGAGACGTATAATAATATGTCCCTTCAATTTCAATAGTTTGTGTATGTTACTTACGTTTATATCAATTATAGTTAAATGGCTATGACACATCATGAGTGGACATACTGCCAGACAGACAACATAATCAGACAGACTTAGAGATAAACATATAAACAGACAGACTCTCAGATAAACAGACAGTCCGTTTCTGGCCCCTCCCCCCTTGATTCGTTCCAGTCTGGAAGTACGTGCCGTAATGAAAGATATTTATCTTGCTTAGTTGGTCCCAAGTAGTATGTAGTTAATTGATCTGCTCACCCCACTTAGTATGTAGTTACTTGATCTGTTCGTCCCACTTAGTATGTAGTTAATTGATCTGTTCGCCCCACTTAGTATGTAGTTACTTGATCTGTTCGCCCCACTTAGTATGTAGTTAATTGATCTGTTCGTCCCACTTAGTATGTAGTTCCTTGATCTGTTCGTCCCACTTAGTATGTAGTTCCTTGATCTGTTCGCCCCACTTAGTATGTAGTTCCTTGATCTGTTCGCCCCACTTAGTATGTAGTTCCTTGATCTGTTCGCCCCACTTAGTATGTAGTTACTTGATCTGTTCGCCCCACTTAGTATGTAGTTACTTGATCTGTTCGCCCCACTTAGTATGTAGTTAATTGATCTGTTCGTCCCACTTAGTATGTACTTCCTTGATCTGTTCGCCCCACTTAGTATGTAGTTAATTGATCTGTTCGTCCCACTTAGTATGTACTTCCTTGATCTGTTCGTCCCACTTAGTATGTAGTTACTTGATCTGTTCGCCCCACTTATTATGTAGTTCCTTGATCTGTTCGTCCCACTTAGTATGTAGTTACTTGATCTGTTCGCCCCACTTAGTATGTACTTCCTTGATCTGTTCGCCCCACTTAGTATGTAGTTCCTTGATCTGTTCGTCCCACTTAGTATGTAGTTACTTGATCTGTTCGTCCCACTTAGTATGTAGTTACTTGATCTGTTCGCCCCACTTAGTATGTACTTCCTTGATCTGTTCGTCCCACTTAGTATGTAGTTACTTGATCTGTTCGTCCCACTTAGTATGTACTTCCTTGATCTGTTCGTCCCACTTAGTATGTAGTTACTTGATCTGTTCGTCCCACTTAGTATGTAGTTACTTGATCTGTTCGTCCCACTTAGTATGTAGTTACTTGATCTGTTCGTCCCACTTAGTATGTAGTTAATTGATCTGCTCACCCCACTTAGTATGTAGTTACTTGATCTGCTCGCCCCACTTAGTATGTACTTCCTTGATCTGTTCGCCCCACTTAGTATGTAGTTCCTTGATCTGTTCGTCCCACTTAGTATGTAGTTACTTGATCTGTTCGTCCCACTTAGTATGTAGTTCCATGATCTGTTCGTCCCACTTAGTATGTAGTTCCTTGATCTGTTCGTCCCACTTAGTATGTACTTCCTTGATCTGTTCGCCCCACTTAGTATGTAGTTCCTTGATCTGTTCGTCCCACTTAGTATGTAGTTACTTGATCTGTTCGTCCCACTTAGTATGTAGTTACTTGATCTGTTCGTCCCACTTAGTATGTAGTTCCTTGATCTGTTCGTCCCACTTAGTATGTAGTTCCTTGATCTGTTCGTCCCACTTAGTATGTAGTTAGTTGATCTGTTCGTCCCACTTAGTATGTAGTTACTTGATCTGTTCGTCCCACTTAGTATGTAGTTCCTTGATCTGTTCGTCCCACTTAGTATGTAGTTACTTGATCTGCTCGTCCCACTTAGTATGTAGTTACTTGATCTGCTCGTCCCACTTAGTATGTAGTTCCTTGATCTGTTCGTCCCACTTAGTATGTAGTTCCTTGATCTGTTCGTCCCACTTAGTATGTAGTTCCTTGATCAGTTTGCCCCACGTAGTCTGTAGTTACAAGTCATAGAGTCAACAAAGAATAGCTCTGCTCGTCTACGCACAGTCTACACCAGGGGTGGGCAAACTTGTTGTGCTGAGGGCCAAATTGACATATGTAAAACTATTTGGGGGCCGCATGTATATTATGTCCAATTTTTACGTGTCGATAAACATTTCTCTATATTAAAAATCGCATTTTACCATTACAAATACAAGACAAAAGTCAAGGACTGTTTTTAAAAAATTGAAAATTAGAAAAATGTTGATACAAAATGTAAAAACAATTATAACGGTACATGAAATTCTGTAAAATTCAACAATATGACTTAAAAACAAAGTTTTTTTAAATTAATAAATGCCTCAGAGGGTCGCATAAAATCAAATGCCGGGCCGCATGCGGCCCGCGGGCCGTAGTTTGCCCACCCCTGGTCTACACTCTATATTGCACTTATTATATTTATAACAAGAAAAACTCAAACGTTTTATTAAAATTTTATGAAATAAAATGTGAACCCTAAGGTATGAGGCGGTTTTTTTTCGGGTTTAAAAATAACACTAAGGGGCCGTCCATAAAGTGTGTCACTATATTTGTGGAGAAAATAAAATTACCGCCCACCACACTTAAAAGTACGACTCTTCGAACTAAAAAAAGTGTTTTAAAATTAACAACTAATATTTAATATAAAACGGTGTTACTATTAAATAATCAAATTAATACATGTGAAATCTTCTTGCCTATCACAACAGAAAGTTTAACATCACTGTCAATTTTAGGTTTTATTTGTACAATTTTAAAAGAAATGATTGACGTCACACAATTAAACCCCCCCCCCCCACGTGTCACAAACTGTCACGCATTCACAGAACCCCCCAATCCCACTTTCAGAAGCGTGACGTACTTTATTGACATCCTCGAAAGCGAAAGAACAAACACCTTACCCTATTTTATAATGCACACACATTAAATTGTTTTAGACTTACCGCAACAAACTGGCGGTTCTCAAGTTATAAAGTTCTGCATGTCGTGTTGGAATCTAGAAGCACCGATGACGCTGACCCTTGCCGAAAAGTTGACCACTAAGGTTGTTGGCCATTGATCTATTGGGGACAGCAAGCCTCGGTACAGTCGAACAAATCAACAAAGAGTCCCTCATGACAGGCCTGTGTGTCAAGTGTCCGTGTGTGTGTTTGTATTCATGGCGCGGCGTAAAATTGCTGTAATGTGTCAACACAGGTAAAATGTTTCCTGCAGGAAAAAAAAACATACACAGGTTGACGACACAGTTGGCTTACACAGTAAGTTGAGTAAGTCAGTGAGAGGAAGAGTGGCTGAGCTCAGGTTAAAAAAAACACACAGGTTGACGACACAGTTGGCTTACACAGTAAGTTGAGTAAGTCAGTGAGAGGAAGAGTGGCTGAGCTCAAGTTAAAAAAACACACAGGTTGACGACACAGTTGGCTTACACAGTAGGTTGAGTAAGTCAGTGAGAGGAAGAGTGGCTGAGCTCAAGTTAAAAAAACAACAACAACACAGCTTTAACTTTAACCTGTGTCACGGGGCTTTTGTAAATGAACACTGTAGACAGGTTGAATCTTAGCTTAAAATGAAACACTGACATCTTTATGATGTTGTATCTTATCTTATACACTGACATCTTTATCAGGTTGTATCTTATTTTAAACGCTGACCTCTTTATCAGGTTGGATCTTTTCTTAAACATTGACATCTTTATCAGGTTTGATCTTATCTTAAACACTGACATCTTATCAGGTTGGATCTTATCTTAAACACTGACCTCTTCATCAGGTTGGATCTTATCTTAAACACTGACATTTTTATCAGGTTGGTCTTAGCTTAAACACTCATATCTTCATCAGGTTGGATCTTAGCTTAAACACTGACATCTTTACCAGAAGATGCGTTAAATTGAACACTGACACCTTTACCAGAAGACGCGCTTAAATGAAGTCTGACCGTGTTCAAAAGCAATGACTAAAATCAAATGCTGATTTTTTGGTCTTTTCTAAAGTGGACACATCAGATTAAAAAACTTACATCTTGACCAAACCCTAACTCGTTCATCGCAAGGGCTCTCAAACATTTAGTTCCGTGATCTCTAACCAGGAGTTCCGGTTCCAAGTTACTTAACTTTACGCTGCAAAGTTGATGTGCAAAGTAAAACTTTGCCAGTGTCATTATTGTGATGTGTCATTGCTCGACTGAAATTAAAGAAATTAATGAACACCGATGCTGCTGTTGTTTCGTAAAAAAATTGGTTGTTAAACATTTCTTAGCAACTTCTTACAAATAATGTTTTCAGAAAATGTTCATAGTTAATTTTATTTGAGTTGTGTGCTGAGGAGTGAGTCGGCTTGGCGGCTGACAGTTTTAAATTTAGTTGATAAATCCAAGTAAATCAAGTATTGAGAATTTTTTTTTTTGTTTGTTTCTTACTGTATTTTAATGTACGGTAAAAAAAAAAAGACAAGTCTTGAAAACTATAACTTTATTTGTTCCTAGTGTATGGTGAGAAAGACAAGTCTTGATAACTATAACTTTATTTGTTATTAATGCACGTTCGCATTTGCTGGCCCAACCATTTGGAACACCCTTCCTGACGCTCTCAAAAACAGCCAGACGCTGGAGTCCTTCAAAACAAATTTAAAAACTCATCTATTTCGCAAACACCTGCTGGAATGATGTTGTCTACCATCTTTTCCAGCTTGTTATTATCTCCCAGCTTATTAGTTTTTGTACCGCGCTTCGAGCCTTTGGGGATGAAGCGTGATTTTTCAAATGAACTTTATTATTATTATTATTATGTTAGTATAAGGTAAAAGACAAGCTTGAATACTATTACTATAACTTTATTTGTTCTTAGTGTATGGTAAAGAGGATTAGTACTACAAGAAAACATGGGGAAGAAAAATCCGAAGAAAAATGACAATATGTGGAAAAAATAAATAAATAGTGCAACTTATTTAAAGGGAAAGACACTTAAATTTATTTAACTATCAATAAACAGGCGGATGCTTCTGGAGCAATAATTGTTTTACAGTGTATTCAAGGTATGACAAACGTACATAACTAGCAATAACCATGTTGGACAAGGACAGCACCGATTATTAATATTAGACCAACAAGAGTGTCCGAAGGGCCAGATCCAATAAAGGTATACAAAGGACTAGACCCAACATGAGTATCCAAATACCCAACATGAGTATCCAAAGACCCAACATGAGTATCCAAAGAGCCAACATGAGTATCCAAAGACCCGACATGAGTATCCAAAGACCCAACATGAGTATCCAAAGACCCAACATGAGTATCCAAAGACCCGACATGAGTATCCAAAGACCCAACATGAGTATCCAAAAGGAGGCAAATACAATAATCTGTTAATAATATTTAACTGTTACAGAAGTCATGCTGTATTGTTTAACTATGGCAAAATTATCTTGGGGGGGGGGGGGGGGGTTGGACATTAAATGTGATCGACAATTAATTAATTTAAAGCACTTCTTAACATGATGAGCAATGAACGGGAATCACCACATAATAAACACACATACATTTAGTTTACAAAATAAGGATATAAAATGCGCCAGGCTATAACATTTAGCATGGCCAGATAGACCGGTGAAATAACTAAGACGACTACTTTTTGTTTTATACAAGTCTGCTCGATTCAAAATTCGAGCGGGTCAGACTGGGCCTCCCCGAGATAGAACCTATACTGACTACTGACATATAAGAGGGTAACTACGTCAGCGTCAGAACCAAGAAGTAGAAGAGGGCGCGAGTTACCTGCTGGAAAAGCGCGGGTCCATCCCAGTGCACGAGTCACCAACCAAGAAGTTAGCGCCCTGGCACAAGGCTGCGTGACGGGTCTGTATGCGTCATTGCATAGACCGGGGTTTACCCCGAGAGTCAGAGCACACGACCGGGTGTTACCTTCTTACTATTTATAGGCACCTTGACACATTTTATTTACTTACAAAATTCTAAAATCATTAACTTTATACATTATTATTTAACTTTATTACGTTGTCAACAACAACACGAAGCCTCAAACCATGCGTCATTGGGCGATTTCTATTGGTTAAATCAAACCGGATTAGGTGTCAATATTTATTTTTAAACGCATCAATCGGGTTATCCCCACAATTAATGTCTATCGTGTAACTACAAGAAGAGCTATTTTAAACGTGGCCAATGGTCCTGTAAAACCTCCCTTTACACATATTATTAAAAATCAACGATAATTAAAATAAATAGATGTTACATAAGAAAGCTTCCAAAGACCTTAATTATACTTAATAACCGAATCATGGTTGGAGGCTGCAGAGTGCATCTAAAAAAAATGCGAAGACAAAAAATTACACAACATGACAACATTCGCATTCTTTAAATACAGCAGCTTTGAAAGCATTCTCGCAAAGTTTGGAACTAACTTCCCCGGAGGAGGTCGCCACAAGCTATATAGAAAGAGTTCTTAGCAAATATTAATATTTGTCATTGTAGCCGTTTGACATTAAAAGTTTTAATAAAACGAAAACCCAATAAATACCGGTATATAAAAGGTAAAATACACACGTGTGACACCCCTTCCCCCCTCTTCTGGATGACCCCTTTGGGTAATGATGTTTGATGCGTATTAAAAAAAATTAAAGTGAGGGTGGAGCGAAAAGACAACCACTATCTGACTAGATCAGTGATTCCCAAAGTGGTCTATAACGACCCCCAGGGGTCTACGACAACTTGCAATGGGTCTATGGCAGCGGAAAAAAAAATTGGGGGTCCATGAAATGAAAATGGGGGTCCATGAAATGAAAATTGGGGTCGACGATAGTGGATCTCATGTAAGAAGGTCAAGACTTCTATTTTGGCATTTTTAAATTTAAATTTAAATAATAAATGTATAAAACTTAACATGTTTTTAAAAAAGTTATTCACACTGCACTTCACTACCGTTATAAATTTAAATCTTTCAAAGTGAGTAGCACTATACCGCCTGTCATAAATACATTTGAAGTTAATGAATTTGCAAAAAATCAATATCAGGTAAGCAGGGGGTCTACCCAAAACCGAAAAACATGGCAAGGGGTCTACGAGACAAAAAAGTTTGGGAACCTCTGGACTAGATGATGAAAGGAGGTGAGCGACAGAGAAATGGTGGGATTTCTTTTGGCCGGGGGGGGGGGGGTGGAGAGGGTGTGGTTGTCCGTGAGAAGGGGTGGATTTGGGATTAGGCGGAAGATATCTGCGAAGGTGTTATGGAGTTGAGGAAGTGGGAATGCTTAGAATATAATAAAACATTCGAAATTCGAGCAAGCACACCCAAACTTGAACAAGAGCATGTTTACTAGCTTTGGCGACATTCAACGATAGAGACATGGGGGCACTTCCTCGTAACTTGTAGGAAGAAAGAAAAAACATGTTTCATTTTCAAGCATTTTACCTATTTAAAAGCCCTTTTATTTTCTCTTCAAAGTTTAGTAGGAGGGATCATTTTGCGCCTATATCAATGTTGTTATGATCTGAAAACGCCCAAGAACCTGTGTACTAGAGCTACCCAGCTAGTCTTAATAATTTTAAAAGAATTTGCGGGTCCTGGCTTATACTTATAGTGACAATTTGTATTTTTAAGGTTTTTACCCGGGATATCCCGATATTTCCCGGTATATGAGAATTTCCAGGAAAGTCTATTACAGACTAAAAATTGTACTGGATCCCGCTTGAGAAACCATTGTTGTCATGGTAATAGAGGTTATGTGTGAGCAGAGGCGTAGCAATAACTTGGCATTGGGGCAGTTGCCAAGGGTGCCGGCCCGCGCCTGTTCAAAAGGGCGCCGCTAAATCTCTAATTTTTAAATTTTTATTATTTAAAAAACAAATTAGCCAAGGGCGCCAAAAACCCAGTTATGCCTCTGTGTGTGAGGGATCAATAGACCTTGTTCTCTGGTTCCTGCCCTCCCTATCTTACTGAACTTCTTACTATCTATTCACCCCTTCGAAACCTTCGTTCCTCCGCAGACACGCGTATTCTTTCGTTCCCAGAACACGCACTAAAACATATGGTGAACGATCCTTCTCTTTCTGCGCCCCCAAAAATGGAATTCTCTCCGACTACACATCGGCAAATACTGACCATACATGCCTTCAAAACTGCACTTAACACTTATCTCTTTAAGCTCTACTATACCGACTGATTCCCCCCCCCCCCCATTTGCCGATAAACGATGCTTCTGGTTGCTGTTCATGGCTTGACATGTACAAGTTCTGGAGTGGGTGGTATGAATGTACTTTTGCTTTTGTTTTGTTGTTATATAGCTGTTTTTAATTAAATAAATGTATAGGTTATTTTTTAATGTTCGCTAATATTTTTATGTACAGCGCGGTGAGAGCAGTCCTAGGCTGGGGCACCGCGCTATATAAGACCACTAATAATAATAATAATAATAACATTAGAGGTAACGATGTTATTGATGTATGAAAAAGGGGGCGTGTGATACGATCGTGGGGTGATGGGCACTCTGGTTATAGACGATACTGTGTTAACAAAGGAACTATATTATTTCGGTAGGTTGCAAGGTGCGGTGGAAAATGAGATGGGAGCGAGTGTGTGGTGCGTGGTCGGGGAACAATCATAATGAATGAAATACAAGAACAACCATGATGCAGACTGGCATTACGAAACCAGGCAGACGGCAGCGTAAGCGTAACACGTCTCTCGTTAACAAACGGTTAAAACAGTTTTTAAAAGTAAAGAAAATAACCGAGTTCATCATCGGGTGAAATGCAAAGTTTGATGTCGGCCAAAAATCTCAAACCAAGTAAAGGCAAAGTTCGGAGGTCAAGGTCTCGCAACAAACAAGTCATGCTCAGGGTTTCTTTCAATAGCCTCCCGCTCCCGGTTTTTTTTTTTGGGGGGGGGGGGGGGGGTATTTCAGTTTTTAGGGTGGGCAGTACCAGTGGCCAGAGGCGTAGTTAAGGGAGAAACAGATGTCCCCGGGTGTCAGGCTAGCGGGATCGCCAAAAATGGGCTTTTATGGTATTTAATAGATGAAAATAAGGTGTTTCAGACTTGGGAGGGGGGGTTAAAATGAATATTGTTACCCTGGTACCAAACACTCTAGCCACGCCTCTGCCAGTGGCGCAGACGGAGGGGTGGGGTGGTCCATCCATGTATCACTTTTTCTTTATATGGAGGGGCGTCATTTTGAGACAACTGCATTACTTATATTGTGAAAGAAAGTACGCCATGGCGGCACCAATATTAGCTACGCCACTAGGCAGTATATTTATCGGCACCAATACTAGGTACGCCACTAGGCAGTGTATTTATCGGCACCAAATTAGCTACGCCACTAGGCAGTGTATTTATCGGCACCAAATTAGCTACGCCACTAGGCAGTGTATTTATCGGTACCAAAATTGGCGATAATGTTTTGGCGAAAAAGGCCAGAAATCGAGAGCAATGCATGCCCTTGGGTGGAAAAGGGTCTGGGGAGTGAACTCTCCAAAAATGTTTTGATTATTTTAAAATCAAGAGGTGCAATTTGCAATATACCCGCAAATCTATTAGATTTTTTTTTTTAACATTTGGGAAGGAATATTTTAAGCGATGGGGGGAGGCATTATGACGCCCAGTGCTATACATAGACTGAATTCACTCTGGTTTTGGCGTGCACGTTGTAATCATTTGGCACAAGCAAATATTTAACCTCATACCGTAAAATTGATCAGAATGAAAGGATGTATTTTTTGAGGAGACAATTCAGACATTCAGGTGGGACGCCAGAATTGGGCGATGATAACGACCAAGGACATCTCTAGCTCCACCTTAACACAACATGAACTAAATTCATTTCAGTTATGTTGACCTTGAGGATTTGCTTTTTTTTGCCCCTTAAATATTTATAGTTCCCAGTAAAGTTCTGATAAATTCAAAATGCAAGAATGCATTTTAGAAGATACTTGAATCTAGTTTTGCAGCATTCTATACTTTATTAAAGAGCAACGGAAGATT